>OZ023334.1:21236289-21416289 GCA_964007535.1 Brachyptera risi
CTTTGGCCTTGATTGTACGGCCAGGGAGTCACCGACGACACTACAGACTTCTCATCAGAACTGATCCTTGCATAAACAGCCATTGTCGAAGAACGATTGCGTTCGAACGAACTCAAAGATGAACTTGGTGTCGGACACATACTCGACGAAGATAAATATCTCAGTGGTAATTCGTTATTGATAATGGAGTGACTTGTAAATGGTGACGACGGTATCCGTTTCGTTGGCAGCCGTGCGGTTGTCAGAACCGTAGCGTCTCCCACGATCTCCACCGTCAGAACTTCCGGTTCGTGAAGTATCAGCGAATTGTACTGGTTTTTCTTTCTGGCTACAGGCTGAGAAGGGAGAGGTTTCATCGGCATAATTTTACGCATTTTTTTCGTGCGATTACGACCAATTTTACTCGAGTAGTTATTTGGTTTTTTAGGACCACCGATTCCTTCGAGAAGCGCCTCAAGATTCTCCAGCACTGCAATGGCGTGGTTTGATGTTGTTTTCTTGATATCTGTAACTTCGCTTGAATCTCCGTCATCTGGTTGCCAACCCGAGGAGACTGATTTCGAATCTAGAAGACCTGCTAGTAAGTCTAAATTATTCTCCGTATCACTATCACGTGGAAGTGAGGATATGTTGACGATTTTTTGTTTAGCTTCACTCTTGGCATCACCATTATAAGAATGACTTGAAAAATTTTCTGAAGACAACTCGTCCATTTCAGATTTTGTATTGAATGACATCTCAGTTTCCAAATCAGAATCACCAGAGTTGATAGGACATCTGAATTTCTTCTTAGAATGTTGAAATACTTTTTTCTTCAGCCTATCGGTCATCGTATGCAATACCAAGCTTCCTCGTTTCATGATTTCAGTAGGCATCTCGGAGTCTGTACCTACGACTGAATCGGTTTGTGGTGCCATATCAGTACTCGAGTCCCAACACACACGTTTATCAAGACTTGTATTCAGAACTTCGCTAATTGAATGTACTATTTCACTGATAGTTCGTGACATGCCACGTGGTGTCGCACCTTCTGCGCTATGTTCACGAGATGCAGATTTTAGTTTATTGATAATTACATTTGCAGCATTTAATGACGTCGCACTGTTTTGGGGTTCGGAAGATGGACGTCTTCGTTTGATAGTATTCACCTGCTTGAGTCCACGTTTAACAGTAGCTGCTAAAGTGTCCAATAGTATCACATCAGGATCATCGCCCACGTCAGCAGATAGACTTCGGCTTGGATCCTCTGATGAGGAACGTACTCCACCAACTCTGGTCAAGTCATCATTCAAGTCGGTTTCGTTTTTGACTGGATCGTCACCTTTGTTTATAGTTGGTTTATGTACAGCTTTTTTCGTAATCAAGTTCATCTCGACTGGCTTTATATTTTGATCTGGTGAGTGAGTGAACGTTTTACAGTATTTTCGTTTGATGTCAGGCAATGGACTGAAAGTTGAGGTTTTATTTTTCATTGGTCTACTTATAGTATTGCCAACATTGTTTTCTCTACACTTCGAATATTTTTTTGCTTGTGTTACCCATGATTGTACATCAGCTTTAGTTCTTCTGGTGCTTACTGGTGTTTCTGGTAAAACTACTGAGCGAACACCTTGAGAAGATTTGTTCCTCACTATTTTTCTATTCACAACAGATTTTTTGTCGGTGATAATTGGTACTTGTATTTTCATCCCCGCTTTAGATTTGTTTTTAATGCATTTACGATGCTTTTTCTCTTTCTTCTGCAAGTCCGACGAACGAACACTTTCCATGAAATCTCGTAGAGTCTTTCTCACCTTCTCTCTTCCATCGCAAAATGATCGTGATACTTTGATTCGCTTCGTTTCAGCAATTGAACCAGTAGTCTTGACTATGTCTTTGGTCTTACGTGCGTGTTTTTGCTGTGACTCGTCTCTTGGATTACGCTTAGGAAGCGTGGCACTATTAGTAGGAATGAGGAACTTGCCAGAACTTGATTTACCTCTAGTTACAGCGCCGTTACGTTCACCCGACTCAGCAGTGAAGCTTGAGTAACTTTCTTTACACGCATCAGTATAACATGTACTGGCCTTGCTTGAAATATTGTTACTTTTTTTTTCTTCCATGTTTTTTATTAATTTACTATTACAACTATTCTTACCTTGAGCAAGACATCGTTTCAGGTATTTGTTTGAATCCTGGACACACGATTTCAATTCGACTAACTGTGCGTTGAATCTATTGAACTTGTCTTGCATATTTTTCTCCGGAAAAGTTTTTGGAATGGCTTGTGATGCTTCTTTCAACTGGGAATGACTCATAGATTTAATCTTCCGAGTGTTCATCGATGAAGAGTCTTGTTTGTTGTTCGCGAATTGGTTCGATGGCACCCGGTACTTATGTTTATCTTTCACGCTCGAACATGAACTGTAACTGGTGTCTGTAGAACTGCTATATCCGCGAGAATGTTTCTCCACTTTGGGTAAAACAGGCGCCATCTTCCTGATGTATCGACTTTTATTTTCCTCAGTAGCATGTTGAACTTGATTTCGGCTTTCCACGGAATGACTCACATCGTTGGTATTAGACGAAGTATGCCTTCTTTCTGACAATCTGTTTCTCATCACATTTGGGCCAACTTTTTCGTCTGGATTAGGATGATGTAAGTTTGTTAGAGATCGCGGAGTATCGCCTGTGGCCTTCTGACCGGCCATCGGAAGAGAGTTTGTTGAGTATGGTGTCGGAACGAGCATCGTGGAACCGGAATACCCATCGCCCCCTCGTTCTCTAGCCAATAATTCATCTTCACCCACCACATGGGTTGTAAGATGTCCTCTTCCTCGGATATATCTATTTTCAGCTGCATTACTGATTTCGTCATTTTGAATAATTACATCCATTGTGTGTATAAAAGGTGGCAATTCTTCAATTTCTGCGTCCATCAGATTCAGAACAGAACTTGTTCGGCTTTTACCGGAAGACACGATCTTCTTCAGAGATGAGTTTTGACCATCTTCAAATGATATCATATCGCATGGTGAAGGTGGTTTTGTTTGAGAATTGTGCTCGGATCTCACTTGTCTCTTACCATCGATAATGTTTCCTTTCTTTGTGCAAGTTGCGTTTTCCTTCAATTTTCCCAGACCGGTGTCACGTTGTACAGCACAAGAAAACAGGACATTGTCACTACTTGGGTTTTCCAGTGAGCTGTTACTCATCTGGATGGGTGCCATCAAGAATTCAGCAGATCCTGATTTTAAATTTATCACATAGTTGTCCCCGCAAATGAACTCTTCTGATGGATCAGACAAACTTGCATTACAAAGACGTTCTTTACTTGCTTTTCTTGCAACACTATTCAGTTTACGTACTTTTTCAGGTGTTTCCAAAATTTTGATAAATTCTTCCGTAACCTTGGACGAGCATTTAATACTATTTTTTAAATTTGTTCCATTGAAAGAGCATGAATATGAGTGCAAATCATTTTTTGTTGGTCTAATGCTGCCGTTAGTATTTTCTAAGCAGTCGCTTTTGAATTTTTCCGGCACAGTATTACCAATATCTCTTGTTACCACATTACAGTCTTCAATTGCATCATTATCTAGCACCTCATTAAACTTGGATTTATCCATGTTCATTTCATTACCACGCGAGTCATATTCAGAAGATAATGAATTGTGATCTTCACTTCGTATATTCACAATGGATGGTTTCCTCCGAATGAGAAAAGCATTATCTTCAGTCGTTGCTAGGCAACCGTCACGATCACTTGATGCAACAAGGTCATCAAGATCCTCACTCAAAGGAGGTACACTAGGTAACAAGATCTTTCTGTTGAAATCACCACCCTTACTTTCTCTTCCACACTGAGTAGCACCCTTTACGAACGAGGTATTTTCATTATTGCGATTCTTATTGTAAACCTTCATCATATCTGCCGAAGAATTACAATTCAAATCTTCATTTGTAGATGCGAAAGCAGTAATAAGATGTCCACTTTTGGAAGATACAGCAACTGAGGAACTTTGTTTGAAATTAGTTGGAATTAATGACATTTTCAAAGTTTTTTCTGGTAAACTAGACAAGAAATCATATTCGTCTTCAACTTCCCATCCGCGTTTATGATAAATCGTTTGCACACTTGACTTCTGCTCCGAAACACGACTCGGTAACAAAGAACGTACAGGTTCATGCGTTAAGGAATTCAACGAGTTCATCGCTACTAACGACGGCGTGGGTTCGTAGCTTAGATCATGATTACTGGACAGAAGTATTTTACGATCGTTGTTATTGATAACGGACACACGAGAGGAACAGTTCGATGCTAAACTGTCGTTATCCGCCGTATCCGAATTACACGAGTATTCACTCAAATAGTCCGCGTCTTGATGTTGACGGTCACACTCGTCGATAGTTTCAAGTGACGATTTGTAGCGCCGTTTTTTCCTCGGACTTCTGATTGTCAGTAAATCAGACTCGCCCGTGATATCTGCGTCTTGATTATCTTGATCGTCTACAGCTGTGAATTCAGCTGATTCTCTGTTTGACTTGACAGATTCACAAGAGCTCGGATTCAGACTGCCGAGATTGTCAACTATATCGTTGATGTATTCGTCTAAAGATTTCTTAGCTTCTTTGGATGATGGAACGGTGTACTGTTGCTCGTTTGAGGAACTTGATAATGGTAAGTCTACTTTCTTTGAGAGTACGTCAGACATTGTGAGGGATTTCTGAAATATGAATAGACTTACACGTGAGTTGATGAAGTGTTAGAGAATTGGAAACCGGAATTTGACAGAATGGAGTAAACACGTACAAATTTAATCCAATGAAATGAAATAAATTACTGATTGCAAGAACAGTTAGGTGAGTTGGTGCTACGAATGAAATATTATTATGTTTACAATGAACATTGCTCTATGTGAAACTCGCAAACACGTACAACTTGACTTCAGTTTCCAACGCAGAGCGTTTGAGCCAAACGGGTGAGTATCAATCTATGTTGATCAATTTAAAATGTTCCTTATCCTATACTCATAATTCTGCGTCTATATGTGTGTCATGTATATATGTATGTAGGTTTGGGTTTTTTTCCCAAAGAACGTAAACCGGAATAAATTATACTCGGTTGTGTGACATAGTCTTGGGTGTCAAACCTTACCCGAACCCTGACCCCATTTTATAACCTTCCATTCATTAATACCGCCAAGCCCATGTCACACAGCCAAGTATACCTCATTCCAGTATACCCTCTTCAGCGTCCCATTCTATTTGTCTACCCCTCTCACTTTGTATGTTGAGTGTATACTAATTAGAATGTTAGTCTGGCGACTATAGCGATACAGAGATTGGATGTTGATTCCACCAACTTTCATGAAAAAGCCAAGATAATTCAACATGGACTATAATATTATCCTCTAATTACTCTCTTTTCTGTGGTCTAGCGTAGCTAATTACTGGGCCCAAAGATGGAACTAACAGCCCCTAGAACCTGGAACTAGAACTAAGCTAGAACAGCCGTGATGTAATTCTGAACAAGATATTATCTCACCTTGGTGTAGTTATTTTAAACAAAAATTTAGATGGACGATGACAGTAGATTGAAACTACTGAGCAGCGTTTGGTTAGGTAGAAAAGTTAATTTTGTAGACTATTTCGTGTTTTCGGAACTGCCTTTCACCCTTAACTGTATTGTCATGGTAATATGCCCTTCATATTTCACTTACAATCGCCCAATTATATTTTCACCATTTTCAATAATGTCCACATTGTTGGGTTATGAATTAATATATTTAGAAACTTTGGAAATGAATTGAATAATTGTTACAAATCTATTTAGATAGAATGCGAAATGATGATACGGTGACATATTTTTGGCGAATTCTTTTTTAGCGTTGAAGCAAATGTTCAAATGATTCAAATGTTGATTGTGTGGTGATGATATCGCAATACTGTGATGAGCCAAGGGAATCAGCTGCTAGTTTATCCTCGAACATTTTTTTCTCAGAATTTTGAAGAAAGATCATTTTCTAAATTTGATAGACATATGCCTATAGAGCATTGAAATGGTATTTTTCAAATATAAATAAAACACATTAATACGTATATAAGAGCATCTTTATATTATTACATGTTCATATTATTCTTCATGTATATAGCTGCTATGCTAACATCGTCTCATTATAATACTGCCATTATTTTTTCATATACAGAGATTACAAACTTCGAGGGTTTATAATTAATAAAGCATAAACACGATATATGGTGTGCACAAGAAATATATTGATGAAGCTCTGAAAACAAAATATTGAAATATAAAAACAAGTTGAACAAATCAGATACATACAATAATGCAATACATACAAAAGTAGATATACATATTATCTATCGGCCTTTTCGGCGAGAGCATTTGTGGGGGGGGGGGTGAGAGGAGGGGGGGGGTCAAATAAGGTTGATTTGTTGTACTTATGTTTGTTCGTACTGCGATCATCCATCAATCTTTTATTTTGCATCAATCCAACCAGCTGAGCTGTTCAACTTTGAGATGACGCTAATGTTACCGAGCTCGGTGGTGGTTTTACCAACTCTTTCAAACTTCCTCACTTCTATTTCAATACTGACAAATTCATGCCATTTGTTTGGATACATTCATATTCTATTTGGTTCATGAATTATTTTCTGTTAGCTGCACAGTGCTATTTCTATAGGCTCAGGCCTGCTAGTCGTGCTTTTCAATGTCCGTTATTTTAGAATCCCAGTTTTTAATACAAATGTACCTTTTTCTCTAGATTGCTTTGATAAAATTTGTTCAAAATTGTTCAGAGGTTTTAAAATATACGAAACCAATAAAATATTCATGTAAATAAATCTATATAAACCTATACATCTATATACTGGTATATCTATATATCTACATATATATATATATATATATATATATATATATATATATATATATATATATATATATATATATATATATATATATATATATATATATATAATGTATTTCAAAAATATAATAATTGTAATCAATATGTTCTGAATGTACTAACTTATCAGTATCTGAATCAAGATGCAATTTAACATAAATATCCATTGCTTTAAATCAATTACGACTTCACATCCTTCAATAACAAAATGTAGTGTTTTATATAGTAATTGTATATGAATTCATTGAAGACAGTTAATATATTAATATAATTATTATCACCATCACCCTGAAAATGTGCACATGTTTTGAATAAAAATGATAATTATTGAATCTATCAGATATTAAATATTAACATATTGAATAATTAATATATCATGGAATAAATTAATACACTATAAAATCTCAGTAGGAGTCTAAACAAAATGTCAAAACAATCAGTATGTACTTTGAACAAACTAATTCCGAGATAAACGTAGATGACCATGACTGATCCAATATAGGCAGCATAGCCATGTCCGGGTCCCGTCAATTTTACGGTTACATTATGATACATTTTTATACACCATTATAATGATGAGACTTTCTGATCAAAAACAAGTCAGTGAGTTTATACTCTCTGATATTATTTCTGCTATCAGGCCCTACCTACATTCACAGTAGCTACTGGCTTCTCCAACCCTTACTCTTCTACACTTCCACTCTTTCTAGTTTCGATACAACTCTTTACTCTTTCTACGCTTCTACTCTCTCTACCATTCTTACTACATAACAAGTTTGTCGTCATGAATGGATTCGCCTTAAGTGTCTGCACATTACACATCCGTTATTAAACTTATGAGTATAAATTCTTCCCAACTAAATTAAGTTTCTTTACAAAATATATAAGATACCAAAAGGTCGAAAATTGTCATAATGTTGATTGGTGGATAATGCACGAGATTGGATTTTGCAAGAGGTTCTTAAATATTATATTGACTTGATAGATGCTAAAAACTGTTTATAAAAAATAGCATCGATCATATTATGCATCTCCTCCATCCACCATATAATTTTATGAATGTAGGCCTATAACCTGAACTAAATATCCATATGACTTGCAATTTGATATCATTCTTATGATTTTCATTATCATTGACTTGAATATTATCATTATTTCACATTTATTAAATGGCTTGGAAGCCAGTAGACCTATTTATCAAAAAATAGCATCCATAATAAATTACCTTCCATCTCTTATATAATTTTATGAATTGCAGAACTTGAACAGACTGTCCATATGACTTACAATTTGTTATTATTGCTGTGTGATTTTCATTTCTATCAACTTCGTTGATGCTTGATATTTATTTTAAAAATGGCATTCACCATAATTATATTTACACATTTTAATATTTTTCTCATGAAAATTATGTATTCAAAGCAGCTGATCGTCCATTTCATTTACATTATTTCTTATTATTATTCTGATGATAATCTTGTGAATCCTCCATTGGATGAAAATAGTATAAATAAATAAATAAATGATATCAAAAAATCCTAAACAGAGATGGTTACAAGACTAGAGATGCTGATGGGTCGAAATGTCGAAAATATTTCCCTTGCAAAAAACACAATGTCATGGGAAAACGATTTCTTGTGTGGGTGTTAATGGTCATTAAATTATGCATGACATTTTCAGATCCCTTAACATATCCCATTCATATTATTTCCTTGAAAACACACATTACAATACTTACGAAAGTTAATCATTCGATTGTTTCTCAGCTCTAAACGTGAATATGATATTTTGCAAAGTGAAAGCTAATTCCTTAGAAATATGAATATTTCGAACAAAATATTCGATCGAATTGAACGATCAATTACAATTGCTATTGATTAAATACGGTGCAATTTAACCTTCATTTACGCTCCTCATAAAATGATACAGTTATTTATTTTGTATAAAATGCACCATATTTTGTATTATTTTGCATTAGGTTAGTTGTAGTTGCTTTGAATGAGATTTGGATTCCGTTTTAATTTTTCAATCAAATCGACTGATCGATATCAATTGCTATTCATTAAATGCTATCACATCATCAATTTGCTGATATGCATAATACCTCTGAAAGCCATTGGATGTATTACCAAACTAGATACAAACTCCTGAACTGCAAAAGTCACTATGTAACAGTAATAACTCCTTGATGAAATTGATAGGAACTGAAAATCATCAATTTCTTATCTTATACGATTTATAGGACCTTTCCACGCAATCTCAATAAATGAAAAATGTATTACGACGCGATTTTCTGGTTCAAAAGCGGTAGGTTCAAACACTCATTTTGGAATTACCTTCAAGTTATAACCAAAGCAAAAAAAGAGTAACTTATAATTTTATATACGTACAAAACGTGACTCCAAAAACCGCCGGGTCACATTGCCCGGAGGGCTCGATATCACTCATTATTGTTTGCATCAAGACTCTATCAAAAGATGGGTTGATTTGAGATACAAATGAGTGGACGTTGAATGAATGGAATGATGTTCACAAAACCCAAGCATTACGCAGGGACTCGAACCTACGTCACACATTTAAACTCAATCATCTTGATTAGGTTTCAGGCTACAGGAAGTTAAGAGCAAGTTCAAAGCAGCAGGCAACAAAATACTCTCCCACTCGCACTGCATGACAATGACTGGTATTAGTAGGTAGTTAGTTCCTTATAATGAATACAAATTTTAATTTATTTAACACTTTAATAATATCGATAAAAGGCAACGTTTACAAATAATTATGAGTTTAGAAACATTATATTTTCAAAGTGTTTACAACAAAGTGAACACACACACACAGCAAGGAATGTGCTAGACCATTGTTTTGTGCCAGCGTACTCGTGTATTGACTGCTCGACTAGCTCTGAACACAAGCGTCATGGTACGGATGCTGGTGTGAGATTCAAGCTTACTGTCATTGGCCGAAGCAGTTCACACACGTGAATTCTTCTGGTACACTTCTAGAGGTTTATAACGTGCATAACCAGCCAACAGATAATCGACAAAATTAATTGTACAAAACCGGTGATAAATAATCAAAAATGTGGAAACAGACAAAATAATAACAAAAATGAACACGAGCCTAGTACAGTACAGTACATCACTTGATTATTGTTCACCAAGTATTGATAAAAATTTATTGTTATGGTGTAATATACAGATCGAGATTAACAAGCATGCATTTTACAGGGTTTTTGGAATAACTTGGCTTTAGTTGAATAATTAAGAATACTTTTTCCAGGCATATCCAAGAAATATATTGACTTCCCCAAACAGACAGTAAGCTTAAATTGAGCATTACAATAATGGCTATTATTTTGATAAGTGTTTCGATTCTACATATTATACCAATAGACTAGAGACTATGTAATAGTAATTGATTCATTGTTTTAAATTAGGCCATGAGAAATAATTTGTCCAACAATATTTTTCCAAGAATGTGTCACTTCTTTCCATTACCGTATATTGATGACAACGAAAAAATTTACTTGAAAAAGTAACACTCCATTCAAATACCAGTACTACTTAATATACAGTACCTACATCTACAACCATGGACATACTTAATTATTCATTGCCTACATTTTTCCAGGGTTCAATATTTCTTAAATATGTGATTCATTCGAAATGCAGCATAAATAAATGTATTATCAAATAATATAATAAACAGTTATTGATATAATTTGATCACAAAAGTCATATCACTTGGAAAACTATGTAATAATTGATATGAAAATTCAAATTTGCATCATAAAACTGAATGATTGTTTGTAGTCTGGTACAGTATGACGTATTGTATCAATTCATGAAATATGGGATAATTTAAAAGAATGGCATTATTAATTATTGAATAATTAAAAACTATATCGACTGCAGGCCTATGGAGGATGGTGTGTAATTAGATACAATAGCACTAATAATTACCACATTCATTACGTAAGAAATCTGGTCAAAACCGAAGGTATGAAATCAATTCAATAAAATAGATTTTAGAGGTGTAAAGGTAATTGTACTGGATTATGATAAGTATTTAATGAATAAGAATTATTATTGAAGCTTTTCATCAACACATTTATTTGAATTTGTTAATTATAAACGTTTATGTATTTAATTGAGACCAAGTCAATAATCTCATTCATCTTTATGAACTGGTTCATATTACTGTTTTGATTTATGTTCTAGGCGAGCCAAACTGGATATCAACTCAACGTATATCTACTCTTTCATATTTCAGTGGCTCACAGCTCGCCCTATTAGTTGAACTAGCCAAGGTACGCAGTACATTCCTTGAGCAAAACGCCAAGAACAGAGCACGCCTTGAATACCAGACTGTTCTTTCAAAAACATCTTGATATTACATCACATACTAAAAATTTACTTATACTGCATTTTAAATTTATATATTATGAAGTTTAAATACGACTTTATCTAAAACTTTAGGACAAAATTATATATCTTAGATATTTATTTTAATGAATACATTTTGAAAGAGTGACAAAACATCAACCAAATTGTATAGTACTCATATTGTGGGAATATAATATTAGAATTAGATTATTAGAAAGGATGATATTACACACCCATCAAGTATTCCAAAACTTTCACACTCATGCACATGAAGGAGAAGAAGTTAATTACCATCTTGGATTTCTTAATTCATAATATTTTTAAATCATACTCAAATAATCTAGCAATGCAAGTTATCAAAAAAAGTATATGTTAAAATCAACAAAGAAATATTTTCACTTGTAACATTGTCAGTTGATGATGTCTTATGCTTGACTAGCACACAGAATTGAACCAAATTTTGAATTCTCCTAATTTTTCAATCATAAAAACTAAAATGCAGTGTTAAATGCAGACTTAAAATGCTAACAGAACTGCAAAATATTCGTTTCACCACGAGATGTCGCGACCGCATTGTTTATTCCGCACTTAGGGAATGTAATTGCACTACAAAATGCAATATATACCGTATCACAAACAATTCATACAAAAAATCATATTTCTAAATGGAGTTTTATAAATTGTACTGTACGTATTGAATTAAACACTGGTTTTACCAATTACCAATCAAGTACTAATTAGTATTATTAGTTCATTAGTTTAGTTTAATCATATTGAGGCACGAAAATAATATAGGTAATCAAGGGTGAAAATAAATTACCTCATCAATATTATTGCTCAATTCACTGATCATTGGTTGGTAAAACCAGCTCATTATATTCAATAATTAAAGAATGCTTTGTCTCTGATGTTATTCATTCAATAATTAGTTGATTAATACCAATAATTAGTACAACAGTTCAGCTTCAGTTCTCAATACATACCATTGGGATTGAGCACGCTGTTATGTCTCAAATAAGCAATCCCAATCCAATTTTTTCCTTATCGTTTGTTACATACTTTAGACCACAGTTTCTGCTACGTTTTCACACCACGTTTTCAATTTGATGATGCAGTGATTGGCTATCAGATTCAGTGCCTTTTGGAATGACTGGAAGGCTATGGTCAGAAGTCAGTGACCAAAATTGTTTGGGTCAAATTTTGTTTATTTTCCTTGAAGTTGAACCAAACTTTGACCGATTTTGAACCAAAGGTTCAACCAAACGATTTTGAATGCCATTTCATTTTGGTCACATTCTGGATTGTGATAGGACAAAAGGGAATTTCAATCTGGAATCGTGAGACGACACAAAAAAAGTGGAGCGGGAACTCTGCTTACACTCTAGCTAATGTATTGTAATGTAATGTAAATGATTACCTGATAATGTATTGATTCAACAGGTTGTGTTTACCTGACAAGAGTCTTGAACAAAAACTTACAAGAAAAATTACTTCACATTTTACTCAATCATGTTTCAAACAACCTATAAACAGTGTTTTGTCAGCACTCGAATAAATATGAAAAATCCTGTCAAAAACCCATTTCAATACAGTGAACCAATAAGACTGTGTCTAAATGTTGGCAAAAACAAACAAAATGTTGGGTGCCGTAATATTTCATGCTTCCTGAGAGAGTGGCAATAAGGAAGGCTTGAAGACAATCTACTGTCACATGTTGAACAAGCCATCAGTACACATACTAATTGAAACACCCCTCATTTCATATAATTAAAATACAAAAAACAATATAGATTATAGTATATATTTTTCATGACTAATTTCTGTCAAGATATGTCGACTGTATCACCCATGTGATGGTGATCCATCAATCACCATTATCTGACGTAGAAATAGGAAAAGTAATTTTCTCCATATAAAGTAATTGCGTGACAATATAAAGTTCATGAGCCTAGGTCTATATCAGTTTTCATAATGATATAGAATGTTGATGCTAATCTTAATGTAAAATAAACAAAATATACAGGGATATGAGACTACATAATATATATATCATAGGCCTACTAATCCATAATATGCCTATACTACATCAATTTAACTTTACATTTTTCATACAAGCACGGTAGAATACAGTGATGCACAGATAGAAATTGAGTCGTATGCGAATGCTTCAAAAGGACTATCATTAGACAATGGAATAATTAATTTCAAATTGAATTAGAGGGACAGAGATAAAATGATAAATATAACTGAACTATGAATATAAAATCTCCAGCATGTCCCATGGTCATCTGCAACTCCTATAAGAAAACAATATCAACAAATTCTTCGTTAAGTTAATCATTCTACTGTAGTTTGGTATTGACTGCTAGTCAGTTGATACGGCAATACTCCTAACTGATGCTACCGTCACTACGTGTAGAAAGGCACCAACCGGGACCCACAAAACGCTACAAAGATCCATCGTATTACAGGAATCTGTACTTTAAACCAAGGAAACGTACGTGACTTCAAACGAAAATATCAACTCCCGTTCACAAAATGATGCATTTATCCATTTTTACACACAAACACTTACACCCACACAAAACATTCTCAAAAATGGATCCACTTAGAATACTGCTTATTAAAAACAATGTGATGAATAAAATCTTATCAAGAACATCTGTCCGAAATGTGTATAAGCTTATATTTTCTTTCATTCTATAATAGTAATGTACTTTTTTCATCATACACTTATTTATTTGTGGACAGATGGCTTGCATTTATTTTTGAATATATTTATT
The DNA here is from genome assembly GCA_964007535.1 of Brachyptera risi. Lineage (NCBI taxonomy): Eukaryota > Metazoa > Arthropoda > Insecta > Plecoptera > Taeniopterygidae > Brachyptera > Brachyptera risi. Next base: position 21,250,366 of record OZ023334.1, read on the forward strand.
ATATTGATCTAATCAGTAATCAGTAATCATGCGTTTGAAAATGTTTTCGTCAACTCCAAAACTTACACCTAGTTATATACAGGAATACAACACATACAAACACAAAACTGAGTGTACCACTAAAAGGTAAAAATATTAAATAAATTAACCAGAAATTAGAATACAATCACTACACTCATGTAGTAGGCCTATTGATAACAATAGGATAAGTATCAATTATCATAGTATTTTATGCATAACATGCATAAAATACAATATATTCATGTATACATAAATAAATTAATATGCATAGGCCTACTATTGAATAGGTGCTTACCGTTGTATATTATTTACTACTATTTTACTACATTTATTTATATACACAGAGATATTAAGTTGTGCAGCAATGGTAGAAAATGGAAGCAATATGTTTAGAAAGGGACACGACTACATTCAATAAATATAAAGTTCGAGAGTTGACGAATGAATAAACTTTTCCATAGCTTCATAAACGAACACGCTCTATTTCTAGTACGTGTAGTGAAATGTATCTGTTGATGTTGTTGTTGTTACAATCTATTGCTATCGCGACTGCGGGCAAGTGGAACGACGGGACACGGAGGAACGTATCCAGTTACCATAGAAACGATGTTCGATGATTATGTAGTACCTACACAAGTCAACTAACACTATTATGTAGCATTACTGTCCTCAGAAAAGGAATTTACAACTCACTGTTTTCTGTTGGAGCTTACTGAGAAATAGCACAAACAAAATCTTTTTCACCATAACTAGCGCCAACTCAATAGCGAATATGTTTCTAACATGAATAAGTTATGCCTAAAATGCCTTTTGTGTATTCATATTTGAAAAGTGTAGATACAGAATGAAAAATATGAACCATTAGAAATCAAAAAAGCCTATCAAAATGGACACCTGTAAATTAAAGAGTTCTGTAAGACAGATAAAATACCGCGCTTACTGCAAAACGAATCCACAATTCATATTTTGGGGACCTAGTCTACATTTAATTTCCTTCCTCTGCACAACTGTAAGATATTACCTATATAGGCCTCTGGACATTGAACATTCAGTTGTGGCCAAGTCAAGCTTGAAATCTGGTTGAATTACCAATCAGGCTTCGAGTCGACCAATCAAATTGATGATAATTAACACACATTAGATGACTGCTGAACTCCTGATGCTTGCCCACTGAGATGTTATCATCAGACCCTACTGCAGCTTACTAGGACATTCAACGCTAGGTAGACCAAAACTTGAATTTGCAAAGAAAACATAAAGTGTTTGTAAGCTGAAAGAAAACAGTGGTTGCGTCGCGTGTACAAGTGGTGTACGAGAGCTTTTTGTAACTGTTGATAAAGCGTAATGTTTCACTGCGACTGCGGGTCGCACTGCAGTAATCGAACGATGCTCGGGTCGCTCTTAGCACCCTCGATGAATTCTTCTAGAGACAGTTTACCGTCTTTGTTCTTGTCCATTTGACGGAAAATCTTGTCGGTCCGTTTTTCTGGTGTGGACTCGTCTTCAGGCATTTTCATCACTGAGCCCACCATCTTGTAGATAGCCTGTAAACAAAATACAAAATGAACCAATAAAAAAAGGATGAGTAACTGATGACTGATCAGTTGTCCCTCGAGTTGTAGCATTTATTTTTAGGTTTGATAGCCTATTTTTATGTGAAATGAAGCATTTTGTAGCAAACTACAGACAAATCAGGAGCTGCAAACTCTAGATCAACAATAACAGGATTATCAACGAAAATTACACATTCTTTCAGACTTTTCAGTCTGAGGCAGGAAGCTGTCCAAATACCACTTATTTTCTATATGTACTCAAAGAAAGAGGTAACAATTGACATTGATAACTTGACATTTGGTTTATCCTGATTTAGTTAATTCTATATCTGAACACACTTTTCAAAAATAATATTTTATACAATCTAGCTCAATAGCTTCAAAATCGTGCAAATTCTCACGAAATAGCTAAATGTAGCTAAATACTCTGGAGAAGACATTTATAGTGAAAAAAAGTGTGATAGAATATGATGTTGAATGAATCAAAATACCATGAAACATGATGAAACCAAAAATATATACCATTGTGAAATATTTGGATTATTAAATAGTATATTTCATTAATCCTACTGGTAGATTTCTACAGCTCTATAGTTATCTTTCATATCTATACAATATTGATAAATACTATATCGAAGAGTCTTTCACCTAAAATTACTGGAAGAAACTGGAAGTAGAGTTGAAGAATATAACAAAGATCAGTGATTTGAAATCAATGTTGAGAAATAAGTTGAGGAATTATAACATAGAAGTTTCATGAGTAGGCCTATATTATTTTATTTCATCATTATAGTAATCATATTCATAGTGATTAGTTTTGATTCAACATTACGTAGACATGTAAGAATGGCAATTGGTATAAAACCGATGACATCTAAATGTACTTTAATATCTGTTTTTCTAGTATATCTTCATGTTTCAATTCATTTGATGTTGTTTGATCATGTTTTTCAGAAGGCGGCAAAGCGCTAAAAACGTCCGATTCTGCTACGCTTCAACATATTTGTAATCTAAACGCTATATTCAGAATGGAGGATGCTATTTTTTGGCCAAATTATATCATTAGAGATGTAAAAGGGTGAAGTTGGTTGGAAATTTCGAAAAACAAAGTGCATCTGCAAATACAGGTGGCAGATGAGGTATATGTTTGGTCCAGCAGTGGTGCACACCATTTCTCTGAATATATCAATTGGTAAGTTTCTCTTGTCTGCTATTAGAGATTATATTATAATGATCTTATTGATACTGTACTGTTGTTATGCTATAAAACATTGTTGCGCTGCAAAACAAGATGTTTCAAAATAAAAGATGCACCAAAGTGCTACTTTTCAAATTGTGAATGCTATGAAGAGGAAAAATGAAAGCTATGTTAACACGTCTCTAACAATACGTAATGACTAATGAATATCAAACAATGACTGTTTGAATTGTTCAATTTGCCTGAACTTGGGCCTATTAGTATATTTATTTATATTGGCTTTAACAATGCTGATTTACTGATGACTACGATCTATTGGCGTTGGTGAATGAATGACGAGATGATGATCATGATGGGATGATGAGATGAAATGTTATTTTGTAGGTGTTTTTGGATAGTGGGAAGGAGTCGGCCATGGCCTTTTGTTAAGGAACTATTCCAATAATGACCTGAACGATAGAGGGAAACCATAAAAACCCTGTCAGGAGGTCGACCATGGCAGGAATCAAACCCTGGTCTCCTGAATAATGGTTCAATGTATTAACCACTCGACCTATAAGTCCTATAAGTATAATATTTACAATTTGTTGAATGAGTTACAATTGATGATGAACACAATCCTATTACAGTATTACTGTTACAATACCAACAGTTTTGAGACATTTTTTTTTTTTAACGTTTGATAAAGAACCGGTCAAACAAGATTAATGAACACTCAATAAAACTGTGCCTGTCTTGAATTTTCAAATTATTAAAGTACATAGCAATGATTGCACAGGGACCCAATCCTTACAGGGAAGGAGAAATCTGCACCAGAAATGACAGAAAGTGAGTGAGACACGAATGGGGAGTGAGAGAAATGGAAAGTGTCTGATTAGTTCATGTAGGCTCAAGTCAAGCTACGTGGTGGTGCTGATGTCATTGTACCGGTAAATACAATTTTACTACTCTCCCCGTGGTTGCCAAATCCAACACTATCGTGATATAATTAAATTCTCCTTGCTATCCCCATGCAGAGTCTTTCTTAAAAATCCCCATTCATTACCAGCCGGGCTAACGGCAATATGGTACAATTGAGAATGATAGTGAGTGCCAAAGTGAATGAATGAATATTAGGGTTTTAAGGCGCATCGACAGCGAGGTCATTTAGAAAAATCCCCGTCAGTTAGAGATGAGTCCAATATCACAGCTTTTTTTCCGCTATGTTACCCCCACTACTTGCTTTGTTCGGCTGAGAGGTTCGCTTCTTGTCGAAAGTATCCAAGCTAAAAGCTGTCGATACCTGCGCTGCAGAAACAATATAAGTTACCATAATAGATAAAAATTTAAAACGTCATCCAGGAATTAAAAATAGGACACCAAAATATATGTAATAAGAGGAAACATCTAAGAAATTATCTTTTTACTATGAAAAATTTTTTCATAGGCAACCAAGATACGGCTATTTGTTTGAGAGCGATTCCAGGATTTTAGTCGAGGGTTTCTTTCAGCTGCATTGGTTTGGAGAGGTGGGATAACCGAGCTGATGAATAGAAATCACTCTCCCAAACATATGGCAGCAAATGAGTGCATTTCTTGCAGTAAGAAATGAATTGGCTTGAACTCTCATTTTCATTTCGTACACGTAGTACATAGGCCTACTAATAATATATTATTGTGCATTTTTCAAGGATGATTCTGATTTTCATATAGGACCTATTATGGTGATTCAGCTTTTATTATTTTCTCAGCGGTAGTAACGACACCATTTAGCTCTGATATCTTTGACGAGGAGTGGACCTTTCAGGCGAACGAAGCAAGTAGTGGAACTAACGTAGCTGGTAAAAAGCTGTGATCGGAAATCAACTTTAGAGAGAAAATGGAATAGATGGAATAGATTAGCAGACAATAGCTACGCTCAGTCTGGCTGAGATAATACAGTACAACAAAACCGTTCTCTGTAGCTCACTCGATACAAGCAAACCTTCTGAATGCCCCTGAATTGGCCCAGATATTTGAACATTGGTGTTTTGAAAATCTAAAAAAAAAAAAACAGACTGCCAAAATCAATTACTCAATTAGGCATTTCATTAGTCTTCATTAACATTATTGCTTGATTAAATAAGCCTTGATAATTAACAACAGACAATGCACACTGTTGATTTGAAATAGTAAAACAAGATAAGTGGGTTAGTTTCATGAAAATATATGCAATTCATGAAGCTAACACATTTTATGATAAATTCAGACATTGTATTTCTTCCCCGTAATTAACCACGGAGTAGTGACTAGTTTACTTACCGTGACTATTTCCAGCATCTCTTGGCGGGAAATGTATCCGTTCCCATCCAAGTCGTACATGCTGAACGCCCACTTGAGTTTCTGTTCCAGTTTCCCGCGCGAAGTGACGGATAACGCACAGAGGAACTCCCGGAAGTCAATCGTACCATCGCCATTCGCATCAAACGTGCGGAAAACATGCTCTGCAAACTGAGAGGGCAAAGTTATTTGAAATGGAGTTCAATGGAAAATATTCAATGGAGTATGGATCAACGATAATGATTTGAATAAAATAATAATAATAATTTTAAACATTTGCAAATGGTATCCATATTAAAATACATGTGGCAAGTCATTATAGTCCTACTACAGGTAATATATTCCCAACATCGTGTACTGTTTTGGGAAATGTCCTCAATTTCGACTTAAATTCTTTCTATATTGAGTTTTCAACTACCCACTAAACTGATGGCTACAATCTATTGGCGTTGGTGAATGATGGATGGGATGATGAGATGAAAGGTTATTTTATTAGGTGTTTTGGATGGTGGGAAGGAATGGGTCGTGGCCTGTTGTTAAGGAATCATCCCAGTATCAACCTGAACGACAGAGAAAAACCACGAAAAACCCTTGTCAGGATGGTCGACCATGGCGGGAATCGAATCCCGGTCTCCCGAATGACGGTTCACTGTTTTACACTTGGCCACGCGTCTCGGTGACTTAAATTCATTTCAATAATTCATCATTCATGATCTTGTGAAACATATGTGAGTACTTCTTTGGCTTACAAACAAAAACAGGCAATTGTGTTCAAAACTAAACGGGGCGCCTGAAGAACGAATACTGGAATAAAGATACTGCCAAGAGTGAACTTGGCTTAGACAAGGCTTTGGCTTTAGGGGTGTTTACTCAGAAAGAGGATGGCTATTTGAGAAAACGATCATAAACTGACTCACAAACCCTAACAAAAGCTCCTCTGTGCTCTAACCAATTTCCCGAAAAAGTAGCTTGTCTACGGCATTCCTACACGCCAAGCCCTCGTTCACCCTTAGTAGTATCGCTATTCCAGTATTCGCTTTTCAGGGCCCCCAATTAAGCTGGTAAAGAATCGTTTGAGAGAATTATAAAAATTAATCATGTATTACATTTGACAATTATTCCAGGTTTCTCAAAAGTTGTAACAAGCTCAATGGTAGCTAGGTTAGCAAACATTTACATTTTACTGCCCATTTTTCAATTTGGATAAACTGAAGTATACCTATATCTATCACTCATTCATGACCCATAAGTAGATATGTAGATTCTATCTTGACGGCGATCCAGTTAGTTTCGCCTCTCGACCAACCACATGCAAGAAAGCGAACAACAAACACGTTGGCTTGTCGCACATCCTTTTTCTTGATTTTTTTCCTCATATACTAAGACACTACAAAGTTCTTATTATTACCAACAGGTAGTGTTACTTCTTACGTTGATAACACCGGTACGGAAATAAGAGTACATTTACTTCGTCTGCAATACGACAAGGTGCTCCGGCTAAAGGGAAAACCCTCAGGGAAACCATACTTACACGTCTGTGACTGAAGTTTAAATAAGATGCCATCATCAACCAACTTTGTCTTTTGTTACTATGAATTATAACACCCTATTATAACAATTATTTATCATTAAATTATAACACCCTTTATCCATTGCACATTATAGGTTATCTAGAAATATGACTTATACATGGGACGTGCATAATGAAATGTACCAGACACATTTACAACATGACTTGAAAAATGAAGGAACAAGTCACATACAAAATACAAATGATTAACATAGGTCATTGAACTTGACACTACTGATCCAGACTGGGTGGTCGTGACCTCAAGAATGCAATAATTTTCAAAAATCCTACAAGATGACAATTAGTTAGTGACTTGGTTAGTTTTATTAGCTTTTTGTATTCACTTATACACATGTTTTCAAAACAAGTAGGTATTTAAATTGTCATTATTTGTCATTTTACAAAGTAGGCCAATATACATTCCGTAAAATTTATTGATTTGATTGATGACAACTGATTGCTCATCAACCAAAGAAAACAGCTAGGTTATTCAGTGATACAAAGAAGGAGATGATTGACAAATGATGTTTACAAATACCATTGCGTTATGCGGGACTCGAACTCACACCCGCCTTGGACTTGTTTTTCTACTTCAAACTGACGGAGCCAGACGGTTGACTAGGATACTTCATTATGTATTATAAATATTATTGATTTTATTGTTATATTGTTTCTTGAGAAGATTCAGGAGAGACTGAGTAAAAACTGAAAAGAGTGGCGAGCAACATTAGAGGTGGGAGAAAGTGAAGATGTTGGTGGCTTGCCAGCACCGTATACAGATTTGCTAGATACATCATGGTGGTCTACCAACCCACGACTTAATTTATTGGTCATATCCAATCAATATCCAATATTTATCATTTGTCGAATAGTGTATGTGTTATGCCTACCTTAGAAGCATCACCATACGGAAAGAAATTGCCATATATTTTCTTAAACTCTTCAACACTTAGATGGCCACTTGGGCAGTCCTTTAGGAACCCTTTGTACCACTCTTGTATTTCAGCATCTATAACCAACAAACACCATGATAACAACAACAACAACAAAACACCCGTCAAATGTTACTTCCAGGAAAATATGCTCTCCAATTTACCCTAGTTAAAGTTTCGGGAGCCATCCAAAATACTTCTATCATTTTAAAATGGCCTGGATAAAAAGAAAACAAGGTTACCTTACTCCTAATATTTTGTGATAGTATCATACAAAATTTACAAATGAAGTGATTTTTTGTTCAAGTATAAAACAAAATATTAGAAATGAATATATAATTATTAGACCCAAAATCTTAGTTATAGCATCTACATTTGTTTCATATTTTCATTTCATATTCCAATTTTCTTTTTTGTGCTTTCATTTCAATTTTAATAATGTTTAATAAGTCTTGTCAGACCAATCCACGTTGAAGCTATCATCGTATACATTTTAGGCAATACTCTCCTCAATATCATTAGATTTGCATGTTTCAGTCAAACATCTACTGTTGACTGTAACAGAAGGTTTGCTACACAATACAGAATATAGCGTGGATAATAGCAATCATATCGATGAAATACACAACTGTAATATCACCCATGCTAAGACGCAAAATGTCTTGATCTGGCACTGAGTGAATAAAAGGACAGAAGACATACTATGACACTCCACTCTTTATTGCTAAATGAAATCGCATTCACATGCACAGTTTCATTTTTCTTGCATTCGTCTTCAATTTAGAACCTTCTTTTATTTTTTTCAAAGTACTTTTTCAGACCAACGAAGACGCAGGTTACGGTCTGGCCGAATGCAATCACAATCCACAATCCAGCACGCTTGTAGCGCTTTCTAGTAATGTGGCACGTTACTACAGGGTGAGGGGTTAGAAGGGTGCAGAGAAAAATGAGTGGGAGAAAGAGTGGGTATGAGTTTTCTTTCAACACAGCATGACTCGTCTTGTTTTGTTTATGGTCGTACAACATACCAGCTATGAATTATAAAAATGAAAGAATGCAGTTTACCTGAGAATTCCGTATTCTGTCTGAGATCTTCCAGCACTTCAGGTTTCAATTTGCTGTTACCTTTGCCCATTTTGTCTTTTGTCTAACTACGAGCTACGATTATGTTCCAATGACTAGATGCAAGAAGGCCTACCTGTAAGAAAAGAATTAATTATAAATATCTGTACAGAACCATTGTTGCAGTGAATAAGATAGTCCAACACTTGGTAATTCTATTTATTACCTACCACAATCGTGATTATACAATAGGCAAAATCGGCAATTGGACACCAATGTATCATGATTAAAATAATTAAGGTGAATTTGTCAACTTCTAACGAAGGTCATATGGTCCTCGTATTGTTTGACTGACAACTCCACCAACAGCTAGATTATTTGGGGTTATTGAAAATAATTGATGGGATTATATTAGTATGTTAGTAACTGAACTTCACAATGATTACGATAATTGGTCAATATATTCTCAATGATATTTTTCCATTTCTTACAAGATCTGAGACCGGTTGCTGATTTGTGCTCAACATTAATCTTTATAGTATTGTGTGCCTACAGATATACTCATTACTGTACAAGATAAGTAATTTATAATTTTATGTTAGAAGCAGTAACACATCTATAGTTAACATAAATACGTACAATTTTACACTAAATACCATACTACAGTATTTTCACTGAGTAGTATCATTACAATAAAATAATACAAACAATATTATTGTTAGATATTACAATTCATTTCACTTTGTTCGAATGACAATTTTCGATTCTTTTAAAATGTACGATATTCAGAAATTGGTGTAGTTACATTAAATTGGGCAAAAATACATACACATGCACACAAGCATGTAGTGAATGTTTGGGTCGGCGACTGTAAGTCCCCACTCGACTGTCACACTATTATATACGCGTTTAGGCTCCAGACTACAGCTCAAATGGCATCAATGATCAAATTCAATTTTGCAATATTTGTTCAATAGTACTAATTTGTAATTTGTATAGGTTTTGGAGTTTCTGGCAGTACAAACCTACAGAATATTGTGAATTCATACAAAATCAGTACATATGCCAATGGTTTGTCACCAAATAACATGATGTAATATCATAGTATCGGTAATGAAACTTTCGCATGAAACAGTTATGCTATTAAATCGTCGAGTACAAAATAAAACTTTCACATTTAGATCATCCAACGAATAGCAATATAAAAATGCATAACTTATCTTACGTAGTGCTTCAAGCTGGACCCCTCCCCCCCCCCCCCCCTCCCAATATGTGTCTGTTTTTAAGCTAAACATTTACGTATTACACTTTTATGGTAATTATCCTTCGAATCAATTCGAAAGTTTTATTACGATTCAGTTGAGCCAGCTGTCCTGAGGAGCTTAAACACATCAACAAATAGAGCAAACCTCATTTGAGTGGAGTTTTATGAAATGGCATTTGAACACATAACATAGTATTATAGCTACTGTAGCTACAAGTTTAAAACAGAATAGAAACAGCTGTGAACGACATTAACATTTATAAGTGTTCATGAACATTGCGAGGACATAATTAATAAGTATAAATAATTTACATTAAAAAATACTGTATATATGTTGACGTACATAGCTTTAACAATATGTTAATCAATTGAAATATGTATGCATTGAAAGAATGTGTGTGCAAAACAAGTATAAAAGTATAAAACATAGAAAATATACAACTACCATTGTCTCAACCATGATTTGATTCGTTCTTTTGAAAAATAATCATTCTGCCAAACTACGTAAAATCTCAGTAAAATGAACTCAAGTGTCTATGGTAGTTTCAAAATATAAATCGACTAAAAAATAACTATTTAAAAGATCATAAGCTCAGTTCGTCTACTGTTTATGTATTCTGAAATGCGTGTTACATTCGATTTTAACATTCTCACTCTTTTGATTTGAAGTAATGACTAATTACATTAATATTTCATTTGTAATAATATTGAAGAGACAAACTCACAACTCCAACTGCTCATTCAACGGGCAACCTAAATCGTCGATCTACGACAGTAAACTATGCTTCGGTTCAACAAACTACAGAGACTCAAGTTATACTTTCATCATAAGATTGGAACTCCCAGAAAAAATGGACAATGTCCACAAACTGGCCGTAATATTAACAACTTGTCTTCATTATTATCTTCATCTCATTTGAGAAACGCAACATTAAAACAGATCATTAACCATACGCTGCAAGATGAAAATTGATTGTGCAAGCAGATACATTCATGGAAGGTTTTTAAAAATGGTAAAATTGACATTTCAAATGTAACTAGATTGTTACAAAGTAAACCAATTTTAAGATACCCTGTCAACCGCTACATATTATAGCAGCTTGAGTCGCAGTCATCCATTATCTAAGTAGAACCTAGTTTAGTGAAAGGCAATGCTGTATTATTACTGCAATGACTTTCTGTAGATCTTTTGCTATCAAGTTGGTAATAAAGTTAGCAATGGAGTAATCAGGATGTGTGTGCTTCACACCATGCATCACGCTGCAATTCCAAGCAACGAACTCGCTTTAAGAGCTGCTTCCTCAACATAGTATGTCATCTAGTTAAGAAATACAAACTAATTGAAAACATGCATTATCTACATGAATGCACGAAGAGTCTTGTAGAGATTTTTGAAAGGCCAGGCAAGATATTTATAAACAGTGTTGGATGATAAAGTTCAGCATGTATATAATATATAGAAAGACTAGGAAAATACTTTTTAGACTAAAAGCCTATAGAAATTATTGGCCCTATAGTATTTGCTACATTGTAACATTGAGTTTTGTGGTATACACTACAAACTCAATCATTGTCAATGTCAATTTAGACACAAGCTTACCGATTGATAAACAATCGTTTCTAGACTTCAACGTTGATATAATTTGACGCGAATGAATTACAGAAATTCACAATCAGATTTTTAAAAAATCACATTTTATATGTGAGAAAGTAGGGGGCTATTGTGTTTACATGATTCATTTGAAAAAGCTATAATATGCTGATATATAATATGGACAGTCCAGAAACTACAATTGAATTTTCAAACAAGAAATTTCCATCGTTTTGACTTTCGTTTTCCAATCTTCAAGATATGATGCTCATACATAAGCAACCTTCAGTCAACCATATCCAACACTACTCTGTAATACACAGTTATACACTACTACTATTGTGTATGTAGTTGCTACATACTACCATTAGGTGTTGCAGAAGATATGTGTAGGCCTACTGTGTGATATGTACATACATATACCTAGATATCAAAATATGTTAACGTACTGTATTTTAATTTAGATAATTAGGCAGATGTATGAAATATGAATTTGTATGAGATGACAATAGATTCATTTGAAAACTATCATTTGCTTTGAAATATGAAAAAATGTCAAGACAAATTCTACGTTTGACAATTCTTCACAATAAAATACTTATGTTTCACATATTAAGTTTAGCTGAGTCAAAAGTTTGATAAACCTCCAATTAAGACATGAAAAAGGAGATATGAATACAGTAAACAATTATTAAAATGATAAAATGAACAGAAATGAATGCCCAGGCCAGAAGAGGCAGTTATTAAAATATGACAATTTACTGTACATCTGTTTGACAAAGTTTGTGACACTGGTTGGCTTGTGAGATACGATACATAGACCACACTGATTCAAGACTCGACCAGTTTGCATTTTCATCTGAAAGTACATCATTTGAAATCAAATGAGTTTTAACCAGTACACTTTATTTTCTTTCAGTTTGTGGAAAAAGAATAAAAATAACATTTTACTTAAAATATTATTGAAAATGAACAAATTCTATTTTGGGTGCATTCAGCCCAACCCTGTAGGTGTTACCTGACTCAAGAATTCTACATAAGCTGAACATCTAATACTGAAAGACCAGAAGGCTTGAAATAGCATTCGAACAAGAGTTATTAACCTTGTTTATTAACTGCAATCTATTAGGTACATCTCCGATACAGGGAAACATCGATAATGAAAACTTATTATACTCTGCAACCTACGCAGTCTGCAAGAATACCGAATAAGTAGTTCTAATAGGAAGTAGTTAGAGTGTATTTGTGCATTGATAATCTAGTCTAAACGAAAAATCTCCTGTCAAATTGCATGAAAATTGTTCCCAAATCTTGTATTACATTGGAAATATGTAATCCATTATAGTATTTACCACTCTGCAATGTTCATTTTTTTCAACTTTTCGTGTTTTTTTTTTGGAAATATTGACTTCTTTTGGGTTTTGTGCTATGTGAATGTGCAAGTTAAAGTCGACTACACAATTGACTACTGAATCGGGACTTCCACTTTCAATGAGTTTCGTATAGCATAGTAAGCACAGTAATATTCTGATTAATTAAGTAGAGTGTACCTAACATTAAAATGGATGAACACGAACAACAAAAACGTTTCAGTCAAGTGAACGTTTTCCTGAACAGAGGCGGAGGAGCTTCAACTTGATTGGGGAGTACGTTCATTTCAAGTTTGGTGATAATTGTGCATAAAGAATGAAAACCTGAGAAAACCAAATGAGCCCAGTACACGACTTGTACAGGAAGCCGAGAGGGACACGGTTTCCCCCAGTTGCCGGCCGTACCATACACAGCAGGTTACCACTGCTTTTACTGGTTTGAGGCTACACTGAAGAAAATCTCATGCATCAGGCCTACATAAAAGATGGAGAATTCAGAAAAGCTATTTAGTCAGTGCTATGGTCTTGAGTGATGTTATTTTCGAATGCGTCTTCTTAAACGTGTACGTACAACCTAATTTGTGTTACTTCACATGTGAATATCGATAAAATTGAGCATTTAAAAATATTCCGAAGATTTGAATGATTTTCCAACAATTTTGAAGTATATTTTCACTACAAGAAATGGTAGAAACTAAACTTGTACTGTCAAAAGAACACTTTATTTGATCAGGATACAGGATTTTCTGATTAAGAATAGGATTATTTGTGTAAAATTTAATTCGATAGAGAAAAATAGAAGCACCTGGTAGCATTTTCAACTCAAATTTCACCAACTTATATAATTTTCCCTTCATTCAATTGTTGGGCAGGTCAAGTAACCGTGTCACATCCGTGCCCTGCCCTCAACCACTGCTCCGCAGCCCCTGTTCTCCAGAAGCCAAAAAAACTGTATAGCATTCTGATATACTTTGTCAAGAAAGACAGCAACTGGAAACATTTACTAATATTTTGGAAGAAAGTAGAAAGATGTCAGTTAGAAAACCACAGCTTATTCGTTGTTCCGAAAGTACATTTCGCACAAATAAGAGGAAATACACATTTCAGACAAACAGCCGATACAATCAATTATTTCGAAACTAGTAAGCCCTGGACTTTTATACGGTACAGTTGGAAAACCGAATTGTTAACATTTCCTGTTTCCTAAATGTCGAGTCAAGTTTTCTGGTGAGTAATTCAAAGTAAAAGTGACTGGACATGACATTTGCATATTGATATATGATACCGGAAAGAATTATACTGTTTCAAGTATTTCAAGCATAATTTCAAGTATAATATTTCAAGTGATGAGAACCTCAAAAAATACCTGTAAACTGAAACAAGTTGCCTATTTTCCTTCCAGAAAAGTTGAACGTTCATTAAAAAAACGGCTTTTATAATAAACGTTTCACAATTGTATGTGAAATGTCGTAGCCTCGCACTTTCTTCGGAATAAAGCCCAACTGCCGAGAGCGATAAGTGTCATGTCGGGATCAACGTGTCCGCTAAATACACACGTTAAACATGCAAGAGCATTGTGGCGTTATGAAGAGTAGAATATTTTGTTTTGTTGTAAAGAGTTAAAGCTTATAAACCACAGAAGGAGGGGGTTAAAATATCACATAATGGAATGTCAATATATTGAAGTGATACAAAACATGAATTGTCTCGACCACACACCGCATACAATTGTCACATGAAGGCGTTTAAAACCTCAAATTGCCAACAATCAGTTTTCACAAGCTTTCTCAGCAGGAAGCAAAAGGCTAGGGTTAACAAAGGTACGTGCACATAAGCCTATTTGATAACGATATGATATTTTTGATATGATTGCACCAGTTTGATCATCAATATCCAATTATAGGCCTACCCATTTCACAAAGGAATTTATAAACCCAGGGCCATTTGATAAAGTAACTTGCTGATGAGAATTCCCCATTGGTTAACGTGATGAAGGTATTGACGTAAAAAGCTAATTTGGAGCTTGGGATATCAAGTCCCTACTAAAATGATATTTTCAAGAAAGTGATAGTGACAGGTCTAATTTGAGCTATTTATGTACTCAATGCTATTACTAAATGAAATATTGTATTTTGTTTTACAATTTAAAACTGTTCCATTGGCAGAGTATTTGTGGTAAATGTAACACCCCATTTTTGGCTTGATTTTTAATATGTTTTTGATTAACCAAAGTGTATTGCAATTTGGTTAAAAATATTAGGCATGTGCTCAAATCAACTGCAATTTTCCAGTTTGAAAGCGATTGCTTTCATCATAAAAGCGCGATTTAGGCCACATTTTCATACAGAACCAGAAATAATATTTTAAAAAACTGTTCACCAATATGGCTATACATTGCTACATACATAATGAAATGCAGTAGTAGTTTTCGTTTTTATGTAGAAACGTGGCAATAGCATTCAAAGCTGAGATTTGTAAATGATTGTACTCGATCATTGTAAATGGGCAATATGATAATGGAATATTCTATCTACACTAAGCTCAAGTGAATTGGCCAATCCATCATTTATAACCCCCCATAAACCCAACCTCTGTAACCCTCCATAATGCTTCCAAATCTCAAGTAACTGATAAAGCTCAGTGACTTCCCAGACATTTTCTCGGTAACAGCTTTATGTGACAATCGAAGTAAGATCTCGTAAGCGGTGAATATGACAAGATGCCGCTCTCTAAGTCTCTGTATTCGTTGTGCCGCAGAAGTCGCACTACGAGATTACGGAGCGAGCATCTTGGACAGTTCTTCGTCTTGCAGACACCCTTTCAAGAACTCGTCTTGCGTGAGCTGGCCGTCACCATTCTCGTCCATCTTGGCAAATATGTTCTTGGCTCGCTCTTCAGCAGAGTCAGCGGGACGGTTGCTCGAACAAGCGCCTAACATATCGTAGATTGCCTGGAACAGACATCAACCAACCAGGATAAGATAACAACAATACTTAATGTCGCAGACGTCTGCTGGGTGTTTAGCTTTCATACCGCAATTCTTTTGAGCGTAGATTTTAAGATGGAAAATTTATTTTCGTTTCATTTCGTTACTGAATAAAATAACTATTTACAGTTGGGCCAGAACAGAATTTTGATAAAATACACAAACTGAAATCTGTGTTTGATTGACTTCGAGAACGGTTGAGAACGAGAATTTTTATGGTCTCTAAAACGAGGTGCATATTGGTATTGTTCAATTGTTAATATCATATTTCTCATTTGTAAAAATATAAACTTCACTTCCATAGCCTACATGAAAACAGAGGCAATCAAAATGTGTAGGATTGAATATCACTGATTGAACTGTGTTCCAAGAGTATTAGGTTGAAGCATGGTTGAAGGTAAACCTAAAATGAAATGAGAAAGGTTATACATACAATTCATACCTTGGAATAACATAAAAGAAAGTTGGATAGAATAAGATCTCAGAATCAGTGAGGGTGCAGGCTGCACCTTGGTCAAAGTGGATTATAATGGAGGTATTAATTTAAAAAAAAAAATGATAGACACTTTCTGATAAAACCATTTGAAATAGCAAATCAAGGTCGAGTTTCTTCAGATAGGCCTACATAGAGACTGCTGAGAGAACAGTTTATTGAAAAACACATGTTGCCAAAACGGTTGCCACTTGGGCACAGTATAACAGAAGAAACAATCAATCATTTCAATAAAATAAGAAAATTTAATTTAAAAAAATATAATCGAGGCATCATTTTGAAAATAATATTTATGATAATAAATGAGAATAGCTAAGAAATAAGAATTATATATTAAAAAAGGTCAGTTGGAAACTAATGAGAGTGACCTGGTGAAACAAAAGAACACACAGGATAAATGTATAACAGTAAAGTGAGAATGAATATTAAATCGGATGGACAATATAATGGGCCATAGAACTCAGGGGCAGCCGTGAATTTTTGGGAGAATAAGCTCTAAAAAGCAATTACTGCAGAGCTGGTTTCATTTATTCACATTGGGTTCAACGACGCACTGTACTGATGACTGAGATCTATTGGCGTCAGTGAATGATATATGTGATTCATGGGATGATAAAATAGAAGGTTATTTTATTAGATGTTTTTTGGATAGTGGGAAGGAGTTGGCCTATTGTTAATTAACCATCCCAGTATTGACCTGAACGACAGAGGAAACCACGAAAAAAAACTTTCAGGATAGTCGACCATGCCGGGAATCGAACCCTGGTCTTATGAAATTACAGTTCAGCGTTATAACCACTCAACCACTTGTTTCAGTTGCTACGTTGAGGACAATTCACACGTGAAGAGAGAGTTTCCCCTCCAGTCAGCTTTGCAGGCTATTTTTTTGGATTTAGGAATTTTTTGAAGTGAATTTTGAGGTCTACTAGCAGTATTGTGCACATTTCAAGTAATAATTTGAGTAATGTTCAATTGTTGAAATGACATGATACAAAAAATGCGGAATGAAATTGCAGTTATGGTTATATTGAGATGTAGAACGTAGGCGTGATTAATATTGATATAACGGTGACGTATTTATTAGCTCATGTTTGTGTTTCATTAAAGTGGGCTAATTAAATTCACAAATATCTCCACACTCTCGAGATATCATTTTGTAGACCAGAAGATCTTGCTTGAATCAACACATATTAGATCTACACTTAAAGTAGGCCTAGTCACAAGTCTGTTTTTTCTCAAAGGATTTTCAATAAGGCTATTCATCCATATAAAAATGAGAAAAATTACTTCTGACAAATGACTATATTATTTACATTAAATAATGTATAGGCCTAAGGCTAACCATTGAAATGAATCGAAAGTAAACTGATGAAAAAAAATCTGAATCATTTGTGCTGTTTATCCCTTGGACCGGCAAAATGATTGAAAACACTCGAAAACGCTTTCGCTTTGAAAACGCTCGAGGCATGCAGGAATTCCACAAAATTAATTGTAAATTTATGAAACTTGCCAAAGTTATTATTAACATCAATGTGCATGTCATCAGATGATTGGAATTTTTATAAATCTTGCTGTACTAGTGACACAGATTTATTTTAAATCCCATGAAATTTTGTAGCAATATTTCCGCCACTGAAAAGTCAATAATACTGTAGTCAAACGGTAAGATTTATGAAAATTTTAATCATCTGATGACATGCTCATCATTTGTTAGCATCAACTTTGGCAAGTTTCAAGTGTTCTCAATCATTTCTGAGGAATTCCTGCATGCCACGAGCATTTTTATTCATTTCACCAGTACACGCAAAAAAAACGGGACAGAATACTTTGAAATTAATATCAAAATACCTTCAGCGTTCCAATATCAGTTTAATTTCAATGTAGGCCTACTTCAATGGTTCTGCATTAGTTTTTTCAAAATGAATGTATTTGTCAGAAGTACTTTCTCTCATTTTTAGATGGATGACTAGCCTCAATATTGCAACATCTGTATGAGAACATTTTTGTAGAACCGCAAAGTCATAAAAAGTTGACTTGTCTGCGGATCTACTAACTTTAAGTAGATAAGAATAACAGGAATGAAAAATAAATATTCAGTCTGCATAATTATGAAGGAAATCTATTTGACTTGAAAACTGATCAAAATATTGGCCTACATAGTGAAAAAACAATATTCTCTGAAGCTGTTTTTACACTACGTGTTTGCCCGTGGTTCAAACTGCGGTCTGCGAGTGGTTATAAATATTGGTGTGTTGTTTATACAGTAGGCCTAGGCCTACTTACCATGGGACTGCCCGCAGGAAGCCCACGGGCGATTGTTGCTTACAGTGCTAATTGCCCACGGGCAGATAGTACACTTTTTTCTCACTCTCGTCAAGTCTCAACTCCAGGGTTGAAGGTTCACTAAAGTTTCAAGGTATATTCTAATTGAATAGATCATGAATGGAGACTGTTATTTGCTGAGCAATTATCTGCAATACACATGGAATTATAGCATACTACTCTATATGAGAGAAAAAGTCAGATGTATCTACCATTTGAACATAAAACTTTGAGTTGAATCTAGGCACAGCTGTCAAAAGTAAATGCGCAAAAACAATGCGTGATAGGTATATTTCAGCAATTTGGACTGGATGAAGGAGGCAGATATATATCAAACTCGGTCTTCTATAAATCATAACATACTTCAAACAATCAGTTGGAATTTGAATGTGTGTTTCCAAACAATCTACCTAATGACCCGTGGTAAAGCCTATAGGGTCAAAACCCGGGGTTGAATCCCGTTATCGGGCTAAACCGTGGGTTCATTAGGTTCAGTGTGAAAACAGCTTCAGTGTTTTTTAAATAATGAAGAAAATATATTTTGAGTATATTATTTCACATCTCATGAATTTCAAAAAAAAAAAAAAAATATCCAATTGATGAGTGATAAGTGATAACTCAAATCAGAATAAAAAAACAAATATCACATTGATCAAATAATATTTGTCTGTTTGAAAAATACACACCGCACGCGGTCGCCAGGAGGTCGAAACGTCTGTGCAGGTTTGCTGTACACAGCAAGTACTCAGAAGGGTGATGCAAGCGTGCATAACGCAGTGGCTCTGACTCTGAATGGGGTTTGCGGGGTGAGGTGAAGCGGAAATACAGCACGCGGCGCCGAGTCGAGTTACGGCGCTTCATAACTATAGCTCGACCGCATTAGGATGCAGTGACGATAGCTTTAGCTTATAAAACGAAATTACGACATAAAAACTTATTAAAAATTGGATATTATCTTATGACAAAATACATTGAATATCCACATAACTAAATTATATATTTTTCTTAGACCTTTATTTCTTATTATTATACAATTTTCTCTGGGTGGGCTCTGCACTGAGCTTGTCCCGACCGCTTGCCCCTGACAGATTTACTGAACAAAGTTCACAGAGAAGTAGGGTGGACCAGTGGCTAGTGTGTAGAACTATAAATCAGGAGACTAGGGTTTGATTCCTGCCATGATCAACCATTCAGACTGATATTCATCATGGTTATCCTCTGTGGTCAAAGTAAATACTGAGATGATTTCTCAAGAGCAGTCACGAATGCCTCATCCCCAATGTCCCAAAAAAGTTAACAAATGACCTATTATTTTTATTCCCATAATATCAGTCATCATTCATTGATGCCAATAGATTTTATTTGTCACTATAGTGATTCACTGAACCAAATATACATAATAATAAATGAATTGTGCATTAATGGCTGCTTCGTATAGCATAAATCCTGTTTCAACTTTCAGAAAAAGTGCCACACATACAGGTAGGGGAAAGGGGGTGGTAGTTAAAGGACCTGAAGTTTGAGGCAAAATATTCTCTATTTGACACGACATATTGAATCACTGAAATTAATCAGGCCAACATGCGATATTCACAGTGGCGGCTCGTGTGTAAGTACTGGAGAATGGCAGCACTCCCTACGATTTTCTGAATTCATACTATTCTTTAATCATTTAAACTTGAAAAAATTCAAATGCATCATAAAATCCCCACGCCGCTGAGCCCTTGCAAGGTCGTCAAATGCAACTTGTTCTACACGTCCCAGAGCTGCGTTCACTAGCTGCTCAGCATATAGCTGGCTAAAGGATATGTACATGGGTATAATAGGTTAGGTGATGTATCGGGCTACTTTGGCTGGCCCAACAGTGCCGCTAGTTCAACCAAAATTCATGCGGAATCCCACTGTGGTAGTAAACGGT
Organism: Brachyptera risi; assembly: GCA_964007535.1. NCBI lineage: Eukaryota > Metazoa > Arthropoda > Insecta > Plecoptera > Taeniopterygidae > Brachyptera > Brachyptera risi. Next base: position 21,270,944 of record OZ023334.1, read on the forward strand.
GTAGCCACGCTTTACGCACCGAGGACCAAATGTACGTCATTGTTCACTGCGATACGTAGACTGTCAACGTCAACCGAACCACGTGACTGGCCTCCTATCATGGTGGCGTTCCGCACGGATTTTAGTGAAACTGAGAGCACTGTTGGTATTAGCCTTTCAACGCTTGGAGATAGCTCAATACATCACCTAACCTATTATACAACGTGAATATGTGTAAACAGGGGCGCGCGGTGAGGGAGCAAATGCGTGTCGTTAGCCTTGCCCAATGTGCTGCCACGGGATGCACGCTCGTACTTTACTAAACACTGCTAGCTAGACACCGTGCACTCCTTGCTCTTGCGGCGTTCTCTTCCTACAAACGTCTGGTGTGGGTGCTTACAGCCGCCAAAGATATTGACAATTGACACGCTCATTATTAATTGGGATAGTTCTGTACTGATACCGAGCTTTCGGCGAATGCCATTAGGCAGTGTCACGCTGAAAAATCATAGCAGAAATATAAAGACCCACTAATCATGTTAACGAATTGAATGATGATTGATGACATTCGAAGCATTCAAATGACATTCACATTCGAGAATGACATTCACATTCGAGCATTAAATTCGAGTTATAATTTTAAAATAAATCCACACAGGCAAGGTAAACAGATTCTAGTTGAGTTATGAAGAAAATGAATGTAGAGATCTGGATGTGGATGTTAAATGAGGAAATTGCGCCCATTTTATGAGAAAAATATTTCGCCCCTCAGGGCTACTTGCGAGGCTCTTTGTTATGTGGCTTCGTACTTTTTTATACAATTTGTTTCATCAACTGCAGTACAGAGTACTCCCTATTGTTCAAGTCGACAGCCGCCACTGGATATACACACATTTATTAATACTCTAGAATCAAACAAACAAGCTACAACATTTAATGAGTTACAGTATGAAGGTATATATTCGCGATGAACTCAATCGTTTGCTTAGTCAATCACTTGCCATCTTCAGAATGTGTGTCTAGATGCACAGATTTCATTTCAAATACTGAAACAAATCGGGCTTGTATTCTATATGTTGTTTCATTTGCGCGCGGAAAACAGCTAAGACAAATTTTGATCAACTCGAACCAAAATTTCTGGACATTACCGGTACTGTTATACCAAAACATATCCCTATTGTTTTTGAGCAACATCGGTGTGGCACTTTTTTCGAATGATGATTTTGAAAATTTAGAAAATCCCATAAGAACAGTCTTGGGTGTTGAACTGATTTCAACTGATTAAAATAAAATGTTCACATAATGATTTAAGGGGGCTTTAACATATTTCCAATGATTTCAACCGATGTCTACTTAAAAATTCATAACTCTTACAGTTATTTTTTTGCAAACACCAAACTTGAGATACATCTGAATAAATATTTGGTGACTTACAGATTCCTTTTTTTTTTTAAATCACCATTGTTGACTTTTACAACTTCAAATGACAACAACAATGTACGACTGTAATTAGCTTCATGTACCTTTTCTGGGAAAACTACTTGTTCAATCATCTCAATTTTTTTACATGTTCCAATACCACTATAATTATGGTGATTTTGAGGAAAAGCATTTTTTTTTTAATTTGCGTCAATCTTCAATTTTAATTTTTTTTTAATTGATATCAAATCAATTGCATAAGAACAATCAATAATTCAATGTTCTGATGTTTCTACTTATATGAAAATTCTGGTTCCCTCAAATTATGCAAGCAAACAATACAAATTCACAACAAAAAAATTAGTGATTTGGTCCAGTAGTTTCTGAGATGAAGGTACATTGGTATCGAAAATAGTACTAGATGGCAAATAAATGATACATACACAGATGTGTAAAACCATTTCACTCAAGAGACTTTATAACAAATGCAAGTTTTACTCACGAACCTCAGATTATGTGGGTATTTTGAAGGATGCATAAATACTTCCAAAAAATACATAGAGTTATGAATCGAAAAATATTATTATTTAAATAATAAATTTAAATGATTGAAATAATAAATTAATAAATGTTATTTAAATTTGTCCTCTTCGACAAAAACTCTTCTACCTTCTATTCTAGTAACCTCTCTTAAAACTATTTAATCTGATAAAATATTATAATACTGCTATCCACTCACATGTAAAACACCTAATTCTCTGTAAAAACTCCCATCTTGCTACTCAAATGAAAATTTTCTCCTTTGACTCCTCTCCCACACACAAGTTTTGCTTATGTGGGTATTCCTTCACTTCAAAAACAAATTTTCCTAGATTATACTATTTAATTAAGAACTTAGTACTAGGCAAACGCGTTATGTGTTTCCGCGTTGATGGATGAGCTGGAACATATCAACTTATCTTTGGATTGGTTATTATATATATATACACCTTGAGATCCAAACCATTACATCACTGCCATCTTATTTTACATTAATAATCTATATAATAATAAAGAAGGCTTTGTTTTAATCGTTTACAATCAAGTGGTGACACTTGTTGCTTTGATTTAATAGGTATCTTAATAGCTTTGAATAATTGACACAAATAACATTATATATTTCTTTACATCGAAACGGCTGATCCGATTTGAGTAAAAGTTCGGAATAATGTGTATCATTATCAGATTGAAATTCTCTGAAAATTTGAATCCTCTCAGATGAAATATTTTTCACGAATGTTTTCCTCTGGCTTATTCTAATGGGATTTTTGAAAACTTTGGAATGAGTTTTCTCAGAAGTTGTTCAACCGATCGTGCCTCAAAACTATACAGCATCAAGTCAGATAGGGGTTCATGTGTGTGCCAAGTTTCAACTGATTTTGAATTTTTTTCTGACCTGTGGAGCGCGAACAAAAAAACAAAAAAAAAAAAAAAAAAAAAACAGACACTTTTTTTTCGGTATAGTGTAATTGAGTCTTCGCTTCGCTCATCCAATTATATTATAATTATATTTGTAATTTTGTCTCTATTATAATTGTATATGTAATTTTGTCTCTACATGTTATTGTATTTTGTAAGTATTTTTGGAATAAAACTTTTTTGAATTGAATTGAAAAAAAAATACATTAAAAAAATTGGAAAAAAAATGAATAAAAAATACCATGTTAACGCCCCCTTAATATGTGGTTCTACTAAATGTTTCTACCAAGTGGGCCTATAGAGGAATTCAATTTGATCGTTTTCAAGAAAATGAATAGATTCTTTGTAAAAAAGAGCCATTTTAAAATCTAGACTTGATAGTTTCAAAATCAATGTGTGTATATATTTTCATTACATTTCGTATCAATATCTCACTCATCTTACGACACACATACTGTATCTTCTACCTAGTATATCAAAATTCTGTATTGGCCATTGACATGAACCACGCATTTTTCTCTACTAATCCCCCCCCCCCCTCCATCAAATAAAAAATAAAACCAATATTGTGAGAACAAGACGTGTACGTTTACATATCTCGCTCTGACCTTACAGTGCCTGTACCTGATATGAGTTTTATAATGTCAGTTCGAATGATTACAATTTTTAATTTTCTAGTTCACAGGTCTAATGTAAATTAAAGTCCATTACATGACGCATCATAACAGTTATTAATATATTGTCACCATAGGATAACACATTTTCCACATCTAATTGATTTCAGGCATGACGTACTTCTGTGATCCTGTGCCTAAAAATCAAATTAAAGCAATAAATACAATAATAATTTCCTCCAATCGTGAAATTGAGCTCTTCATTCAATTAAATAAGGTAAAAACCGATGTTCCCAAGTTCAGTTTTAGCGTTATTCTGAGAGTTAGTGAAACTAATTAGCACTGATAACCTGAATAAATAACGTCTTGCTTGAATTCACGAAAGAAGACGGTCGTCTAATAGAGAAATGATTAGAAAATAACATCGATAATTAGATAATCTCGTTGAAAAAGAAATTCAATTTCTCATCGTATAAACTTTGTCATGAAAAAAGGTAATACCTTTAAAAAAATCACAGTTTTTCTAAGGTGATATTTGTATTTCTCATGCTGGTAGACCGTAGACGACCTTCTTCTTTCTTGCACTAAGCTATGGAAGCAAGAACACTCAATTTACCGAACTCCTAGTTCCTAAATCTCCTGGTTTCCATTTATGCCCCAACTTCTAATGAGCTATCAGAGGACATGATTAATTAAAGCCTATCAGAGGATGAAACTGAAGGCCAACACCTCAAGAGCCCGCATCTTGGCTGAGAATGTTTCTCTTCGAAATGCTCTACCCAAGTTCGATGTGCGTTCAAAAGTTTGGTTGTGGGTTGAATAGTGAAAAGGGGATAATATTGAAAGCGTTCCAGTAACCACCGCTAGATGGAGGAGTTTTTTATTTTATAATTTGGACAAAATCTAGTTACATTACACATTTTGGCCAACGGTATTGGGAAAACTGCAAATCAGGATTTCTAATATTGATAAGGAAAGTTGAACTTAGAGATGTGCGTTTGTAATTTATTTCTACTAATATTCGGTAACCGGGAATTAAGCAATGAAAATCATCAAATTAGGCACATTTTGATTCAATTATTGCTCCATAATAAAATTATTCTTCAATCTTCGATTAACCATATCTAATTGTGAGGGTATATTAATTATTTATTGCATTTTACCGCAAGTTCGTAGTGATTGTAGTTCTTGAGATGAATGTGGCGAAAGTGCAGCCTGTAAATCTGTCTAAGATGCGGGCTCTTAAAGAGTCCATGGGAGTCGATTTTGTAATAACTTCAGAACGGTATAAGATATCAAAATTCTGATACAGTGGAAACACGGATATTTTCAATACCTTGAAGATGGTATAAGTTATAATTATAGTCAACTCATATCACATAATTGTCAAGCGTATAAAGCTAAAAAAAAACATTTTTCAGCCGTATACACTTGACAATAATGCGACATGAGTTATCTAGTTATATTTTATTTCATCTTAACGGTATTAAAAATAGCTGTGTTTTCTCGGTATTAGAATACTGACATCTCATACCGTTCAAAAGTCAACACCGAAAAGCTGATATTTCGTTTTAATCCACTCTCACGCACTCTTAACTGAAAACAACCATAGGAAAAACTCTCGACTCCCTCCATTCACAAGCTAATAAGTCAAGTCGTGACCCTTTGACCTTACCTGGACTATTTTGGTCATCTCTTGGATGTCAATGACCCCGTTTCCGTCTACGTCGTACATTCGGAAAGCCCACTTGAGTTTTTCTTCCGGTGTGCCCGAAGACGTTACGTCGATAGCCAATAAGAACTCCTGGAACACAACGCAAGGAAACCGTGAACGTCAGAAAATATGGAATTACGTAATGTTTTTTTTTTTATAATATCGAAACTTGATACAAAATCATTGTTTCCCAGTCAAGGCTGTAGATGAAAGGTAGGGTCATTTGGACGGGGCACCACAAGGGCGATCTTACCACCCTATTTTAATGAATACGTAATAATTAATGTAATACGGAATTAAAGGTAAATTTCTATAAATTGCCTATATTTCTATATTTCTATATTTCTAATTTCTATATTTACCTATTCACAGACCTTGACTCACATCCAGTGGTAGACATTTTGTCTCTTAATTTTGAATTATAAACCAATTATTGAAGAATGAATTATTTAAGAATGAATCATGAATTAAATATGATGGTATGTGAAGATGATAAGGATGCAAAAACAAATTGGGTGCAGTTTATATCTGATATTATAGTGATTAGTATATATTATGAATTAGTGTACATGAGTAGTTTATTAAGTTGATCAGAAGTTCTCAATTTACACCGGGAAAACATGGGAAGAGTTAGAAAAAAGAGTGAATTCAAGTGTATATAACGAAAAATAAGGAATTTCGAACTTATTTATTTACTTGAAGAGTCTGTGTCGTTTGGCTTATAAACTTGAGAATTATAAATTTCAGACTTGCAAATTACCCTAACTACATGGCCTGTTGTTATAAAGGAACATTTTGACATCCTCCAGTAGTGAAGTAAAGGATTACTGGGAAATAAATTTGGGCTGCATGTTATGGTTTTGAAATTACGAAAATCCGTATGAACAATCAAGCTAAGTTTGTATAAAAAAAATTAATTCTATGAATTCTGTTTGGAATTGAATTTAGCAGAAAACACAGAAATAGTCGTCAGTATATATATATAGTCAGTGAAGGTAAATAAATTAATATATAGATGAATGAATGAATAAATAAATGAGTAAATAAATAATTAATAAATTGTTTGCCTATACAGACTTCAGAGGCTGAGATATCAACAATAGAGCGATGATATTTAATGTGTGAACAATTGCGATATACAGTGTTGGCACTATACACATTATAACAGGCATTTCAAAAAGAAAAACCGGCACCTCCACTTATTTATTTATACTATAACTTTACATTTGTATACATGACTTGGCATATATTGTCCACATAATCTTATGTACCGGTAATGATCCATTTGGATTAATGAATAAATGAAATGAATCTTAAAACCTAGGGGGAAATTGTTTAAGCACAATTTTTCGGATAGGCATACAGAAATATAAAATAACAATCGAAGATACATTCACAACAGTGTCTGATAGGAAAGGGGCTATGGCCTGGCCATAATATTTGAAAACAGCTATCTATAATACTTATTTTGATCTCGTCGTAGGCCTACATATCGGAACTGAAAATCACAACAATGTTTTGTCATTTCAAATTAGTTTATTTATAAAATGGTCACAAAGGAATTTTAATAATGTTTCAGCGTTGAACCTATTTCAGTGATGATTGGAAAAAATCGATGTCAAGTCAACAACCAATGATTTGGTACTATATTTTGGAAACAGCCAATGGGGTGAAGTCAAGAGAATCTTTCGGAAATATTATGCATCAAAATTTAGAGAAAAAAAGTTAGTGCTGTAAGAACATTCATCTGATCAATACCACAATACAATGAACACGGCATTTTTATTGACACTCATGTAAATACTCATTTGATTCATTCTCAATAATATCTGTTTTCGATCAAAAAATCCAGAAATAATCGGGTATTTCTCAGCCCTGAAAAAAAAACTCATAGAATCTTCACTTTCTATAGTTCACCGGAAAACATTCATCTTTCCCACCACTTCAGATCCAATACAAATGATTGATATGACATATAGCGCTGGCGGTGTGTGATTTGCAAGGCTGGCTTGGGCGGCAGACAATCTCACTGCAGGTGAGGCCTTGCACACGCCACGTGGGGAGCGAGTGGGGGTCGAACACGCAACACCCTGATTGTTATCGGGCACAAGGGAGACTACTGGCTGACCAGTGCTATACCCTCATTAAAATCCACCCCTTCCTAGGCCCGTATGCACCACTATTAGTGTTGTTGCCGGTATAGCCTATGGGCCTAGATCTGATGATATTGCTAGCACTTGCAATTAGCTATTCTCAAAGTGATTACGTTATAACAATACGGTATGTGGTGAAGTAAAAGTACTAACGAGCATCGGGCATATATATATATATATATATATATATATATATATATATATATATATATATATATATATATATATATATATATATATATATATATATATATATATATATATAAGGGCCTATAGGCCTATATAATCCTATATTTATGCATGTAGTATACATTCACCGAGCCACACACGGTGTTGATAATCACGAACCAACGGCCAGGAATAAGCCACTCTTTTTGCTTCTCTGTAAGGGACCCTTTTTGCCCGTGTATATATGTACTACATACACTAATATCTTTCTGGATTTTCTTACTACATCGAAATTTGACACAAAGTCATTGTTTCCCAATTGTTAAGGATGGCTAGGTTTGGGTATGACAAGATTTTTCGAAATGAGGAGCCACTATAGAGCCATTTTACCATCAGATGCATTCAATATACACTACTATTCGATTGGTAATTAGTTTTCATCTCACACACGATCGGTATCCCCAATAGCATATAATATAGCCCATAATATTGAGAAGTTGATAGAAAGATGGAGAAAAACATTAACAAAATTAATCATGTATTAATCAATATTTATTTTAATTATTGATAAGAAAATAAAAACTGCGGCGAAAAGCTCATCAACAGAAATGATCAAAAAGCGTCATCACAGTGACGCTGTACCTTTATCACGGAGCTGAGAAACATGCAGTCACAGAGCTGGTGAACGGTGCAATCAAATCGATTCAGCCAAAACCGTTTCAAATATAATAGGTCATATAGGGCTACATCTAGATTGCTCGAGATTTGAGACTGTCAAATCGCATCGGAAATATGTGATAAAATAGTCAATACGATTAAGAGGGGCGTGCTTGCAAGTCTAGGCCAATGACAAGGCGGTGTGAATAAACATTATATGCTTGGCCGGCGTGTTTTTACTCCCACAATGGGTTCAACAAATCGACCCACAGGATATAAATATGAACACCATATATATTTGAGCCGTTTCAAATTGAATCGGTTTATCTGAATCGTTTCCCAAATGTACGATAGAGGTAGTCAGTGTTTCCTTTGTGACGGAGTGAGAAATGTAAGTGCTCTGTGAAGTGTATCTACCGATGCGTTCACCAGTAACAGAATGTCGTGTTGCCTATAGCAACCTGAGCACGTTAATAGCGTTATTACAACAAACAAGATACAACGTTTGACAATGACATCGCCACTCGATCGTCAACAAGTGGCAAGCGAACTCGGTACAAGAACTAATCGACCACATAGATTATTGGGAAGCTAGCGCAGTTATGGTCTAGAACTCTAGATGGCATAAGTGAATATAAAGTTCGGGTAATCACATAAGCTCGGTAACCATGGTGACTATAAGAGAACAACAAAAACAAAGCTTTTGGAGAGCGTTGATAGTTAAAAATAGAAATACTCGTTTTGTTTTGAAATTAATTTGTCATTTCAAGTTATATTATTTAATTGAGTAACTACAAGTTGAGGTAGTTTGAGTAACTACCGCTGAATATTTATTTATATCTTTTCACGTCGATTAAAAAAAAAACATTTTCAATATTTACATTTTAAATTCTCTTGCAAAATGAGTAAACAAAAATATGTATTTCATTTTGCTCGATGATGATATTTGGCAGTTCAAAGTTGTTATCACCATGGTTACTTAATGCTAGTTGTTCTCACTAACTCTCAGATAAAGGCTAACTGGACATGGTAATACCGAGCCTTAATGTCATAATTACGAACGTGGGATTACAACTATAACAGCGGTATTAAAAACTTGTTATCACCATTGTTACACATGCTAAATTGTTTCAACCAACTCACAGAATAAGGCTTCTGGACTTGGTAATAGGCCTACAGGGTCATGTGCCAGAATTTGTTCGTTTTTCAATACCCTAAATGGGCATGGATTCAAATGATATGATACTTAATTGTTCGAAATCTCTACCAATGACAACTATCAAGATAAAAGTGCGTCGTTAAAACCTAAACATGTCCATAATTGGTTCGGAGTCCAATAAATACAGCATAAAATGTATAATAGCGGTTCGGCAAGTAAGCTAAATGTGGAGTGGAGTAGTGAAATATAACAAAACAATCATAATATAACAAAGCACTTCGGTAAACGTTATAGGACTATGCCGAGTAAAATAGCTCTTATATAGGCCTAATGTAATCCGACCGACCTTTTAAATCCAAACAAATTGCTCGTCAGCTATATTTAGAGCATTATGTATAATGTACTTGTTTCGTCGGAATGGTAACCAGTAACAACCGTAGCCTACCGTTTGAAAATGAGATTAGCATTCATATAATATATAGTCTATACCTCTTCACCATGGACATTTTAATTAGATGAGCGTAGCGATGACTTCCATTTTTCACATACCGAAAAAATCGGGCTTTCCAATTTCGTGTTGTTTTTTTTACGCGACATAGACCCCCTACACGTCGAACAAGTAGTCAATCGACTTGAAAGTTGAAACTTTTTCTGGACATTAGTGTCATATAGGTCTGTCAGAATAGGTTGGGGTTATTTTTTACAAATTGATCCGATGGATTTTCGGAAAATTTGGAGAATCCTCATTAGAACAGAATTGGGTAGAATTTTTCAATTTTCCAATTTCATCCGATCGAGATAAAATTTTTACAGAATGTTGATATGGTTACAATACATGTTTTTAGAAAGTTTGAATGAATTTGGATTGATCACATTTTCGAGAAAATAGATTATCTTGTTGAAAAAAATATGTATTAGTTCAGTTAAAATTATTTAATTATTCAGCCTTAATTGGGGAACAATGATTTTGTATCAAGTTTCGATGTTATTAAAAAAAAAAAAAAAAAAATTAAGATTTGTTAAGAACATAAATTTATCAACATGTTGCATGTAAACGAAGGCTATGAGTTATACGAATGATATTGAATGAATGAGAGAATGAATGAAGAAGGCTTGATAATTTCAATTCAAGGGATACATTCGAATACTTCCATATGAATATCTCGCCCATCGTACAACGCGTATGCTGCGTTTTCGTATTAACTTGAATAAAAATATATGGTACAAATTGTATTCACTTTTTACTCGGCTATAGGCCTGAACTGCAAAAAAAAATACTAAACCATCATTCAGGATAAACGGGGTTCGATTTCAGCCAGGGTCAACTATCCTAATCGATAGAGGTTTCGCGTGGCTTATATATATGCATTTACGGTCAATACTGGAATGGCTTGATCAGGTCACGACCAATTCCTTCCCACTATCCAAAAACAGCTGATAAAATGGCCTTCGTCTCATCTTCCCGAAAATGGATCTTAGATAGGCATCAAGATACGGTGTGTCGTTGAACACAATATACATGAATATCAGTTCATTTGATGCCTGCCAGCTGCAAACAGGTTCAATATAAATAACGTACTTTATATGAAGAAAAAAAATATATATATATATATATATATATATATATATATATATATATATATATATATATATATATATATATATACAAAAATATACAAAAATTATGGAATTAATACAAGACAATAATCTACTTAGATTATTAATTTAAAATGTTATTATAATGACAGAACTAAGTGAATTACTATAAATGATACTATGCTGGAGAATTCCCATAGAATCCCACACTCCGGAAATATAACACTGTTGAGAAGTTTTTTGGGGGGTTTCTCTTGTGGTTCCTTAAGAAACAGCACAAAGTTTCAATTACTTGACAAACACCCAGCGATAAGCCAACTCGCTGTCCGATTTGTACATTATAACCAACATGTTTCTGACAAATGTATTCACCGTTTAACAATCAACATTGCTTCAAGATTGATTTACTACACCACCACTCGTAGCTGGCTCACATAATAACACAATAATTAAAGTTGAGATTTTTAAAAATAGCTTCAAATCCAAAGAAAAAGCGATGTAACCGCGATCGAGTCAGTGGTGTACGCATCATGAGCCCTAACACTGTATTCCATCTTTTAAATGTTTACAATAAGACGTCGTATAAATTGAAATAGAACCCAAATGAAACAGATTCTAATTGTCTCGGTCGATTCTTGGACTCGGGTGAAAGCAACTCGTAAACATGACGAGAACGTGTTAAACATGCAAATGTGTCTGCACGTGTTTGGAGAACAGGCAAAGTTATGGTTTACTTTAAAACATTAAATTCTGTGAGAGCAGTCTCACAGTGCACAGTTAGAACAGAACCATCCTTCATAACCGTAACTATCTCTACCCTAGGACCTTTACATAATTAAACCTCTATGAAAATCGTATAGCTAGGCCTTGTTAACTCGACTAGACTAAACTAGAACAAAGTATAACCTCGTCCTCAAAGATCTTCAATTCAAAATAACAACTCAGTTTCAATTTTGAGAGTTTCATTACATTTTCTTCACAATCATCTGCAGTAACTAAACAAACATAATAATCAACATGATAAGTAGTAAGCAATATAACAGTGATTAAACATCATGTACTTTCAATCATTTATTTAAATTCAAATTCATCTGCAGGTGTTATAAATTTTTCCATTTTTCATTTGAAAACAACAAATTGTTTTTAAAATTATTGAAATAGGTATTTGATTGAAGCACGCAGGATCCTTTCAGTCACTCAAGTATATTGTGAACCGTTGCCAAACAAATGGATTTCTTTCATCTATACGTGCATGATCCTCAACTTATATTTATTTCTATAAATGCTTGAGTTGATGAACTCGAATGAATCCTAATGAATTCTTGATTCTTGACCCTTTGCTTGGATTCATCCTTGATTTGAATGAATCAACTCACTAAGAATCAGCCTATAGGCCTATATACGCCTATATACTATTCGAATAAAAATAACATGAATATTCATCAATTCATGATTGAATGAATGAATGAATAGATTGATGGTTCAATAAAAATACATGATAAGAATCCTGGATAAGCTCCTCCGGGAAGTGAGAGTTACTATTGATATTAATTTCGGCTATTTTGACGAAGAAATAATATTGCAGAAGATTTTTGAATGAAATGGTTCGTCGGTATAACATAATATTCAACGAACTGACATATGAGGGGGTCAGAAGCCAACTGAAATAAGTGACATTCGAAAATAAATGAGTTAGGTCCTGTTCATCATAGCTTATAGACTTGTGTTTTGGAGGCCGATCGGAATAAGTGCTGCTTTCGAATGGAACAGGTGTCGCCACCATCTTCAAACTGCACTTATACCCTTTGGCCGCTAAAGACTAGTATATTAGCCATGATGAACAATACCTTCCGCATTTATTCTCTAATGTCACTTATTCCAGTTGGCTTCTGACCCCTCATATATAATATTCAACAAACTGACATATATAATTGAAACAGCGGCTGTATATGTGACCCCTTTGCTTTCCACGTGTTCATGCGATATGTGACCTTATAGCATCCTTCTGGTTCAAACAATTCAAATAGAAGTTGACACTAAATCGATTCCCGCTATTAGAGAGTTTACGAATTAGACCGGGAGAAATTAGATAAGAGGTCGGACAAACGAAGTTAAAAGATATAAAAACCCTGAAACTAGATTTTAACGAATACTGACCATATTTATATTCCTGATTTCAAAGAAAACTAGAAATCACCGTCTCAATTTCAGAAAATACATATCAATTTATTTTTCCCTAGGACTCAGCCCTTTACCCGAGTCGTGTCCTATAGACAATACTCGATTCTGTTTGTTTCTATACAGAATGAGCAATACCTACGTCATGACTCGTGGTCTCTGGAGGCGAAAAAAAATATTATAATTTCTAAGATTGAGATCATGATTTTCAAGTTTACTATAAAATTAGACGAATGAATATCGACATTAATAGTTGAAATCTAGTTTTAAGATTCTTAAGATTAAGATTAAGATTTTTAAGATTAAGATTAGTTTTGAAATTCTAGTTTTTCTAGTTTAAGTGGAAGATATCAACATTCGTGTGTTTATACTGAAAGACTTTTATCTACTGCGAAAAATTATGGTCACAGACAGCGCAGTCCTGGTGTTGAAGACTATTAGTTTTAAATAATCAAAATGGGATGGTAAGATCGCCCTTGTGGTGCCCCGTCCAAACGATCCTATCTTTCATCCATGGCCTTAATTGGGGAACAATGATTTTGTATCAAGTTTCGATGTTATTAAAAAAAAAAAAGTTTTAAGATTGTGATGTCGTTTAAGAAAAGCCTACATTTCACAAATGTTTCTTGTGGAAACGAGAACTCGGAACGATATAATCAACACACAGGTCAAGTACGATCTTATTCAAATCCTGAATTAGAACGAATCATCAGTTATAAATGATAATTTTGAAAAAAATGAATTCAATACATTATACATTCTATACAGTCTACATTATAGAATGTATTCACGTATGAAATATATCCATTAGTATTATTATTGCATGATTATGCTATGAAATGTGGTTCAACAGCATCGGATTCCTTGTATGGTGTTATTCAACTCGATTCCAGTTGGTAAAACATTCACCCTGTAAAAAAAACCTCTCACAACCAGTGGCCGACCGGCGCAGGAATTCTTGCGCGGGGGGATGAGAGGGGATATACTTACAAAATAAATTAGGTATAGGCCAGCAACCAATTAGCTACGCGGACATTTCGAAATCATACTTTATACAATCGTAAATTAGTACCATATAATAAGGTAATATTGTGTATAAATATTGTATAGGCAGATTTTCTTTATCCTAAGTACTTGAGTATTCAATACATGAAAATTATAAACAAATTGTTATGCTACTTGATGGTCATTTTGAATTATAATTATTTCCGATAAAACTAATGCTCGCATCAACAATGTTCTACGATGTAAACTGATACTCTTCTTACTTTCTTATAGTTACTTGAGTAACGGCGAGTTATACATTCCAAAACTTTCGTACATGCGTTTGGCCCTCTTTTTGGCTTCATTTTAGGCCCATTTCGTGAGAATTATAAAATATCTAGATAAGGAGTAGCCTGTTGTGCCTCATCAGTGTCGTAATCACTAAGTTGGTTCACATATGTTGATCAAGCTTATATCATGAGTTATAACAGGTTTCCCACGAACTTTCAAAGAGCACAAAACTTTCTGAAAAATTCGGTTGAAAATCCGAGAAAAAATTTCATCGGATTTATTCAGCAAAAATCTCACAAAATTGTAGCTATCATAAAAGTCAAACTCATCGTTTTTATTGAGAATAATTAAATTGAATGGGGAGGTACGATCCGCCCTCAATGTCTTGCCCCGTCCAAACGATCGTACTTTCTATCATATAGCCTTAATCGGGAAACAATGATTTTGCATCTAGTTTCGATGTTGATAAAAAAATATGAACCACTGAAAATTTTTACTTTTCCAATAGAGGAATTCATTTTTGTACGGGTGTTGGATCTGCTTGGTAGAATCTTGTGTTTCGTTTATAGCAACCGAATCATAGCAAACTATATCGCCTTTACATAATCACATTTGTCCCACGTGATGTATAGGCCGATACATAGGCCTACGTCATCAGTTAACACCTCCCAATTCTCATGAATCGTATAATGAATTAATTTTAAAAACTACGCGAATCATTCCTGGTTGCCTAGCGACGTAACCAAGTCTTCAGATTACGTTCCTTTATTAATTAAAGACTCGACCGGGCCTGAAATCCGTTAAAATGACAGTAAAATGAAGAATATACTGTAAAATATATAATACGAACAGTAAAATGGAAGTGGTAAAATGTTTTACTGTTTTCGATCTTGAGTGAACTTTCGGTCGTAAGACGGCGAAATGTATCAATCTTTCGAATTTATAGGCCCATTTACTGCGGAGAGCGAATACCAGTACTCCTATAGCTAGTTTATACGCGATATTAGATTAGTTTTCAGTTAGACTATAGCGCAGTAATCGAAATAGGTCTACAACTTGTAATCCGCCACAACAAAAAAGTCGCAGTCGACTTGGCTTGATGCATCCTCTCTTTGAAGTCGTCATCTCCTGCTCATATCTCTACACAACAGACCTTGTCATGTCAGAAGCGTCACAGGTTTTCTAACCCTTCGGGGATACTTTTAATCAAAATTAACATTATTCACGGCTCACAGTACATATTCATAATTCACCACGCTTCCATAATAGTTGAATCGTGATGTTGGTACAGCTACAGTGTCATTAATTGAGTGTGTGCATATTACATAGGCTTGACACATTTTGGCTCTAGCGGGAAAATCCACCTGAACATACGACCAATTGAAAGAGACATTAATAACGCGTTATAATATGCATAAACTAGTACCATCCTCTGTCTACACGAACGACTGAGGGAAATCACGAAAATCTTGTCACGATGGTCGACCAAGACGAGAATCGAACTCCGATCTCCTGAATGACGGTTCAGTGTGCTAGTCAAAGGTCTACCTGTCTCAGTGTCCCGGTTATATTTGTTGACCAACGATTTACACTACGGACAAAAATCTGTTGGGATTGTCGGTTTTTGGTAGAGGTGCCGGGTTATACTAGGAAACTCTTACATCATCCGGTTACTAATTGTACGATTGTTTTGATTACCGGTACTCATGTACACTTGCGGTCACATAAACTGGTTGATCAAGCCACATCGAAAATCAGTCCTCACGAAAATTCACGAACATTATACTCATTAAAACTAGCAGACCATGTGCATACGCACTCTAACTTCAGTCTTTGGATAAAATAGCTTTGAAGTATGCTTTGATTTTTTGAAAATTCGAATTTAATTCTGGACCATTTTATGTGATCGCAAGTGTACACGGAAACGTGTTAATCGAGGTCGTTTCGACGCGAACACGAAAAGTGGAACGTATATATATAGAGAGAGAGAACCAGAAAAATAATTGAAACATTAAAATAACTAATCCGACACGTCAAAGTCGACGTAACGGAATTGCTGTATGCGATGATTAACTGCGGTAAAAACACAAGCTCCATAGTGTAATAACAAGGGTATATGATAATCTCTCGTGTTGAGATGGAAACATCGATCGATCGAAACGACCGGTCGGTCGGCTTTACACCACCGTATACGCGTTACAATTAGGAACACTGTATCAAGTGTAGGAAAGCAAATGCGTTTTTTTTATCGCACATCTATGCTTATAAGTACGTTATTATGAATAGGAGGGAAACTTTTTGATCGGTGAAATTTAAAAAAAACTGCTACCAAACAGCTGCCACATGATAATAAAAACAAATGAGCAATTAATTAGTTAATTATAGAATACAAGAATTTTAATTTTAATAAGAAAGTATAGAAAAATATGTGAAAACGTTACTTGTGAAGTGAATAATATAGGCCTAACTTGAAATTATGCATAGGCCTGCGATGAAAAATATTTAATGTAAAGGGGGAGGGGAAAGGGGTCAACAGTAGACCATATTTATGCAATTTGATCATAGAGATGATTTCGAAGGAAATTAATGAAGGAGATGGAATAAATTAACCGAAAGAAATCGATAATGTTATTAATGTACTTTGAATCATTGATAGGCCCCACACTCACAGTATATATCTCATAAAAATGTTTGAAAGATGATTCAGAACAAATTTAAATTAAATTTGGAGCCGATTTCACGAACTCCAAGTTCGTGACTACACGGCAAGTCGAGTGATAGTTAGCTAACTATTGACTTACGTACGTTAACTATCGCTCAATGCACCAACTACCAGCTGGTAGAACTTGGACAAAGTACTCGTTCTTCATTATCCAATTTAAGTTGAATTATTAAAAAAAAAAAATTAATATATACCTTTTATGTACTCAACATGTAATTACAATCAATACATGACCTGTAGGCCTGTGTAAAATAGGATTCACATTATATAAGTTACAATTACTATCAATTCCCACATAATTCCCACATTTGTCATCACTTTTTTGAAATCATGTGATCTATCAAAATTCGCAATCATCCACAATCTTGATAAAATCGTCACATATTCTCCACAACTATCTCTTAAACGTTTCTTAATCATCTTGACATCTAGTTATAATTATTTTCTCATTGTTACCAATCAAGTTTTTGATTTTATTACCATAATTTTATCATCATAGGCTAATTTTGTACCTCATTTTCACTTTCGACAATTTTTTTTTTTTTTTTTTTTATCAACATCGAAACTCGATACAAAATCATTGTTCCCCAATTAAAACTATGTATGAAAGGTAGGATCGTTTGGACGGGACACCACAAAGGCGATCTTAACTAATTCAAAATCTATAGTAAGCTGGACCTTTATGGTAATTCATCGTAAAGATGAACAGCAGTCATGAATGAATGATTTTCTTTCCGTGAATGTTTTTTCATCTCATTTTCCCTGTAAATGAATGGTAATTTGATTGAACTTGATTAACTTGATTCAATCGAGCCTGTGACGTCGAAATGAGTTCCCAGCTCACGTAACTCACGTTGTGAGACGAGTTTCAAGTGCGACAAGAGAAAGACGTGTGTCAAATCCAGTCTATACCGTTTTGAATCATGATGCTTCAGTTCGTTAAATGGTAGCCTACTTCATACAGGTTTATATTTTTTTAATACTTGATAATATTCATTTAATTATTCAATATTTTACGTTCACCAAGTTATTTCAACAATTATTATCATTTTGGCTGAGATCAATCCTCGTGACAAAGAATATATATTTTGTCCTTTATTACATACCTCGTCAGAAAATGATTGCAAAATTGCAATATCAAATTTTGACTGATCATATAATATATATATATATATATATATATATATATATATATATATATATATATATATATATATATATATATATATATATATATATGTATATATATATATATATATATATATATATATATATATATATATATATACTTGCTTTTTAAAGGCCGGTGGTGAGTCAGGATTTGAATAAGTAGACTATATTATCCATGGTATATCACTAACAATATTATATTATATGGTATATTTCACAAACTATCAGATGAGGGCGAACTATGGACTTGGTAATACTGGGTCTGAATCCAGTCAGTTTTATTCTGAGAGTTAGTCAGAACAAATAGCATGGCTAAGCATGGTGATAACAGCACTCGACCGCTGGTTATAGGCCCATAGCTATTCCCACGTCGGTGATTCCGGCCTTAAATGTCGTACGAAAGCACAGTTGCCGAAGTTCCGTGTGTGAAGTAAGTTTCTCACTTAGCCCATCGACCCATGCAACACGTCTATACTGGCAACTTAAGTAATTAAAAAGCTTGTATAGGTTTATGGAGCAGGCACAGGCACAGTGGGCCACGTATACGACTGCAGTGCCGGTCCGGGCGTGGAATTCACATTGCCGAAAACTTACGAACTGAAAGAGTTATATTTCTAAGAGGGCGTATATTGGAACAATACATTTGAAATATCGAACAAGAATTCGTTTCTAGGGTGCAAAAGGGTGTTTGGTCGCTTGAAATTGTCAATATCGAATGAAAATATGTCCTATTATATGGATAATGCGAATTGTTCTCGGAGAAAATTCTCTGAAGATTGGACCATCTTGCTTTCTATTAATATTATCATTTTATATTGTTTGGTCTTCCCTCTTGGGAAGGACGCAGAATATCTAGTCGCGCCGAGGGATTGGTGAGTATTGAAACGGTTTTTTTCCATTATGAGTTCACTTGAAAATAATGGGACTTTTTACAGAAGCAAGATAGAATTTACGAACACAAAATAATAATCTGATTAAACGATATGGGAAATGTTCGTATAATTTAATATATAATTCCAAAAACATTCAGCTTCTTCAGTAGATATATTTTTTTAATAACATCGAAACTTGATACAAAATCATTGTTCCCCAATTAAGGCGATAGATGAAAGATGGGATCGTTTGGACGGGGCACCACAAGGGCGATCCTACCACCCCATTGGTAGATATACAAACCAAATTGAAGTTACGGCCTAAAATGTATTTACGAAAGAGGAAGGTTGTCTACCAACATAACAAAGGCAAATATATATTTTTTGTATTTTTTTTTCCTTTTTAATGGTGCTAAACCGCTCACCAACAGCTAGGTTATACGGGGGTACGAATGAGCGAGTGATAATAAAACGGTGGAGTGATGATAGATGGAATGGGCGTTTACCAAAACACATATCTTATGTGTTAGTAGTTTCAAGGTAGTACTTGAACCCACGCCCGATCTGCCTTCAGTTCTTAACGCAGTGCGATAGTTGACTGAGTCACGGGAGAGGCTATATATTCATATATGGGTGTGGTATATAGTTTCAAGATAGTGCGATTAGGAACGAGGTGCCCGATAAAAAAAAGCAGCTGAATTTTTCCAAAACATTAAATACTGTACTTCGAGCATCACCGAGATTATACTGATTTTGAAGAAGCCAGCAAAAAATGAGGTATAGGGCCTACACGCGTTAAGCGATATAATTGAAAACGGGAATAGTTCCTTTGTTCACAGCAAGGTGAGCTGTGTACGCCCGACCTCTTACAATCAGTAACACGGCCGACACCACAAAACCACACAGGCATACCTACAGGTGCAATTGCACTTTGAGATAAAAACAAATCGGTTGTCCGCTGTTGACAGTAATTGTGACTGACCACTGGCATCCAGCTTAAAGAGAACCTACCCACAACGTTACATTTTCAGAGACAATGTAACATATAAACGAACGCAGTGATTTTCCGCTAACACACATTGTAGTGGAACGGCTCCAGGAATACCATCCAGATATCTCCTATATATAGAATATTGTCAATCCATAATGAACATCCACATTCGATAATTCAGATTACATGTTATTTTGTAAGTAACGGTAAGGTAAACTCGATGGCAAAAATATCAAGTATTACTGTTATGTACATCTTCCCCTTTTGTTATTTTACAATTTGGGTCATTAGCATTTTCGGCAAATCTTGTAAGCATGTATTTGTTAATGCTGTATCATGGGCTGGTCAAGTTTTCCAGCCATTTATACTTGTGAAATCACCGTGACGGAAACATATTTATAGATTCACGGACACCGCTTGCAGGTTGTACAGTGGCGGCCACGTAAAGTGGTCGATCGAGCCACAAATACAATGCATTCAAATGAACGGTTACAGACATTACACGCATTAAAACCAGCAGACAGTGTCCATAGGACTCAATATGCAAACTATGGAAACATTATAAGTACAACATGTGTATAGGCCTATATTTCATTTTATTCTGATTTCGGAGATCAAATTCGAAAAATTGGACCATCCAGTCACAAATAAATGCGTCCCGAAGAAATTTTGTCGCCACTAAAAGAATTATTTTTGACTTGAATTATTATATTAATACACCAGATTCAAAGATATAATGATACTATGATATGGTGAATTGTAATTTTGAGGGGTTTTTGTCCGTCTCTTTGGGTATGTCTTTTTTTTACCCTGTCTTTTTCTTGCCTTCAGGCCTAATAGTGTAAGGTAATGTGATGTGAAGCAAAACTATGAATACAAATTACAAAGTATACGCACCCCACGTAAACGTCTATATGGAAAATATTAACAGCGAAATATGCGTATATTTAATTATAATTTCAATTTCACTTTCAGAGAGATATTTTTACATGACCGCAAGTGTACCTATATATATATATATATATATATATATATATATATATATATATATATATATATATATATATATATATATATATATATATAAATATATATATATTGAATTGAATGTATAATCCCAGTACAGACGACGTAATATGTTTTAATGCGGATGAAGAGAGAAAGCGTGTATTTCGGGGGAGAGTTTCAAGTACAATCCCCGCACGGTCATTCACATTATTGATTGTAGGTTTTCCGGCTCCGTACCGAGTTCCAATGTGATGCAGGGCACGCTTTAGTCAATTGCACAGCTATGGAGATGAACGCAGTTATTGCATGCCAGATGGCTGAATCGGGTGTCACTTCGATCACTTTCAGGGGAAAACATACTAAAAATATACTAGCTGCGCCGAGTGATTTAAATAATGACAAAAATAATATCATGAGCTGACCTGACAATATATATATATATATATATATATATATATATATATATATATATATATATATATAAATATATTTATAATATATATATATATATATATATATATATATATATATATATATATATATATATATATTATAATTAGACGAGCTTTAGCGAGGATTCAATTCGACATACTGAAAAAAATTGGTGTTCGTTTTTATGTTTTTTTTTTTTTTTTTGTTTTTTTTTATGTTTTTTTGTCGGTTCTCCACAGGTCAAACGGCTACAGCTATCAACTTCAAACTTTTTTTCCTCATGGTTCCTCATCTAACTTAGATCTGTATAGTTTTGTGGCATTATCGGGTGGTAACTTTTTTTTTATGAATTCTAGAAATGTCAAAAATCCCCATTAGAATAACCCGGAGGAAATTTGATTTTTCAAGACCTCTCAAATTTTCGCCGAATATAAAGGAAACTATTAAGCACATTTTGAGAGATTTTTCGCATCAATCGGATGAGAAATAACGAAGAAAACGCATTTATAAAGCATTTTCCCATCAATTTAGGCTATTACGGGAACCAATTAAATCTATAGCAACAAGTGTCACCAATTAATTCAAAACGATTGAAATGAATGAAGAGGAAGGCCGTGACATAACTGATTCTCGTAAGGTTTTTGAACGTTTGGAGTGATCCAAGGTCTGTAGATGTAGATTGGGTTGACAAATTATTTTTCATTCTAGATTTCTATACCCCTAAGCTCGTCTAACAACGCGCATCCCGCGTTTTCCTAGTTGAATGAATAAACGGTATATCAAGTATAGTTTGTATTCATGATTATAATCTAACTGGCATTTGCATCGAATAAATACAAACTATACTTGATATACCGTAAATTTATTTAATTACATAAATATGGAATTTTTAAATATGGAAGTGTGAATTAATTGGTTAGAGAAAAAGTGAGCTATAGCAGTGCAGTCCAATCAACTTCGATTATTAATGACACTCATGATGAATATTAGCACACATTGCAACACAGGGATGAATATACCACAAGCCACGGATTCATCTGATGGACCAAAATGTTTACGTGTATTGTTTAAATTCACTATACGATCGGTTGTTCAAATTGATAATTAGTCAAGGATGATCAATAATTATAGTGGCTTGGCTGGTAATCCCCCTTGATCAAGTCTGTTATTATCGTAAGATAACTATTAATTAACTAATTGTATACATTGACTAGTTAATACTTGATTATGGGTTAATTCAAGTGGCCCTTGATAAAATCACTGTTCTGTTACAGGATTGTTGTGATTGGCAGCAACTAAATACGCATTTTGGTGACTAATTGAAAAGCTTTTAGTTTAAAAGAGGGTGAAAGTTGGCTATATTGGAAGATTTCTGATGGCTACCATGGTGACCATGGAGATGACTATCAAGCAAAGTTGATTCTCTCGATCGGCTAGATATTTGTAGCGCTTCTCAATACTTAAAATTGAATTTAAATTCATGAAGTATGCCTATAAGATTTCAAGTGATGTAGGAGAAAACAATATGAATAAAGGCATAAATTCGAAATTCGGAAAATTCTATAATCATAACATTACAATAACATTTCATAACATTTCATAATATTTCATGCGTCCAAGGTATAATGAATCGTTTACGTACATTGATTCTAAAAAATAGTTATCCATACAGGATATGGCAGATTTCGCTCATATTTATACGCGTATGAACATATAAAAAAGAATGGTGCCTACCCCGAGCGAATTCTATGTAATAAGTGACAAATAATCAAATCAGTCAGCTTTTACAAACAGTCAATGCATTATACGTTCAAACTTGTAAAAATACCCGACGAAAGAATTTACTCATTTCGAGGATAAAATATAATACGGTATTATATACATAACTTACTCCAGTCTATAAGGGCACGAACGACTCGCGGCGACATCGCAAGTGTTCGATTTTTTTATTTAAATGGGGTTTAACGACGCACTCCACTGATGACTATACTATCTTTGCCGGTGAATGATATATATATGAGATGGTGGGATGATGAGGTGAAAGGTTAATTTATTAGGTGTTTTTTGATAGTGGGGAGAAGTCGGTTGTTAAGGAACCATTCCAGCATTGACCTGAACACAGAGGGAAACCAATAAAAAACGCTGTCAAGGTGGTCTATCATGGCGTTAATAAGCCTCCTGAATGACGGTTCAGTGTATTAACCACACGGCCACACGTCTCTATGCAAGTGTTCGAGCGCTAAAGAACATTGATACTGCGATCGGTCGATACGATACGGGATCGAGCATGATTGTGTTTTCCAATCATTACGAACGATCGAAGAAAACAAAATCACTGAAACACAAAAGATCGAGAACGATCTTCGTTTGTTTGCAACAATGCAGATTACAGCCAAGCACGATTGGGGAGAGTGGGGAGCAGGTGTGAGAGAGGGGGAGCGGGTGTGAGAGAGGGGGAGCGGGTGTGAGAGAGGGGGGGCGGGTGTGAGACAGTGAGTAGCCAAAATCTTATACTTCAATACATGACGGATCCATAATATGCAAGTGACTGTGAGTCGCCTTTAACAGTCAAGTGTTCTATACTGGAGAATAAAAGAGAAGTATAAGATGGATTATTATTTCCGTATAGACTTCTAGTCATATATAAAAATATTGAAGGTTTTCATTTCCAAAACTCACATTTTGCTATCTCTTGAGAAAGCAATCATTTCCATGTATGTATATATATATATATTTATATCTATATATATCTATATATCTATATCTATATCTATATCTATATCTATATCTATATGTATATCTATATCTATATCTATATCTATATATATCTATATATATATATATATATATATATATATATATATATATATATATATATATATATATATATATATATATATATATATATATATATTCAGATCATGCAGCCATTAAGTGCACCATGGATACAAATAGACGTCGCTCTACAATGAATGTTGGCAATTCAATGCAACTTTATCCCCTGCAATAACGATCGGGAGTGTGAACCCGCCACTTCAATTTGAAAAGGATTGAGATATTTTGAAGCTAATTTGTTCCGACAATTAAACAAGTAGAAACTTATCACAATGCCATTTCGAGCATTCAAGTCGAACAAAAGTACGGCAAACAACTGAAAATAACAAATGGCAACATAAGTTGAAAATTCACGATGAAAAAACGAACCTCGAAGAAAGTTTTATATCATGTTTAATTCTTCAAACGTTGGCTGTTATAAGAACCGAGGAAATCCTTTGTCTCAGTTCAATTCGAGTCTTATAAAGAAGTGAATAGGCTTCAGTCAAATGACGTACTCATTGTTAAAAGAGGTAGACAACAATATCTACCAGCTGATATTGACCAATAAAATTCTTTGATAATTCACTAGCTCGCTGTAGGCCTATTGCTATGGTAACGATTGTTTGTCATCTATGTGACAGAAACCTATAAAGATCGGGCAATAAATCGTCCCAATGGAATCGGGCACGGCCTCTATGATAAAGTAGAACTTGGTTATCTATGCACCACGACCTCATTGCTCACGCGACCCGTCACGTACAGCCAATGCTGTCTCGACCCCGTCCGCCCTTCTCTCAGAGTTTCAAGTGACAAAACCTTCCCGGTCGCCGGAAACGAGCGACGCCACTAGTACACGCCATCGAGCCGAGACGCGACACTGACACGTCACCATCGTGAGCGTGCACGACGCTATACGAGTGCAGATTACACGTTATCGAATCGTCGCTAA
This sequence comes from Brachyptera risi, assembly GCA_964007535.1. Classification (NCBI taxonomy): domain Eukaryota; kingdom Metazoa; phylum Arthropoda; class Insecta; order Plecoptera; family Taeniopterygidae; genus Brachyptera; species Brachyptera risi. Next base: position 21,296,275 of record OZ023334.1, read on the forward strand.
TAATACATTATAGCGACTGAGAGAAGGATACAAATTGTCTTTCGGGTTGACGTAGTACGTCTGCTCTATCATATTTGGTGGTAAATTTATGCGGAATATAAAATGTATGCTGTGTATGTATGTATATATGCTCTCGGTCCATGGCTCAAATCTTATATTGCCAGCTGATTTTTCAAAATTGAGTTTGGTGTATAAAAACGGTGTTTGTCTTGGTCTATATAGGCCGGCCTGAGGTCAATTGCAAACTTGTATTTTTTCTACTTTTCTTTTTTGAAAACTATAACCCGAAGTTATTTCAAACAGGATTTTACATGGAAGGAAAACAGCCACCATAAGCCGAACACACACGAAGCTGGAGTTCATTCCGAGGAGGAAAAATATACCCTTCCATCGGTTGTTCATATTACTATCGACGTGTTCCGCTCGTCAGGAATCAATTAGCGGAATATACAAAGAAACATTCCGAACGGGGTGTATTAAATCAACTAGTTTAATGTAGCCTTTCGAGCGGAATTATACCTTTTTAGAACACGCTTTTCTTCGCTTACTCTCCTGTTACAGGGAAAGGTATTTTTTGAATGTATGAAACTTAAAGGCAGCTAGCTTCAGATCGAGTGCAATGGCTTTCTGTTAGAACGGAGGAGGGCGACACGTTATGTTGAAAGAATGTGTAATAAGAATAGAAAAATACATTTTGACTGGGGAATCGAACGACCTTTTGATTACCACTTAGATGATCTTACCAACTGAACTGAAGAGACGGGTATATTTCAATGATATTATTGTGTGTAATGTTACAGAATGAAGTTGAGGGTATAGAGATAGGCATATGTCGGATATGCGTATATATATATATATATATATATATATATATATATATATATATATATATATATATATATATATATATATATATATATATATATATATATATATATATATATATATATATATATATATATATATATATATATATATATATATATATATATATATATATATATATATATATATATATATATATATATATATATATATATATATATATATATATATATATATATATATATATATATATATATATATATATATATATATATATATATATATATATATATATATATATATATATATATATATATATATATATATATATATATATATATATATATATATATATATATATATGAACATATACAGATATATACAACATAATAAGACATGGAAAAAATTAGTATCAGAGGTCAGAAATGAATTGTAGCCCATGCATGTACATAGAAACTGCATGGAGGAATTTTATTTGAATCCCTGTGAGGAAACATTTGTGCGAACTATATGCTCACTAGATCGCTGGCCACGCCCACTCACGTGACGTGAATGAGGAGTGTGAGCTTTCTAGATCATTGGGAGCAGCTGATAGATACAACATGTATAGGGAGGGCAATTGAAAGGGCAATCGTTGCTTGAATAAGTAAAAATGCTCCTATACTGGGGGAATGTACTGCAACTTGCAAGCACAGACGCCAAGCGAACTGTACAACAATAAGTTACATATAAACAATGGAATAACGAAGCTAATTTGAATATATATAGTCATCATTTGAAACAGAATAATGGAAAACAAGGGAAACAAGAACTTTATAAAAACATTGGAGGAGTGATTATAGAAAATCGAGAGAGAAGTACAAACGGATATAATTTATAATACTGTAGTAAGAATGAGAAATCAAAAGATGTGCTGATTGTGTTACTAGCAATTGAACTTCTCAAAGCAAATAAAAGACTACCTTATATGCTGCATTGTTTCTTTCCTCATTTTGAATTACTTACAAAAGTTTGTGACAATATATGAACAGAGAAGGCTGACAGCGAAGAATGAAACTTTTAATCTGTTTTCTTCTTCTTATATACGTATCGGTTTGTGGTTCTTAAAGACAGATATTGCCACGCATTGTCACTCAAAATTCCATGAAAATCTCCAATTAGATTTGGGCTATACGTATAAATGTCCATTTCTTTCGTTAGTTATATAATACGCAGCAAATCTTCTACTTCTTCGAATGTCGTGTGAGACTCATACTCAAGGATAGAATATATATATATATATATATATATATATATATATATATATATATATATATATATATATATATATATATATATATATATATATATATATATATATATATATATATATGTATATTACTTATGCAAATGCATGTATCTGTGATCATGTCAGATACACGGACTGAGGAGTTCATATCTATATGCCGTTTATGACTCCAGGATACTAGAAATACAAACTTCACGTTGCATATTCTGCATATTTGTTTGGGTGAGATTTTTTGGTGAGGTTTCCCCGACACGAAGTGTAATTTTTTTCAGGAATATAACAATAATATAGGAAAACGCTACGTGTTCCTCTAGCAGAGTATAGTTTTTCCTCTTTTATGATAATTGTCTCGATTTTTATGTTTACAAATGGATCAATAAAACCATTCTAGCATTCTGCGTGTTGCTCGCATGTAGGCTATATCATTGCTCAATTAAATCGGCGTAGCTTTCAGTACTATATAACTAACAAGCAAATGAACTGAATGAGTATCGACGCCGAAAACACGGAAACACCAGTGGGCCTAAACAAGGCACAATTTCAGATTTATATGATTGATCTTTTCAGAGGAACACTTGGCGTTTTGGTAGGGCTTGCGCCTTCGGAGTGAGTGGGCTCGGGCTGGAATCCACCCCACGTCATATTTTTTTCTTTTTGGGGGGGGGTTGAAAGCTTTTAAATATTATAGAATGGCTTTTTATTTCACACCACAGTTACGAAACAATTATTTTCCAGCGACCAATTAAGATTGTTTTCTTTTCTGATCTTTACTCTATTTTTAAGACTGTTGTATACCCTCTGTATTTCAGTCAACTAAGGTACCGCTTCAAAATATGAAATCACCGTTGGACATGAGTTCGATTCGCGTATAAAGCATGAAATTTTGTAAACGTCTTCCAACTCATGATCACTTCATAGTATTATTATCACACCTGTTCATTCGTACCCCAAAATAATCCATCTGTTGGTGGGGTAGTTGAGCAAACAATAATTAATCAATCGTCAGTGCAACTGTGACGTCACAGTTTAGCAAGTGGTTGTCGGTACTAGGTTACGAGGCTGTTCCTGCGACGGCACCCTCCTTCCCGTCTCGATCAGCATATATAGGCCTACATACAGTCGGCTCGATGTCACTCGATCCCATTATTCATAATAGAATTAATCTAGTCTCCGTTCCCAATCGAGCTGAGAACGTCGCTCGCAGCTTAGTATCGATTGAACTGTATTGTACCGAGCACCAAAATGCATCCCAAGACATCGGAATGAATAAGTTATATGCCCTCAGCATGAAAGGTCACTGCATTGGGAAAAACTGCTAAAGTTGGCCCAATAAGTTCAAGGTTTTAAAATATACTAAAGTTTCGTCTCAGTCGGGGTTCGAACAACGAGACCCACCATTGTCTGGATGATTGATCATACCACTGAGCTGCTGAGACATCGCTCATGTGATGAGACAACTCTTTGAGTGACGACACTTCATCAGTTGTGAAAACATTATGTATAAAATGTTGACGTAAGTGAAAAATAATATACATCCGAACAAGTTCAGGTTTCAAAAAAAAAGTTTTAAAATAAATTCGTGAAGTGGAAACTGAACTGAAATCGCTCGATTAGCACTTCAAATTATGTAGATCTACTAATATCGATGAAAAAAACTATTATTATGACTAGATTCGTTTTATTTGAGAATATATACATATATTTGATCTATAGGTGCCTGAAGTGTTCCATGTGACCCTTGATATTGGTATTTAACTACATCCTTGGTACCTACACCCATTCCTCAGTACGTATATACACTTGACGTCACATGCAGTGATCACCCGAGACATGTATGTAACATCGAAAATAATAATGAATGAATAAATTTAAAAAAACACTGCAATTCATCCTGAAGGAACTGTATAGGCCTACTGACACTACACGAACTAAAACTAGAAAACAATATATAGACCTGCCTAAATGCATTCCATGTACAATCCATGAGGAAATTTTCGGTAAAATATAGGTATATGTAGACATTTGTTCAAATTTGAAATTCGGAAATAACATTTTATGTGAACGCGCAAACATATTTTATTACGGAATGAATGTCTCATCCTTGAAAATGTATGAAAATGGTTGGTCAAGTCCGCGTACACCTTTGTCCGCATCTGTTGCGGTCGATCAATCAAGAGACACGGTCGTAGCCTCCCGCATAGATCGGCGTCGATGGGGTGACGTGCGTGCGCCTGGCTCTGGCATTGTCATGTCGCGGTGGTCACGCGTCATCGAACAAACCCCACACAAAGAGAATATTATCCCCGTGACACGCGAAAATATACGCTATGGTGTGAGACAAAAGTCGCACATCATATGTTATCGGTGGATGTGCCCGTTCTGCTGGTGCTGTCGCGACCGCTGAACTGCGAGTGCGTTCGGAATGGTCATCACGTTTTAGATGGAGGTGCCGGGTATGCCTGTGCTGTCGCGAACGCTGTACTGCGGGTGTTTGGGGTGTTGATCACATATTATCAGTGGAAGTGCCGGGTTGGCTGGTGCTGTCGCGACCGCTGTACTGCGAGTGTTCTGGGTGGTAATCTTATATTATTGGTGGAGGTGCCGGGTATGCTGGTCCTGTTGTGAACGCGGTACTGCGGGTGGGTTCGGGATGTTTCTGGTTAGCAAACCCTATTTACAGCTTTTCCTGAGTCGGTCATAGCCCTTGACGGGCGTTGTTGTCATTTTTTTCGCGCGTCAAAATTCAATCTAAAAGAACATAACCTAAACCAAACTAACCTAACCTAATCATACCCAACCTAACCAACTCAACTAGATTTGAAGCTAACCCCATATAGCCTGAACCCAGTAGTTCTCCTACATAATGTGACCATTAGGGCTGTTTGTGAATAGACATTCCGTATTTTCTTGACATTTATGATCCTCACGTTGGCTGACTTTTTCAAGCTGGTTTTCATATAGGCCTATTAGTTTTACGGTACGAACCAAGATGGAATATGTAACTAGTGGAATTATCTCTGTGTTTTTTTCATCTACAGAATCGTGTAGCCTACCTGAAAACCTTCAGCTTGAAAGAGTTCACGTTAAGAGCAAAAACACAATCCAAGTGCTACCCTCTTCAAGCACAAATAACAACTTTGAAACAGCGCCCTACGTGACTGTCGTAAATGTCACTAATCAGTAATTTCGGAATGATGACAACTATAACGCTCGATGTACTTTTTCCGCATCGAATGTTGGGGGAACTAAAACCGGAACCATTTGAAAGATACAGAAAACAGAATCTTTATTTTTTTGTAGGTGGAACCGGAAGCGTGAATTTTTCTGAATGCTGTATAACTAAAATATAGTTAGAATAGCTAAAAATGACAACACTTGTGCGGATATTTTCGTTTCTGTGATCGAATTAAAGAATAAACCTCTACCACGAACCTGCATTCGAGACAACATATAGGCCTAATGCGGTTATTTTGTTTTTATAAAAAGTTAGTGCGTCGGGAACTATAGACCCCGAGCATGTGCGGCAACTATGTACTAACAATAACGCCACAGCAACAAAAGCTCATCATAACGTGGCACGGGCCGGTAACTGAGTCATGGCGTCACAAATCTTGGCGTTTCCATTGGTCACTTTTAGTGTCATTCAAAAACCGACTTGCAAACAAAAATCGCGGGAACCGGAACTAAATGAAGCAAAGATTCGGGTCTGGGGAAGACCAGGATGCACACGTTGTTGACGAGTTCGTCGTGAATGCAGCAGAGATGTCAAATAATGTGGAATAGCCAAGGCCGTATTAAGGCCTAGGCCCACGAAGCCCGGGCCTAGGGCGGCAAATTCTCGCAATCTTTCAAGGGGCATGAATCAACCCCTCAAAAATTAAAGGAGTAGAAAATATTTACTTTGAAAAATTGTATATTTTTATAGGTCTATTTTCAAGTTCTGATATTTTGAGCATTAAAAACTATGTTCTGTATTGCTGCAGTTTTCTTGTGGTGTAGGACTACAGTGAAGTATTTTTAATATTTTTGTCCTGCCCTTTAGCAAATTGCAATATCATTATTTCAACACATTATTTAGTGACGATCAAAGTTTATGAAATGATCCTTCTCATCGATAGGTCATAGTTATAACCCGAAACAATAATTATACAAGTGCTTCTGGATAAAAATCTAGAGCTCGTCATATTTCTGAGATAGTGTGTTATTGTGAATTAATTACTATACTTTAGGGAGGGGGAAGGGGGGGGGGGAGCGTCAGAAAATATCGGGCCTAGGGGCGCAAAACATCTTGATACGGCGCTGAGAATAGCAGGACTTACTTTGAAATCGATGAATCCGTTCTTGTCCATGTCGAAAGTCCGGAAGACGTGATCACAGAACTCCTCGGCGTTACCGCTCGGGAAGAACATTTTGTACATGTCGACAAACTTGGCCGGCGTCAATCGCCCGTTGGGACAGTCTTGCTGGAACACACAAACAACAAGCACCACATCAGTATCAACCACGCAAGCGACCCCACCAACTAGCTCACATGGGGGTACGAGCGAGCGAGAGATTAGGGAACGATGGCGGAGCATCAACTAAGCAAGCGACTCCATCAACAACTAGCTCCCATGGGGGTACGAACGAACGGGAGGTTAGGGAACGATAGTAAACTAAGATTGGTAAAACTGGGCCTTGGCCCAGTTTTACCAATCTTAGTTAGGTTACTAATCCACTAACTATTAATTAAAAGTACGAGAATAACATATATGAAACCAATGGTGATAACAAGTTAATCCACCAACTAATGCTTAATCCAGTTTCGTAAAACCGGGCCTTATAAATGTACTTTTTATTATTCTTTGGGGTTAAAGATCGCCCTTATGCTTCCCTATCAAACGATCTATAGCCTTAATTGGGGAACAATGATTTTGTATCAAGTTTCGATGTAATTAAAAAATATATATTAATTGAAGTACAAAAAAATTATTGGTAACGAAGGATGATGAGAAGTTGATCCGCTAATTATGTAGCTTGATCTACTAATATATTATGTGAAAAACCGGCTCCAAGCCAAATGGGACGCAATTCCTTTCTTATCGGAAACTATTATATTACTCTTTCTCATTTCCATTCTCGATTTCATAACTTGATCACCGTGCTTGATAGAGAAGTTAACCAATTACTGTTAGGGAGTGACAATTGGCTGCACGGTATCTTGTCTTAACCGAATAATGTATCAATTGATTTACGTAATCAATTGATTCGATTGCAGTCACATAGCCTAGAGTGATCGACCAACTGCTTCATTAAAATGTATCCCGAGGATAATTAACTAGCTAGGTATACGCAATAATACTAGCAGGCAATGTACTTACGCACTTATTTCATTCAGTCTGCTCAAGGGGACACAGAAGAGTATTGCTAAGATTTTAGATTTTTTTTAGAATGATAATGTTTCGAAGTGGTTTTGATTATATTATTTTTCACATTTAGCAGTTTGTAAAAGTTAATTTGATCAGTATCTCCATTTCTTTTATTTATTCATTCTGGTTAAACGACGCACTATAAACAGGGCCGGGTGATGACATTTTTCGCCCCCAGACCCAAAAGTTTATTGCCCCCCCCCCCCCCCCCCATCAATTCACTTTTAAAACAGTTCGCGATCGAATACAGTTTTTCATAAATGTGTATTGAATTTCTATCAATTTGTTGACAACTCACAATAGGAAAGTAAAAAATATTGATATTCTCTTTTTGAATTAAAAAACGTTATATAAAATACATTTTCACATTTCCATGCGCTGGTGCCCCTTGAAAATTTGGCGTCCTAGGCCCGTGCCTCGTGGGCCTGTTCCTAATGAGGCCCTGGCTTTATAGATAACTGAGACCTATTGGCGTCGGAAGAATGATTAATGAGCTGATGGCATGATGAGCTGGAGGTTAGGTAAAGGTAAGGGATAGTAGAAAGAAAAAAGTCGTAGCCCATATTTTAGGAACTATCCCAGCAATAGGCGAGACCACATTAGGAAAAATACGAAAAAAACTGTGAGGATGAACAGTGACGGGAATCGAACCTCACCTCCCGGATCACACAAAATGAACACGTTAATGCAAATTCTGAACTATGTGCCGGTCTCTATTTCTATATGCAGCATATTTCTGAATTGCGTAGTAGAGCGAGTTCTGACATTGAATACTTGTAGACCCCTGCAGGCGTCTCGAACGGTACGGAGTGAAATTTCGACTGTATCAAATCCAATTATAATACAGATGGCATGAAACAGTGTCTCGTACCTTGTGTATACAACAAGTAAACTCGAGTCGAGCTTGTTAATATTTTCACGAAACATGAAGAGGAATATTAAATTATATCATGATACATGTGAATATAATGTTTTGTGAAAATATCAAGCAGCTCGCAGAAGCAAGGATTTTGTACCAAATGATTTGAACTTGATATTGAAGAAATCAATTATATGTTCAGAACAATATAATGAATTGTAAACTAACGGCATAAACCTAGCTATTTTTAGTAGAAAAGGGACTAATTTACATTTGGTTCTAGCTGTATGTATTTTACAATATAGATCAGAATAAACTTAAAAACACATCATACAGTCCATACTACATAACACAAACTTTTACTGCATTGCACTATGCATAAATTATGGATGATTAGTTTTCCCATCGAGTCCTAATAATTGTATCGTGTATAGGCCTACAGTGTGAATTAATGACACATAGGTTCATTATGGTTATCATTACATCAACAAGTCAACAGCATATAGGATTCAACAGGTATCAGTCCAACTGAAACCGGTATTTTACTTTGGGTTCAAGCTCTACGCCTACATCTAGTAGTTATAGAACATAGATGAAGGAAGAAATTGTTATCATGGCGTATAAGTCTTAATATAAACAAGCGATCAAACTAAAATCAAATCAAGATGGCACCTCCACCAATGTTTTTGACGGTGGATCACAAATCCATATCAAGTAGGCCTATGCTATGCAAAAGACTGGCAGGTATAATACCACGAAAAAAACGAAGCTTGTATCACTTCTTCATAGCTTGGATCCAGTTTTTCAAGAGGATTATGTCCAAGAGTTCAAATATAATTTATTCTCAAGTTGAAGTTCTTGATCGGCTTTTGGAGGCCTTAAATGGAAGATGAATGTTATCTTCCAGTTGATAACTATTCGTAAGTTTTTGGTATAAAACAGGGCCTTGTCAAAAAAGAATTTTATAATGGTATAATATTACATATACTGGAGGGACCCGGCCCTCATGTAAAACATGACCGATTATGAATAAGAAGGGACTGCAAGTTATCGTTGCAGAGTGTGCGTCATTAAGATCGAGGTCAGCTCAAGGATGGATCAAGGTCAGCCCACCGAGCTTGTGCACCTTGCGTTCCGGACACACGCACAGAACTGGGTAACTATTAGTATACATAAATTTAATATATATTTTATAAAATAGTATTAGGGAATCTATGGATAAAAAATTATGAGATAATAGTAGAGAGAAGATACCATAAAATCGTCAATTGAATCATGCTGAAGGTTAGTTATTCGATAAATTATCAATACATATATCCAGTTGGACTTCACGGTATACCGGTCCTTCAACAAACAGTCATATCAATTTTTCTCCCTATATCGGCTATATTTGGGAATGTTGGCACACGATACGCCTGGCACGCACACGCAAACGGTGTGCATAACCTATTTAAATGTTTCAAGAACTGAGCAACAGTTTCTAAGAACACAAATGTGGGCTGAAAGAAAAGTGAGAGGGCTCATGCAACAAACAACGTGAAACAAATTATATTGAAATCAAACTAGACTCGACTGTTTAACCCAGTATATATATATATATATATATATATATATATATATATATATATATATATATATATATATATATATATATATATATATATGAATATATATATATATATATATATATATATATATGAATATATATATATATATATATATATATATATGAATATATATATATATATATATATATATATATATATATATATATATATATATATATATATATATATGAATATATATATATATATATATATATATATATATATATATATATATATATATGAATATATATATATATATATATGAATATATATATATATATATATATATATATATATATATATAAATATATATATATATATATATATATATATATATATATATAAATATATATATATATATCATATATTATATATATATATATATATATATATATATATATATATATATATATATATCAACACACACTCTTTGTAAGAGTAAAATGGAGTCATGAGACTTATAGATTCGAACCGCTTAGTGAAATTATACACGTTTTGAAAAAGGCAACATCAAGTTCAATCAAATAAGATGAGAACCGCTAAAAACCTCCGACATCCCAAATAACGGTGGATTGTTAACGGTGGGGTCATTATAGGGAAACCCATGGACACCCCAAATGACCTAGACGTTGGTGAGGTCGTTCTCGTTTATCATTTCTTCTTGATATTATTAGTCATTAGCGTAATACTACATGTCAGATGTAGATGTAGATGTGAAGATGTCAAAATGGATGATCAATTGGATAAGAATTTCCCGTTTTCTATATATCTAAGCCTTTACATACAAGGCCTCATATATACGATCTGGGAATATCTATTTTTGTGAATACCACGTTATACGCTGAATGGTTGCCAATTGAAAGACAGTAAAAGTTAAACAGAATTAGTTTTAAAATAACGAATAAATAACAGAGAGAAAGTGAACACAGACCAAACTCACATAATTGGCACACAACTAGAAGTTTTCATATATCGCGCATATCATACATATACACTTGCGGTCACACAAAAAGTTCTTATCCAAAATAAAATTTCAATGAAATTTAGTCAATTTACGCATATTTCATTGCAAACTTTTCAATGGACATGACATGAAATGCGTGTATACATCGCGTGCTATAGTCTTATAGAGCGCATTTAATAACTTTTTTTTAAATGTACATCTCAATGTTGTTAGATTAATTGTCCTCTTTATGTAAACACAAGTATACGACATTTACATATTTTCTAGTGATCAAACCCAAACATATATAAATATGTAAATGTCATCTAGCTACATGACAGATTAGTGGCGGTGGAGTTTGCGTGGTGCGACGTTTCTGATGGCTATGCCGATGGGAGCTTTATGCTCACACTGGTGTCATCCCTTATGAGGATACAGACTATTTCAGATTGCTGCCGCGCATATTAAGCTACAACACGGCTTTTGGTTTTGTGGGTTAGTTCTTTTACGGGTGGTATTTATCCTCCCTGAATGAATGAATGTTAGGGTTTTGAGGCGCGTCGACAATGAGGTCATTTTGCGTTTATCCTCCCTTCATCTTGACTCACACTAATATTGATCAGACACAAAATCCCCAGTGAAATTCCGATAATAAATTCAATCCTACAATTAGTTGAACAAGTTTTCATGTTGGAAATAAAAATAAGAAATTATTGTATTGACAACACTTCACGAGTTACTCTATGTTTAAAGGACATCGACCCTGCGATTATATTTCCACGAATAATGACGATATCGATTCCCCTGATTTCAGAGAAAACTGGAAATCAGCGTCTCAATTTCAGAAATTGAAATTTCTTTATTTTTCCTCCGAACTCCGGCCTTTTTACGGAGTGTAGCGTAGGTATTACTCGATTCGGTTCATGAGTGTATACAAAATCGGTAATGCCCACTTCATTACTTATGGTCACTGGAGGACAAAAAATTAATTTCAATCTCTGAAATTGAGACGGTGATTTCTAGTTATCGCTAAAATTATTGAAATAAATATCGTCAATATTCAATGAAAACTAGTTTCAGGGTTGTTGGGTTCCTTCAAGTTTGAGATGAATCAATTTATTCGGGTCAAAAAACTGTTGAGCCCACATTGGCCCATTTCTTCTTATTCATTTATATTGGGTTTTAACGACGCACTGTAATGATCATGACTACGATCTATTGGCGTCAGTGAATGATATATGAGATGATGGGATGATGAGGTAATGAAAGTTATTTTATTAGGTGTTTTTGGATAGTGGGGAGGATTCGGGCATGACCTGTTGTTAGAGAACCATCCCAGTATTGACAAAGGTAAACCACAAACAAAAAACTGTCAGGGTGGTCGACCATAAGGAGACCCCGGTCTCCTGAATGACTGTTCAGTGTATCAACCACTCGGCCACACGTCTCAGTATCGCGTTTCTATATGCTATGACAAATGTCCATACCACTAGATAACTGCACATTTTGCTGGGCGGTCTTTCCCACCGCTTGTTCAGATGGTTCTTGTAATAGCCGCATATATATCGATGTCTCCGGCTTGCCAGAGGCTGAGGGTGAGGGGGTGGGGGGGTAGGAGACCGGGGGAGGTGATATTAATTGAATTGGATGCTAACAAAAGGAAGACGCGCAACGTCCGGTCGGCTGAACAAAGACGTAAAGCCATCGAGTCGACGACTCGCGCGAGAAATTGATTGAGACATGTGCTCGCTGCAGACGAGACAGTGGCGCAATGACATAGATGCGTGTACACCGCCGACCATATAGTCAGTCGTGCTGCTTCTTCCAATAATCAGATAATCAAAAGGTCTTTCGAAAGCAAATGAGAGTCGATTTAGAGAAATAAGATGTTTTCTGGAGACAACTTGAGAAATGTATGAACTATCAACAATGGAATACGTCAGAAACACATATATTTACGTTCGAGATACGAGAGAATCAACTATTCAACCTAGACGTATAATTTTCCCAGAATTGAAAAACATAATAGGGCCTAATTGTTCATGATTAGTGATGAGTAAATTTCCGGAATTTTCAATTAGTATTTTGTGTATGCTTGTTTCTACTCAATATGGAATCAAAAAAAGGAAAACACTGACAAAAATGAATTCAAAACTAGAAATATGTATTTATTTTTTGTATAGGCCCATATTGACAGACATTTTAGGGTTGACAACAGACTTTTAAATCATTATTCATCATCGTTATACCGTCGACTTCCAAGCTAATATATTTTATTTTTTTCTACCCATGCTTGCTTGGATTTCTGCTCTCTCTACACAATACACCTTTGAAATAACCTTAAGAAAAAAAAGATTTTTCAATCTTGAGATTATAGCTATTGTTCCACAGCCTTGTAATTTGTAAATATTATTTGATAGTTAGTTTCAGAACAGCTGCACAACTAAAAAACCTAACCAGTGCTGGCAACTTATTGAATCTAAAACAAAAAATCCCTATATATGGGAATTTATTTGTACATGAGAAATATTCCCTGGGATATTCTCACTGGCAGAAATATTCTCCGGGGAATATTCCCTTGCGCCCATCACTATTCATGATAATATTGGCTTCATAGGTTAATAATTCTGATGCACACCATATTGAGGGTGTTCAAGAGATCTGGGAACGTGTGCCAGTAAGTCGTGACTGTCATGAGAGATCATACGTGGCCGAACAAACGTGTCTTTCATTTCCTCTTTACGAGTATATAGAAGAGGAAAATTTACGTTGTGGTATTCAGAAAAGTAATTTGATTAAATATAAACTACAATCATTAATTGTAATCTCTTATACAATAATGAATCTTAAATTAAATGTACGGCAATTAGGTCGAGTGATCATTTACGACAGACATAACGTATACGAATGAGACTTCTGTGTTTCTGTTGTGATATAATTTTGAAATAATTGTATTGAATATGAATTAAAATCAATTATATATTGTTATCTCTTATAAACTCAATAAATTAAAGGTACGACAATTAGATCAAGTAATCATTTATGACAGACATAACGTATACGAATGAGATTCCTATGCTTCTGTTTTAATATAATTTTGAAATAATTTGATCAAATATTGACTACAATCACATATATTTTCATCTATTACACAATCATAAGTATTAAATTAAAATTACGATAATTAGATCAAGTGCTCACTTGCGACAGACATAACGTATAGGAATGAGGTTACAGTGTTTCTGTTGTAATAACTATGATATCTTATATACAATTCTCAAGCTGTAATAAAAAACTGAATAATCGCTCAATTGAATTCCAGGCGCTATCAAAAAGGTTTGAGCCATTTCGCAGGAACGTTAGCTTCGTACTGTTAACGTTTGAACGGTTTCAAATATGAAAGTTTTAAAACGGAAAGAACATAAATATTTTAATATATTTTCAACAGAAGATGTTTGAAAATCGTGAAATTAATCAACTTGTGTAGGCCTATTTACAGAAGTGTTCTGTATAGGCTGTATAGTTTTTCCTACTAGAAAAAATTGAAGAATAAGATACAACAAAATTATACTCGCATAAAATGTTGAAGAAATAATAACTCGCCTACCGTTCAAAAGGTAACATTTATTAAAAAGGACAAGAACATTTATTTTGCTGGATCAATTCCCACGAACTGTGTCAACGTTTTACCCTTCGTTTTGTTTCATGGCTAACAGTATTTTTTGATCAATCCAACAAGGTTAGTTGAGACAGCCAATTAAAGCAGTTAAAACACCCCTGAAACACCCAAACACCTCATGTGGCTTTCAATGCCAGCAAAACATTATGGTATATTCTCAAAACCAAACAGAGATACATTGTTGAAGAAAACGAAACAGTACACCAGCCAAGATTATTAGATGAGCGAATGCGAAAACCTCCATGCTCGCGCCTCTTACGAAACTTTGTCTGTTTTTATGTTCGCACTGCGCAGGTCACAAGGTTCGACTGATCGACATGAAACGTTTTCTGGACCAGAAAACTCAGCCAACTTGGAACTGAATAGTTTGGGGGCAGATTGGCTGGACCACTTTTGATAAACATATCAGAGTTTCGACGAAAAACCTCATAAGATTAAGTCGAAGTGGGAAAATTATGGGGGGAAAATCAAATTTTGACCGGTCGTGAATGCAAACATGACACACATTGTTGCAAATTTGCATTGGGGTCGGTGTAGTCGTTTTGAAGAGAATAATAATTATTCAACGTATATATTTTCATCAAATAGCTACAAATAGTGGTTCCATTCTTTATCAAGTATCTTGCGTATACGGTGGTTCATGGCTTTGAAGACGTGATACAGTTCCCATCAAGGTGTGTAGAGTTTTCCGAGTGTATTTCATAAAAGTCAAAGTGTGTCGAGTTTTCGAGTGGGCTCAATACAAATATGTCTGCTTTTATATAGTTTATATAAAAACTACGCACATTTGACCTCATGTTTTCACAGACCATGCGTGTGGTGCACGCACGCACATCATCTTTTAGCTCTAGAGCGTATAATATCAGTGAATTTTCTACAAGCTGCATTTTAACGCTGTTTGATTGGCCACTTTAGGTGACGCCAAGTGTATACTTTGTTCATTTTATCGTTGTGTGTATCCATGTGCTATAAAGTCATCTCACTCCACCACTGGTTTCCCATCGCCGCAGTCGTATATTATAGTCTCGTTGGCCTAATTAGACCGTGTCAACTCGAGCCAATAGACCTGCCTAACGAAGGAGCTATATAGGAATGTCGACTGTTTGGGTGTAGATTAAAAGATTGAGTTCAAGTCTTTGCAGCTTTGAAAATAAGAAGATAAAAAAATGACGGTAATGTTAATATTTCCCAAGAACGTTGTTCAATAATATGAGACAACAGAACAATTCATTTTCCTCGGGAAATTAATATGAAGCTGGATTATTCTTTTCAGTCAATCATAAAAATCGTATATCCATGAAAGACTATACCAACAAAACAAACACAAATATCACAGTAATATCAGTATGTTTGTGGTATTGTGATGGTTCAAGACGAGGATTACGATAAGGGACGCAACTACATCTTTCGAAATCATTCAATTCTTGATGTTGCGAAGAGTATAACTGAGCTTTTCAACAATTATATAGTTTGTTCAGAGACGTGTTCTGCTCGCACAATTATATATTTTATTTTTAAAAACTTTCAACTTTCAATTATTAGGCTATACTTATTTTGTGTGAGACTTTTACGAAGGTGCATAGAAGGTTTCTACATAGAAATGTAGAAATAAGCTAAAATTAATAGTAGACTTTCAAGGGCCGAATATACACATTTCAAATTTATATTTCAACAAAGTTGATAATTTACGCAGTCAGGAATGTGAGGTTCGGGAAGAACCGAACAAATCAAGGGGATCGTAAAAAAGTGAATGCGAAAAAAAATGGGATTTATTTTCAAAATTACTTTTCAACTCTGCGGACTATGAACGATGGAAATACTCTCAATTCGTACGGCTGAATTAATTATTCATGCTGATGGGTTATTGCAGTTATAGTCAGTGTATATGAACTGTAATACATGGTGGAAACAAAGTAACATGAATACATATAGAAACTATAGAAACCGGTTCAATGTAAAACATTAAAAAATGTCCTATATCGTAATTCGTAATCCACCAAGGTACAAGAAATACACGTATTGTTAAACATATGCATACAATTCAATGGAAACTACAATACTGGTAATGCATTTGAATCTCTTCAATTAGCAATACATACGTAGCTCGCGGTTTCATCCAAAAGTCAGATGGTTATGTACTTAATATTTCTCATGATGATTCTTGTCATTTACGATAGACTGAAGATATATATACATTTACACAAAACCCGACATTTCATAACCCCCCCCCCCCCCTCCTCCCTCTCGCCAAACACATCCCAACTCACTTAATTTCCCAAGTAACAATATCAGAAGTGACTTATACAGATGTATACGTGGGTCTATATCAAATGATGACATAACGATCCACCGTTTCAATTCCAGAGCGAAATTACCTCACCATAATACGAGCTCGAGTAATTTCATTTAAATATCAAACGTATTATCAAGTATGATGTACGAGTGAATCCACCGGAAACCTCACTCATACTTCTCTCCAATAATTCCCGCTAACAATAACGTCATCAAGGTGGTGCTACAGAACAGTGATCTGGGCGTGTGACGGACTTTCATCGAGGTATTAACCAAAGTTGATGGCATACATCACTGCCGAGCATAGGCTTAAAGGAACTGGAACAATGGCTGCTAGTTTTGTAGGTCATCATAAATATATACATGTTGTCTCATTCGGAATAATAAAATAGCCATAAGTATGAATCATGATCCACACACTAAAAATAGCCATGACCCACAAACAGTGAGCATGCACATTGAAGTTGAAATAGCTGGAAATATGTCTGACTTTACAATATATCCTCAAAGTGGTATTGGTAAGATTTTTCTTTGGTATATCTACTACAACCACTGTACAACATGTATGCACCAAGAACCTCATTAGACGAGCTTTAGCGAGGATTCAATTTGACATACTGAAAAAAATTGGTGTTCGTTTTTATGTTTTTTGTTTTTTTGTTTTTTTTGTTTTCATGTTTTATTGTCGGTTCTCCACAGGTCAAACGGCTACAGCTATCAACTCCAAATTTTTTTTCATCATGGTTCCTCATCTAACTTAGATCTGTATAGTTTTGTGGCATTATCGGGTGGTAACTTTATTTTTTATGAATTTTCGAAATTTCGAAAATACCCGTTAGAATAACACAGCGGAAAAAAAATTTAAAAAAAAATATTTTCGAAAAAAATGAAATTTTGTGTTAAGTTGAATTACATCTTCATACACATTTCTGGAAACTCTCAACTTGATCGAGTGAGCCATTTTAAAGAAAAAACATGAAATGTGCTAAATTTGTACCACTCGAAGCAGTTTTTACCCATTTATAACTTAAATGTCACCCAATTGGCGAATTTAGGCAAAAGTTTGGAAAAGAAGTCGACATACTATTACTATCCGCTCGTCCAACAACGCGTATATAGCGTTTCCCTACTCAGACGAGCTTTAGCAAGGATTCAATTTGGCATAGTGAAAAAAATTGGAAAAATGGGTAAAAACTGCTTCGAGTGGTACCAATTTAGCACATTTCATATTTTTTCTTCAAAATGGCTGACCCGATCAAGCTGAGAATTTCCAAAAATGTGTATCAAGATGTAATTCAACTTCACACAAAATTTCATTTTTTTTTTGAAAATAAAAATATTTTCATTTTTTTCCGCCGTGTTATTCTAATGGGTAATTTTGAAATTTCTAAAATTCATAAAAATAAAAGTTACCACCCGATAATGCCACAAAACTATACAGATCTAAGTTAGATGAGGAACCATAATGAAAAAAAAGTTTGAAGTTGATAGCTGTAGCCGTTTGACCTGTGGTGAACCGACAAAAAAACAAAAAAAAACAAAAAAAAACAAAAAAACAAAAAAACATAAAAACGAACACCAATTTTTTTCAGTATGTCAAATTGAATCCTCGCTAAAGCTCGTCTAATAACAACTGAGAGTTTAGAAACATTTTTCCCAAAATGTTGTCAATATTCAACTTTGACTGTAACTTATAAGAAGTTGGATATTATCTTTTTATTCCAATGCAGCAGGTCACATTCTCCAGAAGATTTATTGATTTTGAATTGAAATGTTGAAAACTATCATACATTTCCCAAATGCTGCAGCATTTCAACAGATTTTATGTAAGTCTGAATGCTGCCACGTTAAATGTACATATATAGCGGTACACAGGAGAAATGTAGCGAAATTGAGTGTTGTAAGTGAACCGCATGCATACATTATTCACTTGGACGATTAAAAATGTATCGAAACGTTAGCCATGAAGCGAAGGATGGAGAGATGAACGGTTTGAGAGAATCCACTTTGAAATATCTCTCTACTAATAGGCTAATCAGTTTGATGCAGTACTTTGCTACAACAAAATATTTCACACGTCGAAGTTTCAAAGTTTCCTCTCCAAGAGTCAGGACTTTTTACTAGTTTAGTTGCAAACCTCCAGTTTTGAGAATATTTACTTCTATAACAGTTTTTAATTTTTAAATCGGGAAATTATCAACCTAACCATTGTTTTCCGATAACGGTAAAGACTGGCCGCATTGAGTGAACTGAGGAATATATATATATATATATATATATATATATATATATATATATATATATATATATATATATATATATATATATATATATATATATATATATATATATATATATATATATATATATATATATATATATATATATATATATATATATATATATATATTATATATATATATATTATATATATACATCCATGCAGATTTCTACACTGAAAATATGTATTATATATATATATATAATATATATATATATATATATATATATATATATATATATATATATATATATATATATATTGTGTGGAAGCTGCAGCGCTCGAATGTATGCATTCTGATATTAAATCAAAAATCTTACGTTCAAGTTGATACAGAAAGTTGTTTATTTGATGTTTTCCGAAAATTCCATTGTAACCTATCCCCCAAACTTGATGATTAACTGTCATCTACGCCTCCACGGTACATATTTCCTCCGCTTTCCGATACGTGAAATGTGAAGCCACTTATTCATTTTATTATAATATATATGGTATGAGATATGGACAGACGTTTTTTAGACATGAGAGTTTCAAAATGGACGATTTGGAAAATAATTCAATATAATAATATCAGGAACGATTTTCCTTGGGGTAAAGTTTCAGTGAGTATGAGTTTTGTTTCTTGATTTATTATGTAACAAAGTTGTATAGGGTGAGAGCTTCCAAGGAGAAGAGTTTTGTTCCCAAAGAATTCCCATAAAGTGGAGTTTTATCATTTTTTTTTAATATATAAATACCACGGTAGTTTCAATGGAATAGACTTTCCGTGGGGTGGAGATTCAATAAATGTTATATGAGAAAAGAGTTTCAATAGAGACGAGTTTTACAGGAGACGACTTTCCGTGGGTAGAGATTCAGACGGTCCCTACAAACACTCGCTCGGTGCCCGTACTCACCATAGCCGGAAGCACAATCAGTCCGGCTGCTATTGGTCGCTCATACAACATGTAGGGTGGAGTTGTCATCCAGGTATGACAGGCCTATAGGGTTGATTACCACGAGCCACGAGCACTGATAAGCTATCACAACTACACGACATATGCATTATGCGAGCAATTATACCGGATCCAGATGGCTGGACGAGATTCCTGAAAATCCCCCAGGATGTGCCTACAGCGTGAACCAAGGTGAAAGTCTCCTTGCTACTTAGCTAAACCAGTCAACCCTATTAGTGCATAAAATTAGGCATATGAATTAGGATTCACTAGGTATCACGAACAGAAAATGAACTTTTATATTTGGTTCAATATTAAGCATATACATTCAACCCTATATAAATAAAAAAAGAAGTAAACGTTTGGCAGCGCAAAAAATATCTAGACTACAGTGAGTTTTACAATTTGAAAGTTTCTGAGATTATAGACGCTCCTAAACTAAGCTTTTTAATACCGCAGCGGTCGAGGTGAACATTTTCTGAGGGGGAGATTGTAGTTCGAGTCACTGACTGAATTATGTGTATCGAGAGAGAAGGCTGTGAAGGGAGGTACGAATGGTGTGGGGGGGTATGGAGAGAAAAATTAAAATTCATGCTTTTTCCAACGCAGTGGCTATTCGCCCGACTGGAAGTACGTTTTAGATTGGTTTTAGTTCAGATTAAATTAGTTAAGGATGTTTGTTTGGTTTGGTTAGTCAGTTTGGATTACGTTAGGTGGACCATACCAGTTAGAGTGGGTATATTCAGGTTAGTTTAGATTGCGCGCAACAACAACAACAACGACATCGACAACGACATCGACAACGACAACAACGACAACGACAACGACGACCACATGTGGTGGCAGTTGAACCGATGGTCCGATGAATAGCGATCGCCTTTTCCCGAACGTATATTTCCGAGTTTCGGCAGTCTGCTGTCATTCAGTTGATTCGTTTGTCAACCATGACACCATTTCAACAATGGTTTTGTTGATATTTCAATTTCAATTTATGAATATTTTTATTCTTCATCTTATTTATAGAACAAGCAGTGATAAAGTGAACCAAATAAGTGTAGATTAGCATTGCATAATCGGAAAAGAAGAATATATATGCCTACAATTGTAAATGAATACCGAGATTATACATGGAGAGGTAAAACTAATTATCGGTGTGGTATTTTGTGAAAACATGTGTTGAATGTATAAGGAATAGATTTCTTGTGTTATGTTCACAATAGTTTCACCAGGGGAAATAGTGTTGATTGACAATTTCTCTTCTGAAAGGTAACCGCTTTCCGCATCACCCCAATGTGCCGCCCTCAGTAGCCCGGTCAGCTGAGACATCGCATCAGAAACTTGAGTCACCGTCGGGCGTGGGTTCGAGTCCCGGCTTGTTTTTTTTTTAACGTCCTTTCACTTATCATCACTTCATCATAACATAATCACCTGCTCATTCGTACCTCCGAATAACCTAGCTGTTGGTGGGGTCGTTGAGCAAACAATAATTATAATCATCGAACACTGTCTATACCCGCAAATACATATTTGAACACCGAGCTGCCATACACATACACACACACACACACACACAGATATATATATATATATATATATATATATATATATATATATATATATATATATATATATATATATATATATATATATATATATATATATATGTGTGTGTGTGTGTGTGTGTGTGTGTGTGTGTGGGTGCGTGTGTGTGTGTGTGGCAGCTCGGTGTTCAAATATGTATTTGCGGGTATAGACAGTGTTCTATGATTATATATATATATATATATATATATATATATATATATATATATATATATATATATATATATATATATATATATATATATATATATATATATATATATATACCTATGTAGAGCAATCCAGAAGGTGCAAATTGCCAGAAGTTTACTTCACTGAAGTTGTTCCTTCCAGTGAATCTAGTTTGCCGTGGAAGTTTGACAGCGTTATAACAGATGACACATGTCTGACGTAGGAGTTTGTGTTCAAAATTTCGAGTAAAACTCTTTCTAATTCGGAGCACGTTGCAATTCTGCTCGCTCATGTACTTACATGGGATGGTATATACAGTAAAGTGGAGTCACAGCATATTATAAGATCATAGCATATTACATGACTCATGATGAGACTATATCATATCTACGTCATATATGATATCATTGATATATGTATCATTTCGCGTATACATAGGAAGATGGCTTTTGTGTCTTTTTCAAGATGAGGATATCATTATAATGTAAAATATTGTTTTAGACAGCCTGTTTATAGTTCAGCTTTACATAGCTACATAATGCTCTCAGAAATTGTTCGACTATAAATATGCGCAATACACTAAAAATGGTTTACTATTGACTATAACCTTATTCACATTCACTTATGAGATATGGCATTGAATACACTGAATATCTGAACAATGAGTAACTCAATCAACTCGATTGTTGGCGGCTACTCAGTTGGGGGAGCCGGTCAATCCAAACCGCCATTAGGACGCGATCAATCTAGAGTCTAGACCGCCAACTACATCACTGTGCAGTGATGTAGTGAAACAGAGTTGATATAGTTTTAATTAGTTAATCAACGTGACAAAATACACAGCATTCAGCGTCAATAATTAATCAGATTTCGAATTGGCGCAGTAAACGAATCGATGTGTGATCATGTCCGTTAATATAGTTGAAACTATAGCTATATATAGTAACAGTTAATATAGTAACAACTGTTTTAGTCCGAGCGATGTGATCATTCAGTGTAGCACGGGTGAGTATAAATCCGAGTGGTAAAAGACGCGTCGAATCGTTCGACAGCTTCGACCAACAGAAAACTTTTATATACAAGTTCTTCATTTTATATAGCTTGCGGGTTCGATTTTACGAACTACCTATACTGATTAACTTGGGCTCGACATTACCGACATGGGAATAGCTCTCACTAGCAGTTAAGTTCAACACACGCCCCACTTGTATGCTTGTATATCCACGAAAGAAAGATGATTTGGAAAGATGATTTACCAAATGAACAAAAAAAAATATCACCGTTATATTTATATAGGCCTATAGATGTTCTATTTCCAAGTGTTATGATTTTAGAGGACGAGGTTTACGATAAGCAACACAACTGCATCTTTCTGAAGCTTTAAATACTTGAAAATTCCAGCAATATTTTGAAATTACCCATTTCACCATTATTTTGTTGGTAGACGACCTTGTTCTTTCGTGAATATACAATTACAATTTTTTGTTTGCTGGGAAGTATAGGCCTACCCATCCCTAAGAAAGGTCGTCTATACCAACATGAGAAAAAGTATAAAATAACTGTTATTTTCAAAGCAGCTGAGGTAATTTTACGGTATACGATTTTTCGAGAAGAGTTTACGATAAAAAACAGAACACCAGATTCAAAAAGGGTTCAATCTATCAAGCTAGCCGCACCAAAGTGAATTATTAGGTCGTTTTTTACTTTTCAACAATATTTTACTCTTGATTTTTTTTCTTCATAATTGGGCATCTGCCATTCAATTCCCTACACCTCCTCCCGTAACAACACTTAAAAAAGTAGATACTAATATTCTCAAGATCTATCGATTGTATGGGCCACTCACTTTGCTGCGAGACTAGTATTATTAACACGTATAAACTGAATGTCAGAAATGAACCTTATAACCCGAAATATACCTATAACTCGATCCATGACTCGAGTAACCAACTAATGAAATACGACTATAATTCGAATAAGTATAATTATTCTTACGAAATACTCGGAAAAAATGGTCCTAATTTCATCAATTAATTTCAATTTATATTAGGTTTAACGAAGCACTGCTTGCAGATGAGATAAAAGGTTTTCTAGTAGGCATTTTGAATAGTAAGTACGAAACGGTTGTGGCCTGTTGTTAAGGAACCATCAACTTCAAGATGTATTTTCATGTGTATATAGCTTGATCGACTACATTATGTGACTGCAAATGTACACAAAAAAAAAACCTCAACCACAAGTGATGGCAAGTCTTCATTAATTATTGTTTGATTCATTAATCATCAGTTGGTACCCGACCCTGAATATTTCAAATTGAGATGATTACTTAAAAAATATAATATGTAAGTTGAATATGTCTAGCCGAAAATATCCTTAATATTAACGCATATAACTTCGCTCCTTTTTTCTATCCTCCTAAGCCGTATTAACACTACCCACGCTCCTCTACCACCCCCCTAGAGCAAGTTCTCGCTGGTATTGCGGAGAAGCACACATGTTGCTATGCAGCAGAATCATGTGTCTAGCCTGGTATGACTAATAGATTGCACGCATTACAACCCCATGTGAGGTGGCAGGTGGGGCGCCATGCTATACGCTAGACACACGCTACAATGTTATATAGCCCACAATCCACGTACTTATAACCCTGGTGAGACGTGGGGAAAACGCTAGGACCGCATTGTCGGGTGATTATTGTTTGCTTGCGACCCCATCAACAGCTAGGTTATATGGGGGAGCGTGGTTCGACGAGACATGAAACGTGACACATGTATTATAATATGAGCCTGCATGTGTGTAATGTATAATGTACACTTTGTGGTCACATATAATGTTCATCACAAATTTGTATTTCAAGATGAAATAAAATCTAGCGATATGCATAATGTTACTGTTGATATCTTCGTAGACCGTAAGAAGTGTGCGTGTGTACATTGACCGCTAGATTTACTGGTGCATATAATGTCAGTGAATTTTCTTCAGGGTGTCTTTCAATGTTACTTCAATGACGTACAGTGGATAAGCTGCACATTATTATCAATTGGTATATATATGAACCAGTGATAATTAACGATTATTTTTTGTATATATCTTTTTTTTCATCATTTTTGTAGAAGTGTATAGACCATTGCAGGGGCTGGTGAATAGTCCTCTTTACTCGGTTGGAATGATAGGAAGAAAATGGTCGTGGGGTAATATTGAGGAACCATCCCAGTACTCGCCTGAAGGATGGAGGAAAAACTTGAAAAACCTCTGTCGGGATAGTCCATGGTGGGAATCGAAGCGCGGTATGACGGTTCAGCGTGCTGCCACTGGTCCACCTGTCTCAGTTATTTTATAAAAGTCCAAATGTCATCACTATTATTCTCAGTATTGTATAATATCATGTCATTAAACATTCGTTGAACCTATACAGCAACCACTCCCATATAACCTAGCTGTTGGTGGGGTCGTTAAGCATACAATAAACAGCAGCCGCCCCACACCCCCAGTCAGCTAAGACACTGCTTTTGTAATTGAAGTCAAGTCGGCCATGGGTTCGAATTCCGCATGAGGCAAATTGGGTTTTTGTTTATATAATTAATCCAACTCCCGCTCATTCTAGCCATGTCGGCATCTTCAACTCGCCAATACGTGGTTGTGCATAACTGTCAAAACAATACAGTTATCAACGTGATATGCGTTGAATTCATATGCGGATATCAAGTTAAAAGCTCTAAGAATATCGAGACAAACTCAGTCATTCGCGTCAACATCAAGCGCCGAGTTCAAACGTGTAGGCCTACTTGACGCAAATTCTGTATTGGCGTATAAGCCTGGCTTATTTCTTTTATGCAGTGGATCCCAAATTTTTTTTTATTGCGGCCATTTTCAAGAAAGCAAATGTTCAGCGACCTAAAGGAAAATTAAGTCCTCCAAAGCCTGGCTTATTTCTTCAATGCAGTGGATTTCAACGTTTTTTTTTTTTTTTTATTGCGGCCATTTTTAAGATAGCAAATATTCAGCGACCTCAATGAAAATAAAGTCCTTCTCCATTGACATTAATTATAGGGTAAAAAGTGTTATTAATGTAAATATTAATTAGTACTATCTATAATGCCCTACTGCCATCTCGGATACAGTACGGATGATATTTCTATAAGAGGTTTTCAACTTCCGACGTAAATTATAGTCGGAGGATTAAGTATTAGCATTAGGATTTTCCGACTTTCCTATACTGAGCCTATAGCAATCTGACTCTATATAGGTCAGGATCATGTGGATTGTAGACAATTAGCAAATACAATTTCTCATTCTTCATCTCAAATTCATCTCTTCTATTTCTCAATTAAAGTAGCTTCCATATTTGATTATTGATGCATAAATATCTAGTGTAAGCTTGATGAAGTTCCAACAAATTCTCAACCCAATATCAATATTACTGCGACCTAAAGGTTGGAAACCACTGCTTCAGCGTAACGAAACGAAAAGAAAATTGAATTGATATTTCTGAAACCACTGTCGTGTGAGATCCCCGAGTGAAGCGTGAATGTCTAGCAGACAGTTGCAGAAATTGAGTACTTAATTGCATTTGACTGAAGCATGAATCTTATTGGTTCTGTTGGTAGGAATTGTAAATACTTGAAACCTGAACTCGGAATTAGAAATCGGGTATATAAGCTCAATTTTTACTGTCAACATCAGTCCATTAGCATAGATGATAGATTTATAATTCGTCTCGACGTTTGAACATTATTCTCATTCGCCACAAGGGTTGGCAAAAAAACAGAATTCATGGAAACATGTTTTACTGTCGATTTTATTGTGTATATGAAAAAATATTAGAAGAACAAATGTATAAAATGCTGTGAATAAACCAAAATTAATATTTGTCTCGGTTTGGCATGAACCAAATTGATTGATTCACACGAACATATGATTGCACGGTATTTACCGTCACGGTAAATGAAGAGAAACAGTCGGATACGTTACGAAAAGTTTCTGACTGGTTCACGGTACTAACCGGGACGAGAAAAAACGTGCAACCATTTTATTGCATTTCAATTCTATTTCAATCAGGCTTCAAGTATCAGAGGAAAAAAACTAAGATTGAAAATGGAAAAGAATTTGTAATCATACCTGAAAATTACTGTAGAAACTAAAACTACATCTTTCAAACGAGTTATAAATGTTCAAAGAGGAAGCGAGTAGGCTACGTACGATTTCGAAAGTGTATCGAACGGTCTATTTCAAGGTATCGAAATGGTGAAAACATCCATCTTTGACCCTAATTCTCCCCTACCCCTTAGCGATGGAACTTTTTTCTCAATTTGAGATTATTTTCAACATTCAATTTCATTCTTCTTACGTTAAACCCCTACTTTTTAGTTCATTCGCTCCACTACTTCGTGGGCAATACATTCATGGTCACAACAATGCATCCATGGTCACATTCACGTGAGATTTAATCTAGTCGTTTCGGCTATGTTGATGAAAACAATGATGCGCAAAATCAAAAACAGCGCGCAGAGCTCGTCCCGTAGCGCAAACATATACAGACGACTATAGTTATTGCTTGCTCAACTACCCCACCAACAGTTGGTTATTTAGAGCCTATACATAGGTTTCCTATTGAAGTCAGGTAATAACACAATTTGGGGTGGTAAGATCGCCCTTGTGATGCTCCGTCCGAACGATCCTATCTTTCAACCTTGACCATAATCGGGTAACAATGATTTGGTATCAAGTTTCGATGTTGATTATAAAAAAGTAACTCACTTCTTCAGAGGAATGGTTGGATGTATAACTATATTCAACAGCCATTCGGAACATAGCTCAGGCTTTACATAGGTGGAGGTGCCGAGTTTAGTGCAATAATAAAAGGCCGCCTCTTTTCTCCCCAAAGTAGTGCCACTGCCACCATAGTATTTCCTTGAACGGGTGCTTTATATATACAATTGACCTAAAATATTATAATCCTACTAGTCTAACAAAACTAGCCTTACTAATACAAACGAAATAATCTAACCAAAAACTATACCGGAATTTTACCTCAAACGATACGAATTCTAACCATCAACTATCTCTGTAAAAATAACATTTATACCTCGTATATTGAAATCACAATGCAGGTGAATAGAAACTTCAAAGGTAGATCGTGTATCAGGTAAACAAACAAATATCGAGGGTTGAAAACTGAAACCCCAAATCAAACCACATGGGCTTCATGTGAAAGTCCTTTCACTTTTCATCACTTCATCATTTCATTGTTTTCAGCTCAGTCATACCCCCACATTATCCAGTTGTCGGTGGACTCATTTGACACGTACGTGGAGAAATGACGAAGCTGAGCAAACTGAGCCCCCCCCCTCCCCTTCACACCGCACGTCGATGTCACAGTTGTAGCAACCCAAATATATGCAGAAAAATAAGAATGGAAATTTAAGAGAAACATGTTAAAATATACTCGTGTTGATAATGAGGTCTTCGAGAAAAGTAAAAAAAAAACACGTCCATCGTTTCCTGGAAAAAATGCAAAATACGATATATTTCTTGAATTATTCAAGTTATTACGTATACTTTAATATACTCTAGTGATATTGATCACTATCATTGCAGAATTTATTTAACTCATGCAATAATATATTTATACATACGTTTAAATCTGTCATCACGAATTTATAAATCTACACAATTTGTTTTTACTTTTTATTTTCTTCAACATTTTTATCAACATCCGAAATCGTGATATAAACAATCATGCTTCCCAGCCAAGGCTATTGTGAGGTCAACTCGTACCCTCAGATGTTTGAGCATCAGCGTAATTCTGTGTGGTTGAAGATATTCGAATCGTTATAATATACGTCAGATATACCGGTACGTCATAATATCGAAAAATAATTGATCCTGAATTAATTCTCGAGATATTCAAGTTCAAATTTGGAGAATCCAACATATAGCCTCCTATGAGAAATCATCAGAATACTGGGGTTTTCCGACTTCAAATTGATATTAAATTTAATGAATTATATATTTATATTTGAAAATGTATAATTTAATTTTGCGTGGTGCGTCCATCATCACTGAATGCAATTAACCATCATGAACGCTATTGGAAGTTGTGAGTGAAAATATTGTCAAAAATATCGATTTTGAGCTATAACGTGATCCAAATTAGAGCAATACATTATTACTATATGTGTGAACTATCTACTTCTAAAATTACTATAGAGGAAGGTGTCACGTAAAACCCTAATATCTGACGGCAAAGAGTTACCGAACACAATTATGTACTAGAACTATTAACAGATGTCCAATTTCTGATTTCAAATTATTAATAAACTCCAACACATTGCTTCGAATGTGCAACTATGAAATCTAACGACCGCATTTTTGTTTCATCACAACTTCTAGTAGGCCTACTTGCAATTGTATGCATACGAAATGAAAAACTCTCTCGGCTTTGGTTTGCGATTTCACAGCCAGCTGGAAAATGGATTACAGAAACAAAATATGGAACGTAATGTGTGATGTTTGTTTTCCTTCGGTAATTCTACATGTAATGGACAGTTTTCCTGTGTTTCAATAGTTGGGGAGTTTCGCTTACTTCTTCACTCGGCGAAAGCAGTAGACGTAATTTTAGACATGATTGCAATGTCAAGCCGTCCATTTGTTATTGCAATGAGAGTGTGCGTGCGCCGGTGTTCCTGTGACACACACACACACACACACACACACACACACACACACACACAGAACAGATGATTATGTGTATAATTTACTTCATTCTTCTGAGTTATTTTGGTAATTCATAAGGTTTCGGATACGTTTTTTTATTTATTTAATCAGTTTCAAGATTAATCAAGTTGAAATTATCTGAGTGACGTAGTTTGATCAGAGGAGCCTCCTTGATAAGACCATGAAGTTGTCTATTCGTGATCAAAAGCTAACCAGGTGGCATCACTGTCGAAGTGGGCGAATGGCCGTCCGGAGCCAGTTAGGCCTGATGTCATCTTGTTTTATGCTTACACACATCATATTTGTAATTATTATTGTGGTTTTAATAATAATTTCAGTAATTCTAATTTTGTATTTAATATTGTAATTACACATTAATTAATTTTTATATAATTTGAAAGTATCTGCCTCCGCCCAGTTCAGTAAAACGTCACCAGATGTCAGACACTTCACTTTTAATCACGAATAGTATACTGACAACTTCATACAACTCTAAGCAACTCTTTGATAAAAGACCGTTCAAAGGTGACAGGTTTCCCATCTTCGGGACTGTGTTATCACCAATAGACAATTATGTGGACAGGTAATTACACATTAAAACAATGAACTTGTATTACAGTAATGCGCTATCTATTGCACACTTCTTCACCGCATGGGATGGATGCCGTATTCAAGTTTTCAAAAGTCAGGGACAAAATGAAGGTACAAACCGTTGTGTCAAATATCCGGAAACTATATTCCAAAATTGATATTAAATTTTGGTATTGAATCGCAGCCAACTATCTTACCATTAACGGTATACTGATCAAGTTTTTTATTAAATATTACCATAAATGTATAGCTTATTTTTACTTTCGGCAATTATAATTCCTAATTGATAGTTTAAAGATTTTTTTTATTTATTTGTCAATTCAAGATTATACAAGTAATTCAAGTGGGCTGAACCTTCATAGTCTCATCATCAAGATGAGCAGCCATCATAAATAAATGATTTTCTCCATATATCACACAGTATCATCTACAAACTAGTTGTTCAAATAGTACAACAGCATATATAATATTCAGAAACCTAGAAGTGGGTAATAACTAATAACATGATTTTAGTTCAAAACAGACATAAAACGTAAAACAAAAGTACGGCTCGATTTTTGCTCGCATGCAAAATTACACTATATCTAATACGGTTATGTATATATATATATATATTTTACGTTTATACCAGCCATAAATATTTAATCACACATGTGTGTACGTTGGACCATTGAAACATTATTGATTGTGTCTACAATTATCCAATACCGTTTGAAGTGAAATTGCAGGGGATATGAGGAAACCGGACACAATTATTAGTGTAGACTTGTATAGGCCTACATGTACGCAAAATCAAACGACGGGCCAAAAACTAACCACCGTAAATTGCCTATTATTACCCCCATTAATGATCATACGCGGTGTAAAATATCCTGCATAACATATCAGATTGTCATCACATAGGCCTACGATTAGCATGAATTAAATTATGAATGCATAAATTGCTCTTGGGATAAAATTAATCGGTTTTCCCCTAGTAGCAACCCCTAGTTTACGGCCCGAGTCGCACTGTATATAGTTAGCGACCATTAGCATGATGTATCGAGTGGTGTATTTCAGTCTAGGCGGCGCCTATAGGTATATATTTTTCATTCCACCAACAGCTAGGTGATACGGGGGTACGAATGAGTGGGTGATGATGAAACGATAAAGTGGTGATAGATGGAAGGACGTTTACAGAAACCCATGCCATAAATGCGAGACTCGAACCAATGCACTAGTGACAACAGTTTCTAGCACTGTGCGCGTTAGCTGGCTGAGACACGGGGACGGCTTTCTTGAATATATATAATATATTTAATCTACTTTAGTCTGTTATATGGTACAATTGAAAAAATATTCAATCGACATACAGGGGTATACAACGATAAAAGCGCGCTAATTTTCTACTCTCAGGAATGTTACCCCCGCATGGCACTGAGTGTGTAACTGTGACTATATTAAAAACGCAACGAAAGTGTCAAGCCTACGTGATACACCATGTTGATGATATGATATGATTATTGTTCACTCAATGACCCCACCAACAGTTGGGTTATAGGGAGGTACGAATGAGCAGGTGCCTTATGCTGGACTCGAACTCATGCCCTATGGTGACTTCGGTTTCTGAAGCGGTGCCTTACAGCTGACTGAGCACCATGTTAAATTATGACCTTCATGTAAGTATACCGAATCGTTGCAACAAAATGGAGATGCATGCGGGTCGTTTTTATTTCGTTTTTGAGTTTTGGAATAAAAGGTAAGGTAAGGTTGGGCACTCAAACTCATGTCACACAACCGAGTCGACACTATTCCGGTATATGCTCTTCAGGCGGTATATGCTCTTTGTGAGGGCTTTTTGGGGCTGTTTCAACATCTTTCTATATAATTGCGGACCGCCCAGGTTAAAGTTCTTGTACAGGTACGCCACAATCGCTTTAGTAAACCGCTAAGGCACCATATCCGAAAGAAAAATATAAATAATATAGGTAACTATTTAGTATTTGAATAGTGTCGCTGTCACATAGAGCTGTGCATTTTTTTTTTCTACAGAAAAACAAAGTCCTGTATAAAATCTAGTATCTCTAATAATTTTCACTTTCTGACATATTAAAAAGAATACTCATTGACCATACTATCAATTTTATAAAGACCGATTGGTTGTTTTAACCTATAATATTCCCAAAATCAACCTCCACCATTTAGCCTTATGCCCGAGACACCATTTCGATCCTTCGTGTATATTCATTTTAGAATCAGATATTCATTTTAGAATTAGAAGGTAATTAATATGAATGTAATACAGGGCAATGGTGAAAAGCTCGAGATTTCACGTCTTTTAAAACGCAAAAGGTAAATTAGGTGTATAATCCATCATTTTAGGTCATGTTTTTTTTGCAGTAGCACTCATCGTGTCCACTATATAAGTCGCCTAATATATTTATATATTTGGTTCAAGGCTAACTTATAGTGACTGATGAATAATTCAAAATGTACCTGATTTTGGTGTCCTACGCTGGGTGCACGCATGCTGTCACTCAGAACTAATCGTTAGTTAAGTGCCAGTTATTCGAACCGATGGTTAACCCAGTTGCCTATAGTCCAAAGACTCCGTAAAGGTTATAATTTACCGATTATTCAATAAAATAACACAGTTAACTATAGGGGAGATCACAAGTCACCAGTTGATCAACTTTTTTTGTCAACGAACCATAATTCATTAAAAAGTCGGTTTGTCTAATTATTATTATTATAGGATCTTTATTGCTGGCGAAATTCGGCAGAGACGTCCTTACACTTGACCAGTTTAAAACATAATTCACATAAATTTCAGAAACAAAATTAAATACACAATCGACTAATCGACTGTTGGTCACTGAATATAGGCCTATATTTAATGACACGGGTAACCAAGGGAGATAGCTTAGTCAACAGTTAATCAAATTTTATTGAACCGAAAAAACAGTACTTTCAGCGTAATATTGAGATGAATAATTTGCAGATCTCCCTTGGTTACCAATGTTTTATTTTTGTACTTCGAGAGCGAGCAGGCGTTCGAGACAAACTCAAAAGTTCGCATAAGCAATCACACACCGAGTTCAGTATGATGTGTATTTTATCAAAACTCTGTATCTGACGAAATAAATATATTCGTTCAGTGATATAATAAGAAAAAATTAATTTGGTATTACAAAAACTATACGGTCGTGCGAGTGCACCTCGTGAAAGGTTGTGTTCTTGGACCTCTCATGCTAACGCACGGTAACGACACGGAACCAATCATTCTCGTAGTCTGTCGCGTTTTTTGGTTCGGTACGTGTATTTCATAAAAATGTTATATTCGCGGAAAACTAAAATGAAACAAAAATCAATACGATATATCAATAGGTGCGCCTGAAGAGCATATACAGGAAAAGTGTCGACTCGGTTGTGTGACACGAGTTTGAGTACCCAACCTTACCTTATAAACTCGAACCACATTACATTGAAAAGTAACCCGAGGCCCATGTCACACAACCGAGTCGATTTTATTCCGCTATACGCTCTTCAGCGCCCTCTTTCAGAAGATACGATTGTGAGAGATCATAACGTGAAAGCTGTAGGAGTAGCAAAGGCCTGAGGCCTCCAAACTAATATAGTTAGGAGTTGGCTAATTAACAGCAAATTGAAAGTTCGTGAGCCGACGGGTCCCTTTGACTGAAAAATGGTCAGATTTAAAGTACAAAATAGGTTGGGTTGGGGAAGATAGAAAATGCCCGTATGCTCAGCCGTGCTTCTTGCACGCTTGGGTAATCTTGTTGCACGCTACTTTTTCCTATTAATTGTACTGAGTATATAAAAATTATGTTCGGTCAACAAAGTTATTGGGCAGATTACTTTTCTATTTCTGAACCAAAAAACCAAGCACATCTCAAACAGGTAATTTTAATTGAACATGATTATACTGATAGCCGCTAGGTATTTTCATCTCGACTCGCTCGTGTTTCCGAAAAAAAAATCAGAAAAATCATTGACCCTCAAAAAATACAACAGCTGCTATAATCATTGAACGATGATATTTGAGTATGTTATGACACAACCTCCTACTCTGAAGCAAACGTGCATAGAATTTGAGAAAACGTGTCACCTTTTGACAGATATATCATTAAAATTAGTGCTGTGAAATCTCAACGATAGACAGACAGACATACAGATAGACAGACAGGCTGAAAAAAAGAACAGAGACGCATTGTCTATGTACACCCAATAGACTTCATCGTTAAAATCTGCGTCGCGAAACTGATCAAATAATGATGTAAACAAACGTTATCGCGAGCTTTGTTTGCTTACCTTGAAACCTTTGTACCATTCTTTGATCGTTGGCTCATCGTACCGGGTGTGTGACTTGAGAAAATCCATATCTTCCTTCGACAATTTGTCTTTTGAGCCGAAACAACCCATCTGGAAGCACAAGATAATAACACTCAGTTATATGTTTCATGTTACACGTCAGTCGATAAGGATGTACGATAACGAACCACGACCGCCTCCTTCTTGGGAGATGAAAAAACATGTTGCATACAACTGATGTTTCATCCAAGCACCTTTCATTTCCGTTCATTTTCTTTAATCCCTATATGAATATCGAAAGAACTAAGAGCCGGTTGTGCCAACTGATGATTAGTAAATTGAGCAATAATTAGCGAATTATCTTGTGATCACTCTTGATTACGTGTGATATTTTCGTACCGTAACTGATAATTAACTGATTACTATTTAATCATTAGTTGGTACAACTGGCTCCAAGCGGTGACTCCAGTGGATAAATGAGTGCACTTCAGATCAGTGAGAAATGCGCGTTGTTTCCAAAATGGAAATTATGGAAGTGTTGAACTCGATGCGAAATATTGAGTATATATCACCTCTTAATATACGTAAAGATAATATTCATTTATATATTACTTTCCACCTAGATGATATTTCAAACATTATAAAGAAGAGTGGGGCGACCGAGAGAGAGATGAAAGATGGGAGTGAGAAGAGCTGTTGATCAAAGAGAGTGGAGAGGTATGGAGTGAAGTTGAGAGCGGTAAATGGTGGAAGAATATAAATAAATGGAGGGAGGTGGTGAGAAGATTTGAGATGGAAGAGGAGGAAGAAGAGCACAATCAGGCAGAGGAGACGTAGGAAAAAGAGTGGCAAAATCAAGTCGACATGTTGTGCCCTTGTGAAGTGTACGCACTTACCTAACTGTGTTGGAAAAAGTAGTTGGAGATAAAAAATCTGTTCTTGAATGAGAACAATGTTTGATGGTTCAACATTACCGTCATCGATATAAAAATATGAGTGGTCCCTCACACAGCTAGCTCTGTTCGTTTTCATAGAAAGCAACATAACAGTGTATGAATAACACACGAAAAACGTATCGAACGGAAACGTGACCTTTTACACGAGATATTTCGAATATTTCACATAGCTATTTCCATCGTGAGCATTCGCGGCGAAAAATTCGCACTTCAAATTGCAGATTACAAAAAAAAAGAACTCAACACCATCGCATAATTCCGTATTGGGTATTTTCATGACAAATATTTATATATATCTATTTATTCTTTTATATGGGGCTTTAACGACGCATTATACTGATGTCTTATATCTATTGGCGTCGGATGAGATAATGGGATGGTGAGATGAACTGTTATTTTATTATAGTGTGTTAAGGAGTCGGTAGCGGTTAGTTGTTTTAACAACCATCACAGTGTTGACCCGAGTCCTAAACGACAGAAGGAAACCACGAAAAACCACTGACAATATGGTCGACCATGGCGAGAATCGAACCCCGGTCTGCTGAATGACGGTTCAGTGTGCTAGTCACTCGACCACTCGTCTCAGTAATGATTGGCAAGCTCGACATAAAGCGTGGAGCAGAAAGTGAATACGAGGGCGGGTGTAATTCGTGTCAGAAAGCAAGTGTTAAAATGGTAAAATATGAAGCGGTGAACGAGTTTCCCGCGCGATGATCACGACCACTTGGACGTAATGAAATTACAGCAATTTCCTGCCGACAAGTCGAACCGGTAATTGCAGGGTAAAAACCACCTAGACGCCGAGCGGCAAATGATCTTGAACAAGAAATTGTTTTTCCTCTGTGAAATGTCGGTATTTGATTTCTCCAATAGCTTTCGACACAATTAAAGGACATCACAACCCTGCAACTAGATTTCAAGGTATATACGTATGACGATATTCATTTCCCTAATTTTAGAGAAAACTATAAATCATAATCTAAATTCCAGAAAATAGGCCTATAATCAACTAATTTGTTCTCGAGGACATGACTCTTTTTCTCCGAGTTGTGATGTAGACATTACTCGATTCTGTTCATGTTTCTATACAGAATTAGTAATGCCTACGTCACGACCCATTTTCTCTAAAAAAAAATAGTGAAATTGGGGTTATTTCCAGTTTTCTTTGAAATTAAGGAGACAAATATTCAATTCAATTCAATCCAATTCAATGCTTTATTTGCCAAGTTGCATGATTTCTACATTCTAAAATGAGGTAATGATAAAATATATGGCACGTCAAAAGTAAACATAAAATTCAACATATATGGACTTCAACTCATTATTATTTATTCTTATCTAGTTTCAGGGTTGTGAGTTTCAGGGTTCTGATATATTTTACAGTTATTAAAATCTAGAAAGAAAAAACGCACTTATTCGTTCTGACCTTCTCAAATAACCATCTTCGGGGAGGTGTGTTGTCAAGGAAAATAGGGTAACCCAGATTATACATCGTTTGCAAAATCACGGTTTCAGTGACACCCGAAGCAAATTAAAATATGATGAAAGACAATTTCAATGCATTACACTGAAAAAATTCCTACCTGTAACCTATCGTCAAAAGTCCAACATTTAAAACATAACAAATTAGTACCACCATAGTCTTTGGTATATGGTACCACGTAGTGAGAATCGAACCCGTGACCCCGCATTGGAAGTGGGCACCTGAGCTGACGGAACTACTGGTTATATGTCTACTTGACCGGTATTGCACTATACGGTATCAATGACCAGTCAATGCGTGGCATGTGACCACGCCCCTTGGCAAAACGTTGTAGATACTAGAATACCCAAGACATTGGAGGGTTTTATTTTCTGGGTCAGTTTTAAATTTGTGAGCTAGTGTTGTGGGTTATGGGAGACGGACGCCCCGGTATACGTCCATCCCCCCTATTGTTTGTGTTCATGTATGTATATGTGTTCTCCTTTTATTAAATTAGCACGAGTGGAAATGTATTTTTCTGTTGCTGATAGAGACTAAATCAATCAATCAATCGCAGGTACAATAGTAATACACGAGAGATGAAGGTTCGAATTACCCGTGCTGCTACCGTTTTGTGGGATAAGAGAGACGGATAGTCGGGATAGGCCTAACGTGTATATTGACTCGAGAGTACTATGAAGTAGACAATTCATGCCACACTAAAATGCGTCGTGAAGAAAATTACTCACATTATACGCACTAAAACTAGTAGACAATGTAGTATAAGCACTCCACATACAGTCTATAAGACAACTAGCGGTGAAATATGTATAGCTTTCATTTCAAATTTAAACTTTAGTTTCGGAAAAAAACATTTTCAGTGACCATTGTATACATTTTCCAGTTTCAAATCCAACGTATGCATACATAATGCATAATAATACATATTGAATGAATGCATATTTGGGGTTTAACGGCGCGTCAACGACGTGGTTATATTGCACCGTTAGAAAAAAAATTATGTTGGATCATGGTGAGATCGATACTACTATAAATGCACAGTATCTATCTGACTAGATATTCACCAGAAAATATGAATGAGATCGCGAGAGCGTATATTACAATTTGAGCTGACACAGTCGGTGATTATTGTTTGCTTGACGACCCCACCAACAGCTAGGTATACGGGGGTACGAATGAACAGGTGATAATGAAGTGATGATAAGTGAAAGGACGTTTACAAAAACCCATGCCTTATGAGGCTACTTGACATATCACAACCCACGAATAGAACCTGCAGGGAACGAACAAAACAGGACAAAAAGCGTCAATACAGGCCTTTAGCTCCCAACACATGGTGGATAAACGGTAGGACCAATCAGTATAATCATTTTTGTAATAAAACAAGCCTCTACGTTCACTAAAAATCATAATTCTATATTATATTACTATGAGAAAATCGTGAAAACAATGAAAAACAGGTAGAAACATGTTGATTTTTGACAATTATTTTGAAAGGGTTGAAAACATACCACGATCTAAAGCTCTTCGTACGAGCACGTATTGAATACTGGTGATCAGTTAACAGAAAACTGTATGTTGATACGATGATTGGTTTTCCGTTGCCAACTTGGGTCCGAACGTCTGCAATCAAGCCGGTAGGCAAGATGTAAAGCGGCCTCTTATGCGGGACTCGAACCCACGCCCAACGGTGACTTCAATTTCTGACGCGGTACCTCAGCTGACCGAGCTACCGAGGGTGGCTTTGAGCTGACAGTCGGTGAAGTTTCAATTGATCACTGTTATCTAACGACCCCAGCACAAGCTGAATTATTTGGGAGTACGAATGAGCGGATGATGTTACATGGATGAAATGATATGTTTACAAAAACTCACGCCGTGTGCACAGGACTCGAACCCACGCTCGACATGATTGTAGTTTCTAAAGCAGTGTCTCAGCCGAGATGTGCCATGCATACGGCGACTTGGTCAAATGTTTCATTGAACCTTCTTTTATCGACTCTCCCATACGTAATTAATTGTTAGCTATTTCACAAGATTTCCAAACAACTTTCTATAAATTACACCAAAAAATTAATGATACTATAAAATTCCAAGTTTATTCGTAAAATCCATACACTGTTTCATAGATGATGATTCGATCTGCGTGTCTACACATAAGAATTCTGGTATCTCATTTATACACAGCTAAAAAGTTTTCACATAAAACTTCTCGCACAGTTGACTGTCTTCCAAGAGAGGTTAATTACAAAAATTACATAATATTTCAAGTAAATAATTATGTAATTTGTGAATAGCAACAAGTGAACATTTCTCGTACAACAATGAAAGTTATCACTTGAGAGAAAAGAATTTATCATTGAATCGGGTTACAGCCATTCGTATGAATTCTTTTTTTCAATTTCAATTAAAATTTCAAGTAATTTACAGGTCACATATTCTGTGTAGCTGTGTAAAAGTGAACGTAGGGCCAACTATCGCAACTGAATATTTATACCGTACTAATGGTGTGCTAACAATGTGCAAACTGCCACATAAAAGTGAAGTTAAGTTCGACAGGTCCTGTTTCTGTCTTACTTAATTCTTGAGGACAGTGAGCTGTGATGTTCAAATGGAAAGTGAATCATGCACTTCACTCCATCTTTGGTGCTACATCAAATGTGACACAGTTAGGTCCGGTTTTACGAATAATAAATTGGCTGATTAAGCGATCGATAATTAGCGAATCGACTTGTTTTTACACTTAGTCACCTGGTAATATTAGTATACCAACTGATTGGTATTTAGCTAAATCAATATATTTTTATTATTATTAAAATAATGTGTGAGCCCACAATCAGTGAAATTAAAGTTCAATTTTTTTAAAATGTAATAAATTTTGGAAATCTACGTTTCACCATGAAGTTTCATTTCGAAAAGTTTTTCAAGTGGTTCTTCGTCGGACCGGAGGTAAGTATTAGATTAGTTTTATTGTATAGTTAGATAGTTTATTATGTTTGTTCCGTTAGGTTAGTTAGTTCAGGTTAGTTTAGTCAGTTCAGGTTAGTATGGGTTAGGTTGGGTTGATCAAGTTAGTTGGATTGGGTTGATTTAGGTTAGTTTAGGCTACGCTTGAGAACAACAACAACAACAACAACCGCATGTGGTGTCATATAATGGTGGTTCGGGTTCGATGAATGGCGGCTACTAAAAGTTTCACAAATGTCATCACAGTTGCGTATTCATCGGTACGATATAGCTATATTATCGAAGGTTGAATGCGGCTGCCGACAACAGACTCCTGTTATCACTGCACATCACTCGAGTAGTTATATAAATACTGATAACAATAGTTAGAACGAAACAAACAGAGGATAAGTTCGTATCAGATATGAAAACAAAAAAGTATACCTAGTAAAGAAGACGATACAATTAATTTGAAGAGGATTTCGTTAATAGATCAGTGCGTAAGCCTAACGTAAACAATTCTAATAGATTAAATTAATTATAATATTTTTATCTCATATCAGCGATTCGGCTCCCAAATGATAATATAGTAATCACAACGACGGAAATACGTTTTGAAGTGAACTTGAAATATTAGTTCTCCAATTTAATTAATTTTGTATCAAATTAATTTCTTCAGTACAAAATTATAAAATCGTTTCTTTTCTCATGGATTAATTATCTGCATTTGTATTGTCACTCTTTTCACCTCGAAAAAATTGAAGCCGGTTCATATTAGAATATTTTCTTTTTTAAAACGGACGAATTTCGTCATTTCCAAGTCTGCTAGTTATATAAAATTTAATATATTCATCACTTTGAGGAGAGATTGAGAAAGGCGTGTCGAAGATTGGAAGAGGGGACTGGAAAGAGAGCTAAAGCTTCGACAGTGATGAATGGAGTCTAAATTACTAGTATCCACGAGAGATGAAGGATTGAACCATAGAATGAAGAAGCCAAAGAAGGTCTATATACTTAAGCGCACGCTAGTAAAGGGCATCAGGTACAGACCTACTATTCAAATGTAATATAACAATTCAACTCGACCGGTTTAAGCAATTAATATCACGAGACTCCGTAAGTAACGTTCAATAACGTTCAGAAACGTTTCTAGCGTCGTTGAAACCATTATTTGAAAATTGAATGTATATGCCATCCCTCGGTAGCTCGGTCAGCTGATACACCGCTTCAGAAACTGTAGTTACTGCTGGGCGTGGGTTCGAGTTCCGCATGAGCCATGGGTTTTTCAAACGTATTTTCACTCATCATCACTACAGTTTCATCATCACCTGCTCATTCATACCCCCATATAGCCAAGCTATTGGTGGGGTCCTTAAGCATACAAAATTCATTCATTCATGCATAGATAATTAAATATTTATATGAATATATATAAATATATATAAATGTATATATATATATATATATATATAAATATATTTATTCATATATGAATAAATATATATATGTGAATAAATATGAATAATTTATATAAATATATGATTTATATAGATAAATATTAATATATATTTATATATAAATATATATATATATATATATATATATATATATATATATATATATATATATTCATATATAAATATATATATATATATATATATATATATATATATATATATATATACATATATATATATATATATATATATATATATATATATATATATATTTATATATATATATATATATATATATATATAAATATATATATATATATATATATATATATATATATATATATATATATATATATATATATATATATATATATATACATATGTTGGCCTGCATATATAATATATATGTGTGTGTGTATGTATGTGTTTGTGTATGTGTTCGCATGAATATACAATATATATTCAAGTTTGAAATGTCGCCATGGGGTATTTCAAAACCTTACTTATAATCGAATCATTCATGTTGGCAATACCGATCGCACTTGTTGTCCGTCCAGGTTGACGAGCACCGAGTTACGTAAGCTGCTATTCCCACAGCTGTAGGCTCGAGCATTGTGAATGCAATGAGCGTAGAGCACATGGACACATGATGGCAGCGTGCAGATGAGAGAAAGTTTCACACACGGGTACGAGGTGAGAGCCTTTTTCGGCCAGATTTATACAACGTATATGTGTAGTTTTATGCATTCCTCCCATGTGAGACACATTAGATTTTATAATTGGATTATTGATATAGCTATAGATGGGCCTATACTTGCATCCACGAAAGAATAAGGCGAGAAGCTATCGTGGGATAGAGAAACAGTCGCTCGGAACCTTCTCCTTTGGTGAATACCATTAGATTACAACATTAGATTATTAGTTGAGCGTAGCGAAGATTTCCGTTCCATATACCGACAAAATTTGGGCTTCGTTTTTATGTTTGTTTGTTTTTTGTTTTTTTGGTTCGTAATTTGGTACGAGGCACACAGGTCAAGAAAAACAAATTAACTTGAAACTTTTCCTGCATATTGGTGTCACAACAGAATGAGTTGGGATTGTTTTTCAGAAAAATTGGTATGGAACAGTTTTTCCGGAAAAATCGAAAAGCTTGGAAAATTCTCATAAGAATAAACCGGAGGAAAAATACTTGAAAAAACAAATTTTTCAAAAGCTCTCAAAGTTTCACTGAATATGTCAATACACATTTTCAGTGATTTTCACAACAATTGGATGAGAAATAACGAAGAAGACGCATTTATAATACAATTTGTTTAGATCATAATCAAAGCCATAAGGTAACCTATCTATCAGAAATAATAGGTCTCACGAATTAATTATACGTTTGTAGTAATCCAAAGTCTGTACATGTAGTTTGACGT
The DNA here is from genome assembly GCA_964007535.1 of Brachyptera risi. Lineage (NCBI taxonomy): Eukaryota > Metazoa > Arthropoda > Insecta > Plecoptera > Taeniopterygidae > Brachyptera > Brachyptera risi. Next base: position 21,339,043 of record OZ023334.1, read on the forward strand.
CACAGAATATTTTCCATTCAAGATTTCTATACTTTTTAAGCTCATCTCACAACGCATATACTGCGTTTTCCGAGGTCATGAATCTCGACTCAAACGAAGAGAGCAATATACGCTATTTTTTAAATGCTGCGAACGCAGCATGGCCTAGCTATACGATGTAAGCCTGAAATGAGCAAGGAGTTTTCTTAAAAATATTACAGAAATACAGATCATAGCAGTAACCGCTTACACGATTTTCATATCACTTATTGTCAAGCATGTAGACTACGTCATTGTCTTTGGAAAAACTCAAACAAATCTGGAAAAATATTTCACTTCATCTCAACATATTAATATTGTTCTAAGAGCCAGTTTTACTAATCTTAGGCCCAGTATTACCACGGCCAGTTGGTATTTATCTGAGAGTTGGTGAAAACAAATAGCATAGGTAACCATAACAAAGTTATGAAGTTACAACTAATAACAATAACAAAGTTTGAACTAACAAGTTTGAACTGTCAGATAAAGGCTAACTGGACTTGGTAATGCCGGGCCTTAGTTAAATGTTAATCTGCTAACTTTTAGTTTATGTATACGAGAATAACATGTGTAACCAACCGTGATACCATCTTGAGCCACTAACTATCGCTTAATCCACTAACAATCAGTCGGTAAAACCGGGCCTAAAGTTTATTTGAAAATGTCAATCAATAATTGCTCAGAATCCACACGATCAATTGTTACCTAAAACCACAGCCTTCTTACATTCTTTTCTTATGATCTGAATAAAGAAGGCCGTGCCTAAAACTGAACAGGTTCAAGTTCTATAAGTTTCAAGTAAGCCTACATGAGTGCCGCCTATAGAAATGTAAAGTGATTCGGTTTTTGCCTTGCTGTATAGCTATAGCGCACAAAAAGTAAACAGAGAAGACTCGATTCAGATCGCATGGAAGTCTTCCCTTCACGCTCATCCAACAACTCTCATTAAACAAAAGAGATACTTAACCTCGAACAAACGTCCAATTCCGCTTCACGTGATGATACTCTAATATGAGCTCATGTTCATTGTTGATGATTTTATTGTTCTTATATTCCATTAGTTTTTACCTGAAAGGATGAATATACAGAGACAACACAACTGAAATTTCATTTGTGTGTTCAATTAGAGAAATAATTATCCGACTGTGTGATTTATCTCTAAATTATCTCGATCCGAATTATCTCTATCCGACTGTGCGATTTGAATCTGACGTCGATCAAACAATAAAGTAGATGAAGAGGAAAAAGTCATTAATACAAGCAACAACAGCATATCTGCAAAGTGCATATAACCTCATTAAGATCTCTCTGTTATACGACTTTAAGAGGATCTTGTTGGTAGATTTTTGTAAAAAGTTCAAGATACGTAGGGATTTTATAAATCCAATGTTTACAAGCCTTGAAAGGTTCGATTTCGATTTCGCGAAATTATTTATGCGGAAACTGGTTCTAAGATTCCCCCGCAGCCAAAATCACAGATCTGAAGTATCGATTCACATTTTTTTTAAATTACTTCATTATTCATCTATATTTTTAGTATCACCAATAGTTGTTAACTGCATGTTGTTATTCAATTTCATCTATACCAAGTATCAATTTCCAACTTAATTTATTCTTAATCTGTGTCTTACAGAAATTTTCCATATAAATCTTATTTTTATTCATATCGTTTTGCAGGTAATAAAATGAAAAAAAAACGTTTTCACTTCAGAACTGGATGTTGTTTATATATATAAGATTATGAACGTTTGTACGAAAAAAGTGATATTTATTTCTCTAATTGCTTCCAATCAACGACGTGCTATAAATAGCAAGGCTAGTCTTGAATGTTGTCTGACATTGTTTATCCTGTTTCTACGTACTGGTATGCGTGGTCTATATGACGTCATCAACAATCCCGGGTTATAATGTAAACAAACCTTCGAGAACACATCTCTTCAGTCTCACCTTTCCCCGTGGGTTTTACCAACAAAAAATGTGTTGATTAAACGCCAAGTAGCAGATAACTTGATATTACCCTTGACTACACAATGATATTTTTGTATCATAATTAATTATGTCAACTGACAAATTGTCAAGTTTGTAAAGTGCACTCTTTATACGCACCCTTCCAGGAATCTCAGTTTTTAGCGATTACTTCCGAACTGCTTTGAATCGACAGTTGATGAAGCTGAATTGATATTCATATTGAATCTTTCGGAAAAGTTTCGAAGTGGATTTAGCGACACCATATATTAGAATTTGTGTGATAACTTTTGAACGATTTGTGAGATACCACAGAGTTATAAATCTCTTTAATATTGGCCATCAAACTAATTTTAGCATGAATCATTAATATATTTGTGTGTAAATGGTATTATTATTTATACATTTTTTAATTTTTTGAACATCATCATTTATTTATTTATACTATTTAATTATTTGATACTATAATTGACCACTGGTGATAGGCGTGTCTAATCTCCAGGGCCACCTAGATCTATACTTCATGTGGGAATTTAGAGATACTCTGATAGGTAAATGTGAAATTTCCCACATAACAAAGCCCATTTGATTGGATGTTCTGTTTTGTGACGTTTATGGGCGGGTCAATCACTAGTCGTCAATTGGTATGAAAAGTGTATACGTTTCTGTACTATCAAAATGTGTAGGCCTATATCATTATACTGTTCTCAAGTACAGTGAAATCTGAAATTTCATATAGTAGCCACTTGAAATTCTACATCGCCTCGATAGCGTACACCTATATACATATATATATATATATATATATATATATATATATATATATATATATATATATATATATATATATATATATATATATAATATATATATATATATATATATATATATATATATATATATATATATATATATATATATACATATATATATATATATATATATATATATATATATATATATATATATATATATTTATATATATATATATATATATATATATATATATATATATATATACATATATATATATATATATATATATATATATATATATATATATATATATATATATATATATATATATTGGCATTCAAGTCCAATTAATCGCAATTCGCAATGTATGGTCGGATAATTAACTAATATGGAGCCAAAACCTTACATTATACTACAGGAGAGAGCTGTAAGATGAGCAATATGGAATTATGTATGTAATGGAAAACTATACTCACACCTCGATTTGAAACTATCAAGTTTCAAGTTTAGGAGAGTATGGAGACGAGAGTGGGAACCCACGAGACCAGAGTCGAAACCCCTGAGATCAGTGGTAGCGACCGCAGCACGCAGTTAATCAGAGAATTCCCGCGCGACAATTCAAATTATATATTAATGAACAGAGGTCGAACACGAACAGTTCACAACATCATTTTATACTACGGTACTGCTTGCTATATTTGTGAGATTTAGATTCAATTGAAATATTACAAACTTGAATACTTTCGATTGTAAGCAATATTAATTCACAACCCCCAGCCCTCCCCCCAATTTCAAAACGAATCCAAAGGAGAATAATTCATTTTTAAAAGTATAAGTTATAATATTCATCTTTACGACAATCAACTGAAGTACGACTACCAACACACATGTAAATGAATCTTCGTTACGGTAGAAATCTTCGAGATTTACGCCTACGTCTTGAAATATTTGAGATAATTAGTAATTTTTGTGAGCTACGTCACACTCGTGGGGTTCAGGATCATGCGGGTCGTAGGTGGGGGGAGGGTAAACGTATAATACTCGACTAGAATACAAAACGAGATTTACATTTTCATAAATGTCAAATTGATTAACCTCTCTCCTCAAGATATCATCTATGAAGTCAGATTCTAATGAGCTCTATATTTTTTGGATAGTTCATTGGATGAGCGATAGCGTAGACTTCCATTCGAATCAAATCGGGTCGCTCATTAGTTTGTTTCTTATGCTCTCACAGGACGCAAGCCAAGCCCGATCTACCAGTACACATGACATTTTTTGTGAGCATTTTCCTTTAATTAGCCCACAGATGAAGAAAGGTTCAGACCTGAATGTTTTTTGGTGGAAATCGGTCAGTTGGATTTTGAGAAATTGGTAATTCATTTTTTTTTTAAATATCCATTCAAATAAAATGGACCCATAGCGGTAAAAGTGAATATTGTGATCTGATGAAATTAAATTTTTTAGATGTATGGGCCGCATTAACGACCAATTCAGTATGATTGATTAGATGAAAATCGGATAAACGGTTTCTGATAACCAAGTTTTGGATGAATGAATATTAGAGTTTTAAGGCGCCTATTATATTTCTCGCTCATTTTAGCCCCACAACTCATACGCTGCGTTTTCCTACTTACAATTGCATGGTATTGGTAATTTATAAAATATATTCATTACTCACTTCATTTATTGATTCATATCTAAACAAATCCATAGGTTGTAGAAACTATTTACAGGAATGAAAATCAATAATCTACATTTTACCGCATGCTATATGCAGAACAGGTAGTACAAATAGTTCGTACATTCGCGTCCAGATAATGTGATCGATCAAGCCGCGCTGAAATTAATGCATCCATGATTAAAATTTATAGACATTGTACGCAATAAAAACTATAGTAGACACTGTACATACACGCACTCCACGTAGTCTACCTCTATACGAGACATTATCAGTAAAATATGCCTATAGTTTTTATTCAAATTTCGGAAAAAAACATTTTATAAGACCGCGACTGAATAAATATTATATGAATTCAAATAAATAGAATTGATAAAAATATCGTTCTGATCCACAATAAATTAGCTATTTTTAATTCAAATTTCGGAGAAAAAACATTTTATAAGACCGCGACTGAATAAATATTATATGAATTCAAATGAATAGAATTGATAAAAATACCGTTTTGATCCACAATAAATTAGCCATTTGATCGCCATTAATACAATTAAATATGAGAAATAATATTTTATTGGAAATGAGTCACTAGATCACTATACAGACCGCCATGCTTGACCTGTGAAAGCACTTACAGATCATACTTGACCAAGAAATATCACTATATTAAAACGTCATTTCGGCACTGAAGATGGCAACGTCATACCTCACTGGCGATCCTCCTAACCATTTTGGCTATGCTTAACCTATACAAGCCAAAACTCTCCAATGATTTAACAATGTGATAATTGAATAATGTTCCATGTTTAGTTTCAGATATTATTTGAAATTCTGTTGATAACAAGCGTTTTCTCATAATGATAAATGTTCAATAAATATATATGCAACTCAAAGTCCCATCCTAAATTCTCATAGTTCTCGAAGTCTCATCCTAAGATCAATTTGGATCAATAAAGCATATTCTATTCTATTCTATTCGCGATCGGTCCCAACAAAACGAGAAATAATAACGCATATAACCATATAGTCAATACAGTATTAAATCAATAAACCCATTCAATCTGATTGAAGCGACTCACTGGCACACGGTTATATGACAGTCCAGCCTGTTATCGCGAATGGCAGCCGTTTCAAGAGTTCCATTACAATAATCATGTTTAAAAAAATATTTTCATACCAGCAAAATAGGCGACAGATGAGCGGATTTAGGCGGATAGGCGGTGACGGCCATATTCATTCAAAATAAATAGTAATCCGCGTTTGTATTCGATGATTATTGTTTGCTCAACTATATGTCCCACTAACACGCTGTACGTGCTACAAATGTGGCTATAGCATACTTAACCGCCATTAAAGGGGTCAGGATTCGATTCCCGTTGACATGAAGTTTGTCGTGGTTTTCCTCTGGTATGAGATGGTTGCTTATAATAACAGGCAACAACCGTTTGTTTTACCTACTGTCCCAAACACCTGATGAAACGACCTTCCTTCTCATAGTTCCACCATCTCATTCATCATTCACCGACGCCAACAGATCTTAGTCATCAGTGATCCAAATATAAAGAAATAACATCTTGGTTATTCAGAGGTGCATCTAAGCGGGGAATGAATAAATCGTGTTTTCAAAAACCCGTGCTTTCACCGTCGTATAAGCAGAGAAAATATACCAGTGAGATCACTGATTCAACTTCCATTGAAATTATTCCAATATCAAATGGTTAAGATACTAAAATGAAAAAAGAATGAATACCTTTATTCAATCTATTGTTCTGAGCATATAACCTTTAGAGAAATTAAAATTGGTTACAGAATTTTTGTCACCATTCAATTGACAATTCCCAAATGTCAAATCTGAATGGCGTGGAGAAGGTGTCAAATGTGTGCGGAGAGGTGAATATGCACAGAGAGATGCACGCGAAGAGGTGTCTGCCTGAAATGTTGTCGATAAACTGGGATCTGTTCCGCGAGTACTGTTCTATATAGTATATGCATCCGCTAATAAAAGAAGACTTGATAAAAACATCGCTGTATAGCCTCAGAATATCTAAGGATTTGTTTAAAATGTGATATTTCTTGGTGAAAAATATTTTACAAATTGTGCGTGTAAATGCCATTTAATACATAAGAACTCACAAAACAAAACGGACTCCTACCATAGACTAAAGATACACCCATGGTTATGCCGCATGAGTTTTGGGCAAAATTGGTTGCCCAAGAAAAACTATATGCAAAGAAAAAAGAATGTGGAGAGACAATTTTTCAAGAGCATTTCATTTTTCACGAACGTATCGACAAAATACATTATTACAATTTTTGGACCATTGAAAATTTATGTTTTATAGATCAATTGATTCCATTGAAATGATCAATATGTACAATTAGTTGAATGCGGCATCACAATGGCAGTGAGTAACTGGACTTGAAAGTTTCAAAACTATAAGGTGTGTATATTTCTATTATCCATGTTCTATATAAGAATATATAGCGCCTATTGCTCATCTTTCAACACCTCATAGTCATATCCATGCTTTGTTCATTACAGCATGTATCAGATAGTTTTATTACTTCTATAAAGTTGGCTGACATTATTTCATATATTTTCTTTTCTAATGTCTGAGAATGACAGCCGAATGACTTGACAGAATATTTTTTTTTTTTACTGAATTACAGAGACTATCAAACTTTTTTTATCAATATAAAAAACAATGTTGTTTTCCATGTAGGCAATCACGCGAAGGCAAAAAAAAAAGCGTTGCAGATTGTTCTCACCAAGGGGCGCGCAGTGAGGCGATCTTAATTGACCCACCCCAAATAATTATTATAGATAATGTATTACGAATTATAATTTATTGTGAGTTGAAGATTGTTTTCCAATTGTTAACATACATCCAGTTATCGTGATACCATAGACTAAAGAATACTAGTCTATGGTAATACCATATTCACTTATTGTATTTCCATTGTTTGTAATTATCTGATTTGATTAAAAATATATATGATCCAAATTATAATATAATCTACTTCACAGCTTATGTATTATAATTCCGTTTGTAAAAGGAAACTAGAAACTACAATAATCAAAAATAAAAGTCGTATAGTATAAGGGCGAACAATCCATTGATACTTTCATTGATCAATAAATACTTCGTATCATATTCAGCTATAGCAAAGAAATTACAACAAAAAATCAACTGCAATATAATAATGAAAATGAGTGACGGGCAAAATTGATAACTACGTATACTGTACATCTATATTCTATATATACTATAGCTTGCGGGTCTATTCAATCACAACAGTATATTATTAAGGACGGTCTATATAAAAGTATTTATTGATGCATTTTTTAGCATGTTACTAGTAATTGAATAGTTTCAACTTCATAAAAAGTATATAATGCGAGAAGATGAGGATTATGAAGTGTAGGTCTACTAATGTTACAATAAATGTATATCCTTATTCATGTGGTTTATATTCATGTTCGATGTTATCTACAGACTCCAGTTGCACACGGTTGAAGAGAGATAAAGACAGCAATTAGGGGATGTAAGAAAGAGGGCGCAAACTTATACATAATCAAAACAGTGCCCAATATATACGGTATACTGAATAATACATTTATGAGATGCAGCGACCAACTAAATGTCAACTTCCCATACCATTATGAAATCCAGGTTGCATCGTTGTAAGCTGCAATACATAATTAAATCCTGATGTTCATTTGAATAAATGGAGTTGATAAAAACAACGTTTTAATCTAGAATACATAAGCTTTGTGTTCGCCATTACTACAATTGAATATGAAAAATAATATGTTCTGTAAATGAGTCAATTAAATCGCTGAAGAGCGCTATCATGATTGATTTACAAACTTTTAAAATTATTGTGTTTTTTTACTTTTTCTTTCGTGTAATTTTGTTTTTGATATTTTGAAATTGTTGATGGTGTGTTGGGACCAAGGTGTTCAAAGTATTGTCAAATTTGATTTAATAATTATCACTACGCGTGATAACAAAACATACTAGCTGTGAAACATTTGTCCAACGTGTTAATTGAGGGGCATAATTGAACCACTTAGAAGTGACGCGATCAGCCGGGCGTCGAGGCAATTACCCAATAGTCCGCGTGGTCAATCACGCGCCGGGCTCAGTACGTGTATCTTATACAAATTCTCTAGTGGCGTCAAATTGGATTTTTCTGGAGAATCAAAAAAATCGCAACCATTATTGGAAAATGAACAGTAAAATATTACTTTTTCTTTGAAGAAATTGCAGTAGAAGCCTTCTCGAGCTCAACTTGAACTCAACTTGATACGATTTTAGGAAACATTCTAGAAGACTATATAAGACCTTATCCAAATAACCCTTACCTTAGCTGCTCTGTGCCCTGGCCAATTCCCCGAAATAGTGACTCTTACGGCAATATTACTTTACATTCTTATTTATGATTACAGAAAACAAAGCAGGATATTATATAATGTTGTTTATCAAAAACCTAATTTCATGAAAAACAAAACAGCTTGATCACAGCGAGATTCAAACATGCGACCTTCGGATCCAAAATAGAATGCGCTACCGCAGCGCCGACGCGACAACATACTTTATTCGATCCAAACTTATTAGCCTCTATATAAACGAGAAATTCCGGAAAAGTGAGCATTGTTGAAGCCCATAATTGGGCATGGGTCGCATCCCAAAATAACGTCGCTGTTGGTGGGGTCGTCAAGCAAACATTGAACATCATCACTTATGAGTGCACGGTAGTCGAATTTTGATATATCCCTCGTTCAAAATCGTTCATATTCCGCTGAATCGTCACCCATCCACTCGTATAGCATTGGCTTATTTATTCATTACCAAGATATTTTTATTATTTTTTTGTGGTTCGCATATTCATAGAGACGTATAGAGTGGTATTTTGGAGCCAGATTATAATAGACAGCACGAACATTAATCATTGTGGACATAAATATGCAAATTTTAAATCGAAATCGTGGCGAGTTTTCAAGGCCTATTATGCACAGATGATTGCACTGTCCTTGACCTACGCTACATCTAGACATTATTGTGTTCATCGTACCATACAACCGCGAGCTACTGTTTCTTTCACAAGCTAGTTTATATAATACGAGTTTAGTAGAATCTCAAGAAGGTTCGATCAAAACGTCATGACACATAATTTCTTCATACCAGATATAGGCCTATACACGTGATAACTACTTTCTAAACAATAACACAAACAAAAAATAGTGGTCCTGACTTATTTTCACAAATTTAGGATTAATCGCAATCTTTATATTGTATAGTTATCTACAGAACATCACATATTGAGGGAAAAACATTATTGAAATATGAACGGTATAAAAGGGAGCACTGCATACTTGAAAGCGCAAGAAATATCTACATGGTAATGTATCTTGTGACGTGTCTTCTGAGGAAGTTTGGGTGACCACGACCGAGACCACGACCACCATCAGAAAACCGAAGTTTAGTCAACTTTCGGAACCAAGTAAACCACGCTTTTCAATTATAGCTAAACCAGAATACGTGTTTGTGCACTGCGGTTCCCAATTAGAGAAATATCGAAAGGTCACCGTCTCGAATCGACTGCTATCGAACGTAGAAATCGAATTCAGCACACGTATCTTGACACTGGTGCTAACACTTTATTCACCTATAACGTGAAATGTCGGTCAGTGTTTATTTTCACATTAAAGTCTGGTAGAGGATGATTGCGGAATGCTTTGTGCCTCAAACCTACTATACTACGTGAGAGGTATTAACGTATCATGGGATAATGTGTGGACAAGTAGTCTACAAAGTGGTGGTCATCGTCTTTTAATAGCCATTCGTTAAACACGATTTTAATTTCTCGTTTGTCTGTCATATAATATTGAATAGTATATGGCGAATTAGGGATGGATCGTCAGCTAATTCATAGAATTATTTGATTTTTCAAAAGAGAACTGTATTCTTCAAGTTCATTTTTTTTAAATAGTCAGTTTTGGAAATACTCGAAATCATTTTTCTAAACGAGCAACGTTTCAATGTGAAGTGTGCTTGGATCAAGCAATTATTGCAAATAAATGAATAGGTCTATAGTCACTATTGATTTGCTTTCAGACGAAGAATAAGTTTAATACCATTAAAATGCTGCTCGTTGAAAAAAAAAAGAAAAAGGCATTTCCACAGCTGACTTTATTACTATTATTGTTATTATTCATCATCAACATGTAACACTTGCCACAAAGTCACTGTTCCCAAGGCCAAGTATGACAAGACAGGATCGTTCGGTCGAGGCACTATAAATGAGATCTTATAGGTTTGATGATCTTATGTCTTATGAATGCTTCATGTTGTGAAGCTACAGGTACGGGAATAGCTATTGGTATATCTGTTCAAAACACGTCCGAACAATAGTTGCATTTCGAAATACAAATAATGTCTGTAGGTCTATAGAAGCTTCAATACGATAAGAACGTAAAACTATCAAAATTGAATGCAAAATTTGTTGTATCAATTCAAGATACCACATGAGTCTGGTGCTGTGGACAATTATAGTTGATTCTCATGAACGTAGTTTTTTTAATGTAACATTTATTTTTGATTCATTAGGTATACTAGAGAGAAATTTATCTAGCTTTACGCCAATAAATAATTTCGCTAGAATACACTGGTAAGAATACACTGGTAATGGGGTGGTAAGATAGCCCTTGTGGTGCTCCGTCCAAACGATCCTATCTTGCATCCATAGCCTTGATTGGGGAACAATGATTTTGTATCAAGTTTCGATGTTATTTAAAAAATATATACACTGTGCACTAACTAAACATTACTGAACTGGACGCGTGATGACCACGAGAACGACTGTGTTCATCAAGATCCGCTCTCAAGTTTGCATCACTTTCAACACATTGGACCGCGTTTTACGAAAAATAAAAATGTGTCAATTGAGTTAATTTCTAATTAAGGTGAAAAAAAAATACCATCGGTATAAGACTTCATTCTTGAAAGGTCAAAGATCACGAATTACAATAAGGAATAATCAACATATCGATAAAAAAAAACCTAGAACACTCCTGAGTGTCCTGCAATTAAAAACTGATCTTAAAACTTGACTGAAACTCAGTCAAGTGGTCGAGTGGCTAGCACACTGAACCATCATTTACGAGACCGGGGGGTTCGATTCCCACCATGGTCGACCATCCCAACATGGGTTTTCGTATTTTTCCTCTGTCGTACATGTCAATACTCGGATAGTCCCTTAACAACAACCCACAACCGACTCTTCACCACTACCCAAAAACACCTAGTAAAATAACCTTCCATCTCATACAACATGCAACGACGCCAATAGATCTCAGTACAGGGCGTCGTCAAACCTCATACAAATAAATATAAACTAGACTGAAAAATACGACACACCAGAAAGAAGATGATAAAAGAACCACATCAGAATAACTAGTATCCCATTACAACCGATATACAATGGCTACAAGTGTTCATAACGTTGTGTAGCCTATTTCAGTTGATGTAAGCGAGGTGCAGACTACATACAAACGAGCGTACAATGTTTAAAAGTCGGGGCGTCACTTCATAAACCACTTTGCAGCCCCGATAATCGACTCGTTGCCTTCGTTGAACTCTCACACATTATCCTCCTGCTCACGGCGATCACCATGTAACCTTGTGTACATGTATGTACACTTGCGATCACATAAAACGTTCTTTTACAGGATTTAATTCTTGTATTTATATTGGGTTTGGCGTCGCACTGTGCTGATAATCTGTTGGCGTCGGCAAATGATATTTGAGATGATGGGATGATGAGATGAAAGGTAGTGGTATAAGGTGTTTTTTGGATAGTGGAAAGGAGTCGGTCGTGGCCGGTTGTTGAGGAACCATCCCAGTTATTAACCTGAACGGCAGAGGGAAACCATGGAAAACTGTCAGGATGGTCGACTATGGAGGGAATCGGATCTTAATTCGGTCTTCTGAATGACGGTTCAGTGTGATAGTCACTCGACCACTTGTTACTTGTCAACGTATACGAGTCGTATAAGCACTCCACAAACGAAAAAAAAAATATATATATATATAGCTACAAAACATGCACAGATTTGGTTTAAATTCAAATTCTAGTAGAGAAAAAAACATTTTATGTGACCGCACGTGTACAAACTGGATGAATGCTAACATCAGTTCTGACCGCACCAAGACAGAACACACCTTGTGCTAATACCAGATAATTGAATCATTTCAAAACATTATATAATTACATAAGAACGTGTTAATTCCTTTACCGGGGCTACATAAACAATCTCGCGAGAGAATGATTAAATTATAACTTCGAAACCTCACCGTGATTTAATTGCAAGATCGTTTTCAAGAAGGTCTGCGAAGACGGATGACTGAACTTCCGAAGAACCCCGAATAATTCCGACGTCGCTTTTATGTCTATCCGATCTTTCTCAACACACTACACTGTCACAAAACAAACACATCTTCAAGAGATTGTATCTGCTCACCTTGCGATCAGCAACCTTACACTAATCACTTTCTTATAAGTACGGTACAATAAGAACCAACTTACAAACACACTGCTATATAAATAATTGACAGCACACTTCAAAATCAGTTACTTATTAATGAAGCAACCTGAATAATATGTAGAGATAACTATACTAATCTCACTCGATATCAATTTTTTACTTTTTTATATGAGAACGATTATCATCTTCTGAATGAGAATAATCACACACACACAGACACAAACACCCACGCACACACACCGGACACTTTATTCCGGTATAATTAAACGCAACCACTCGACTGAAATGTGAGTGGTAAGGAGATGGTTGGCGCGAGAGTGAGATCAATAAGACAGACTTCTCTTGTCGAGGGAACGTCAGCAACTAACCGGCTAGGTGTGCTCGCGCTCGGCCTCCTCGGTACGTTTGCCCGGACTTTGCGCAGCCTTCCTCCGGTCACAGCCGAGCAAGCCTCTCTCCTCTCTCTCTCTCGCTCTCCACATGGACTTACCCATCTTACCTATGCCATACTACTGGACAGCATAAGGTCAGAAAGAGTGCGTGACGTACGCGAGAATTTTAAAGGTGATGATGGTACATTGCAAATCTCCGTGAGGAACGGAAGCTTGATCTCGTTAAAAGGATAACAAGAGGAAATGCGAATGTAACTCGTATTATATTCAAGTATTCAGGAGTCAAGATAGAGTTAAAAGCTTTGTAACGAGAAAACATTACATTATTTAATGACGACCAAGCACGAAGTTGTATTTTATTTCAGTTAATCGAAACTTAGTTTCGAGTATATAGCATCGTGCGCGCAATGACCGTAAGGAAGAAGTAATGAAGAGGAGTATCGTTAAAGCCCAGTATAGCTCAAAGTATGCCTCAAGAAATATACCTGTACCGACAACATTTTGCACGCCTTAGAAGACACTGTATGATTGTGAACGCTGAACCGTAACTCAGCAGGAAACTATAGGGTTCAATTTCCGTCATTATTGGCCATCCTGACAGATTTTGGTACGCCAATAGATCTTAGTAATCATTACAGTGCGTCGTTAAAACCCAATGAAAAAAATAAAAAAAAATTTGGTGTTTTCTCTCTGTCGTGTATATAGGTGAATACTGGGGCGATTCCTGCACAACTGATGATACGACCATTTCCAATTCCCAGTCCCTTCTGTCCAAAACACCTGTTAAAATAACCTTCCATCTCATCATCCCACCATCTCATATATCATTCACCGACGCCAATAGATAGTAGTAGTGTACAGTGAGTCGTAAAACCCAATATAAATGAATAAATGTGCCAGTCGTCTATACATATATCATGCTGACACTAAAAATATTACGCTGTGGTAGTTCCCCTTAACTGATTCCATCGATTTTTCATACATTCGTTCATAATTATATATAAGTCTATATACCGATATATAAAATTTCCATTACGAAATAATCTCATTGCCGATACCGAAGAGCTTGAATAAAACCTCCCGAGTGGAAATTCAGTGGATTAGTATTATCGCACATCCCTGCCGTTCGTCCTCCCTTTATCTCTTTTTCATTTGCTCGTGCTTGCTGATAATTGATTCCCGCTTTCTATTCGAAAGACGAAAACAAAACAGGGCGATAACTCTCAACGAACAGCCACAGACTGATAACCAGAAAACATTCAGCGGACATTACGTCATAGTGATGTAGCCTATATACTGTCCGAGGTGTACTAAAAATATGAAGACTGACAAAGCAAGTGTAGTAAAAAAAATACAACAGAAAAAATATGTTTTTATTCATAAAAAGACTGACTTTAAAACAGGACTACAACATAAACTGGAACAAAAGGTGAATGAATAAAGTAGAACACCAGGGAATACTAGAATATTTTATGACAGTGTTCAAAATGAGACGGGTGGACCAGAAAAACCACAAAGGCCCTATTTTTATATACTATACTCCATACGAGAACACGCATGGGATAATAATTGCGAATTGATGGCTGCCATTTCGCGGGCCACTGCTATAGATTCACTTGTAAAACCTGCAGGTACGCTGCTGCAGTGAAGGCCCGTTTTCATGGATCGCGGAAAGCGGCAGACGGCAAGCGTTTTTTTTTTTTGGCCAATCAGGAAGCCGTAGATTCTGCCGCTTGAACCTGTTGTTCGGTGCCGCGAGAGATAACATAAATTCAACTTTGGAATTAAAACGTCGCGGTTGAATTTCCTCACTCATGCAAGAAGTAGGGTTATGTCGAAATATTATCTCTAAAACAGTACTTTTCAAATATTCATCATTATTGTATTTGCGTGCCACACAACACGATGCTGAAAATCACTTTAACGCCAGAATTGAACTCGAATTATATATTTGAATAAATGAATCAAATCTTGAAGTGGTTGCGAAGAAATGCGACTTTGAACAGCGCAGGCGGCAGGCGATTTTTTAAACGCCTCGTCTGTCGTCTGCCGCCTGCCGCCTGCCGCGAGCCATGAGAGCGGGCCTTAAGTAGTGAACCGAAGAACTAATAAATGAAAAACAATTGTCATAGGCCATCCTATGACATCCAAATGACAGCTTTCAACTTACAAGAAGTACAGCAGAGCTGTTGCGTCCTCGACAGGTCTAGACTCTAGATAGAGTCTATATTTACAGCCTCCCAAAGTACAATGTGACGTAACTAGGTGGATACGAGCATTGCACACCTCGTATAGAAGGTAAACGCCTGTATGACTCTTATCGTGAAAAGGTGGGATAGGATAGTGATGAGAAGGAAGCGGTCGTGGCCTATATTGTGGGAACCATTCCGGCATCGCCGCATCCCGCATCCCGGCAGTAGCCTACATCGAGCTTACATGGTGATTTCACTCAGCTGTCAATAATGTTCTATTTTATGAGTATTATCCACTATCTAGAGTAGAGAAGTCTTGTATTGGGTTACCTCGGTGCGTTGAAAGGCCGATACCTGCAACAGAGCTGCTAGCTCCAACAAAATCCGTGCGGAGCGCTAGGTGAAAAGAGGCCAGTCACGCGGTCCAGTTGACATCTGACAGCTGACGTCTTGCCGCCAACAATGACGTACATTCGGTGCGCGCATACCTATAGCGTGGCCCGCTGGCCTCTTTTCACCTAGCGTTCCGCACGGGTTTTGGTGCAACTATAGTAGCACTGTTGGTATCAGCCGAAATAGATTCGACGGAAACCTCTCTTTTCTAGACCCTAGAATCTACCGATCGCTGCTCTACCTAAAGTGTACAAGATGAAACTAAGCGTCATATCTTCTGCGACCCTCAAATATTGGCATTTCAGGGACTGTTGCTACAGCTGAGCCGACGTGAACGTAATTTTGTACACAAAGTTAGTTCCTATGTATCACTACTCATCGACAGGAAGGATTTACAGATTTGGGCAGTAAATTGATACAGATTTTCAACATTGGTGGGATAGGGAGTTGATTTAGCCGCCATAACAGACCGGCAAACCAACGCGATCCAGAATACATCTTGGCTTGGACCAATACGCCATTATTTGACCTGACAAGAAATTGGATATGTGACTATTTGATATAGATATTGATTGCCTCGCATTTACCACTACGTCACTAAGGCATCATGGTACTCCTGTCTACGTCACTATGACGTCACGTATTAGCAAAACGTTGTGTAGACTCGACTAATATCTATCCAGTCGACCAATTAACAAAGCGAAATACTATAGCTCGAGTTGCAATTTACCTACACAAAACCTAACGCCCACTTCTTTCATTCCACGATTAAAAAACTGGGTTTATAAATAGCTGTGGTTTTCAAGGTCAACAAGGTGCGACCATGCAGTCTCTGTTGCTCTGTGTGACTATACTTCTATCCACCAAAGATGAAGGTCGTATACAAATATAAGGAACACTCTTGTATTCGTATTACTGCACGAAAGAAAAATCAAAAATATATATATAAAGTTATAAATATATAAAATGAAATAAAAATTCAAAATTACATTCAAAATTAAAATGAAATAAAATGATGACCAAGAGAATAATTTGTAAGAAGGTAATTTAGTGAAAGATTATAATGGAGCAATTAAAACTGAAGGAAGATTGAAAAAGAAGACAATCAATTAAGTGATAGTCACACTCGAGATTTTTGTCATCGATTTTCACCCCAACGCGTACTTTTAAATGAAAATAACATGTAATATGTGAATATTTTTCAGCGGGTCGAGAGTAACTGCAGAAGATATCCTTCTCTGAATGGTGTGAAGCAGTTTCATTAAACAATATGTTCAGACGGAAAGCCACTACGATCGTTTATGTATTACGTTGACGCTGAAAATTATACGCTGTGGGTAGGTCACCATGAAGGATATTGAGCCTATTTATTATGTTACATTAGAAAAACGCGTTGTGTTGGTGAGCTAGAACTTATCAATATAGATCTATCTTTGGTTGCCTATCCACCTTGAAGTCCAAACAATCACGTCACTGCCCTCCTGCTTTATTCATTACTCATTCCAACTAATTTCTTCAATGATTAAGAAGGCCTTGATTTAATCGTTCTTGATCAATTGGTGACACTTGTTGCTTGGATTTAATTGGCTGAGCGACGTAAAACATTGCATTATACATTTTGTTACATCAAAACGGCTTATCCGATTTGAGTGAAAGTTCGGGATAGTGTGCATCATTCTTATATTGAAATTCCGTGAAAATTTGAATCCTTTCGAAGAGAATTTTTGTACAGAATTTTCTCCTCTGGGTTATGTTTTGAATAAAGGCGCAAATGGTCAAACTGCGCAAATTAGCAGAAGGCGCAAATGGCCATGCTGTCGACGCGCCATTAAATCCTAACTCAAAAATACTCACTCAAAAATAAAAACAAGATAATCACATACCGTTTTACGACATTCTGTGCGACAGTTTATTTCATCCAAAATGTTTATGGACCCCCTCCCCCCTCCCCCCCCCCCCCTTGCAAGGATGTGTACATCCTCTATCGTTACCTCCATTACATAATTCAACTGAATCTCCTTCCTCTTATTACAGTATAACAAACAGTGATTCCCGCGTCATGATCGACCATCCTGACAGGTTTTTTTCGTGGTTTCCCTCTGTCGCTCAGGTCAATACCTGGTTTCCTTAACAACAGGTTACGACCGACGTCTTCCCACTCCAAAAACACTTGATAAAAAATAATTTTTCATCTCATTATTCCATCATCTCATATCATTTACCGACGCCAATACATCGTGATCATCAGTTGAGTGCGTTGTTAAATCCCAGAGCCCGGATTTTCAAAGAGTCCTAACTTTGGGACGTCTTGAGTTGGGACCATTTTACTGAGTTAGGAACAATATTGGTCTTATTTTGGGACTATTTCACTGAATTAGGACCAATATTGGTCCTAACTCAGTAAAATAGTCCTAACTTAGGACGTCATATACTCTTTGTGAATCCAGGCCCAGTATAATATAATAATAATCACGTTATTTGCATTTGTGATAGCACGTGAGGTTTGTACAAAAATATTATAATTTCTATCTGACTGATAACAAAAATACAAATCATACCACCATGTTTACCAAACATTCCTTGAAAACATTTAAATAATACAAACTTTCAACAAATTCAAACAACCCTTACCCAGTGAATTACGGGCTAGGGCTAGCTGTAGATCCAAGAGACTAGGACTTTCATCAATTAATTTTTACTATAAGGACTAACTACTACGTCAATATGTCTAAACGTATTTAACATAAGACGTTCTAAGACGCACTGCGATGATAACTATAAGATCTAATTATCGTCGGGTGAATGATTAATGAGATGGTGAGATTAAGGTTTCTCGTGTGTAGTGGGAAGAATAGTGGGAAGGAAGCAGCTGTGGCTTATATTGAAGGAAATATCCTGACATTAGCCTAGACTACAGACGGAAACCACAAAAACTATGGGTAACTATGGTGATAACAACTTCTAACTGGCAGTTAGAGCTACTCCCACATTGGTAATTCTGGCACTAAAGAGCATTAAACCAATCAGGCCTTAGGTCTGTTCTCTTGTCGCTATAGCTCATCCTTTCACGTTATTTCAAACTGAGACGAGTGGTCGGGTGGTAATTCACACTGAACCGTCATCCAGGAGACCAGAGTTCGATTCCGGCGCCATGATGGACCATCCTGACAAGGTTTTTTTCGCATGGTTTCCTTCTGTCGCTCAGGTCAATACTGGATTTCCTTAACAACATGGTCACGAGTCACGACCGACATCTTCCCATTCCCAAAACACCTAGTAAAAAATAACTTTCCATCTCATTATCCCATCATCTCATATATCATTCACCGACGCAAATAGATAGTGATCATCAGTAGAATGCGTCGTTAAATTACAGGGCCCGGATTTTCAAAGAGTCCTAACTTTAGGATGTCTCAAGTTAGGACCATTTTACTGAGTTAGGAACAATATTGGTCTTATTTTGGGACTATTTCACCGAGTTAGGACCAATATTGGTCCTAACTCAGTAAAATGGTCCTAAATTAGGACGTCCTACTCTTTGTGAATCCAGGCCCAGTATAATATAATAATAATCACGTTATTTCGAGTGGTTAATTCGGTATAGGTCCAGGACTTAGTTATGGGTACATGATGATATATACTTGTTCTATAGTTACATATGAGCTTTACCACATCACCACATGCGCGCCTACTATAATCAGTGGTTTACCCATCAAAGGTAGACCATCACACCGATGGTGAGCCACTCCCATCGGATCAAATAATCATACCGAGGCGCAAATCCAATCACCATCAATTAATTCAATTAAATAGAGATGTTGTTCAATTAGAGACTCGTCATCAGCGAACTCAATTAAAAATGGATAATTGCAATTCCAACTCATTTGTCGGTTTTAAAAATATGTCCTGTGCACAATGTGCCCTATTAATTTCATTGAGATGGAAAGTGAGAAAAGAGATCCTACCAACAATTTCGATATAGCGTAGCCTATCCTACACGGAATTTGAAAGGGATGAGAGTAATAAAGTCCGTTTTATCTCATTAAAAAAAGAATCTTAAATTTGCTTCGTTTCATTTTAATTGCTACATTTTTCGATTCAACTCGCAAGTTTTATTTAATCGAAACTGAAACTTGGAACTGATACGGATGTTGTTGAAAATTCATAATTGCCCCTCATTGTCGGTGTTCACCATCTCGATAATTCTAAAGAAACTATATGTGTTCAAGGGTTCAAGGACATCACAGCCCCTGAAACTAGATTTTGTTGAATAATCACGATATTTATTCAACTAATTTTAGAGAAAACTAGAAATCATGATCTCTTTTTTATATTGGGTTTTAACGACGCACTGTAATGATGACTGAGATCTATTGGCGTCGGATGAATGATTAATGAGATGATGGAATGATGAGATGAAGATTTGTATGGGTAATGGGAAGGATAGTGGGAAGGAAGCGATCGTGGCCTATATTGTGGGAACCATCCCGGCATTAGCCTAGACTACAGAGGGAAACCACGAAAAACCCCTGTAAAGATGGACGGTGGCGGGGATCGAACCGGGTCCGACATGCCCACTACCTCCCGCGTCACACGAAGCAAGTGCGTTAACCACTCAGCTACCTATGCCGGTCATCATGATCTCGATTTACAAAATTATAGTGGATTTATTTGTCCTCCAGAAACCATGAGTAATGACGTAGGTATTACCTACTCTGCAAAGAAACATAAACAGAATCGAGTAGGCCTAATGTCTACGTCACGACTCAGAAAAAAGGGTCTTGAAGAGTCCTAAAGGACAAATAAATTGATTATGATTTCTGAAATTAAGAGGCCGCTGGCGCTCTACACGGGCTCGTTGTTCGCTCGCTTCAGACTCGAGTTGAACATGCATCGTATGCTAGGCGCAACCCATAGACTAGCCCGCCGAACTCATATTCACGTAAACGCAATTAATTCCCTTACTCACACTGTTGATATATTTCACAGTCTATATTTTTTTCGGTATTCAAAAATATGTATCTAGGTTTTCGTAAACTAGAAATTTTTTCATTTTCCATTTGAAGAATTTGAAAAATTACAAATTTTTGGTTCAAAATTCTGTAAATGCGATAACCTCCGTTTTTCAATTATTAACAGCATGCAAAATCAATCATATTGATATCTCAAAAATTACGGCCGTGAGAGTTTGCGGCGTGAAATACGAGCGCCTGCGGCCTCTTAAGATAATGATTTCTTGTTATCTCTAAAATACGGGAAATGAATATCTTCATTATTCGTTGAAATCTAGTTCAAGGGTTGTGCTGTTAATAAAATTATACGTAATATGTACATTATTATATATACACGCGTAAACCCTGAATGATGCTTACAACTATAAAAACGTCTCATAAATGAACCAAAAAAAATTATAATCAACTCTCCTAAATACAACATGAAAAACAACCACCCTCGGTAGCTCGGCCAGCTGAGGCACCGCTTCAGAAACTGAAGACACCGATGGGCGTGGGTTGGAGTTCAACTTATCATCTTTTGTGAGCGTCCTTTAACTTATCATCACATCATAGTTTCTTAATCACCTGCTCATTCGTACCCCGTATAACCTAGCTGTTGTTGGGGTCGTTAAGCAAACACACATAAAAAACGATACTAAACATGGTGTTCGGTACGCCAACATCCAGTCAATAAGTGGAAATTCTGCGCTAGGTTTTCCCGCTAGGATGTTCTAACTAACGAATACCGCATATAGCCCTCCCTATCACTAATACCAACTAAAGGCAAACATCGTATTGTAAATTCTAATTAGTGATTGAAATCTCTGCCAGTGTGCGCTTCATATATTATTATTGTAAGCCAGCATTTCCACTGGGACGCGGGTTGTCGGGGCGGCGGGGCGGCGGTGCAGAGGGTGGGGGAGGGGGTTGCCTCATAGAACACGCAGTCAGTGTTGCGTCCCCAAGTGACGGCGGCGAGGTGGGGGGAAGAGGGGGGGGGTTGACGAGAGGGAGGGTGGGGGGTGGTAGTGAACTCGGGAATCATCGATCCGTATGTATCTCGCATAGCTTTGCAACAGAGCATCAATTCAGACTAGAATGGTATATTATAAAATTGTATTTCATTTAGTTATTAGTATATATATATATATTTGTATGGGAAGTATTTATGGTCTGCATTCGATTGGGTCAGCAAACCTGAACAGTAATAATTCTGCACCACAGCTGGCTAGTGTAATGTAGTGGAGGGGACTCGTTTCGTATTATTAGCGTTACACACAGTTGAAATCCTTTAATAGTACATTTAGGGCCTATGCTATAGTTATTACATAGGAAACACTCAAATATCAAGGTTATAAACTGCTGTATGTAGCAATTATGTAACACATGATAATTATATATCTACTATTACCCAATAAGCCAAACTTCTTTCTCAGTACATATACATGACGAGACCAAAAAAGGGATATTTCATACACCCAGAACCGTGCCACGACATTTTGCGTCCCTAGGCCCGAAAACTAGTTGAACCCTCCCCCCCCCCCCCTCCCTCTTATCACTGTTAGAGCAATCTACCATCAAATACATCTAGTTTTTAATAGTTGTATTTCGAGCACTGTTTTCAATTCGTTATTCATGGGCTGACATCTCACTTTTCTTGACATTTCACTCGCTACATGAATACACTTTTTTATTATAATTCATCTTTATATTTTCAATTTCAATGGGCTGGTGGAAATTTGTCGTGCCTTAAATATT
Source organism: Brachyptera risi (assembly GCA_964007535.1). Classification (NCBI taxonomy): domain Eukaryota; kingdom Metazoa; phylum Arthropoda; class Insecta; order Plecoptera; family Taeniopterygidae; genus Brachyptera; species Brachyptera risi. The sequence goes on from OZ023334.1 coordinate 21,361,740, forward strand.
TGGCACCCTAGGCCAGGTTCTAGTGGACCTGTGCCTTGATACGGAAGTGCATATACCGCCCCCCCCCCCTCGATCCCCTCACCGCCCCTTGAGTACTTTCTAGAAGAGCAGAGGCGTATGCCCAATTAGCGGAGTGAAAGAGTTACTATGGCAGCAAAGTTGGTACTTGAAAGATTTCTGTACACAACAGGAATAATCTTGCCTCTCATGTCCTCTTTGGGAGACACGCGTTCACATCGGATTCGTAATGTCGACGTCAGTGACCTCCCCCCCCCCCCCCCCCATTCCCCCCCAAACTAATCTCGATCATTGACGATCCTCTGACGTCACTTTTCGAGGTGCGAGAATTTTCAAGTTCAAGTCGGGTTTTAAATGGGACTAAAACAATAGTTGATAAAAATCACAACATTTCCGTACATATTTTTGTTTCTGGGGTAAAATTTAAAAAAGATACCTTGACCATAACCCTGCGCTCGAGACAGCATTTAATAGTTATTTTGTCGACAGAAAAAATATATCATACTGACAATTATTGTTTTTTTTACGCATGAAATATGTATGGTTCTATAAACGTTTGTGTTAAATTTTCACAGACGTTCATATGTGCACATTCACAACGAATGGTTTGTCACGTACTTATTTCCACGATGGAAAATATGATTCGTCGGGAGTCGAACCATGGTCCCCGAGCATGTGAGACAGCTGACGCCACGGTGCCATACGCACTTCATACTGCTACTTTATTATAACGTAGCACACTACTATATAGGTGACTTGGGCATGACGTCACAAATCTTAGCGTTCCCATTGGTCACTTCTAGTCTCATTTGAAAACCGACTTCCAAAAAAATTCTCGCATTCGAGGTATATGATTGTTTGCTTGACGGCCCTAACAACAGCTAGGTTTGCTTGACGGCCCTAACAACTGCTAGGTTATTTGGGGTATGACTGAGCAAGTGATAATGAAACTAATAATGTTAAGGCTATTGATGAGTGAAAGGACGTTCACAAAAACCAATGCCTTGACTAGAATCCACGCCAGCTACGGTGAATTTATTCTATGAAACTGTGTCTTAGTTTACTGAGCTACGGAGGGCGGCTACTGGGATATAGCCATGTGTATGATTCGTCAGCCACCGTCATACCGTACTCGAAAAAAAAGGAATATTTTTTTGTTCGCAATTTCCCAATTTCCAAACAGCACAAATTTGTATGAAACTTGGCATACACATGTGTTATACCGTATAGTTACCGTACATACCGTATAGATACCGTGCAGTCTTGAGACACAATCGGTTGCACCACTTTTGAGAAAAATTATTTCGTAATTTTAATTTGAAAAATAGCCCTAAGGAGAAAATTTGGAAACAAATATTTTCTCAGAATGAATTCAAATTATCACGGAATTCAAACATGAAAATGATACACATTATTCCAAAGTTATAGGCCTACACACTTCGGATCACCCGTTTTCTGGAATATAATTATACCGTAGTTTTTTTTTCAGATCAATTAAGAAGTAATTAAGAAGAAACACTGAAACCAATCGTTGAGCCATTTAAAAATTGAACACCAAGTGAAACAGGAAGGCCGTGCATTAATAGTTTTAAAATCAATGTTTGTCTATAGCTCAATTTCCATTACATTTCACATGAATCAGCCTAAATCGCTCTCTTATAACACACATGTTGTGTTTTCCTAGTATATTACAAAGTAATAAAAAAAATATATCTTATTCCAAATTGAATAAACTATTGCATGACCCGAAACATCAATAAGACTGTGTACCTAGACATATCATGTCAAGTATATTGGGATGTGCAACAAATGTCTAGATGGTTATAATGAATAATAATTGTGCTTAAAACTTTGCGTCATGAGTACGGATAAGTTCAGTGACCATAGCAACCATAAGAAAGCAATCAAACCAAACATTTCAATTATTAGCTACACATATACCATAAAGCAAATTTGAGCTCAGCTGCATCAAATCGCAAACAATTGTCGTTATTTGCTTTAGATGTACGTTTACGAAGTACTGATGAATGTATTGATTAATGTTTGAAGCGCTCGTTTTATTATTTGAAGGCAGGACTTACATCCGCATCACATAATTAGATGTTCTGTGCAATTCCCCACCGGATCGATGTAAAGTACCGACAGCCCTTACTTTCCACGACCCGACTATATAACCATCACGTATCATTTTCGCATTATTTAATGTCTTCTTAGTTGTAATTGAATAAGTGCTCGACACGGTTTATATACTGTAAGCGTTGTACAAACAACAATCTTGTTACGTTTCTCTATAATTGTTCGTCGAGTTTGCCTGTCGACGGTGAAGCAATTTGCCGCGAGTCTGATATACCAGCGAATACCTCACCCTCACGTCGGCGAACTCGATATATAAGGAGGGTGCTTTCGACGTCGATACCCGAAGTGGAAGCTTGAGTGGCTCCGTATAACATCAATATGTACCTCTTGAAAACCTTGCCCCGAGATTTCCTGCATAATACAAGTAATACGAGAGAGAGTAAACCAAGGCGAGCAACACGTCGTGTAGCGATGAAACGATCAGTGTTACCAGATGCACGGATTGATCCTTGAATGCAGGAAAGGGATGAAGAGATTTTACGGCTCATATGAAGGAAATACAAGGATTTTCTATATATTTCATGATTATGATTATTGTTTGCTCAACGACCCCACCAACACCTAGGTTATACGGGGATACGAATGAGGAGGTGATTATGAAATTAGGAAGTGATGACAAGTGAAAGGACGTTTACAAAAACCCACGCCTTGTACGAGACTCAAACCCATACCCAATGGTGATGACTTCAGTTTCTGAAGCGGTGCCTCAGCTGACCGAGCTACCGAGGGCGGTTATATTTTATCTATGCTATACTTTTCTAATAATACAATTCTCAGTGGTCTTATAAATTACCTGATTATAATCATTTTTAGTACGTTATACCTAGGTCATAGGTAATACTTTATGAATTGACTCAGAATTTAAAAAAGTTTTTTGTACGTATTTGCATCATTATTCAAGCAGTACATGAAAAATATTAATCTCGATTCCACATTCAGTTCGCGGGAATAATAGTATTTCTCTATGATCCAAGTGATCCAAACAGCGTGAAAAAATATGAACCTCAATCTCACTTTCCTGAAAAAATATGAACCTCAATCTCACTTTGTCAGTTTGCAACAATATAATTATAGTCATATCAAACATGATTTTCAGGAATTTATAAGAAGAAAAAGGGATTGTATGATCATGGTGGAGGGATTTTCAAGTATAACTCATCTGGCAGCACTGACGTCAATACAGAACGCTAATTCGATCGGTCGACAACGCAACGGCAAGTCGGTTGCCGAGAGTCAAAACTGCGAAGACTTCATGGGATGGTGCTACTTCACAGTTCAAAGAGGCCCAGCTTACCTGACGAGTTGACGACTCTGTAGTAAGAGCCTATCACAATCCTGCGCCTGGATTTCAACGAACAATGACGAAATGTATTCCCCTAATTTTAGAGAAAACTAGAAAGCATCATCTCAATTTCGGAAATTGTAATCGATTTATTAGCCCTCTAGGACCCGGCCCTTCGCCGAGTAGTGACGTAGACATTACTCGATTCTGTTTTCTGTATCACAGAATCGGTAATGCCTGCGTCATACCACTCATAACCCATGGTCTCTGGAGGACAAAATAATTAATTATAATTTCTGAAATTGAGATTGTAATTTCTAGTTTCCTCTGAAATTATTAAAATAAATTAAAGTCATTATTCATTAAAATCTAGTTTCAGGGTTGTGTGTCCTCCAAGTTGGGTTGGGCTAGATATTGTTGGGTATACAACAGCTGTAACTATCCTAACCTAACCAAACCAAAAGGACGAGATATTATTTGATCAAGTGGCAAATCACAGTGACGACTTGTACAAAAAGCTGGGCATCGACGCAACTCGAATCATATAGTCAACCGTATCCAAGCAAACACGATCGCCTCTCCACTCTCCGGCAAGATGCAAGTTAGCAGCAGTTGGTACAGCAACCTGTCGTCGGATGACAGTGCGTGACGAGTTTCCGGTTGCGTCATACCGACGTTTTCGATTGCGTCATACGAGTTGGTGAGGGTAGTTGGCTAGTGACAGATTGCTGGATATCTATGGCCAACATGCATCATTTCCTATTCGCTGAAGTTATGTAGAACTTTTTTTTCTTAATACATATAGGGCCAATATATTGATTATTTTCATCTTTCGTGGAATTCAAAATGAAACTTAAAAGCCGCAGGTACTCGAGTACTGTTGGGCGCGTAATCCTTCACAGCGTGAGTCTCTCACAAAAAGGCACAGCATTTGTCTTGAATTTTTTTTTGGAAAATGAGCTTTTTCTCTAGATTTCAATGTGTTTGATGATAAAAATACACTATCAATAAGTCTCCACCTGAATTTGTTATCATTCGTTTCGCCAAAGAGAATAATCCAACTTGACCTGTATGTATATGCCTACCACTATAAGTTATAAGCCTACATTTTCTATCCAACATCAAAGCAAGCACCTCTATTTAGTCACCTCTCTAGCTCAGTCAGCTAAAGCTCTGCCTTGGAAACTGAAGTCAAATCGGACGTGAGTTTGAGTCCCTCATAAGGCATGGGTTTTTGTAAACACCATCATGTATAATTTTCTCGTTCGTATCCACAAGTATAACCTATAGCTGTTAATGGGTGATTTTCCGCGACAAAGTTTTTACGATAAGAAACGCAACTGCATCTTTCAAAAGCGTTAACTGCTCGAAATGATGTATTTATACCAAAGTTTTCACTATTTTCAGTTGGTAGACGACATACTTAATTATTTCGTTGATACATTGGTATATACCTAATTGCATGCGTTCTTCTATTCTTCTCATGTTGGTGTAGTTGCTATAAATAGCCTCTTGAGCACGTTTAATCTAAACTACACTTATTGATAAGTGTCATGGTCAGATTGATCGAAGGCATATTATAGAGAAAGTGATGGTCAGAAGTGAAATTGCTTGGATATCAGCCAAGGGTGGACGTGCATGTGTAGCCAAACGCAGGTTGATGACAAAATTACGAAAGAATAAAATAATGTTTTTCATGTGTTATAATTATAATGCAAACCACAGATAAGCCTGTTTACAGGCTTTGTGGAATATTGTGAACTTTTCTGTATAATCTTGAATTGACAAATAAATAAATACAAGTATGATAAAAAAATGATAATACTATATAATAATAATAAGACTATATATTTTTTTTTTTAATCACACATTTTTAGTACAAATATAAAATCAGGAACTCTGCTATATAATAATAATGATAATAATAATACTATATAATAATAATATATTTATCCCATTAATCAGCATACAAATGATACATGGTAATTTTATTGGCGCAAATACACTCATGCGTGTGATCGAAGGATCACGCAAGTTTTAGAACATGTCAAAGTCAATAAAATTATAGGTAAAAAAAACTTAATACATCAAGTTCTATAAATATATAGCTACGACAAGAACTAAGTGATACAGAGGTTACACGTGCAAATTTTTCCATTTTTCAACTCATCTATATACTATAGAGTGTAGAGACCATGGTAGATAAAACCATAGTATAGACACAAGTCTTGTCACGCAATGTGTTGAAATGAACGTTATTTCCTTCTTCCATTATCTGTGCTACTTCATTTCCACTCCCTTCTACACCCATTGAAGTAGTATTTTTTGCGACCGCTGTAGGGCGCGACAACTGTGTTGGATTGTGTTTGGCTATATATTCGTCATGCCGCTTGTCGTGATTTCTGGCGTACGCAACGCTATTTATTCGTTCATATTGGATTCTTTTTTTTTTTTTTTTTTTTTTTTTTAATTGGGTTTTAACGACGCACTGTAATGATTACTAAGATCTATTGGCGTCGGATGAATGATTAATGAGATGATGGGATGATGAGATGAAGGTTTTTATGGGTAGTGGGAAGGATAGTGGGAAGGAAGCGGTCGTGGCCTATATTGTAGGAACCATCCCGGCATTAGCCTAGACTACAGAGGGAAACCACGAAAAACCCCTGTAAAGATGGACGGTGGCGGGGATCGAACCGGGTCCGATATGTCCCTTCACCTCCCGGATCACACGAAGCAAGTGAGCTAACCACTCAGCTACTGTGCCGGTCATATTGGATTCAACGACGCACTGAATCTATCAGTGTCGCTGAATAATATATGAGATGGTGAGATGATTAGAAGAAAGGTTATTTTATTATAGGTGCGTTTGGGTAGTGGGAAGAAGTCGGTTGTGGCCTGATGTTGAGGAACGATCCCAGTATTGACCTGAACGACAGAGGAAAACCACGAGAAAACCCTGTCAGGATCGTCGACCATGGCGAGAATCGAACCCCGGTCTCCTGGATGACTGTTCAGTGGGCTAGCAACTCGTCCACTCGTCTCAGTCGTAATTCGCTATTCTAATCGACCATTGTAGATGGGCGTGACTTATACGAAGCAGGGGAAATTTTAGATACGTTGATTGGTTATTTCCCTATTTCCCCTGCTTCACTGTCCACTTGATTGATTTTATATTTTGTGACATCACGAAGGCGGAGGATCTACAATGGTCAATTGCAGACATATGAGAGAAATGGAGGTATGGGCGTATCCAGGGAGTATTCAGTTCTGTTTTGGCGTGTTGGTCTCTCTTTGGCAGGAAGTTGTCTGTGGTGTTTCCATAGGAAAAAGCTGCACATTTTGTTCCGTGATATTGTCCTTGCTAATCCTCATCCATCAACGCGACCTCTACATTCTGTTTAGCGTTTTTCGTTATATTAGTTATATTCGTTTTATAGCGTTATTTTTTGTTTTTCGTTTTTGTATTTTTCTATATAGCGTTTTTCTAGTGTCACGTACATGAAAAAAACACGCGATAAGAGTTGTATAGGAAAGAACATGGAGTAATGAAATAACTACGTATTTTGATTCGCACTGAGACTGTTGGATACGAGCTGAGAGCGTATACTGACCGTCATAAAGGAGTCCGTGATTCGATTCACGTCATGGTCGACTAGCAGAGGTTTCCCTCGCTATCCTCAGGCGTTGAAGTGAATACTGTGGTGACACCTGTAAAGCAGGCCACTATCGCTTCCCATCCACACTCAGTAATCTTCCCGACACTTCATTCATTATTCACCGATGCAAATTAAGCACATAAATATATATTCTGGTACCGTAGAGTAACCGGCACATGCATGTAGCTGAGTTGTTAACGCACTTGCTTCATGTGACCCGGGAGGCAGTGGGCATATCGGACCCGGTTCGATCCCCGCTCTTTACATGATCTTTACATGAGTATTTAGTGGTTTCCTTCTCTAGTCTACGATAATGCCAGGGTGGTTCCCACACAGTGTATAGGCCACGACCACTTCCTTCCCAATGTCCTTCCCATTACCCATAAAACCTTCATCTCATCATCCCACCAACTCATTAATCATTCATACGACGCCAATAGATCCATGTATCATTACATTGTGTCGTTAAAACCCAATATAAAAAAAAAACATAGAGTAGAGTACCTCCTTGAGAAACTCAATAAAAATAAATGAATAAGTAATGTTCAGATGGTTTGGAGGTGGGTGGATATTATCCTCTGGACCAATAACTCGAACGTGAAATAAAAGCGACCCATCTTAGTTTTGTTCCGACGAATCCGTATACGTGGAAATGGTTCATTATATTGGCTCTGCACTTTCATAGCGGCTTCATCTCGTTTGCAGTTACAGAATAAGGACCGAGGTATACGAGTGATAACATTATTTCCACGCGTGACACTTTCAATTACTTCCTGTACGTCATTTTCAAGCGAAAGTCATTAAATTATTCATGCGGACTCATCGTAGAGGCTGAGTCCTAGGGTGACGAGACTTTTCTTCGCTTTTGTGATCCCCAACTTCCAAGGGTGGACGCGTTCTCGTCAAATATTCATGTAATTGTCTCCTCTGATAACTCCGATGGCCATCACTCGAGAAGTTCCCATCGTGAACAGACGCTGACGTCATAGACGTCATGAAATTTCGAGTGGGGGGCAACTGCACCAAAATGTGGCATAATGTATGGAATAATGAAAGATATGAGTTATGATGAGTTGAGGTAATGATATAAATAAATGTATGAATGAGGAAGGCTTGAAAATAAAAAAATCAAGGTGTGTATATATAAGTATCGAATATACATTCCTTCGAAATCTCTCGCTCATCTCATACACGACGCTCACACTGCGTTTTCCTATATCGCTATATCGATCGCTCATTTTACGACGTCCACATGCCGCGTTTCATTAGTATTTCATTATTATATCTCATAGTCTTCGCTATTCCATGCAACCTGTTCATCGATTTTCAATCACAAAATTAAAACTCAATTTATTTGTCATATCCTACCTTAGCCTACAGTAAAATAACTCATTTTCTTAAAAACGACAAATTCAAATTTCGTTATAGGCCTACTTGACAATGTCCACATCAACCGTAGATTATATATAGTAATATCACACGTATAAGATTGAAATAGTGCTTTTCTTGCGGGGATTTTCCAAATTTCCCGATTTTTTCCGAAATGATCCGTCAAACCGATTTGCTCAAAAACCATCCCAACCTAGACTCTGGTATGACACTAATTTCCGGGAGAAAAAATCCAGTCGATTGGTTATACTAAACCTGACCTGTATGCCGCGTACAAAAAAAAATATTACAAAAAAAAACATGGAACATAAAAAACGAAAATATATTTTTTCAGTATGTGCAATGGAAGTCTTCAGGTGAGAAGACTTGCATTTCACAATTGCACACAAGTATAACAAGAATAACTATACTTGCGGTCACATACAATTGTTTAATGGGTCATCTATGGGGAATCAAACTTTATATTTAAATAAAAACTACGAACACTTGAACGCTATTTTTTTTTTACAGACTGCGCGTGGGGAGTGCGTATAGTCTTCTATAGAAGGTGCGTACAATATAAAGATATTTCATTCAGGATGCATTGTAATGTAGCTTGATTGACCACTTCTCAATGTAACCGCAGCCGTATACATAAACAAGACTAGTATAATTGTAAAATAACAATGATATCGTTACAATCAATATATAACATAAGTCAAGATTTAACTGATTAGACGCGGTAATAGCCACGATCAATCGTGTTTCACAGTGTTACCAATTACCTAATTTCCGACCGAAGTACAAAGTCACTAGTCAAGTCAAGTTAATTGTCCCTATAGAACCTCCGGCAGGGAAATGAAGCGCCGTTCGTCTCAATAAGATGTGTAATCGACCGACGGCTAATGACTGGCGATAGCTGGGGGTTCACTTTGCTGGTATGAGGAGTGGGGATTGCTATACCCCCCCCCCCCCCCCCGCTCATTCCATCGTTGGCGTATTTTCAATCCCGTGTGCGTGAATTGATTTAGTAAACAGCCAAGTTCTAAAATACATGTAAATAGAGTTAAAAGACATCACAGACCTGAAACTTGATTTCAATTAATAATGACGGTATTTATTTCTCTGATTTTAGAGAAAACTAGAGATTATCATTTCAATTTCAGAAATTAAAATCTTTTTTTTTTTGTCCCCCAGAGCCCATGGTTCGTGACATATAGGCATTACCGAATCTGTATAGAAACCTGAACAGAATCGAGTAACGTCTACGTCACGACTCAGGAAAAAAGGTCCGGTCCTGGATGACAGATAAATTGATTATAGGTCTAATTTCTGAGATGGAGATGATGAATTCTAGTTTTCTCTGAAATTAGGGATGTGAATATTGTCATTATTCGTTGAACTCTAGTTTCAGGGTTGGGATGATCCTTTAACATGGAGCTCCGTTGCTAACACGCTTATTTCTTCATGTGATTCGGGAGCGGGCCTTGAGTTTGATCCCCGCCACCGTCCAAATTTACATCCTTTTTTTATATATATTTGGGTTTTAACGACGCACTGTAATGATGACTGAGATCTATTGGCGTCGGATGAATGAGTAATGAGATGATGGGATGATGAGATGAAGGTTTTATGGGTAATGGGAAGGATAGTGGGAAGGAAGCGGTCGTGGCCTATATTGTGGGAACCATCCCGACATTAGTCTAGACTACAGAGGGAAACCACGAAAAAACCCTGTAAAGATGGACGGTGGCGGAGATCAAACCGGGTCCGATATGTCCCTTCACCTCACGGGTCACACGAAGCAAGTATACGCTAACCACTCGGCTACTGTGCCGGTAATTTTTTTTTTCCTATGTAGTGTATGCCAACGCCGGATGCTTCCTACAATAGACCACGACCGCTTTCTTCCCACTATCCTTTCAACTATCTAAACAATTATCATATCATTCATCATTCATCCGACGCCGATAGATCTCAGTTATAATTACGGTATACGTTATTAGATAAATATAAATAATATAAAATATGAATATTAATTAAAAATATTAATATAAATGTATAAAGAGTATTTTAGTCTACATGGTGTCTCGAGCAAGGGTTATTATGAAGACAAAAGAGGGTGACTCCATGTCGATTCAACATAGTCGAGAGGGCAAAATAAAACTACAGACCGAGACGCGTGGCCGAGTGGTAACACACTGAACCGTCATACGGGAGACTGGGGCTCGATTCCCGCCAAGGCCAGGGACAGGGGTTTTTCGTGGTTTCCCTCTGTCGTTCAGGTTGATACTGGGATGGTTCCTTAACAACAGGCCACGACCGAATCCTACCCACCATCCAAAACACCTAATAAAATAACCTTTCATCTCATCATCCCATCATCTCATTCATCATCCACCGACGCCAATACATCGTAGCCATCAGTAAATAAATATCTAATAAAAAATAGAAAAATGAAAAAATAATAAAATAAATATGATAAAAATAGATAAATACCATATCTAAAACTACAGACTCCGATTTTATTCAAATTTTGCTAGCAGGTTGGGAATGATGAATGAAATGTGTTTGTCAAATTTTAGCTTCGTTGATCGAACGGTTTATGAGCTACAGCAGGCCAAAGTTTGCCATTCTACTCAAATTTGGGTCCGGGCGCATCAGTAGTAAACATTATAACTATAGTGTAAACGTTAAACAAAAAATGCAGTAAACGCTTTAATACCGGTATACATATAGATACGTGTGTTCTTTTGAGAAAATAACAATTGCTTTCAATTTGGCTGATCACCGGTATTTATGTTCCAGAGTGTTACAATTTTATTTCTCGTCACAAACGACAAGCTCGTGGGATTATACTAGTTAATTGTTTGTGGGACAACATTTCACAAAGAACAAATTACGCAACACAAACCCTAAAAGCTAAACATTATTTAATCACTCGAGTTATTTCAGCACAGCTGACATTTCTAGCAGACCACAAAGGCCAGCTCATGCAAATAAGTGGTCGTACGCTGAAAGGGCAGACCGCTTAATACGCGAGTACATAACTGTTCAACGACCCCACCGTCGGCAATAACACAACAGAGCGTTTAGTTCAACTCAACACCACATACTTCTACTCAACTAGGAAAACGCTATAGTGCACGCTGACTCACAATAAGTAGGCCTATTACAATAGACAAAAGATTTACTACCAATACATGTCACGCAATCTTAAAATGATACTCTTACCCCCACTACTTTATTACTATCTGTTCCACCCTACCCCTCACCTGTAACACCTGTAGTACCAGTGCAGTTCGCTAGAAAGCGCTATCGGCATGCTGGGTTGTGTTTCTGAGCATTCACCACAGCCGTTCTTTCAGTGGCAATCGTATGGGTACTAATTGCAGAAGTAGGCGGGGGAATGCAGATGTACTTGGGGATTTATTTTTGTACAGCCATAAGAGTGCACTGTCTTGGTAGTATATCTTTCGCCCATAGTATTACGCATTCCGTACAACCGTTTGCTAAATCATTGCCCCACCAACACAAAAAACAAACGAGTGAAAATTAAATAAAACAGCATTTTCTAGATGGACAAATAAAATAAATCATCCTGTCCCATAGCCCATCGTCAAAATCATTCACATCATATTTTGTATAAACAAAAAAAAAGCGAGGTGGGAATCGAACCTGTGCCGCATCGCTGACTAACAATGGGGGGCTACCAAAAGAGCTAACAAAAATGATAGTTCTAGTAAACGTTTGAATTATATTGCACTATGGCATCTATACAGTTCTCTCACTAAGACATCACGATTTAGCCAAAGGTTGTAGCCGCCCTCGGTAGCTCACTCAACTGAGACACCTCCTCAGAAAGTCAAGTCACCGTTGGGCGTGGGTTCGAGTCCCGCATAAGGCATGGGTTTTTGTAAACGTCATTTCACTCATCATCACTCCATAGTTTCATAATCACCTGCTCATTCGTACCCCCGTATAACCTAGCTATTGGTGGGGTCGTTCAGCAAACAATAATCACCACAAGTTGTATGGACAAGACTATCATGTTGTCAAGAGTAGTTTATATACTAGTATTCACGAATGGAAAATGTTGTCTCAAAAACTCAATCATTGTATAAAGGGCTAATGTTTGCAACTCTTCAGGATTTGACACTTTGGAAAGATGCAGTTGCGTTTCTTAAACTTCGTTCTGAAAACCCATGGTACCCTGAAAATACTACTGCTGTAGTATTAGAAGACCGGCACATGTAGCTGAGTGGTTAACGCACTTGCTTCATGTGACCCGGGAGGTAGTGGGCATATCGGACCCGGTTCGATCCCCGCTACCGTCCATTACAGGGGTTTTTCGTGGTTTCCCTCTGTAGTCTAGGCTAGTGCCGGGATGGTTCCCACAATATAGGCCACGACCGCTTCCTTCCTACTGTCCTTCCCATTACCCATAAATACCTTCATCTCATCATCCCATCATCTCAATAATCATTCATCCGACGCCAATAGATCTCAGTTATCATTAAAGTGCGTCGTTATACCAATATAAGGATAAAAGTATTAAAAGTCATTTTTTTATCTTGTATAACACGGTTGTCTTCGTTTTAAAGTTGTTTACTAAACGACCCCACCGAAATCTAGATTATTTAGGGGGGGGGGAAGCTTCCTTATCATCTCTGCCTCTGATTAACTACATACTATTAATCAAATATCATTAGAAATAGGCCTTAATATCGGTACACTTTCATACCAATAATTCACATAGACCATTTAAAATGATTTTAACAATTTAGACTATATTAGCCATATGTATACAAGTATTTTCTACAAAGCCAACAAATTGTTTTTCATAAAACAATAGCTTCATCCATGTAAAACGTCAAAGTGGAGGGTGGTAGTAACGTCTCCTTCTCACTCCCCCCCCCCCTCCCCCCCTCCTCATGCATCCCCTTCCCCCTTCACCCTTCCATGACCTCATCCATCCCGCCAACAGGTTGCGTCTGAAAACGGAGCAATCGAGGAAGATAAACTCTCCTTATATAAACATCATGAGAATTATTACGGCATTGCTTATACAATACATAAATGTCTACGTATATCTTCGTCCCTGATGAATGACCATGCACACTGTCCCCGTCAACAATCGATCAGTGACGCATGCTCGTCTATAGCCTCTACTATCTTCCGTGACGTTTTAATTTCCGGCCTGCTTTTTAACGGCGCTTCCTTCACATCATCACATGTCGACCGTTTAGCATCGCATCGCATCGCATCGACTAATGACCGAGAGATTACGTCACTATACACTGCGTTTCGGCGTACTTTTTGAGAAGCTTTAAGTCTCATTCACAATGCAACGCTAACGTAAATGTATTACTTATACGTATAGTCTCTAACTTGAGCAGCTTCATAATGTTATATTCGAAGTCTCTATATTCACAAAATTATCTGTCATTTATTTTAATGCTGCTTTACGACCTTACCAACAGCTAGATTATAAGGGGGTGACAATGAAACGAGATTCACAAAAAGTTATGCCTTATGCGGGACTTGAATTCACGCCCAACCTGACTTCAGTTTCTACCGCAGGGCGATAGTAGGCCTAATTGGCTGAGCCTTGCGGGCGGCTCTATATCTATTCACAAAATACCAGAATGTAACCGTATACGCGACACATGGCAACATATGCCCAACCCAACTTTTTATAAATATGTATAGGCCTAAATAGAATGTAATGTATAATGTTGATTTTTTTTGTACTTGGCTCAGGCAGCACCGGCTAGGCCTACATCTGAAGATATTCAAATATACATGAGTAGTAACAACTAACAAAGACCAGAAGAACTTGAAAAAATAGTTGCCAATGTCACCTTCCAACCCTTGTTCGGGGTTGGTCGATTCGACTCGCTGATTGGTTGCTTCGTCAACTTCAACTTCGACGTGAAAGCTTGGCGCTTGCTTTAGCTAATGAGTTACGGCTTACGACAATAAGTTAGCGACATGAATTGTTGATAGGCAAGTCACTTTGCGTTTTAAAAGTTATCGTTCAAGCTAGAAGTTCAAGTTAACGTTGCATTGTGAATGGACCTTTACATCACCTCGGTTTGAACTTGAGAAAAGAGTGTATATTAAGTGAATGTGTTTGATCTGGTTCTCAGTGTAAACTAGAGGAGAGACTGAACAAAGTATTGCACATTGAACGAAGCACAATCGATTGTGGATGCCATAAGTAAAAACGTTTGATTTAAACGAATTGATCACAAACAGAATCAGAAAAAGTGCACAAACGAAGCGCAAACGTACGAGCACAAAAGTTTGATACCTTTGAAATGATAAACTTGTATCCACGAAAAAAGAATGTACTCTACCACTATGGGAAAAAATCCACATTATATTTGTACAGCTGTATTGTTATACTAGTATTCATTGTTATTCATGACGAGGTGTGTGGACTGTAAAAACGCAACTGCATCTTTCAAAAATGTTTCATTCTTGAAATTGTAGTGAGATTATGCAGGTCTGAAGACGACCGTGTTTCGTTGAACCATCCATAGTTCAATTATTAGGATTTCTCTGCAGTCATCATATTTGATTGATTCAGAGCGCATGGGAGTCGATCTAGCGGAATATCATTTTTTGTGATAAGCAAGAGTGAACAGTATATAAGATATCAAAATTGTAATAGGGGGAAACACAGATATTTTTCAAGACTTCAAGATGGTAAAAAGGAAAACTATTTCACTTATATATTTCACTTATAATTGAAATAGGGTAGTAAGATCACCCTTGTGGTGTGCACCGTCCAAACGATCCTAGCTGTCCTCCATAGCCTCAATTGGAGAACAATGATTTTGTATGAAGTTTCGATGTAATTAAATATATATATATATATATACATATATATATATATATATATATATATATATATATATATATATATATATATATATATATCGCATAATTTTGGTATAAAGCTGTATAAACAAAATTTTGAGCTCCACACCCGTAGAGATACGATAAAATATCCAAGGTTATTAATTTTATTTCACATAATTGTAAAGGTATTCAAATTATATGTGTTTCTCCGGTATCATGAATTGCAATATCTCATTCCATTCAAAAATCAAAAGCTATCACCAAAAATCTGAGGTATTTGCTGAATCAACTTCTATGTGTCGATCCTTAAGTACATTTTCATCAAATTTCTCATTCGTGTTTTTGAATATAATCAATAGAAAAATAGTTAAATTTGTCTTCCTCTCTTATTCAAAATGAATGTGTATTTTCTCAAATGATGAATATTATGTTGATGTAATCTGTTACCAGGAGCGATGATAAAGGTTTCATTATACCGGTTTATGTACAGATAAATATATTCAAGGAAGCCATGTTAAATTCACCTTTATGCATGAGCATCACTGATGAAACCAGCTGGGTTTTCATGATATTTCATACTTTACTTTATGTTTTATACCTACACTCAACAGTCTCTAGCAAGAACATTTCACCATATTTTAATGGTCGTCTTAAAGAATATAGCTTACATCAATAAACTAAGCTTTTAAAAGAAATAGAAGCCAGTGATATGGCTCGTAAAGGGAATATCAAATATATCTATGGAAACCAGAGAAATATGAGCAATGCAAAACTCATGGCGTAATGAGATTTTATTCTGTGGCATAATAATAAGTCTGTCACCGAGGCCTAGATAGATAACTAATGTAGTAATAATATTTTTATTCTCTTTTGTTCAATCATAATCATAATATAAGATCGTATAAAAATGGGAAATGTCATAGGCCTATAATGAAGATAATGAACAAGTGATGGTAAAACTCCTGGATCCTAATTTAGTGTTCCAATGTACATAGCATGTGTGTGTTTTTGTCGTGTTTTATTATTATTCAACTGACTTGATAGATGCTAAGTATCTATAAAAAATAACATCAATCATATTATATTCCACCTCATCTAATACTGTATACAATTTTATGCATTTTACAACTTTTTAATTTTTCAGTGATTATGTATTTTTAAGTGACTGTCTATATGATCTACATTTTATTTATTGTTGTTTTTTCAATGATGAACTTGTAAATCCTCCATTAGACGAAAATAAAATGAAATGAAATGAGAAAAAGCAGATATACCCTAGTACACATTGTAATATTGTTAATCAATTAAGTAAATTTACATTCCACAATTTTAAAATTGTGGTCACAATCCTAAGTCTTCAATAGAAGAGAAACAATGATCAATAAAATATCTCTTTAGATTGTGCTCAAATCATGTCCTTTGATCTGTAGTAGTGCTTGTGGAAGATATTAGTGCTATTAGTGCTATTAGTGCTATTAGTGGTATAAGTGCTATTTGATGCCCTTACCGGTCCAGATTATATGGCTCTCTTCAGAGTTACGTCATTTTTATGCTTGATGCTACAATAAAGCAGGCGGTTGATAATCAAAGTTCGATCGTCATTTAATTAAAATGGGGCTATAGTATTAGTGTAGAATATACATATATATATATATATATATATATATATATATATATAAATTTTTTTTTTTCTTTTTTTTTTCTTTAATAACATCGAAACTTGATACAAAATCATTGTTCTCCAATTAAGGCAAGGGATAAAAAATAAATAAACCGGTAATATAATTTAGTTCACTATTCAATTTTCGAACTGGCTCGGGTGGACCTGTGGCTAGCACCCTGGAATGTTACTCAGGAGACCGGGGTTCGATTCCCGCCATGAGACGATCACCCTCCACCCTGACAGGGAGTTTTCGCGGTTTCCCTCCATCGTTCACGTTGATATACTCAGTTCATAACAAACCAAAAAACCTAATAAATCACATTTCATCTCGTCTTCCCATTAACTCATTCATAATACACCCACGCCAATAGATTTTGGTCATCAGTACAGTGCGCCGTTGAGCCGAACAAAAAATAAATCTGAAAATAATTATTCCATCTGTACTTCTACAAATATTAAGCAAATTTTTTTTACTTGACAGACGAAAGCTCGATACTTTTAACGAGAAATATGCCATAAAAATATTCTCCTGTTTATCATAAACAACTAACTTGAGGAATAATTATTTGCAACTTATTATCTCATAAAAAGTTATTCATTATAACTTATCTATATATAAGAGGTCGATCCGCTTGTGGAAAGCGATACCACAGAAGATGGGTCATCCACGATCTCAAGACTTTCAGCAAAATACCGTTAGATTTAGATTTGTAAGTTTAGGATATAACATTTCTAAAAAAAAATAAAAAATAATAACTAAAATCAATCAAAAATAAAGCAATCAATCGAGAAAAGAAATCAGCCACTGGTAGAGTGAGACTCAGCATTATTAGGTATATAGATGTAGATATTACAAAGCTGTTATTTTAAAATACATGAATAAATAACACCCTATAGAATCTATCGAGATGAATACTTTGAAAAGTGTCTGACCTATTTTCTCCGACCCGATAGCAAATAGGAATGCTTCAGCATCAAATCTGGGGCATGTGCGACTCTGAATCGGGAGCCTAACAATTATGGCATAACGAATGAATAACTAACATGAAACGTGAGTGGACATATATTTTTGTCTAAACTCGCAGTGAAAATCACATCGTCAATAGAGCTCGGAGTGCGACAAGCATGGATCATGGACCAATTAATTGCTCAATCAATGTCTGTACAGAAATCACGCGCGACGTTCGGCATACACGACGCTCATGAATATCTCATTGGTATATCGTATACAAGTTGATGAGAAGCGATAGTATAAGTGGAACGATTTGAAAAAGGGACAAACTAAAAATCTCAACAAATATTTATTCGTAATGGAAAACGCGGTACTCAGATTGCATTCTGGTATAAAATGCTAATTAAAAAGCTTACCATACTTCAATTTTTGTTTAATAAGATTGAAATTTGATACAGAATCATTGTTCCCCAATTAAAGAGTCTATGGGAGTCGATTTAGCGAAATATCAGTTTTTTGTTGATAACTTTTGAACGATATGAGATATCAAAATTCTAATACGCGAAAAACACAGATAATTATAATAGCTTCGAAATGATATAAGTTATAACCATTCAAGTCATGTCACCTAACTGTCAAGCGTCAGCTAGGAAAACACATTTTTCAGCTGTATATGATTAACGGTTATGCGACATGACTTGAATAGTTATAACATATATTATCTTGAAGCTATGATAATTATCTGTGTTTCTTGCGTATTAGAATTTTGACATCTCATACCGTTCAGAAGTTATCACCAAAAAACTGAAATTTCGCTAAATCGACTCCCGTGGACTCTTAAGGCTATCCGTAAGACGGTGTATACTTCAAGAGCGCAATGCGAGTTGATTCAGCGAAACATCTTTTTTTGTGATAACTTTTGAATAGTATTTACAGGAGGTATCAGAATTCTGATACGGAAGAAACACAAATCTCTTTACTATACCTTCAGAATGATGTGACAGAATTGCGAATCCAAGTCATCTTGGATTCCAACATTTTCACTAGTGAACAGTTGAAAATGTGATTTTTCGGCTGTACATCGATGAAAATTATCATTTTTACTAATATCATCTGGACGATAGTCAAAATACCTGTGTTCTTCCTGTATCAGAATGTTGATATCTTATACTGTTCAGAAAACGTGAACGTAAACTGTTACGCAACAACAAAAACAACAACAACAATGGTCGCATGGGTTGTTTACCCATTGCGACCATTGTTGTCCCCATGTGTAAAATAGACTTGCGGGTAAACCAATTTTCTAATTTTTAACGATAAACACATTCAAAGACTGGTAACTTTTCTGTCCGAATGAATATTACAGTCCTTTTCGATATATGTATATAGGCCTATTTGAAGATTACAGTCCTGATGATGAAAATACGATAAATACATGTTGATGCACACCAAAAAGATTGATTGATTGAAAGATTGATTGACCATGACGTATCATTTTAAATTATTACCAACTTTCGTCACATCATCCCGACTAGACACTCGGGGCTGTTTTAAGGCACAGGCTCACGAGTCCCAGGCCAAGGGTGTCAAAATTTTAAATGGTGCCAAATTTCCACCATCCTATAAAAATTAAGTAATTATGCAATATTATATAAAGTTTCATTTGTTTAAAGAGATGTGTAGGCCTACAGGCCTATAATATTTCACATTCGTATTGAGAGATGCCAACTCATGAATTAAGAGAATATTAAAAACAATGCTCAATTAAAACACATTTATTATATAAACTATGTATTTGATGATCAATTGTTGGCAAAGTTGATGGTAGAGAGAGGGGGGGAGGTGGCGCCAATAATTTCCAGGTCTAGGGGTGTAAAATGTCTGCAAAAGACCCTGTCTACACTGTAAACCAACACGTCGTACTGCTATCCTTACCGAAATACTATATTTATACAATAAATATACTATTAATATTATATTAATATATATTATACTATATAATACCGAAATAAAAGCGATAATTAGCGGTTTATCTCATCATCCTTGGTTACCAATGCTAGTTTCATTCCTTAAGAAAGAATTATATACCTCGATCAACACATTTTAATTTATCGCAAAACGCTGCCTTAGGCCCGGTATTACCAAGTTCAGTTAGCCTTTATCTGACAGTTTAAACTTGTTATCACCATGGTTACCCATGCTATTCATTTTCACGAACTCTCAGATAAATACTAACTCGACTTGGTAAAAAACCTGGCCTTAATCCAATAACTTTTCTCCATCATCTATAAATTGTGTAGGAGTTATACACATAGAAGATGTAATCCTTCTTATACCTGATTCATCTAACAATGGTGTTCCGCCAACCCCCCCCCCCCCCCTCAACTCCCGCTTTCCTTTCTAGGAATCTCGAATCGTTATGTATAATCTCTCTTTTAGCAGTCGAATAGATTAGCTGAGAGTTTGCACGGCTAATTGTTCCAGGATAAACTAGTATAAAAGGGTACAATATTGTATTCATTTATACTGCAGTTAATTGTTTGACTTGGAAAATGAAATTTGAGAGTTGCTGAGAAGAACGGGAGCTGGATCCTGAAATTTCAGTTTTTCAATGTTCACTTTTGAACGGTATGAGATATGAAAATTTTAATACGGATAAGAGACACAGATATTTTCAATATCTACAAAATGATGTGAAATAGAATTATTAACCATGGTTACAAACATTTTCACAGATACAGCTGTGAAAATCACGCCATGTAAGTTGGAATAGTTTTCATTTATACCGTCTTGAACTTATTAAAAATGTATATATTACCTCTTTATAGAATTTTGATACCTTATATAATTCAAAAGTCATCAACAAAAAACTGATATTTCGCTAAATCGACTTTCATGTGATCTTGATGTAGGCCTACCCTATGTGTAAGCATACTTTAACTTTGATCTAACATAACGATGGAATTGGGACTGAAAAAACTGAAGCTATGGTTATACGACTCGAGATAGATATATAATTGTTTCTTTGGAACCATAGTATGTACAGCAAAGCATATATAATTGTTTCTTTGGTGTATGTATAGCAAAGCAGGTGAATAGCTAGACGGTTCGTACTAAATTGCATGCACATACAAAATGTGCTAATATATGCCGTTTCTAGTCTTTCCATCGTTTGCGGTTAGTAGGCCTATAGTCAAAAAGTAATTTTGGAGATAATTCTACTTTGAGGAGATACGAGTTCAACTTTATTGCACGAATATATTATTGAATATAGGAACTGCCTCTGATACATTGTCATATTTTGTTCACTGAGTTTCAACATTCGTAAAATATCTTTCAGTTTTCCACTCAGAATGGTTACCTAAATTTGTTTCCACCTAATTCTATACTCAGAATATTCTCATATTCAATAACAACAGTATTTTCATTGATTATTATTACTTTGGGTCATTTTTGGATGAGCGAAGCGAAGACTCAGTTTCACCATATCCAAAAAAAAAGTGCTTGTTTTTTTTTTTTTTTTTTTTCGCGCTCCACAGGTTAAACGGAAATTCAAAATCAGTTGAGACTTGGCATACATAAGTGTCCTCATCCAACTCGATACTGTATAGTTTTGAGGTGCAATCAGTTGAACCACTTTTGAGAAAACATATTTCAAAGTTTCCAAAAACCCCATAAGAGTAACCCAGAGGAAAAAATTCGTGAAAAATATTTCTTTCGAGAAAATCAAATTTTCAGGGAATTTCAATATATTAATCATACACATTATTCCAAACTCTCAGTCTAATCAGATCAGCCGTTTTGATGTAAAAAATATATAATCTTATTTTTTGAAATCACTCAAAGCTATTAAGATACCATTTAATCCAGCAACAGGTGTGACCATTTAATAGAAAACGATTAAAACAAAGCCTTCTTTATCATCATGGAAATGAATTGGGGAATAGCAGGGCAGTGACGTAATGGTTTGGATCTCAAGGTGGATATATATATATATATATATAGCCAAAAATGCAAAGAAATGTTGATATATTGTTCCAGCTCATCCATCAACGTGGAAACACATAACGCGTTTGCCTAGTAACATAGTATGTTGATCAACTGATGAAATAACCTTTCATCTCATCATCCCATCATCTCATACACCGACGACAATAGATCGTGGTCATCAGTACAGTGCGTCGTTGAACCCAATATAAATGTAAAAATGACAACTGTTGTTGGAGAAGCAATTAAGCGACGTCTGTATACAACAATACGTGATTAAAAACTGATTGACATCAGCAGCACGGAAATGATCATCAATATACTCGCCCAAATCCAGATATACAGCAAAAACAATTCATAAAAAAAATGGCAAACAAAAAAAATATATCACAAAATGGATGGGATATTCATGTATTCAAGTACAGGCCTACGGGGGACAGTTGAAAATGTCCATACAAGTAATTTCCGCGAATGTAAATTTATGCAATATATTCAGGAGTAAAAAGTCAGTAACGAGTGAAGAGCGATACCTACAATATTTCCATAACACTAATGTCATACTCCGAATAAACAACAGTTAATATCAGTCTACCCCCAAATAAAACGTCTCAAGTGGGATACGAGAGATATAAGTCATTAGCTCATCACAAACACCAGAAACTGATTCCACGATCAGATTCACAACCTATTTTATAATAATATAAAGAATGTGCTCCAACTCACATACTGATAACATGGACGGTATTTGTGGTTTCTTGCGGACATTTCAGAGTCAATCGTCTCGATTGCCTGTCGCGATTTAGCGGATACCCTTGTGAACTAAATGTAGATAAGAGTGGCTACGGTACCGATGGCATTGTTGAACTACACAACCTATAATTCTCGTAATCTACTGCGCCGTGTATAGCATTGTTGAGCATTGTTTGTTCTAAATAGTTCGATATAAAAGCGATAGATGCGATACAGGCAATCGGGACCCCGAACTCGGGAACTGACTCCCGAAATATTTCACTTTCAAGACCCGAGTTGGGTCATCTTCTTTATATTATGATGAAATATAGGTTGGTATATCACATCGTGCTGATTCTTGACAGTTCACCGCTCTTCCACGCGCGATGCGAACGTCTCTTATGTCTCTACGTGGGTTCACGTTCTACAATAGACTCGACATTTTGTTCCTTTCCTTCTTTTCGCATACGAATTGATTTAGCGAAATTTCAGCCGATTTATAACTTATATAACTTGTATAACTTTGTTGCGAGTAAGATATCAACATTCTAATTTGGAAGAAACACCGAATTCTTTATTACCATCAAAATTACGAGAGATAAAATTGTCAAGTTCATGGGTTCTGTAACATCATCACAGGTATAAAGTTGAAAGATTGTGGGGTTTTTTCGCGTGGGATTCGATTTGGCGAAATTTCAGCTTTATGGTGATAACTTTTGATCGGTATAAGATATCAAAATTCTAATGTGAGACAAACACAGAACCCATTAGGCCTATTACCTTCAAAAAATTTCAAAGCTGAAAAATGTGTTTTTTCAGCCTGTACCTGTGAAATGTTGCGAGATGAATTGAATAGTTTCTACATATTGCCTACCATCTTGAAAGCATTGAAAATATCTGCGTTTCTCTTTCTCCTCATTACCATTTTGACATCTTAGGCCGTTCAAAAGTTATCACTAAAAAATGATATTTCGCCAAATAGAATCTTAAAGTAAAAGAAATTAGGTTTTCCATCCTATATCGGTTCTGTAAAAAAACGCACAAACACACCATCGTAATTTATTTATTTGTATTTATATCTGGCTCAACGACGCACTATACTGATGACTACGATTGGCGTCGGTGAATAATGAATGAGATGATGGGATGATGATATGATCTACCGTAGGTTATTTTACTAGGTGTTTTTGGGAAGGAGTTTTTGGGAGTCGGTCGTGACCTGTTATTGATGAACCATCCCAGTATATCAACCTGAACGACAGAGGGAAACCACGAAACAACCTGTCAAGATGGTCGACCATCGCGGGAATCGAACCCCGGTCTCCTGAATGATGGTTCATTGTATTAACCACTGTGACTAGGCCACTCGTCTCAGTACACTTTCTTAACAGCTCACAGCATTTCCACGCGCGGTGCAAATATCGTGAAAAAATGTGTAGCACCTGGCAAAGAGTCTGGTGTCGTCTACGTATACGGTATGTAATTACGAGGGAGCCCATATATATAAACCATACTAATTGTATGACTTTGTTCAGCAAGCGGCTACAATGGCATGATTTCAAAAACTACCTCAGGGCAAGTATACCCAACCATTGTTCCACACGTACACGCACATACATATACAACGGTATATGAAAGTATGAAACTGTATGGAGCGAATAAATATTTTATAGAACTGTTGTGTCGACGTTCAAGCTTTAACGAATCCATACAGAAAATTACTATATGATCATGCTTCTACGAACACACAAGATAAGTTAGTCGATATTTTATACTCTTGTAGCGATATAGATTATGAGTTCCTTTGTATGGGTTCAACTTGGATATTAATCTAAGGGGAAAGAACCAATCCCCCACCCCCGTCTCAGGGGATTTTCAATACTTCTTACTCGTAAAAGGTATGATATAAATTATTTGTAGTTTTCAATTCCTCTCTGATGGAAGAATATTTATTCTTTATGGGCTATTTTAGAAATTCCCTCATTTATTCATTTATATTGAGTTCAACGACGAACTGTACTGCTGATGAATAAGAACTATTGGCGTCGGTGAATGATGAATGAGATGATGGGATGATGAGATGAAAGCTTATTTCATCATGCGTATTTGGATAGGGAGAAATCGAGAGTCGGTTGGCCACCCCAGTATCTATCTAAATGACTGAGGGAAACCACGAAAAATGTATACCTGGATGGTCCACCAAAAAGGGAATCGAACCTTAGTCTCCTGCACTGAATGACTGGAATGAATGAATGGTTCAGTGTGCTAACCACTAAGACCACCCTTCTCGGTTTCGAAATTTTAGAAGTTCAGAATCTGAGTGAAGTTTGTCGTAGCTTCCCTCAGGCGCTAAAAGTGAATCTCGTAGCATGCAAGGAATGTATAGATCAAAGGTAGGCCTAATTTATAGTTGATGAATTATGATGGAGAAACTAATTCAAACCTACAACCACACGTGACCCAACGTAGGCTATAACTGTGTTCATAAGTAATAAAACACAACTTGACACACTATAATTCAATTGTTTTTCATATTATTATGACAATTATTACTCGTCGTGTAGCATATGGAGCATTTAGAGTCGTGTAAGAAATCTCATTTACCGAGACGCGTGGCCGAGTGGTAACACACTGAACCGTCATTCGGGAGACCGGGGTTCGATTCCCGCCATGGTCGACCATCCTGACAGGGGTTTTTCGTGGTTTCCCTCTGTCGTTCAAGTCAATACTGGGATGGTTCCTTAACAACAGGCCACGACCGACTCCTTCCCACCATTCAAAACACCCAATAAAATAATCTTTCATTTCATCATTCTATCTCATCCATCATCCACCGACGCCAATAGATCGTAGCCATCAGTATGGTGCGTCGTTAAAACCCAATATAAAAAGATAGAAAATAAATCACGTATGGTTGAGTGACTATAGCACACTGAAGTCATTCAGGAGACCGAGGTTCGAACCCCGCCATGGTCGACCAACCTGACAGCTAGGTTTTTCGTGATTTCCTCTGTCGTTTATGTTGATAACCGTATATGGTTCATCAACAACAGGCCACGTCCGACTCCATTCCACTATCTGAAAAGATCATAATAAAATAACCTTCCAACTCGAGATGGAAGGTTATTTCTTCATCATCCCACCATCTCATTCATTATTCACCGATGCCAATAGGTTCTAGTCATCAGTACAATGCGTCGATGAACCCAATATTGAATAGATAAAACAAAAAAATCGAAAAACTCGGCAACTCCATCGCAACCCGGCACCTCCACCGCATAGCTATGCACATCCAAACGACCCTGTCAATGCCTGTACGAACGTGGTTGATGAAATTAACGAAGTGTGTGATGTTGGAAAATTATATTTACTTAAATCTAAAAAGGGCCACATAATTAATAGCTCATACGCAGAAAGTAATAGTTCGCAACAACGAGCTTCATGTAATAATTACACATCGAGATTAGACATACAGACCTATATAGGCCTATTGTGTATGGACAATATCGATTTTTCTGGCGCGCGTTCGAAAAAAAATCAAGTTTGAATGTTGAACATTATTACATGACGCAAATGACCACAGAGGGATAAAAGTTATATACAAAAGAAAAATTATGTCCTATTGTTTTGCATCCCGCCATGATGTTGTAGGGATATATAACAATAAATCACACTCCAATTTCATGTGGGCCTATGCCCATTGGACTGGACCTATGATATGACAACTTTTGAACAAGCCATGCACCAATAGCATGCAACTATCATTGAATAGTATTGTATATTGTATTGTATTCAATATAGGCCACGACCGCTTCCTTCCCACTATCCTATCCCACCTCTTCACGATAAGAGTCATACAGACACTTGTAAAGCCCATGAGGTACAAATGAAAAAAAAATTAAGAAAAAAATCTATAATGAAATCAAATAGACTATAATAGGTTCAGTTTGTATTCTTCTATTATATTCTTACTAGGCAAACGTGTTATGTGTTTCCGCGTTGATGGATGAACTGGAACAATATATCAACATATCTTGGATTGGTTATATATAGGCCTATATCCACCTTGAGATCCAAACAATTACATCACTGCCCTCCTATTTCCTAATTGATTTCTATGATAATAAAGATAACTTTTTTTAAACGTTTTCAATTAAATGGTGACACCTGTTGCTTGAATTTAATTGGTATCTTGATAGCTTTGAGTGATTAAAAAAAATTAGATTATATATGTTTTTACATCTAAACGGCTGATCCGATTCGACTGAAAGTTCGGAATAATGTGTATAATTATTATATTGAAATTCCCTGAGAAGATGAATTCTCTCGAAGAAAATATTTCTCACGGATTACCGAGAAACTGAAACATGGCGTTTTGCCAATATCTCAATCCTCAAATACCCCAAATAACCTAGCTGTGGGTGGGATCATTGAGCAAACAACGTCCAGATCTACAAAAAAAAAATCCAAATATATGTTCAATGGTAATAGTTACCGAGTTTCATATGGATGTGGCAGGCATAGGGCGCAGCAGCTGTCAGTAACCGGCATTGCAGTAGTACTATTTTACCGACTAGCACGGTGAGACGTCACCTGGTTCAAGAACAACCCGGTCGGGCGCTGCTCGAAAAGACTGGCCTCATTCTACAAATCAATGTCAGGCGCAGCAGACATGAAATATTTTGAATTTGATAATTGTGTACAATCAGTACAACTTTTTCATGATCTGTCATAACAATATTAACATAAATATAACGATCGATACATGAATATTAACGATAAAGAGAATGAAACCATTTGAATGGAAACGTGATCGATACGCTAGGTTGTAGAACATGTAGCAGGGAAGTAAGGGAAATCGGCCACTTTTACGGCGTACCAGCTTTGTCGGCAGTCGATTTATCGTGATTCAAGTAATTAGCTCATTAAATATACCGTTAATATCGCAAACATTATCAGGCTCAACTTACATGAGCTTAAATTGTTCTAGATAATTGTTTAAATTGCTTGGTAATAGTGTCGGGTAAACGGATTCAATGTGCAAATACAAATTAAAATGTTTAGCATAGAATAGGGACTAGACAAGATTGGCGAAAAGGTCTATAGTGAAATTGGACAATGGAGCTGATAAGATTCTCATAATTTTGTCGGTTATTTTTTTCCACGCGATTTCTGTTCCTGGATTTTTTTACATTTGCACCTCTGAATTTTTCTCAAAATGATGAATGTCAATTTTCCCAAAAACTGGGCAAAAAAAAAACCTGGGCAATGTAGCACGCTTAACGAACAACGAATATGCTAAATCAAGTCTTCACATAGGCCTATGAGCTAAAATCCATTTGAAGTTATTCAGTCTTTTTTACTATGGTTCAAGAACTATCAATATTGACTTTAATCCACGACTTTATGCATATGAAAATTAAGTCCCGAGATCAAACAGAGATCAAGTTTGTTCAAGGTTGGAAAAGAGAGTTGTTCTTTAAATATCTCAGATAGACCCCATTTTTATTGAGTTTAGAAAAATCTTGAAAAATAAATTAAAACGAATTAAACAATAATTCATTTCCATCTTAATTTGGCATTCAAATTCAATTATCATCAAAAAAAGAAAAGGAGAACAAATGGAACAAACAAATGTAAAGTTATATAAACTTTATATATATATATATTAAAAGGAGGTGCTCTAGGATTAGTGGAAGTAGCCACGTTACGTGTACACGTATAAAAAGTCTCTGTACTCTAGAGTAACTGTTGCTATCTCATCTATCATCTGAAATGCCGAATAGGTAAACATGTCAATCATAACTCCAACAGTTACAAAGGAACTCTTCTCACGTGCATTTTGAGGACAAGTTTGTGACCAGGTAAGGGTTGTGGTGCAACGTTGGTACATCATTTCAGAAATCTTATTGAAGACGATACTATGTATTGTAAAAGTGGTTTTTCAATATAATTTGAGTAAAATTCAACACTGTATGAGTCCGATGAAGTCTGTAGAGATGATTGACATTTGTTTACACCTACCTATTCGCCGGACAATAGATGAGCAAACTACAAAGATCTCCGACACTTACTCTAGAGTGGTGAGACGGACTATAACTACTCCCCACTTTTAAAAGCAGTATTAAATGAACATAAATAAGTAACAAGCTTGCATGTCTAGACTATTGAGTAACATCTGATTAGAAATTGGACATCAAATTTCTTACAAAAACATCAAGGGTAATTGTGTTTTTTCCAATGAGATTAGTTAATGTTTTTAGTGTTTCAAATATAGACCCCACTGAGTTTTATTGAGCCAAGTATTTAATAGACAACCCTGATACACATTGCCATTGAGCTATGTATGCACTGAGTAAATATATATCCTTCTGGGATAAAGTGGCAGAGCCCTGATTAAACAGTCTACATCTGGTAGAAATCTGTATTGCTATGACTGGTAATCCTGCTAGGAGCTCTGTGATCACTAAAAAAATGTAATCTGCTAGAGCACTGTAATGCTAGTGAATCATGCTGGGAGCATACCACGTTACCTGTCTAGAGACTACTTCATATTTTACTTTGCCTTCGACTTTGTTGCGATACACCTGTTGATCTTGAAATTTGCTCATGTGAAAATGCTAAAAAGTGCTTTTTGTCGTTTCCTTCTTGATGGCCGAACACGTTCCTATCGACGTACACATTTCAAAAAATATGTATCATTGTTGTTTTCAAATTCATTTTTCCCATTCTTTTCCACTTTGTGATCCCTATTTTTATCAATATCGAAACTGAACACAAAACGGTGTCGTTCCAATGAGGCTTTCTCAAAAAAGAACTCAATTTTCTCACGGTAGTGGTCAAACCATTTTTCTTGCTTGGAAAGCCCATTGAGGGAACTAATGTCAATTAGGAAAATGAGAAATACTTACGTTAAACGAGAAGCAAATGGAACACTGAAAAAAATTACGCCTACCGGTATGTGACTTTACAGTACGTATTTAGTCCATGAATTCAAGATTATTTAGACTACGTTTTACGACAAATGAAAATATTTCAATTAAGAATTATCATTAATAACGAAGATTAACATCAAGTCAATCCGCTAATTAGCACTCAATCAATTATCCGTAAAACCAGACTTTTTTTTAGTGCATGGGTATCGATTTAGCAAACTACTGTATCAGTTTTTTGGTGACTGATAACTTTTGACGGTATGGAACAACAAAATTAAAAGACTGGAGAAACACTGATGATTTCAATACAGTTGAGCCTACTAAAATGATGTAGAATAAAATGGTTAACTCAGGACTCAGTCACCGCTATAAGCTACATGTGAAAATTGGAGCGCCTGACGAGCATATACCAGAATAAAGTCGACTTGGTTGTGTAAAATGGGTTTGGGTGTCCAACCATATCTGATCCCCTAACCACAATTTACAACCATCCATTCATAAGTACCCCGAAGCTCATGTCACACGACAGAGTCGACTTTATTCCGGTATATGCTCTTCAGCGCCCACTGAAAATTATACGAAATAAGTTGAATTATTTTTGTTATATATAATATAGAATATATTATATAGAATATTATCTTGAAGGAATATATAAAATATCTGTCTCCCCCCCCATTAGAATTTTGATATCTTATAACATATCAAACTTATGACAAAGACCTTGATATCCAAGTTTGTTAGAAGACGGAAAACTAAGCCTTCTAAGCGACGACAGAGTGATACCAGCACGCGTATCGGAGTGGAGTAAATTATTCCTTTTGTGGGCCAGTTGGAATGATTTTCAAAAAAAAAATTTCACACCCTCTTGGATTCACATTCCACAGTATCTAGCCTCTCTAAATTATTCAAGTCATGTTTTCTTCGAATTAATAAATTTCATCAATGTGCCTATAGTTTTACCGTGAGTGGACGAGACAACGCTATCTGTGATATTACTTACCGAGTGATTTAATTATGTACTCCAGGCAAAAGCAAAGTAGGCCTGATTCTTCAGATTCCGGGAAAAACGGGAATGTAAATAAAACCCAAGCTTGACCAATTAAAATATCTGTTAATTTTTTTTTTATATTGGGTTTTAACGAAGCACTGTAATGATGACTAAGATCAATTGGCGTCGGATGAATGATTAATGAGATGGTGGGATCATGAGATGAAGGTTTTATTTTATGGATAATGGGAAGGAAAGTGGGAAGGAAGCGGTCGTGGCCTATATTGTGGGAACCATCCCGACATTAGCCTAGACTACAGAGGAAAACCACGAAAAAAACCTGTAAAGATGGACGGTAGTGAGAATTGAACCGGGTCCCGGGTCACATGAAGCAAGTGCGTTAACCACTCAGCTACATGTGCCGGTAATATCTGTTTATTCTCACATTTCCTTACTATTTATAACTTATCAGGAATATTTGTATTAATAATGCACTTGAACATAATAATCATATAAATTCGGTGCTATACTCATTGGACATATTGGTGGTAAAGCAGATATCCATCTTCCAATTAACTCCACTGCGACTCGTAGCGATAGTGAGCAATGTCGCCAAGCGTTACATGGTAAACAAGCTCAGTTTTGCGTCTTCTAACAAAGTTAAATACTAAGGTCTTTGCTAAATTATCAAAAACCTGTTATTTCGCTAAGCCAACTCCAATGTGTTTGCCGTTTTTAACAAATGTAGAACAAAATATTCAGAAACATGTGAGTCAGGCACAATTAGGGTACTTGCAAACAATGCAGAAACTACCTTCGATGAAGTAATGGAATCCTTGTGCTCACCTTATATCAAAAAGCCAGTATTGAAGTACCAGTAGGTCTATTGTGGAAATGGTAATACAATTTAATCCATGTAAAAAGGGAAAAAAATGAAAGCTACCGGTTTGAAACACTGTGGCATCGAACAACAAGCAGGACGAGTTCATTGTGAGTGGACCAAACAGAGTACGCTTGTGTTGCTCGCTAATCGGACTAAACTATCGACTTATAAGCCTACTTATCTCTTAACGGTACATCACATATAGTCGTCAACTTTTTCGCTAGGCTTTCGTAACAATCTTTTGTAAAACAAATGGCAAGATGATTTTACTGATAATCTAAGGTTTGTATAAGTACACTTGCGGTCACTTGAAGTGGTCAATAATAATAATAATAATAATAATTTGAGCGGATTGTCTACAGCAACTCCGGCCATTTCCCGCACTCCAGACGCCACCTCTCTCTGTCCATCCAGTCTGGATCACTCAGTCCTTTTCTCGACATGTCCAGCAGCACCTGCTTCTTCCACTCCTCCTCTGGTTGCCGGTTGTCTTCTAGTACCAGGAGGTATCCACGCCTCCTGTCTTTTCGGCCACCTCTGAGGTTCCATGCGCCGAACATGCCCATACCAGAGAAGTCTCTTTGATTCTATACAATCCAACACTGTCTCTTCCACTCCCATCCGTCTTCTTAACTCCTTATTCCTCACGTGCTCCAATCTTGAGATTCTACAACTTCTTCTCAGGAAATCCATTTCCACTACCAGTAACCTTTCCCTATCCCTCTTTCTCTCTCATCTCCCACGTTTCTGCACCATCCAAAAGTATGCTCTGAACTATCGTGATCGATCAAGTCACATTAAAATGCACCCTGAAGAGAGTTTACTGACATGAAAGGACCTATGCACTAAAACTAGCAGACATATGTAGGCCTGTGTACTCCACTTACAATCTATGGAAAAATTGGCGATAAAATGTGCGCTACCGGTACATACATTTTTATTCAATTTTAATTTTGATTCATGAAAAAACATTTCATGTGACTGCAAGTGCACGGTGACAAAGTTGTGATTTTCAAAATGATTTCCATATGGCCTAAAATGTAAGAATTGCATGATAAATCTCAGCCCTGTCCAGAAATACTGACAATTTCAGTATGGAAGCTTCTTGGATAAACCTTCAACAGTGATTACTAGGCTATAAAGTTTTGAAGTACGGTACTGTAAAAAAAGTTCCACAATTTCAAGACGGATCTCCTTGAAAAGTCGGTTTGGAAACTCTTACCAGTAAGTGTAGGTATTGTATAGGCCTATGTTGCAATGAGAGCATGAAAAATGCTACCGGTAGTCGAGTAATTTTATACATTTGAAAGTCATTATTGAAAGTCGAGACCTACAATATGTTAGGCCTACCAGTAGGTCTACATCATTGTTTGTAATTCTGACCGAGTTTGATTGATGAACTTGTGATGCGCATACATTTTTAAACTAGAACTTCAGCATTACCGTACCCATACTAATAGTAAGCCTCCTATATATTTATTCATGTAGGCTACGTCTCATCTTTGTGATCAGTTCAGCATACCAGTAACTCGTTCTACATCATTAATCTATACGCCTACAGGCCTAAACAAGTTCTTGGTATTTTGAATAGCTCAGCTGGTACACTGTTGATAGTGAACAGCCAGATGGTACTGGGTTCAGTGCCAGCTCTGGCACAATTTCATCATTACACAATAATTGACCCTAAAAAATATTCACAACCTATTAGACTATCTTTAGCGAAGACCTCCGTGTCTTACCATCGAGTTTGTCTACCGGAACTTTGTGTACCGGTACGGTATTTGTTTGTTTTTGTTTTTTCAATATATCGTTTTTGATCGTTTTTGGTAGGCTAGAACGCACTGCACAAGTCAGAATGTTTAATTGACCATCACCATATATTTTGAGGGAACAAGATTTGACCAACTTGGAACTGTATATTTCTGAGGCAAAATCAGATGAACTATTTATAGTATGAGGAAAATATCCCGAGCTCAAAAATATGAATAGGCCTACGGGTAATCAACAGGTTAGGTCACTGAGTATGGTTAGGTGCCCACGATGATTTTACAAATTTCAATAATGTATTACATGAAATATCAAGACTACTCTCAGTCTAAAACCTAGTCATTGAGTAAACTCAATGACCTAGTAGGCCCTTTACCCTAGGCTTATGAAATATTGATGATGTTACTCACCCAAGTTGTTGATCCACACTTTGTTCCATTTGATTGATGATTACGCACTGGTACGACGATAATGTTCGATGCATATCACAAACTATTAGCTCCGTGTAGACGTATCACACAAAGAAGAAGAATGTAGTCCACATATTCAAGCTGATAGTAGTCTTGGTCCAAGTTGAGGTTATGTGTTGTCACTCTTTTCACAAGTTATATTTACAAACTAATGATTTGTTACACAACAAGATCTCTAATATGACACAACCTACAAACAGATGTTATTCTCGAGCTACCAAATAAAAAATTCTTGATCTACCTAGATATTTACCAGGGCCTGCTTTACAGTAAAAGCAAAATCATTTTTGACAGTAGGCCTGTTAAAATATAAAATAAAGATAGCTATTGAGCACAAACCAGATCAATGAATATGGGCTAGCATCATTTTTGGCAACCATCTAGACCCTATTCACTGATGCCTGCCAAGATCAATGTGTTACAGGGCCGAACATTAGATTGCCTTCAAACTATTATATTAGGTTAATTAATTATTATTTGGGTTTTAATGGCAAACAATAAGATTGATTGATAAGCCTAAAATGTAGGGTCACCAACATTATCAGAGGGCCCAAAAGTAATACGGTGATAAATAATACTAATGTCAAAAGACACACAAGGAATAAACTGAGACATGTAAAAATAATTCGTAAGATAACTTCCCAGCTTCAACACTTATTACAAACCTAATTCCTCGAATCCATCAGTAATGCACAAAACTACTAGAATTTAAAACATTTTCGGTCAAAACTAGGCCTTACACGACCATTTTTTCAGATAATATGCCATATTGGATTTCTATCGGCAGCGCCATCTACACGTCGAGATACAAACATTCAATGTGGCCACCAGTTTCAATTCTAAAAATTACTCTACTTACAGTTCAACTTGTTGATTCTGTACAAATGGTTGGGAAAATTGCGTACCATTCATGAATTTAATTCAAATATTCATGTCTAGTTTCTATAACATTTCATAAATTCACAACAAGTACCTAAGATATAATTATTAACAGCATGTCAAATGATGTGGGTAGGTTGGTAATGACTTTCCTACAAAGCGCGAAAGAGGCATGTAAATTTGAGTTTATTGATGAATACTAAGTATTCACACTTCATTCACAGTATATCAACATACTTCATTGATATCGTTCACCTAATTAAATTCATACTTTTTCATTGCTTTTGATACTTTTACGGTTCATTCTATGTAGGATATTTTATTATATTATACAATTACTGAACTTACATTTGTATTTGAAACATAGCTATGGTGCCAAAAAAGACATTATTATTATTATCTGTCACAAGTCTCAAAACACAGTATTTGTGGATGGTTTTTGAAGAAGTAAGCAGTCGTAACCTATCAGTGTGAAAACTTTGACACATTATGGAAAATTAGTTGATGATTATTAAAGATTCATGAAAATTTATTTCAAATAATTCAATGAGAAAGGAAGAAAAATCAATGTAAATATTATTTTTGTTGTAATAAACGAACATGTAATTAAATAAATTAAAATATTGGGCCATACCCGTTCGGAAGTAATTAAAAGAAGATAAACATTTTTAACAAAAATTGATATATACATTATATACATCAAATAAATTATATAGATCTAATCAAAATTTAGTGAAGAAAAAAAAGGAGTAAATAGTCATAAAATGAAGAAGTTGATAGTGTTCGTTACTCTATTCTAGGAGAACCTACCCTAAAGCACATATAAAAGAAAGTTAAGTTAAGTTCTGTGACTAGAGAAGGAATAAGAATTCCCCTGTTGTGCCCGATGACGATAGGGAGTTTCACTTTGGACTTTTTGAAAAGATTTCAAACAGTGGGATAATTTCAAGTAGATTGAATTATTATGTATTAAGTAGAGGTACGTGCATACTCGTATTTAGTTTTACGAATTGAAAGAAAGGTTATGTGGATTGAGCAATAGTTAGTGGATTAACTTGTTATCACCCTTAGTTCTAAAGACTGATAACATAGTTTATTTAAATATTTTTAATAATATTAAGTCATGTTAAGGAATATAAAGTTTATATTCCCATTATTCCTATAAGCTAGTCATTGTTATTTTTCTTTTTTATAATTATTATTAATATATTATCTCTAGAAGGTTTGGGTGGAAGACCACTCTCTGTAGTGAACCCCGCATATGTTGAACTGTCATTGTATAGTTATTATTATATTATACCATCATATATTATTATATTATACAAATATCGTTCGAATAAAGACATACAATACAATACAAATGTTATCTTATAGTTAGCGGATTAGTACTCAAACTCAACAAGGTTCGTAAAACTGACTCAAACTAATAATATGTAAGATATTCATTCAAGTATATAAAACAAATTAAAATATGAAAATGTGAGAATAAAATCATGTTTATATGAATAAAAATATAAAAGTATATAGGCCTAGACCTTTATAAGTTTCTATACAAATGTGAGTTTAATACAATTATTAGTACAGTATAGTAGGTAGTTGCATTATTAGCAACCAGTATATTAGTTACTTAATTAAACACTAGTCAAATGCGAAATATGCGTTGTAAGATGAGCGAGATATCCGAATAAGGTATAAAAGTCGTTGAAGTAGTTCTACCCTTGCTACTTTATCGACTCTAGTATTCTACACACCTTGATATCTGAATAAGCTATAAAAGTCGTTAAAGTAGTTCTACTCTTGCCACTTTATTGACCCTGGTATTCTACACACCTTGACGCATATAAAAAATACTTTATTGTTGGTCAACTCTTGAATCTAGAAAGCAGTGAATCTCGGCAACTTGATTCTGCTTCCACTTCTATGATACATTTGATCTATGACTATCGATAACGTTATTGATAGTCATAGATTTGATGTATTATTTTATGAATAATATAATTACTATATGATTATATAATATAATTACATGATATGATTATATAATTACAATGAAGAAAAAAATCAATATCTATACGGAAATATAAATAATAATACAAACTTTTCTCTCTTCTCCTTTATTATTAAATGTTTCCGCAATCTTCCACAAAGCCTAAAACAAGGCTTATCTATGGATTGAACAGAAATTAATTATACAGAATGAAAACACCATAACTGTGTATATAAGTAACAGTATGCATAATTTAGAAAACTAGGCAAACGCTTTATGTGTTTCCGCGTTGATGGATGAGCTATCTTACATATCATCAACGTATATCTTTGGAGTGGTTATTCATATAGGCCTATACACACCTTGAGATCCAAACAATTATGTCACTGCCATCATATTTCCTAATCAATTTCTATGATAATGAAGAAGGCTTTGTTTTAATCGTTTCCAATTGATGGTGACCCCTGTTGCTTGAATTCAATTGGTCTCTTGATAGCTTTGAGTGATTTGAAAAAATTGGATTATACATTTTTTTTCATCAAAACGGCTGATCTGATTGAACTGAAAGTTCGGAATAAGGTGTATAATTATAATATTGAAATTCCATGAGAATTTGATTTCTCTCGAAGGAAATATTTTTTACGAATTTTTTCCTCTAGGTTATTCCCATGGGATTTTTTTTTTAATTTTGAAAATTAATGAGTTTTCTCAGAAGTGGTCCAACCGATTGCACCTCAAAACTATACAGTATCGAGTTAGATAAGGACACTTGGGTATGCCAAGTTTCAACTGATTTTGAATTTTCATTTGACCTGTGGAGCGCGAACAAAAAAAAAGGCATTTTTTTCGGGTATGGTGAAATTAAGTCTTCGCTTCGCTCATCCAAATATTAGAAAAATGTGGACTATTGATGAATATAAATTATACGTTAATTAAACTAGGCAAACGCGTTATGTGTTTCCGCGTTGATGGATGAGCTGGAACATATCAACTTATCTTTGGATTGGTTATTATATATATATACCTTGAGATCCAAACCATCACCCACTGCCATCTTATTTTCCATTATTAATTTATATGATAATAAAGAAGGCTTTGTTTTAATCGTTAACAATCAAGTGGTAACACTTGTTGCTTTGATTTAATAGGTATCTTAATAGCTTTGAATAATTGACACAAATTACATTATACATTTTTTTACATCGAAACGGCTGATCCGATTTGAGTGAGAGTTCGGAGTTCGGAATAATGTGTATCATTATCAGATTGAAATTCCCTGAGAATTTGAATCCTCTCAGATGAAATATTTTTCACGAATTTTTTCCTCTGGGTTATTCTAATGGGATTTTTGAAAACTATGGAATGAGTTTTTTCAGAAGTGGTTCAACCGATTACGCCTCAAAACTATACAGTATCGAATTGGATATAAGGATACTTGTGTGTGCCAAGTTTCAACTGATTTTGAATTTTCGTCTGACCTGTGGAGCGCGAACAAAAAACAAAAAAAAACACACACACTTTTTTTTCGGGTATGGCAAAATTGAGTCTTCGCTTCGCTCATCCAATCAATCCAATCATAAATATAACAACTTGCACCTACACTGACAATATTACAGGAAATGATAACCGGCACAGGTAGCTGAATGGTTATAGCGCACTTGCTCCATGTGACCCGGGAGGTAGTGGGCATGTCGGACCCGGTTCGATCCCCGCTACCGTCCATCTGTACAGGGGTTTTTCGTGGTTTCTCAATGTAGTCTAGGCTAATGCCGGGATGGTTCCCACTATATAGGCCACAAAAAAAAACGGCCACGACCGCTTCCTTCCCACTATCCTTCCCATTACCTATAAAAACCTTCATCTCATCATCCCATCATCTCATTAATCATTCATCCGACGCCAATCGATCTTAGTCATCATTACAGTGCGTCGTTAAAACCCAATATAAAAAAATATAAAATCAAATTTAAAAAATGATGACGAAATGATTAGAATACGGATATGCAGATTCCAATTCAACGGTTTCGATTGCATATTTGAGCTCCTGCTCCAGCTCAGGGGATATTTCATTATTTCAATTCACAATACAAACGTGACGTCAATATTCTATGGAATAAGTCTCCTGGGCAAAAATAATTGTTTTACAATTTGTGTATTACATGGCAAATTCAATAAGCAAATCACATTTGTGTTTGTTAGACTCACATCTAGTTGAATATATATATATATATATATATATATGAATTAATTGAATTATACATATATACAACAATAGAATGGAAAATAATGTATACACTTTAAATAGACCTATAGGAGCAAAAATCAATGACAGCTAGCCAATAGTATAATTGTGTAAAATGTCCATTTTTATTTGCAGACACCTAGACCATGTCCACAGGCATATACCTGAAACGTTTCACATACCTGAAACGACTACGTTACCACTAAAAAATTAAAGTCACATTAAAATGCACCGAGAAAAAAATTCACCAATATTATAAGCACGAAAACTAGCAGACAATGTACATCTAGGAAAATATTGTCTGTAAAATATGCGTGAATTTTGTTTATGAATACATTATTTAAAACAATTAACATGTATTCATTTCTATTCCAATGTTAATTTCAAGTGTACATTTTCCTTGATATCGCGGAAGGTGTAATAAGTTCTAGTAGGCCTATACATGAATCTACACAAGCTTATTGGCTAAAGGCCTACAATCACTCAATGGTGTAGGATAAGTTAGATAAAATATGAAAGTACACAACATTGTTTTGCAGTTGTAAACCCGTTACAGTAAATGTATTATTATAATTAAATTACCATATCAAATATCAATCTATCTAATTGGTCCACCTCTTTTATCAGAGTGAAATACTTAAAGGACACCACAATGATGAAACAATTGATTTTAAATTTTAAATGAATAATGATGATATTTTTGCTGTAAAATTAGGAATCATTATCTAAATTTCAGATTGTATGATATTTTTTTTCCTCCAGAGACCATGAGCCATGACGTAGGTAATATCGATTCTGTATGGAAGGTGGATATATAGAACCACGCGCGAATAGGGAATCTGGGGGGTGGAAGTCCCCCCAGATGATTTTTGAAAATATGGACATTTTCAAAGTAATTTTTCGATTCATCAAGTGGTTTTGGAGTCTCATAATTGAATCATCATGGTAGCCTCCTTTAAAAATATAATGTTGACCAACGAATAAACACGCAATAAAATATTACTTATTAATATGAATTGTTTCAGTATACGTATTCTACTACTTGACACTTCCTTTTTTTCGATAACGATTCAATTATTAGATTCAAAAACTGCTCGTGAATCGTAAAAATCACTTGAAAAATGACCATATTTCAAAAATATCACTGCTGGGAATTTTGCTGGGAGAAATTGCGAAATAACTTCAGAAATGTCCATAATGGTTATACTATTGAAAATAGCTTTGGTAATGTCCATAGTGATTCAATCATTGTACTCCAAAACTGCTTGTAAATATCAAAAATCACTTGAAAAATGACATGATCCTATTTCAAAAAATTCCCTGCTGGGCTTTGCTGGAAGAAATCGCAAAAGTATAACTTCGAAAATGCCCATGACAGGTGCGGACTGGCTCCAAAAGGCCCGGGGTGCTGCTTGTAAAGTAGGCATATTGTAGTAAAGTATATATATATATATATATATATATATATATATATATATATATATATATATATATATATATATATATATATGAGCCCCAGGTCCTCTTCCTTCTACTCCTCCTCTGCCTGATTCAGCTCTTCATCCTCCTCATCCTCTTCTATCTCAACTCTTCTCACCACCTTCCCCCATTTCTCTATATGTCCCCACCATTTAACGCTCTGAACCTTCCATCTCTGTTCCACAGTGTTCTTCTCACTCCCATCTTCCATCTCTCCCTCGGTAAGTCTCACCACTCTTCTTCTATCTCTGCACATTTAAGACTTCTCGTACTCTGCTCGGGGTATCCTATTCCTCTCCATTCTTTCATATGTCCGTACCAACTTAGTCTCTCCCTTCCTATCTTCCTATCTTGAACAATAACTGTTCTGTTCTAAACCAACATCCGTTCTTAGCAATTTCATTCTCTTTCTTACCAATTTCAATTACACCTGCAATACTCCATTTCATCTCAGCTGCTTCTGGCATACTCTCTTCTTTCCATCTCCAAGTTCAGGTAGAAGCTACGTAAGTTGGGAAAAATATGATTTATATATGAAAACTTTTATTTTGGGGGGAATATATATAAAATACAAATGAATCTGAAAGTTCAGATAAGAGGCACCTCTTGGTTGTTTCAAGACTTCGAGGTGGTTCTTGCCACCGATGTAAATGGTTAGGGCCTATATGGACTATTTAAAAAAAAAAAAAAAACCTCAACACAGACCGCAGTTTCCAAAAGTCTGGAACACATTATGAGTATAAACCGTTTTTGTGATTATATCCGGACATCGGTAGGCCTACTCGGTATAGTCTACAATTACAAAAGACCAAAGAACAAAGAATGGGTATGCTTTGGAGTTTGGTTTATGTTTTTATTATAAGTAAACTAAACACACGAATGGTGATATTCGTGTACTAGGCCTATAGTCTATGAGATATATAAATATATATATATATATATATATATATATATATATATATATATATATATATATCTTAATAACATCGAAACTATGAAAGTAGTATCGTTTGAACGGGGCACTACAAAGGCGATCTTAACATGTAACAAATTATTATAGAAAAAAAAAACGTGTAGCCGGTGCAGATAATAATGAGACAGCAACAGTTTGTGTCAGAGCATATTCTCTGCATGTCCACGGTATAAGTAGATAGACCCTATAAGCTAGGCTGCATCGATCCAGGTCTTTACACGCCCCTTTTGGTCCCATGGGAGAGTAAGAAATGGGTCTCTACAGAAACGTGACCTCATGCATACATTTAGTGAGTCATCTAGCCTACTTTTACCGACAATACGGTGGAGCGGACATGGGATAGGCATTACCTTCGTCATTTTGTACATTCTTCCGCTGTAATACGACGAGGCATCGTCATAACCGACGTGTATAGGCCTAATCGATTATAGTAGTTTCAATTTCGAATTCACTTGTTTTCTATTGCATTACCATGAACTATTATAAACCTACTAATAATCCTAGACTGTCATTATAATAAAGCCCAGGGACGTCTTAAGGATTTGTGTATTGGGTGGGGGGGGGGGGGGGGCGCACATGTTACATGAATAAAATGACCGCACAGCTGGATACAAACCACGCGCGAATAGGGAATCTGGGGGGTGGAAGTCATCCCCCCAGATGATTTTTGAAAATATGGACATTTTTAAAGTGATTTTTGAAATTTCGCAAGTGGTTTTGGAGTCTCATAATTGAATAATCATGGTATCCTCCTTTGAAAATATATAATGTTGACCAACGAATAAACACACAATAAAATATTATTACTATACAATTAGTACTACCTACCACACGTTGAGAAAAAAATCTTGTGATTTTCAAGATGGAACAAATCTTTTTTATATATAACTACTTGGTTATGTAACAAGAGAAAAAATAAAAAAAATATTGATATTTTCATTTTCTCCATTGTTGAGAATTTATAACAATGCAAAAAACATAAGTAGTTTCCAAACATGATAACTCATACAAAAAGGTTTCTAGCGAAATTCCAAAACATTCAGTCTGTTTCTATAGATCTATTACATCTTGTGACCTAGGATATATCATTTTTATGGAAAACTGTAATTTTCACAAAAGTTTTCTTTTCAAATCTTATTTTTTTAAATGAAAACACTCATCTGAATGTTCTTTGTAAATTCACCAGTAGACCGTTTGGAAATATCCTCGTTCACAAGATGCAGAATTCTATAGGCTTTCCTTCACCAGAAAATTCAAGTTGATAGCTCAATTAAAAGTAATCTTTTTCATGTTTGAAAATTTGTAATGCGTACGAAAAAACTAGTTTTGAGATATGAGCATATAAAGTTGGGCACTAGTTTTAAATAAATATTTTTTCCAGCTTTTTCCTCTTCTTTTTTTTTTAATAACATCGAAACTTGATACAAAATCATTACTCCCCAATTAAGGCTATGGATTAGAAGTAGGATCGTTTGGACGGGGCACCACAAGGGCGATCTTACCCCCCCCCCCCCTCCACCCAAAAAATTAGCTTTTTATAATTTGAAATCTATAGAACGGTACACAATGAATCTTACAATTATTATTTATGGAATAAGTAAAAAGATTATAGCAAATACAAATACGGTTAAATGAAGAAAAGACAACAAAGAATATTTAGATAATAAAATATAGAAATATGTTTTTTTAAGTACAAGGTTGCAGCGTATGGTATAGTACCTTGATATGAATTGTTTCAGTATACATCCTACTACTTGACACTTCCTTTTTTTCGATAATGATTCAATTATCAAATCCAAAAACTTTGCTGGGAGAAATCGCAAAATAACTTCTGAAATGTCCATAATGATTAGGCCTACACTATTAAAAATAGCTTTGGTAATGTCCATAGTGATTCAATCATTGTACTCCAAAACTGCTAGTGAATATCAAA
The DNA here is from genome assembly GCA_964007535.1 of Brachyptera risi. NCBI lineage: Eukaryota > Metazoa > Arthropoda > Insecta > Plecoptera > Taeniopterygidae > Brachyptera > Brachyptera risi. The sequence goes on from OZ023334.1 coordinate 21,404,940, forward strand.
AATCACTTGAAAAATGACAAGGCCCATTTCAAAAAATTCCCTGCTGGGCTTTGCTGGAAGAAATCGCAAAAGTATAACTTCGAAAATGTCTATGACAGGTTCAGACTGGCTCCAAAAGGCCCGGGGTGCTGCTTGTAAAGTAGGCCGATGAAAGTTAGTGCCAGGCACACGTAACGCGCGCGCGCAGCGGCTGCTGGAAGCACCCTCGCTGATCAAAATTTTTCGATTTTTCATGGTTTTCAAGTAGCTTTTTACACATATATTGACACAAATTAATTGGATGAGCGGACTCAATTTCACCATACCCGAAATTTTTTCTTTTCGCTCTCCACTGGTCAAACGAAAATTCAAAATCAGTTGAAACTTAGCATACAAAAGCGTCCTTATCTAATTCGATACTGTATAGTTTTGAGGTGCAATCGGTTGAACCACTTCTGAGAAAACTCATTTCAAAGTTTTAAAAAATCCCATAAGAATAACCCAGAGTGAAAAATCCGTGAGAAATATTTTCTTCGAGAGAATTCAAATTTTAATATAATAATTATACACATTATTACAAACTTTCAGTCGAATCGGATCAGCTGTTTCGATAATAATAATCCGTCCCTGGTTCCAACTGAAACATTGGGTCAGGGGGTGGGTATTTCCACCATCACTAGGGCCGCAGGACTCCTGGAAATCGGTTGGCCACGCCTGGCATTTCCTCCTCATCTTCCTCCTACTCTTCTTCCACTTCCAATTGTTCCACCAATTCCTTCCATTTTATTCTGTCCTCCCACTGACGTTCTGCCTCTAACTCCTTCCACCTTCCTCCTCTCATCAGTACATCCTCTTTAATCAGCCCAATCCACCTCTCTCTCGGTCGTCCCACTCTCCGTGTTCCCACTGTAGCCGCCTCGAATACCCGCTTTGGTATTCTCTCGGTTCCCATCCTCTTCATATGACCGAACCACCTAAGCCTCTCTCTTCCCAATTTGAACCCTAATCTCTCTACTCCTAGCTCACTTCTTATCTGCTTACTTCGAACTTTATCCATTCTCGTAATCCCCTTCACACTCCTCAAGAACTTCATCTCAGCTGCCTGTAGCTGGTTCAATTCCCTAATACCTGCCGACCACGTTAGCTGTTTCGATGTGAAAAAATATTCATTCTTATTTTTTAAATCACTCAAAGCTATTGAGGTGCCAATTAAATCCAAGCAGCAGGTGTCATCATTTAATTGAAAACGTTTAAAACAAAGCCTTGTTTATTATCATAGAAATCAATTGGGAAATAGGAGGGCAGTGATGTAATTGTTTGGATCTCAAGGTGGATATATAATATGTATATATAACCAATCCAAAGAAATGTTGATATATTGTTCCAGCTCATCCATTAACGCGGAAACACATAACGCGTTTTCCTAGTATTTATATTGTATAATATAACTGTTTGCGATGGATTATTATTTGGGTATGGATACGTTCAACCAGTAAATAATCGATCGAAATAGTAATTGAATCATATATATTCCAACTACAATGGTTACAAACATAGGCAAGTATTTCATTAAAAGTTTTCTTGATACTAACGATGATCTCTGTCCCAGCTTGTCGATGATTGTGTTCACGTCTGGAATTTTATCTGTTTCAATGCTCAGTAGTAGTACTAGTGCTTCCAATAGATCCTGATTCATCGTGGATCGTAGTTGTGACTTGATAATTTTGAGTTTCGAAAAAGAGCGTTCACAATTCACTTGAGTGCATGCCAGAGTAAGAAACCTGTAGGTCCGGTAAATTGCCAAAAATGCACTTGAGTCAAAATTATATTTGAGCCGCCAAAGACAAGGCATGAACCATAATAATTTATTAATAATATTGACTTATAGTTATAGTAATGAATTTTGTTCGGCAATTCTTTTGCGCAGTGAACAAATGGATATTTATATAGATATTGTCTATATAATTATATCATATGTTCAGTGTTGGGTAATGAACTTTTAAAATGAACACGTTCGTATTTTTTGAACTTTTCAATGAACGTGTTACATTTGCAGTTGACGATCTTGAACTTTCTTCACGTTCGATTTTTCGGTGATCCTTAATGGAATAAAACGTTCATTTGAAAGTTCATAATTTCAGATCACTCATGATCCTATTTGACACAATTGCACTATCCGTACTTACCCCCGTCCAAATTCCGAATGAGATCGACTATCTTACAGTCTATCCCGAATGTATAATTATAATAATGCCTGTTCGGGATTTCATCATGTGATCACTTGTCACCAGACGAGCCATATATTATTTTTGAACCCTTTTTTTCAATATAATTTTCAAGGTGAATTTTTGAATGATCTTGTTTTTTCGAATTTGAACTTGTACTTTTACAGCAAAGCCACGAAAACAAACTTTGAACTTTTCAAAAGATTGATTTATTTGACATGAACTGAAATTTTTAAAAGTTCCTTTTATAAGTGAACTTCCCCAACACTGCATATGTTTGATGGGGGCCAGGAACGGTCAAAAAGCCCCTCTGCCAGTTCGCGCCTTGTCCATGATGACTCAATTATTAAAACACTAAAAAATCACTAGAAAAATGTCCATATCTTTTAATATTCCCTGCAGGGCTCTCTGCCCCCCCCCCCCCCAGATTCCCTTTTCGCGCATGACCGGTATCCAGCTGGGCGGTCATTTTATTTATGTACACAAATCCTAACGACTTCGCTGGCACTTGTAATAATCTAACACAAATGTAACAAAAAAAAAAATTCAATAGGAGACAGAAAATATAAATATGAATAATATAAATAATATGTTTTCAAAATCCCAAAATGCTAAAAAAAAATTCCCTGACCAAATTTATTTTAATGATACTTTCAAGTTTTAAGGTTAAATAAAGTGACTTTTAGTTGAAATGATATCAGTGCCTTTAAAAACCATGAAGAGGAAAAAGCAGAAATGGAGCTAATAAGAAAAAAAGTATTGATTACGGACACATTGTGATTTTATAAATGGGCGGTATTATATACGTACTTGAATATTGTTTGTTGACTCAATAGCGTGGGACGCTGCAGAATCCTAGTAATAAATACTAGCAAACGTATCATATGCATTTTCAGATGAGTGATATAGGCAGAATTAAATGAAATGTAATCGAAAGCTCTATATTAATCACGAGTTTTAAACTAAATTGTCATGGTCTTCGTCTATCTTTAGCTCAATCGTACTACAATCTGATTGGTTTCAATATTGCTCTTCCAGCTTTGACCTAATTGATGTAAAAATTACTATCCAATTATTTTCTTCTTTAACGGTCGATTTATGTAAGACTCCGTAATAATGTGCAACATTCACATCATTTGTGCATCCAATCCAGATATTCCTCAGTATATTTACAACTAAATGTTTAAGTTTCTTTAGGAACTTTTTAGTCTAGTCTCCTGAAAAATACACTCAAAAGCTGTTCCACTCTATCATCCTATCAACTATTTAGTATAGAACTACTTTATGAATATAATAAAAATAATAATAATAAAAGGTCTTTATTAATCCGGCGAAGTTAAGCCAATGGCTTCTCTTACACTTAACCGCTTTTACATAGACGGATACAAAGACATAATATGTAAAATACTTTAATATCTAATAACTATATACCGGTACTAAATATATTTTCTTTTCAATAAAATCTAATCAAAGTTGGCATACCATGGCTAGAAAACAATTATCAAATTTATTTACTATTTAGGCAGTTGTTTATATTTACAAGCAACTATGCAATAGCATTGGCCACATTAGCTACTTGGTGACATCACGTAATTAGAGCCATGTTGAATTTTTCCATTTGCTGTGAATTTTTTTGACATTATTATCAAGAAGACCGTTACAGGACATTTCTTGTCGGAATGTATGTAAAAATAAATTGTGTAAATTGTGGGTAATGCCATTTAATAAGACGGGACCGGCTGAAATTATAGTAGTATAACGTAAGAGTCTACAGCTCATCCCATTCTTCCTGCATCGACTTCAGAAAATGAAAATATATTTTCAGGTGGTATTTACTGGTAAATTGCATATTTATTTCAGGATTTTCCATCAGAGGATATTTTTATCAAGAATTTTAGGACATTTTAGCACACAAAATGTTTATACATAGCACTGACAATCTACTACTTTTAAAAAGTCTTCTATGCATAAAAAACATAAGCTTTCATCTGATATGATTGTAAAAATAAAGATGCATTCATTTTTATTAGGGTTGCCGTTCAATCAAAAACTCGTGGTCGAAATCGAAGTGTACAATATCGAAAATCGATTGCATTTTTATCGAAAATTGATCGAATTGACGAATTGAAATCGAATCGAAAAAAAGCGAATTAGGTAACAAAATACCATGTTTACATACCCCAGGTGCACGCGCTATATATAAGTATAATGTTACCAAAGACACAACTACGTTCTCTCCTCAGAGTCATTGAATCGACTAACTAATGAAATGACGTAAATCATGACGTCCGGGGTAGAATTCAGTCAATTTCGTATTGCGATTCTATAGGCGCTCGGCCGTCCCAAGTGTTTTCTCACGCCAAAGTCTTGTCTTGTCTCATTGCTCGTCAAGGTCAGACAATGACGGACCACACACAGCAGAAGATCGTTGCGCAGTAGGAATTACGCGTCAAATAAAAATGATCGAAATTGGGAAAATCATACTTCTTCATGATAAAAACATTTATTAAACGTGTTTTTAGTGGAATACCTCGCAGTTTCAAGTTCAGTTCGTTGCCATGAGTGTGCAGGTCCAGTACGCGCCCAATCAAAATGAGCAAAACACGTCATTTTTACCGATTATAGGCAGATTCGCATCCAAGCCAAGGATGAATTTTAGGCTTGCAATTTCGAGAAAAACCCTCGGCTTATATTCCAGACAATTTTAATATTTTAGTTTGCTTTTTTCCCTCAGATTTCTCTTAGACTGGAAACAGTATTTTCATCCAAGATTACGCTTCTATCATCCACGTGATGCGCATTGTTTTTCGACTTTTTCCAAACCAAACTCCTCTGCTCTGGTAGCACGTATAATTTCATTTCATGTCATAATAGATTATGATAATAGATAATAGATTTTTTTTGAAAAGCAATGATACACTCTAGGAGTCATCACTTCACACTTGTCGAAAGTCAAAACCACACTTCTCTTCATAACGACTAGATAAGGCCTGGACGCACGATTAGCGGGACAAGTATTAACTCGAGACAACCAACCGTTCGAAAATCTCGGAACGATGGGCGTCAGTGGAAGCGAGCGCGTTACTCGTGACGCCTCGTGCTACTCTTATACTGTTGTACGCTTCCGATCTTCGAAAATTTTTCGATATCGATCGAAATCGAACGGCAACCCTAATTTTTATTGATGTCAATTCGTTTGGATGAGCGAAGCAGACTCAACTTCACCATACTTGAAAAATTGAACGTTTCTTATGACTGACCAGATCATATTGTTAACTATGGCTTAATGTAGATAATTAATGATAAAAACAAGAAAGATGGAAATGCAATCTCAAGATCCGGCACAAATACTAGAAACTGTTACACGATTCAGACTTTCATCATAAGCATTTGGGAAAGGAGACAAATATGAACGAATGTATGATGAAATAATTAAAAAGAACATTCATTTATAGAAATGGTTTTGTACTTTATTCTTTGAGCCACATCTACAACAAAAATATATTAATGTTATTATTGTAAAATTACTCGGGTGAGAAAAATATTTATTTTGTACAATTTAATTTTGAATACAGAAATGCTTCATTATGTACTATTTGTAACTAACTAGTATATAGGCCTAATTGGTAATTATTAATTACTGTATGCCTTCTTACAATGTTATATCATAAATGAATAATTAGCAGTGACCTGCACCAGGGTAGGCCTACATTTGGATGTACAGTGAAACCTCTATCCATCGTTCCCAGATCTATCGTTTTCCTGGATGTATCATTCATTTTTTCTAGCCCCACTCCCATAATAATCAATGTTGAATTTTCCTGGATGGATAGTTTTCCTGGATGGTTTTATTTTTCTCGTACCTTGAAAAACAATGGATAGAAGTTTCACTGTATTGAAAATTATTCTTTCCCACATGAGAATGGTCAAAATGCTACAATATTCACGCCAGTCTATTTAAAATATTATTCTCAATGAAACTCATAAATTACATATAAATGTATTCAGTATTATCTGAAAACAGCTAAAATTTAATCTTACTGGGAGATTTCCCTTTCTAAATAAAATTGGATGTATGTATAAACAATAAAATTCATGCTTGAGCTGACATATCCAAATTTAGCATATAGGTATGGTGCAAAATAGTGAAATTCAAGTTGGATATTAAAAAATATGAACTATAACAATAGGTTTATGTGTGGTGCACTTGTGCTATTTTTTTTATCAAAGGCATGTTTCTTATTTACAATAATGCGATACTAGTATGATGTTCAAAATTATATTCAAAATTATACACATCGGTAATTTTTTTTCACTCCAAGGTTGTCACAAGAATGATCAAGCCAATAAATATTAAGCCTCCAAATTGACTGCACCTCAGATTTTCAGAATTTTAGTGAAATTCAAGCCTCACTACAAGATTCTGACTTTAATGAAAGTCATCAATTCATAAATCATCAATTTAAAATATTTCTTCAACACGTCACATAATTGTTTTATTGCCGTCAAGGGCCCTCAACTTCTGTGGGACGCGACACAAATTGGAAGTAATTGCTCATCTCAACTGAAGTAGGCCTATCGTTCACTTCCTATTTATAAATACTTAGGAGAGTAGAATGCATGTGATAGTATTACTCTATAAAATGCCACAAAGTAAATTTCACTCTCCCATCTATTCATAAATAGGAAAAATAGATATAACGGTCAAGACGAGTCGTCACTTTCGACAGCAACAACGTACAAGAAAGAGATGTCGGAATTAAAATGAGCACCCAATTGACGACTAGTGATTGACCCGCCCACAAACGCCACAACACAAAACATTCAATCAAATTGGCTGTTTGTTGTGGGAAAATTGACAAGCCTATCAGAGCATATACTAAATGCCCACATGAAGTATAGATCAAGGTGGCCTGCCAATAAGCCACGCCTATCACTAGTGGTCAATTAAATATCTTGAATCATCTTGTTTATAAGCAATTCTAACTTTTGGTTACCAGTGACATTTCCTCAAGCTAATAACATGTCAGGCCTAATTGACAAAATACCCAACAGTAACACGTAGTTCATTCGCCTATTGGCAGCCAGTTTGGAAGTAAAAATTTATGTCGAGGTCATATTTATCAGAAAATCATTCAATTATTATCAAAACGAATATCTTTTCAATGAGAAAAATAATCACTTATTTGTATGTGAATTGTCATGAAGCTACGCACTACTAGAACTTCACTTGAAATAAAAGATGCTCAATGAGCAAAACACAGAGGGCACAATACACCACTGCCATAATATTGACTTGCACCAGTCCAGTAGGCTCTACATTACAAAATATGTAGAAACATCTCGTAACGGCAGTACTCGGTAATCCTAGTATGGAGATAACATATTACTGTACGTAGACCAATTTTATACTCAGAGAAGTTGGTTTCAATCCAAGGTACAGAACAAAATGCTTCTACTAATTACTATATTAAAATGTAATACTTTGGCACCATTCGGCCAAGTTTCTCAATCAGAAGTTAACAAGAACTGGGAGATGAATTATTCAACTATAAATAGATGAAAATATAGCAGGTCCAAACTGATAGATAAAATGTATCTCGAAGTTACAACACACACATTTATGAAAAAACAGGTCTTAATTGCCCATACTCATCCATATACTATTGTACTGTAGCAAGCATTTTATTTTGTAACTCGGCCATAAGCATACAAAACAGAGATCACTATTTGGTTGTAGGCCCGACAGCCACTTGCAACACTACAATACCAAACATCACTCCCTCATACTTCAGAACTAATTTTAGATATAAAATACACAATATATACGGTACCAACTATGCTATAATATAAACTACTGTATTTCAAATGTGTCACTTGATGCTGAAGTGTACATATTGTTATCTAAATTAAATTGAGATAGTATTGCATCATGTTTCATTTTCCCTCATGGTCTAGTATGATTAAGACCTCAAAAGGCTAAGGCAATCAAGGCAATGTAGACATGCAATAAAATGGGTAATTTTTTCTGGAATGATAAAAATTATTTGAAAACTTCACCAGTATTGAGGAAAGATTTTGGTTTGAATCCAAGATAACAAAATGGATAGATCTAGCTTAGTTTCAAAACCACTTGTTACAATATGAATAATTTACTGCAAAAACTTTCAGGCACTTCATTTACTCATGGCATTATCCCAGAGATTTTAGTTCAAAAACTTATAAACAAGAAAATTAAAAGTTGAACTAACCCATCGATCAACTTCCAAAAAAGGAAACTATCCCTATTTTGTTATCAATGAATTCAATTAACACATACCAAAATTACCAACATGTAATTAGAACATCCATTCAAGTCAAGTACACTTCGAACGGAACAGATTCCTATACGGGATTTATAAATGTAAAAACGAACTATAAAACAAAGATGAGAGAAAACTAACAAAACCCGGGTATTATTCTTTATCATAAAAATACATCACGCACTGTTACTTTCAAGTTTTAATCAAGAAAGGCATAACTATACTTAAAATGTACAAATATGAGGTTCAGAAGGGAACAGACAAATTAGTTATTGAAAGTTAAATCACTACATATAAAAACCTTACAAAATATTAGTTAATTATAATTATTTAAAATATGAACATTGAATATTTCAATCACGCTTGTGTCTTGGCTCGTTTACTTTGTCTTTGAGGAGCAATATCTTGCTTTGTAGCTTTGCCACGTTGAGTCTTTTTCACCGGTGTAGATTCAGCAGTGTTCTTCTTGCCTTTCATCACAGACTCCCCTCGAGGACTCTTAGAAGCTACTACAACTTCAGTGTCTACCAGCTTGCCGCGACCTCTCTTCGCTGGCACCACTTCTGTGTCTATAGACGCCGCTGCTCTTTTACTCTTCTTCATTGCAGCTGGTTCTACAGTTTCTACACGTTTCACTTTTCCTGCTTTGGATGGCGACGTCTTTTTGGCTACTTTGACAACCTTGATGCTACGTGCACTTGTTGATTTCGCAACCACGGGCAACTCCACTATCTTGGCTGGACTACGAGACGGACTCGCAGACTTTGCAGCTACAGGAGAGTCCACTTTCTTGGCCCGTCGTCCTCTACCAGCGGGCTTAGCAACGGGCGACTCCACTATCTTGGCTGGACTACGAGACAGACTCGCAGACTTTGCAGCTACGGGAGGGTCCACTTTATTGGCCCGTCGTCCTCTAGCAGCGGGCTTAGCAACGGGCGACTTTACTATCTTGGCTGGACTACGAGACGGACTCGCAGACTTTGCAGCCACGGGAGAGTCCACTTTCTTGGCCGGTCGTCCTCTACCAGCGGGCTTAGCAACGGGCGACTCCACTATCTTGGCTGGACTACGAGACAGACTCGCAGACTTTGCAGCTACGGGAGGGTCCACTTTATTGGCCCGTCGTCCTCTAGCAGCGGGCTTAGCAACGGGCGACCTTACTATCTTGGCTGGACTACGAGACGGACTCGCAGACTTTGCAGCCACGGGAGAGTCCACTTTCTTGGCCGGTCGTCCTCTACCAGCAGGCTTAGCAATGGGCGACTCCACTTTCTTGGCTGGACTACGAGAAGGACTTGCAGACTTTGGAACCACGGGAGAGTCCACTTTCTTGGCCTGTCGTCCTCTAGCAGCGGGTTTAGCAACGGGCGACTTTACTATCTTGGCTGGACTACGAGACGGACTCGCAGACTTTGGAGCTACGGAAGAGTCCACTTTCTTGGCCCGTCGTCCTCTAGCAGCGGGCTTAGTAACGGGCGACTCCACTTTCTTGGCTGGACTACGAGACGGACTCGCAGACTTTGCAGCCACGGGAGAGTCCACTTTCTTGGCCTTTCGTCCTCTAGCAGCAGGCTTAGCAACGGGCGACTCCACTTTCTTGGCTGGACTAAGAGATGGACTCGCAGACTTTGCAGCCACGGGAGAGTCGACTTTCTTGGCCCTTCGTCCTCTAGCAGCGGGCTTAGCAACGGGCGACTCCACTGTCTTGGCTGGACTACGAGATGGACTAGCAAACTTCGCAGCCACAGGTGAGTCCACTTTCTTGGCCCGTCGTCCTCTACCAGCGGGCTTAGCAACGGGCGACTCCACTTTCTTGGCTGGACTACGAGACGGGCTTGCAGACTTTGCAACCACGGGAGAGTCCAGTTTCTTGGCCCATCGTCCTTTAGCAGTCGATTTAGCAGCGGGGGAACTCACTTTTTTGCCGACCTTACCTTGACGTGCACTGTCCTGGAGAGGAGAGCTCAATTCAGTTGCAGTTTGACCGCGGCAGGTAGCTCCACGAGGAGAACCAACTTTCGATGACAAAGCCGACAATTCTTCAAGGCGACCAGCTTTACCTCCTGAAAATCGAATAGAAAACTTCGTAAGCAGAAGAAACATACCAAAGACAAAACGATCAAACTGAAAATATCCCCAGACCCTACAATAATAATCGCAGATTTTTCAGTTCAAAATTAAATGTTGGTCTGGTTGTATTTGTTGACATTTAGCATTCTGTCAACCATTGAGGAATAATTTAACATCATATTTTCATTTCGAGACTTCCTCTGAAAATCTGGCTCCGACATTGAATGGGAGTCTACTTCTTCAACTTAGGACATGAACATGAACAAAGCTATGAACAAAGTTCCTGGTCTTCGAGTTCATTTCTGAATTTGCACTCAGCAAGTAGCACTTAATGTAAGGTTCATTGTTGCTACAATGACGAGGCTGTAACTTTGAAACAAAAGCAACATTAATGCCATAGAGCAAACACACCCCAAACTAGAGCTCGATTCACAGTAGCACCCAAGCACGTTTTTTTCACGGCCAGGTAAGTGATGTGTACCAATCAGAAACTTCACGGAACGTTGACAAGCTGTTCATCTAACTCAACGAGATGGATTAATCCGTGCTACTGTGATACCATGAAACAAGCTGGAAGATTTAGTGCTATTGGCCAGGCTGAATGCAGGTTCTATATTTGCAACCTTTTTGGTTTTGTCTTGAAACATGAAGGAGCGAAATTAGTAACCACCGGCAATAATCGCTATTATGAAATGATTGAATTAAAAGTTCACCGAAGCCCTAAAACTGATCTGATGTGTTAAATACATGTCTTAATAGGTCTACAGTGAAATC
>OZ023334.1:21420276-21478363 GCA_964007535.1 Brachyptera risi
ATATATATATATATATATATATATATATATATATATATATATATATATATATATATATATATATATATATATATATATATATATATATATATATATATATATATATATATATATATATATATATATATATATATATATATATATATATATATATATATATATATATATATATATATATATATATATATATATACACACATATATATACACACACATATATATATATATATATATATATATATATATATATATATATATATATATATATATATATATATATATATATATACATATGTATATATACATATATACAAATATACATATATACACACACATATATATATATATATATATATATATATATATATATATATATATATATATATATATATATATATATATATATATAAAAACCATTCTCAGATGTTGGGCCTGGACATACATGCAAAAAGTCAGAATCAAAATTTAATCATTTCATTTCTCTTCTATCAGAAGGTGGTAAAATTACTATTTTTCCCATATTAGAATTTTGATAGATCTCATATCGTTCAAGGTATAAAAAAAAGAACATATTTCGCTAAATCAACTAGCGTGCACCAAGGGAATGAACCAATGTAAAATGTAGCTGATATCAGTAGCATTCAGATCCATACTTTACAAGAATTCAATTGAAAAATCAGAATGAACACTGTTCAATTTGCTTACCCATCGATTTAGGAGATTCGAGCTTCAGTATTTTCGCTGCCTTTTCTGGAGATTCCAAGTACGACTCACGCTTTCGTTTAAGTGATTTGGCAGGAGTTTTCAGACGAGACTTGAACTTCTTTGAAGTGGTCACAGTGAGTACAGGCGTGGACGTGACAGCACTCTTGCGAGCAGGCGTTCTTTTGGCGATACTCTTCACTGTTGCTTTCGATACACTTTGACGCAGAGGCGTTTTCTTCACAATACTCTTCGGCGTTGCTTTTGATACACTGAGACGAGCAGGTGACTTCTTTGCAGTTTGGGGAGTTGCTTTGGCAACAGAAGCCTGCTCAGGACTTGTAGCAACGCTTTTACGAACAGGTGTTTTCTTGACAACACTCTTCGGTGTTGCTTTTGATACGCTGAGACGAGCAGGTGACTTCTTTGCAGTTTGAGGAGTTGCTTTGGCAACAGAAGCCTGCTCAGGACTTGTAGCAACGCTTTTACGAACAGGTGTTTTCTTGACAATACTCTTCGGCGTTGCTTTTGATACGCTGAGACGAGCAGGTGACTTCTTTGCAGTTTGAGGAGTTGCTTTGGCAACAGAAGCCTGCTCAGGACTTGTAGCAACGCTTTTACGAACAGGTGTTTTCTTGACAACACTCTTCGGTGTTGCTTTTGATACGCTGAGACGAGCTGGTGACTTCTTTGCAGTTTGAGGAGTTGCTTTGGCAACAGAGGCTAGTTCAGGACTTGCAGCAACGCTTCTACGAACAGGTGTTTTCTTGACAATACTCTTCGGCGTTGCTTTTGATACGCTGAGACGAGCAGGTGACTTCTTTGCAGTTTGAGGAGTTGCTTTGGCAACAGAAGCCTGCTCAGGACTTGTAGCAACGCTTTTACGAACAGGTGTTTTCTTGACAACACTCTTCGGTGTTGCTTTTGATACGCTGAGACGAGCAGGTGACTTCTTTGCAGTTTGAGGAGTTGCTTTGGCAACAGAGGCTAGTTCAGGACTTGCAGCAACGCTTTTACGAACAGGTGTTTTCTTGACAACACTCTTCGGTGTTGCTTTTGATACGCTGAGACGAGCAGGTGACTTCTTTGCAGTTTGAGGAGTTGCTTTGGCAACAGAGGCTAGTTCAGGACTTGCAGCAACGCTTCTACGAACAGGTGTTTTCTTGACAACACTCTTCGGTGTTGCTTTTGATACACTGAGACGAGCAGGTGACTTCTTTGCAGATTGAGGAGTTGCTTTGGCAACAGAGGCTAGTTCAGGACTTGCAGCAACGCTTCTACGAACAGGTGTTTTCTTGACAACACTCTTCGGTGTTGCTTTTGATACGCTGAGACGAGCAGGTGACTTCTTTGCAGTTTGAGGAGTTGCTTTGGCAACAGAGGCTAGTTCAGGACTTGCAGCAACGCTTCTACGAACAGGTGTTTTCTTGACAATACTCTTCGGCGTTGCTTTTGATACGCTGAGACGAGCAGGTGACTTCTTTGCAGTTTGAGGAGTTGCTTTGGCAACAGAGGCTAGTTCAGGACTTGTAGCAACGCTTTTACGAACAGGTGTTTTCTTGACAACACTCTTCGGTGTTGCTTTTGATACGCTGAGACGAGCAGGTGACTTCTTTGCAGTTTGAGGAGTTGCTTTTGGAGTCACTCCATCGTTCTTGCCTGCTGTTTTCTTCAAACTTAGGGGCGTTGCTTTGGCAACAGTAACCGGGTCAGGACTTGCAGCAACACTCTTACGCGAAGGTGTTTTCTTCACAATACTCTTCGGTGGTGCTTTCGATACACTCATACGAGCAGGTGATTTCTTCGCGGTTTGGGGCGTTGCTTTTGGAGTCATAACATTGCTCTTGCCTGCTGGAGTTTTCTTCAAACTTTGAGGTGTTGCTACAGCATCCAAATCGTGTGCGGGAGTTGAAATAACGCTCTTCGTTGTCTTACTTGGAATACTCTGGCGGGCCGGAGTTTTCTTCGTCGTGCCATCTTGAACTGCGATCGCAACACTTTTACGACCAGCGCTTTTGTTAGCAGACATTACGGCCAAAGACCTACGCGCATTCATCTTCACAGAGTTCATAGTAATGGCCTTGACTGAAGACAGACTCCGACGATTAAATGTCTTCTTCACAGATTTTACCGGCAGTTTACTGGGCTGGCTAGCCACTGTTGAAGGCACCTTCTTCTCTTTAGTGATGGTTTTTCGTCCTGTAGCAGTATTACCAACTGTAAGCTGCTGCACGGTCGTCTGTGGACCAAGAACCACCCGAGTGGCTCCAACCAAAGTCTTCCTTCTATTGGACGGAACTGGTTTTGGTGTAGCATGTTTCAAACTGCCGGTAGTCTTACGTCGTTTCGGGTTGGCAGATGGGCGGTTCTCGATGGAGCCGGAAATAGATCGGCGCACCGGAGGAACGATTGCAACCAATCTGTCAGCAGATGTCCTCGATCTGCCATTCAGTACAGAGCTGTTCTGTTTACTATCAGTTTCATCCTGCACTGGCCACTGTACCATTGCTGGCGATGACAATGGCTTCATGTAATACATAGAGGTTGAAAGATACTCCCAACGAAGTACACGATCAGCCAGGGTTATCTTATCTCCATTTTCGAGAACAACTATTTCGTTATTCAAGCGCTTTCCATTTAAATATGTATTCTTCTTCTCGCTCAGGTTCTGAAGAGTGGACTGAAAATGATTTAAAGAGGACTTTAGAAATCTCAGACTTCAAGTATATGCTAGAAGTTGGCCCTAGTTTGATTTGAGACTTTCACGTGCAAGAGAAACCAGTCATTTTGGAATTTAAACAAATTTGTATCTACATCTGTGAGCTACACCTGTTTACTATTTTTCCAAATTATATGAGAGATGTTCTCCAAAGAGAACTTCATATACAGCACCTAGACATTAGAAATGGTGCATAAAAAATGTGAACACATATTTTGCCTTTACTATATGCCTACATGAAATTGTTATTAGTATGTAATTGAAACTTTGGAAACATCAGATGTGCAGAGCACTACGGAAGTAACTGATGTGATTTGTGAAGCAGTAATAGGCTATTAGACATGGCACACAATTTTGTTTCGAGTTTATATAGCTGGTTACACAACTTTGAAAAGACTTGAATGCTGTTGCCTATCCTTCGGTACAATAGAGCTATATAATCCAAGTCTGTATGAGAGGTTTGTTCTGGTAGTTATGTATGTAATGTAATGCAATGTTGTTATGTGATTAAGGTCCCATGGGTCACAATTGGGGATGGTCACAATGGCCATGTATGATTTTTTAAATATATATTCAGAGCCTGCAGTACAAGTAGTATATTGACAAGTCCACACATGCCCATCAATATGAAACATTAATTAGCACAAAGTTATTATGAAAGGCCTACAGTGGAACCTCTTTAGTACGTTTTTCAGAGGACCAGAGAAAAAAACTTACTTGAGTGAAAAACTAAAAACTATTCATCACGTGGAAGCATATATATGGATTGTGGATGGGATCAAAAAATGAAACTTACCAAGGTGAAAAATGTACTAAAGAGAAACTTACCAAAGTGGTTCTACTGTATTTCTTTTATTCAACTCCATTTTCTCAAAAGTTATGAGAGGACTGCTATATGACAAACTTATATTCAGTCATTTGACCTGACTTTGGATGGCCTGCATCACCAATGGTATACACTTGCGATCACATAAAATGTTTTTCCTCGAAATTTAAATAAAATCTACTCACGTTTTACCACTACTATTTTATACAGCGAACACGGAGAGCATATGTAGGCCTATGTATATTATCTGCTAGTATTAGTGTGTTAAACACGAAGCAATCACTGGATAAAACTTCAGGTCTTCAATGTTTTGGTGAAGAGTAACAACGGAAGAGACTGAACAGAAAACTGATCAGGGGGTCTCAAAAAGTAATGTCTGAGTGACTTGAGAAAAAAAATGTACAAGCGCGTGTAAACAGAGTGAATGTATGTAACGTAGTGTAATTTGTGTCGACTACCAATAGTTAATGTGATCCAAATCAAGTAGGCCTACAATACAACATAATCTCAACCAACAAAAGTAAGTTGAAACAATAATAAAATAGAGAAAATTATGGTGATGAGCTAAAACTTACTTTTTGATTTTTCTTCGATACAATAATGCAATGTTTCTCAGCGACTGACTGGAGGTGAATCCTCACATTGCAGTTTAATCCGCGGCCAATGGTGCACAGATCTGTGGTCACAGGGAATCGAGACCCGTCGACTCCCTGACGCCGCATGATCACGATCCATCCGTGAACAACTGACGGATACCTCGGCATCTTGACTCGTACAGCAGTTCTGCGTTACCGTTACTTACCTATAGAAACATTTATAAATTCAATTGAAAGTTCAATGGTAATTATGTCGAGAATAATTCAATTCAATCATCTTCATTTCATTTCGACTATAATAGACGATATTCACTGTTTAAGGTATGGTACTTGTATACCTTGCACTGAAAAATCTACAATTTTGATATTTTTACACTTTTTTCTCTTGATTCAAGTTGGTCTCAATTCAATTAGGCCTAGATTTGACATATTTTTCTACATTGTTACATTATTTAAAAAATGTAGAATTACAATTTCAATTGTTGAAAACAGACAAAACTTGTAAGAAGAAATCTCAGTTTCCATTAACACTATGAGGCTAATGTTAGTCTTATTTTTGTTTGCAAGACATCATAGAGTAAAAGTATGAAGGATTATAGTACTGTGACTACTAGAAGTATTTTATTTAAATTTTTACATGTTTGGTATTTTTTTCTTGTACTTTTTAAGCAGAAATAATTTAAGATGGTAAATTAAAAATCACCCATCACACAGATTGCAATTATCCTTCATACTATCATGCTCCTATAATCAAGGAATTCAACAACAAAATTAGCCTCCTATCTCAATATTGAGTACATAAATTATTGTTACAAGTTTATCAAGGCATAGTAAATCAAAATTCTTATATAAGTAGGCTTGAAGTTGAGGCTACTTTGAAACAGTATAAAATTCCTCATATGTGGAGGTTACCAAGTGATACACATTATTTATTTACAAAAAAAAACTATATACCGGTATCAGATTTGAAAAACAAATTAATTGCTTATGAATAAAAAAAGAAGAAAAGTGCACTTTGAAGGTATACAAGTACTTTAAGGATGAATAGCCTAGATTGTTAAAATCCCACAAAGTGAAAGATTCTTGGAAAAACTACCTAAGTGTCCCGTGACTTTGCTAGTTTACTGTGTACCAGTACATAATTTGTATCTGATTGCTATTATTCTGATCATTTATTTTTCAATTGTATCCCTCTATAACCTTTATTGAAGTTTTCACTCGAGTTTGAAATTTGAAGGTTTATAAATAAAATCATGTTCCAATTTGTCAGAAATTGCTTGTCCCACTGCACAAGACTGTGTTTTTATCACCTTTAGGCCTATAGTTTGGATATTTTCAATTTGTATTCATCAATTTTTTTACTCATGAAAGCATTTGCAATCATAGTAATTTTATGAAATAATGTTACCATCTTTTTGGAAATAGTTCCAATATATTTTGTCCACTTTTTTACCTGTCCCAAGCCTCCACCTCACCTGTGTTACCCTCACTGAACTCTCACATATTGCCCATAGATGTTGCTACTGTATTCATTTGCATTGAGTGCATTGCATTTTTCAATGTCAAGTGGCTGCCCAGCAATCATAGGCCTACTGTTAGTTAACCATCATTTTCATGCTATAATTTAGGTCAGTATTTTTCAATGAGCTCATTGTGTTATCATTGAATACTCATGCCTGGAGTTTACATTTCTACATCAAAGTCTTTCCACCAGCTGTGGTATTAAAGCATGGTCAAATAAATTGGGTAGGCCCATCAACGATGTTCTTTTGTTGGCCCCAGAAAATTTCAACTGTTACAAATCTCAGAACCAAAACCAATTTGTTTGGAAATTGAAACAAATTGGTTAAAACCAATTTAAACTCACTTTATCTACACTTCAACACTGTTGACATGGCAAAACTGAAGGCAGTCAGTAAAGATACACTGCTACCAAGGATATTTGCCCTTTTCACTCAGACATCAATTTTGATGGAAAATAATGTTATTTATTTTTTCTCTGCTTTTTAGGTTTAATTCAATTCTTCTTAATTTTGTAAAATACATATAGGCACCATGCGTAGGACATGTTGCGATACTGGCTGCAAGATTTCGCAACTTTGTGGGTAAAGTTGTTCGGGCGGGATTGGAAAATGCATGTTGATTAATGGGTGAACAAGTTGAAATAAAATGAATAATACCGATTGTTTGAAAGGTGTGAGAAAAGGTAATTCTAATTGTTGTGTAGTGGGGTGTATAAACCGACGATCCAACACTAACACTAATGTAAAGCTGTATAATATTGTGCGTTAGGCCTAGGTATACTTTTACTTGGGGGCCTACTTCGATCCGAACTTTGTAAAGGGGTAAACCAATGGAAGTTTGACGAACCACTTTAGCTGATATGAAGCTCGAGTTATTAACACGCACCTCACACAAATCCAAAACATGGCTAGCTTAGAACGAACTAGTTCCTTTACTGAAGAACTGGCCGGCCACATAGCCGCCTGTGATGGGTTTAAACCAGGGACTGAGACCGTAACCATAACCGTAACCGCAACCGTTAGAGACCCGTGTTTTTTCAGCAACCGTAACCGTAACCACAACCTTTATAATTTGTATGGTACAACCATAACCATAACCACAACCGTTACTATTTTTCGGGCTCAACCGTAACCGCAACCGATAACCTTTATGCTGAGGTGATGAGAACCACAACCACAACCAGTAACCTTCATGATATCTGTTATTCGGGTCTCAAAAAGGTCCCAAAAAGGGCTTGAAACGGTTGTTTCAAGACAGACACTGAATCTGAAGGAAAGCAAATATAACCATTCAACTTCCAGCACTGCAGACATAAACTCTACTATGTCAAGGTTTTGAGGCCGAGCTTCATGAGAGGGAGGAGGTGTAGTTGAGTGACAGTGTAATAAAATCACTCTTCCAAGATCTGTGTCTAGTAAGTGGTCACAAAGATTAGTATTTGTGGAAATTCCAAAAGTTTGCTGGAAACAGCTCTAAAATATGTAATTGACACTAGAGAGGACGGCTTGAACCACCCGTGCGCTAGTGTTGTGGGATAGGGAAGACGGTCGTTCGGGACCTTCATCACTCGGATGCACGTTTAACGGTAAAAAAAGTGTAAACGAACTCTTACTCTACCGAGACTTCACTTATGAATGGGGTTAAAAATGTGTCCAAATAACATGTTTGGGTAGGCCTATAACAAGTTGAAAAACAGTCCGAATGATCAGTCA
Organism: Brachyptera risi; assembly: GCA_964007535.1. Taxonomy (NCBI): domain Eukaryota; kingdom Metazoa; phylum Arthropoda; class Insecta; order Plecoptera; family Taeniopterygidae; genus Brachyptera; species Brachyptera risi. The sequence continues at coordinate 21,428,356 of OZ023334.1, forward strand.
GTCTTTCAAAAGAGATCGAAAGAGATGGTTCAATGGTGTCTGGTGTGAATGGTGACAGTGACTATTTTCAAACCGCGTTGATGTGCGATATGTCATAGTGTAATTTTATCAACTTCATAATCATCACCGAGTCGTGCCTAATTTATTCAAATCCCATGTAGTTATTGAAAATTATAACCAAGTTACAGCTTCAAAATGGGAAAGAAATCTAGTTCGATTTGTGAGTAGGCCTTACTTGCACAAAAGAATTACTGACTGGTAGTCTACTGACTATAGACTAGGAAAACGCATTGTGTGGCCGTGTTGATGGATGAGCTAGAGCCTATCAACATATCTTTGGATTAGTTATTTATATCCACCTTGAGATCAAAACAATTCCGTCACTGCCCCCGTATTTCCTGATTAATTTCTATAATAATTGAGAAGGCCTTGTTTTAATCGTTTCCAATCAATTGGTGACACCTGTTGCTTAAATTTAATTGATATCTTGATAGCTTTGAGTGATTAAAAAAATCACAAATTTTTTTCATATCAAAACGACTGATCCGATTTGAGTGAAAGTTCGGAAAATGTGCATCATTATCATATTGAAATTCCTTGAGAATTTGGATTCTTTGAAAGAAAATATTTTCCACACATTTTTTCATCAAAGTTAGTCTTATGGGATTTTTGAAAACATTGAAATGAGTTTTCTCAGAAGTGATCCAACCGATTGTGCCTCAAAACTATACAGTATCGAATTAAATGAGGACACTTGTGTATGTCAAGTTTCAACTGAATTTTCATCTCCGTTCGACCTGTGGAGCGCGGAAAAAACTCTTTTTCGAGGGTGGTGAAATTGAGTCTTCGTTTCACTCATCCAATAAGTCATCTTGCACGGTCGGAAAATGTGCCACCAAACGGTAAGCAGTGATTTAAAACAAATTTACTGAAATTATTATTGAAAATTATGAATTTCGAATCGGATCTCATACTTTGGTGATCACTAGGTAGTATAATTAGGCAAAATGTTGACAAAAATTGAATATGAGCTTAAACACCGGGCGCGCAACCGGGACCTTTATAAAATTTGCTTTACAACCGTAACCATAACCGGGACCTTTATCAAATTCAGTTCATAGCCCTAACCGCAACCGGGACCTTTATGAAATTTGCTTCACAACCGTAACCATAACCGGGACCTTTATCAAATTCAGTTCATAACCCTAACCACAACCGGAACCTTTATAAAATTCAGTTCATAACCCTAACCACAACCGGAACCTTTATAAAATTCAGTTCATAACCCTAACCATAACCATAACCGGGACCTTTATAAGATTCAGTTCGTAACCATAACCACAACCGGGACCTTTATAAAATTTGCTTTACAACCGTAACCATAACCGGGACCTTTATCAAATTCAGTTCATAGCCCTAACCGCAACCGGGACCTTTATGAAATTTGCTTCACAACCGTAACCATAACCGGGACCTTTATCAAATTCAGTTCATAACCCTAACCATAACCGGGACCTTTATAAAATTCAGTTCGTAACCATAACCACAACCGGGACCTTTATAAAATTCAGTTCATAACCGTAACCACAACCGGGACCTTTATAAAATTCAGTTCATAACCGTAACCACAACCGGGACCTTTATACATAAAGGTCTCAGTCCCTGGTTTAAACCCATATTTAATGATTAGATCATTGACCCTTTTCACAACGTCGGCCATAACAATAACACTGGATCCAAGCTGTCAGACGAAATCTTTCCCAATAAAAATGCTCCGAACTACCACCGGAAGCGCGTAATGTAATATTTAGTAATGTTAGCAGCACGCTCACCGGCCAAACTCGGTGCCTATACTCAAGAAGTGAAATAATATACCGGTATATAGCACAGAAAGGCGATATTCCTTTTTTTTTTTGGCATGCCCTATTGATCTTCCATAACCATTCCATGTAACCATAGTTACCAACAGCATGTTCAAGCATGTGACATTTAGCAAATACAGAACTTTTTTTGAAAGATATGAAAATCATAAATTATGTTGAATAGTTCATTTTGGTAACACAGGTGAAAAAATGTAATCATGAATCGTATCTAGGCTACTTTATCTAATTTCCATTTGTTTGAAATTTAGCATTTAGCATTTAGCAATGCGTGCTTCAAAATAACCCAAAACCATGTACAAAAAGTTCAAACTAAATAGCTATTTTGGAATTTAAAAAATATCAAAATTTGGTAACACAGGTGAGAAATTTAGCACACATAAATCTGAAAAAATATATTCATGCCAAAATAGTGAACTTTGGGGAAATAGGCCTAAGTGCTTGGGTATCAACAGTACCGTAGCACATTATTTCAGCATTAAAATTATTTTTTCAAATTGAAATAAAATTAATCATTTTGAAAAAAAAACTGAAAAAATAAATATTTTCAAGAATGACCTAGGCCTATGGCTAAAAGAACTGATAACGAGCTCATCCATTATTCGACACCAGACCCAAATAAATAATTAACCACTCGAGGATCATCGACGCATATACAGGTTTTACTTTTTACACTTGCCATCAAGCTGCATTCTGTATCTCAACAATGGTAAGTCATGATGACATAGGACTTGTGCTGACATCTAGAAGATAGCTTGAGAAACAGTGTCATTTCCAGATGGAATTAAGGTAATTCATCAAAAAATAATAATGATATAGCCACCAGTTATTTCAGAACCTTGTTCTTGGTTTTGTGCTCTTAGAGTTTTTCCCTCCTTTCATGTGTCAAAATGACAAGTTGCAGACGGATAAAGAGAGATATCGATATCACGTACATATCGAGTGATATTGATATTCGAGTGATAATGGCAAATTAATTTTTTTACAAATTCAAAATACAACAAAATCAATAGGTCTACAATGAATCCATTTGTTCCCACTATAAATGTTATAGAAGGATATTTATATAAATATAATATATAAACACAAGTACGTATCTGTGCAGTAAAACCTGAAAATAGCCCAGCCTGAGTGGTCGGGTAGTGAATTAATAACCTGGCTGAAAAATGGTCAAGACTAGGCCCATGCATTTGAAGTGAGAATTCCTAATGAAGGAATTCATCAAGAGTTTCAACTTTCATAGAGGCCTACAAGTGGCTAGAGGTAGACTAGTCAAAATCTTCTTGGTAAAATGACTGAAATTTTGATCAAGAATCAACTATTTTTTTCTACTGTTGACTCTTTCCTTAGATCTAACCAGTTACTTGTAGGCCCAACAGAAAGTAGAATAGGCCTATACACACATTTCAAATTTCGTAATTCATCTCAATTGCAGAAATTAAAAAAAAAATTCCTTCAGAGACCACGAGCTATGAAGTAGTCATTATCGTCAACCGCAGTGACATTGAACACTTTTCATGCTAAAACTTGTATAGCTTTTACTAATGAATGAATAGAAGGGCAAAATATCGACCTATTATGAATCCTCGTGTTACTTGATAGAATCTATTGATGAAAATACAGATTTGTTATCATAGAAAATTTAAAATTAAAATAAAACACGAGTGTTCAAAGTCACCTTGCGGATGGGGTGACATTGATTTTCCATGATAAAACTTTGTATTTATGAGGGGTGTTCAAAGTAACCCCATAATATTAGGCCTATACAGCATTCAAAAAGCTATCTTCATGTCCAAGTCTTGGCTCTTTAAAAATAATTTCTATGGTCTATTTTCACCATTTTATACTTTCAAACCTTTGTTTCTTCACTTTGGAGCTAGATTTTATGGTGACAACACTCATAAAAAAAATAAGTAGAGGCAATAGAAAAATTCTTCATTTCTTTCTGCACAAGACGGTCGAATTTTTATTTTTCCAAGTTACAAACTGGCTACATTTTTGGTTCAATCAAAGTGATGAGACATAGGAGTCAAATGAAAAACAGAACATGAACATTGGGAACAGACAAACTAGGAAGGTGGGATTACAGGTTCAAAGCTAGTTCAAAGTCACCCCAGAGGCATGACATAATTACATTTATTTATTAATGAATTTTTATTCAACAAATGGTGAGCAATATTTTAAAAATCTCTGGATTACTATCCAAGTAAATTGCAAAAAAAATTGCATTCTGTAGACATCTCCGAACATATCTGCCGATGTACATTTTCTCCTTAAAATTTGAACCACTTTTTTGGTATAGGCCCAATATATATTTTTTTGAAGTGTATAGACCAAATTACCAAGTTGAAAATATATTTCCTCACACCTTCAACTCATAATAGAACACATAAAAAATGAACTGACATGCAACTGTACAAACAAATTTCAAGAAAAATAAATCAAAGTCACCCCAGTTGACGGTATCGATTATGTATTAGAAACAAAACAGAATGAGTACCGGTAATGTCAACAATACGACTCTGGCCAAAAAATGGGTCCTGAAGGACAAATAAATTTATGATCATTCCTGAAATTGAGATGTTTTCTAATTTTCTCTTGACTGGAGAAAAGGAATATTGTCATTATCCATTAAATCTAGTTTCGGGGTTGAGATGTCATTTGAATAATTTAAAAAGTAAAACTAAAACTAAATAAGAATTAGTCCTAGGGCTAATCCTAATATACCGTAAGCCTACCAGCCTAATATTAGCCTCACTTAATGTCAATCACAAAGAATGTAGACCTAGCCTAGGCCTAGGCCTAGGCCTACTGACATTTGAGTTTATACCGGTACATACTGCAAATTCAATGCTAGGCCTATTATTCATCAATAAAACAAAATTGTGAAACAATCCAGTTATCTTGTCACCAAAGCCAGGCCTAGGCCTAATGCTCAACTGGAATACCTCAACGAAATTCCCTATCTTCGCAACTACGAGTTGCAAATAACAGTAGGCCCAGAACGGTCCTAGAGTCATCGAGCTAAAATACTCTCGGCCTAAATCTAGGGTGACCTAAACTAGGCTTAGGGGCCTACTTAATACTGGTGATTGGAGGTTAGAGCATTGACTTGGGCAATACTTGGGCCTAGCCTGGGCCTATTAGAAAAGTTCCCACACTTATCCTTTATTTCAAAGAACGCCTGCTCTTTTCTCAACTCTCAGGTAGGCCCTAGGCTTGGGCCTACTTATGCCTATTGGGTGGTAGGCCTGGGCCTTTTCAATTTGCACTATAATTATTCGAATGTCGATCGGAATGAGTATGGACCAACGCGGCTAAGCTTGGAGGGAAAAAATATGTGGAAGAGGAAGACCCATTTCATGTGCTTTCAGCTGGCGCATTCTCCAGCGATAGCCTATGCATGTAAACATGAAAGCATAATATATTTCCGAAAACAAACTTAACTAGTGCCTTACCTTCAATAACTTTGTTGTTTCGCATATGCCTATTCTACAGTTTTTCTTTGCATACCATTCTTCTCAACGACTTTTTCAAGATTACCTACTGTTCGACAGCGACATTTTGGACTAACGGACTAACCAAATATCTGCCAATCACGGTAAAGCGCGGGCTCGAGCAAGACTCATAAGGTTAAATAGTTCTATGTTATGCCGCCGATATATTATTATTATTCAATTGAAATCATAAAAAAATATTGGATATGAATACATTTTAATATTTCAATCGAATTTATATCCATCGTTCTCATTCAATAAATTTGTTTGATGATAGCATTATTTTTCACTGCGCGTATCAATACTAAATACACACATAGTAGGAACTATTTAAAACAAAATCAAAATACACTATATTTGAAAACGAGCCTATCTAATGAAATAATTGAATAATTGCGAACAGAAATAATATGCACAATGTAGAAATTGAGACAAAAATAATTTTTTGGATAGAATAAACCCCCATTTGCATACTTTAGTTTGATGAATGATGATATACACATTTTTTGAACTTCTTTTGATTCTTGAAATCGAATCAACGAGTTAAACTTCCGGTATAGTTGAAACTTGTCGTTGCTTGTACGTCAGTCTCGACCAAATCTCGACACGCCCACTGCTTTTTCAGTAGTTTGCCGGCCACGTCCCTTTGGCCTTTGTGAACGTCAACGTCGGATAACATCACTTAGAACTTTACAAAACACTACAATTATGGTGATTTATTACTTATAAACTTAGCTCTATTTTTTAGTTAATGAATACATAGTCTTCATTCAAATATGCTGTAGTTAATATAAATTTGGCGTTTCAAGGAAGTGATATTTTATAGGTTATGTGGGACTTGTGTGGGCCTGCCCTAACAATGGCCCTAGCTTGTGACTGTATTTTCATGCATATTCCTAGTGGCATTTAGACTTTAACTTATTGTTGACGGAGGGTGAATACAGTAGTAATCTGCTACCTTGGATATCTAGCTTAATTAGGCCTACAATCGATTCTGCAATATCGCAAAATTCTTGCAAATGCCTAGGCCTAGGGCCTAGCACATTTCAAGTAGACATGGGCCCTAGCATAGGCCTGCCCTAAGTCCAATTCAAGAATGTAGGTTATCGCTTTACTAGGCTTCTAAAGAGATAAACCATGAGGGTCAAAACTTCTCATACTAGGCCTACATTGATTGTTTACAACTATTGAATGTAGGCCTACTCGACCTAGGCCTGTGCTCGAGGTATTCCAAGTGACTAGGTCTACGATAAACTGTCCATAAGATTTTTAATACATTTGCGGAGGCCTACTAATGTTTTGGGCCTACGTTAACCTTTCGCAGTGTATATTATTGCGAGAGATAGACATTGAATGATTTTTTAATTTTATAAAAGTGGAATAAAAAGAGTCCATGGGCAACAATAGATGCCATTGATTTTTCTTTATTTTTATTGTAGGCCCTATTAATTGGATGAGCAAAGCGAAGACTCAATTTCACCATACCCAAAAAAAAGTACTTGTGTTTTTTTTTTGTTTTTTTTTCTGCTCGCGCTCCTCAGGTCAGACGAAAATTCAAAAATTTTTGAAACTTAGCACACACAAGTATCATTATCTAATTCGATACTGTATAGTTTTGAGGCGCAATCGGTTAAACCACTTCTGAGAAAACTCATTTCAAAGTTTTCAAAAATCCCATAAGAACAACCCAGAGAAAAAAATTCAGGAAAAATATTTCATCCGAGAGAATTCCAATTCTCAGGGAATTTTAATCTGATAATGATAAATGACCTCGCTGTCGATGCGCCTCAAAACCCTAATATTCATTCCTAATACACATTATTCCGAACTTTCACTCAAATCGGATGAGCCGTTTTGATGTAAAAAAATATATAATGTAATTTTTATAAATCATGCAAAGCTATTAAGATACCTATTAAATCAAAGCAACAGGTGACACCACTTAATTGTAAACGATTAAAACAAAGCCTTCTTTATTATCATAGAAATTGATAATGGAAAATAAGATGGCAGTGAAGTAATGGTTTGGATCTCAAGGTGTAAATATATATTTATAAATACATACATATATATATATATATATATATATATATATATATATATATATATATATATATATATATATATAATTAATAACCAATCCAAAGATAAGTTGATATGTTCCAGCTCATCCATCAACACGGCAACATATAACGTGTTTGCCTAGTAAATAGTATTGTATATTGGGTGTCTATGGGTGTGGATATTTGGGTCTATGCTTTTTTTGTGTGTCATAGTCTATAATCTGTGGAGTGAAAAATAAGGGTTCATAAAGAGACCTCTGCATAATCTTAAATATATATGACCATTTTGTTTCAGATTGAAATTGAATCTATGGCACGCTATGTGTCACCTGTAAATCCGGCTGTTTTTCCACATCTAACCATCGTTTTGTTGGGAATTGGCATATTCTTTACTGCCTGGTTTTTTGTCTACGAAGTTACAAGTACAAAATTCACACGAGACATTTTCAAAGAACTTTTAGTAGCACTTGTTGCTGCTATATTTTCTGGATTTGGTGTTCTGTTTCTACTTCTGTGGGTTGGAATTTATGTTTGACGTGTATGTACATCCTTTGCTGGGCTATAGCCTATTCATTCCTTCATATAAATAAAATGTTTTTAACATAATATATCAATAAATGTAAATTTTACAAACAATTATTTCAGTGATTTCAAGTGTAAGAATTCTCGAGTGCATTTATGGTCAGTTGTATCATTGAGTTTATAGTGAGTATCATTGAGTTACAGACTATGAACTCAATAGTTGTATGAACTGATGATCAGTAGAGTAAGCAATAATTAGTGAAATAAATTGTTATCCCCCTTGGTAACGAAGCCTACATCATTTCTGACTTTGATTATTAATTAGCTACCGGTAATTCATACTTGATCATCAGTTTGTACAACTGCCCCTCACACAACTACTGTATATCATCTTGATTCTATCCCTTACTTTATTCAACATTGGATTATATTAGTATGAAAGCTTTCATCCAAGATTTAACCATCGCCATTTCTTCCACCTAGACCATACCTGTATCAACGAGAGTTGTGTCTGCCAATATAACAATGTTGAATGTTTATAGCTGGAGTCTTTCAAAGGTCAATGATTTTTAGGACAAATGTTATGATTAGAAAAAATCTCTCAGAAGTGTTGAATGTTCAGAGCTGCAGCAAATTTCTATACAAGTAGCCGAGTCTTTGCAATTAGCGTATTTAGTTTGTGGACCACTGTCCTTACCCTCTTATGGATACAAGTATCCAAGAGTATACCTATACTTCCATGCCTTATTGTGGGGATCATCCTAGTTTCATATTTGTTTTGTGTATTTTGAATACGTTTGCACTCAAATTATTCTTCCCAGACCTGTGAAATTTTGGGAAATATTTCTGAATTTTACAATATATGCCTATTGCATTTTGTTTTTGATTTTCATGATTTCTCCATTAATTATCATGTAGTAACTAATGACCAATGAAAATAAATTACAAATACATTGATCTATTGTGTTTGGGATTTAACTTTCATTATTTTATTGATTTTTAAGTAAAATCAAATATGAAAAATATGTGCTGTCTGTAGGGTTGTAGTCTACTTAGCAGAGAATGGACATAATCATGTCAATGTCCGTCACATTCGGAGCCCATAATAGTGAATCGGGTAGTCATGCAAGGTGTCCATTATCGCCATCAATATATATTTTAGCCACAGATCGCATTTTAGGAGAACTGTCAGAGAGAGAAATATCTAATGTGTACAGAATAGACGTTCTCGTGATAATGCTTCTGTTCTTTTCTTTGCTGATGATGCCATCATAGTCATCAGGAAAAACAAACAGTGAGATAAAGTCCTGTACCAAATGTCAATGTCAAGGCTCCACTCTTGAAACTTGGATTGAATCTCAACTTATGCAAGTCGGTTGCTATTGTCATTGAAAAATGAAAATGATGTGAAGAAGTTTTGTATATAGATCATGTTAGTCCTAAGGAGATTACTAGGCAAATGCAGCATAAGCGTAGTAAGATGAGCGATATATCTACTGGTATATGAAGAATAAGTGAAAACTCTTCACACCTTGACTCCTATAAAATATACTCAATTCGGTAAATATCGAATCTAGAAAGCCGTGAATCTCAGCAATGGATGTGCCGTGATGTAGTGATGCCAACCAATTTTAAAGAAATGCTCCAACTCGAGTCTTGAAAATGAAATATTTCTGGGGTCAGTTCCCGATTCCAGGGTCCCGATTGCATGTAGCGCATCTATTGCTTTTATATCAAACTATATATTGTTCTTAATATATATCAATGATTTACCCGTCTCAGTAGTTGATACTCACCTCATACTTTTTGCCGACGACACTAGTGCTCTCGTAAAAGGATCTGACGAAGAGGAACTCAGTACGAACATCAACAACGTTGTTAAATTACTTGACAGCTGGTTTAAAATTAACCATCTTACTTTAAATAGCAACAAAACTACATTTATCAACTTCAAACTAACATCTGAGCCTGAAGCCTTAACCGTATTCAATTCCACCTCACAACTAAAGCAAACAAATAATACAAAATTCCTAGGTTTAATGATTGACCAGCGACTAAACTGGCATATCCACAGCGAATATATAGCAAAGAAACTACGCTCTGCCAACTACGCTCTACGACGCGCCAAATGTCTATTCAGCAAATCTGTCCTCAACAATATATACTATGCATACTTCCACTCAATCATGACTTATGGAATTACAGCCTGGGGCAACTCCCCTGCTCTCAAGAGAGCATTCATCCTCCAAAAACAAGCTGTAAGAATTATTACTGGCCACAATCAAAAGAGAAGCTGCCGACCACTATTTAGAAAACTCAGTCTGCTTCCTCTACCTTGCATCTACATACTAGAAACAATATCGTTCATCAAACTCAATTTCAAATCTCATAAAACTAATCAAGACAATCATCACCACGACACCAGGCGCAAAATAGATATATCAATCCAGCAGCACAACCTCAAAGCATTTGAAAATACAGTTGACTACCAAGGCGTCAAACTGTTTAATAAATTGCCTTCAGAGATAAAGTATATTCAAGATGTTCATAAATTCAAGAGAGCAGTAAAACAACTACTCCTTAAACACTGCTGTTACTCCACACAAGAATTCCTGGAAACATCACTCTAATTAGGCCTAGTTCTTCCATTTCAAAATATGTCATTTCAGTGTTACTATTCTCTATGCTACATTATCATATTATTATAATTTCATTATTATTTTTCTGTTATCACTATTATTACTATAATATTATCAAAATCATTATTACGAAGCTTTACATTTTATATTTAACGTACCCTATTTCTCTATACTCTTGTCTTTTTTATCACAATAAATATATGAAAATCAATATTGTACATAGCTTTTTCACTTTTGTTATTATTAATATTAATATTTCATAGAATAGTGTCGACAATAGTACAACATTGTTGATGTAGTATGTATACACAATCATGTATATAATACGTGTCTCTAAATCCTGTGCTGTAATGTATAATGAGGATCTTTGACAATAAATACTTATCTTATCTTATCTTATATAACAACAATGTTATACACAGCTCAGTAGAATTATAATGCCAGCAGTTGTATTTGTTTTTTTACGAAAATTGTAGATTTTGTAAGTTCAACGATGCCACCATACCGTAGCCATTCTTACCTACGTCTAGTTCATAAGGGAATCCGCTAAATCGCGACAGACAAATGAGACCTTTGGCTCGCTGAACTGACCGCAAGAAACCACGAATGCCTTCCATGTTTTTAGTATGGGAGTTGGAGCTCGTTCTTTATATTATGATAAAATAGGTTGGTATCACTAAATCGTGGTTTTGCCACCATATTACATTTCTATTTATTTGTTCAATAAAAATACATTTATTTAATTATTTTCTTCAAAATGACTGTTTGAATTGCATACAAAATTGTAATAATGTGTATCATTATTGTGCCAGAGGAAATGCTATTTTTTTCCCGAGTGATCTTATTTTTTAAATTTTTCAGTCCAGTCATATCTAATGGAGTTTTTGGAAACTTTGAGATGATATTTCTCAGAAATTGTCCTACCGATATGACCCAAAAACTACAGTTCAGTTACACATTAAATGATTCTACGTGTACATAAAGACTTTCATGTCAATCAGTCAAACCGTGCGACATGTGCAGTGCTTACAAACGAATATAAAAAAACACAAGCTTCAAAGGAGTAGGATGGAGATCTATGCTATCGCTCATCCAACAACTGCTGAACCTACGGAATCCATTCAAGGAGTCGACTTCAAGTCTTGAATGCATATTTGGACCAATTGAAAATCCAAACTAGCAATTCTTATTTCATCTCTACTTCTAATGGCGGATCAGAAAATTAACATCCTCAATCAATACATTTGGTCAACATTATTATATAATAATTATCCATTTTGCAATGGATGTGTAGCAATTGCTTGTATCTAATGGATTATATATTGAAGAAATCAATCCGTCCATTGGTTAAGAAAAAGAACTGAAATTCTTGAATAATTTTAATAGATCGCTAAAAAACAGTGAACTCACCTATAATTAGCCATGGCCAAAATACCTTTGGATATGAATTTTAAATAATTTAAACAAACGAAGTAGGTATATATTTGACCTATTAATATGACATAATTCCCCCAAAATATTCATTTTCTTCATAAAGATGCACCTTGTACCTTGAATGATGAATAAGATACAGATATACTTTTCAATTGTTGGAGAGATACAAGTTACATTTTTGAAATTGTATAGTATCTTAAGATACTTCAAAAGATACATGTATAAGACACTTCTGTCCATTGAAAAAAAATAGAAAAAAAACAAAGCTGTGGTTATATTTTGTATACAAATCCAGTAAGAAATCAAAATGAACTAGGAATATAAAATTCATAATTTAATATAGGCCTACAATTAGAAGGAAAAAACATTGAATTAGTAATAAAAATAAAATATCTTGGAAGCAAGATGAGCAGTTAAAATTTGATAGTCACACTAACTATTATAATGGTACCGGTAATTGAAACATTTGCACAGAAAGTAGGTTTATGGAGAAGAATTGATGGATGACTACTGCTGAAAACTGAAATATTAATTCATCAATCTATTGTGGTGGTTTGATATTATTTCTTGGAGACAAAAATAAAATCATGTCATTACAGGTTCTTCAAAATAAAGCAATGAGAATATATTGTGGGTTAAAAAAGATTATTCATAAAAAAGATGTGTGAAGCGCTCTCATTGCTTAACATTAAACAAAGAATCATTCTAACTAATTTATAATATAACAAATGGTTTAGTTCCTCAATAACTAACAGATGTATTAAAATATAATAAGCACGTGAAAATAACTTGCATGTGAAGATAACTGCAGATTAGTGAAGAAGGCAACAATTAACTGTATCTTTGTGAATGAAATCTCCAAACTTCTTAGCATTGATGTTTCTGATTTTCTTCTCTTGAAAATGGTCACCATAATTTTTTCTCTGGTTATGCACATTTCATACTCTAGTCTATACACACAAGTCTCCCTTTGGGCTTTTTATAAGTACAGTAGTTGGATAAATAAATGGCAGCACCTACAGACAACATGTGACCTTGAATGGGAATATTATATATATATATATATATATATATATATATATATATATATATATATATATATATATATATATATATATATATATATATATATATATATAAATATATATATATATATATATATATATATTATATATATAAAAAAAATATATATATATATATGAGGGGGTCAGAAGCCAACTGGAATAAGTGACATTAGAGAATAAATGCGGAAGGTATTGTTCATCATGGCTAATATACTAGTCTTTAGCGGCCAAAGGGTATAAGTGCAGTTTGAAGATGGTGGCGACACCTGTTCCATTCGCAAGCAGCACTTATTCCGTTCGGCCTCCAAAACACAAGTCTATAAGCTATGATGAACAGGACCTAACTCATTTATTTTCGAATGTCACTTATTCCAGTTGGCTTCTGACCCCCTCATATATATATATATATATATATATATATATATATATATATATATATATATATATATATATATATATATATATATATATATATATATATATATATATATATATATATATATATATATATATATATATATATATATATATATATATATATATATATATATATATATATATATATATATATATATATATATATATATATATATATATATATATATATATATATATATATATATATATATATATATATATATATATATATATATATATATATATATATATATATATTATATATATATATATATATATATATATATATATATATATATATATATATATTATATATATATATATATAATATATATATATATATATATATATATATATATATATATATATATATATATATATATATATATATATATATATGTTGGTGACTTTCAGGTGTAGGAACTGGAAACCTGCTGAAATTACCTGGGAGAAACTGTTTTTATTTTTGCATTCACATAATTCCTCTTCAAATCCCGCTGTTTCATCAAGGTTGAAGCTTTTGTAGTCAACGAAAAATTACATTTACTCCATTGATTGCCTATCACTTAGCCTATAAATATAAGCCATTTGACGACAAGTCTTTGGAATGATGGGAAAAAGGAACGTTGAGAGATATGGGATTGTGACTGTACGACCACATCTGTACCACATATTGTATTCCACAATATTTCCGCTGATGATTCCAAACGAGAGGAAAACGAGACTTGCACTCACCACATGTTCATACATAGGAAAAAAAATTACGAAAAGGATCCGACATCAAGTTCAGGTACCCAGTTGTCAGTACATCAAGCAAATACAATGAAGAGAAGTCTGAAGGTCCGCCGGACACAAAACACCATAAAAATAAAATGGCATTTTTTCTGTCTGCAATAATATAACCTATATAATTAGGTTGTACTATTTTTGTATTTGTGCGATTAACTCCAGTTGCGCTCATTTGCCGGTGTGGCAGTTCCATATCTATCCCTAATCCTCTCTTAAACTCCTCCAATGTTGCAGCTCTCCTTGCCCTTTCACTGAGACCATTCCAGTCTTGCACAGTGTTTTCTGGGTGTAGCCGCGTCTCCCCAAGTCCGATTTCACACTTTACCACTTTACACCCAGTGTTGGTGAAGTAACTTTTAAAAGCAGCGCATTATTTTTCAAGTAACTTTTAGGTGCGGCGTTAACTTCATTACATAGGTAACTTTAACGTTTCAAACGCTACTTTTAGAAGTATCGTTTATCAATTGAGTTGGAAGTTACTTGGACGTTACTTTGATGTATTTGCTATGTTATTTGGAGTTGGTTTCACTATTTTTAATCCCTTGTTAGACTTGGCCCTTGGACTTGGGTTTACCCCGAAAGACTGCTTTCTGTGTGGCCAGTGAATATACATTCTTTAGCCAGCTTGTTCACCATCAGGCTTCATTGCACAAAAATATATACTCATTTTACGAAATTAAAATATTGAATAGTTAACGAGGCTCTATGGATCATTATAAAGATACTTACCTTCTTTCACACTGCATTATCTATAGTTTGCATCAAGATGCATTGAGGGTTGCCTTGGTTTGCCAGATGGAGATGGTGACTTCATTAATGCGAAAACACGTTCCGTTTCTTGAGTACTTTTCTGAGAAATATTGATCGCTGCTCTATCTAGAGTTGTTTTGTAGAAATGGCTGTCAGGCTGGCAGACTCAATGACATTTGTTATTAGCTGGGCCGACGTCATTGAGCAAAGTTACTTCCTGTTATCACCATGCCCTTATCTACGTACAGTTTTATCTACAGTTTATCTACGTATAGTTTTTCAAACGTGGACCGTGAATTGGAACACATTTTCAACATGAGAGGGCTAGGAAGTGATGAGGACACCCTCTTCAATAGGAAAACCAATGCAACCCTCAATGCACCTTGGTTTGCATATAGGCGTATACTTATGCGCGTATGTAGTTTGATGATTGCGTAAATAAGTTTTTAATAAAAGCCCTTGACTCCCCATCGTTTCAATAATCAACTTTTAAAAGTAACTTATATACTTTTTGAATAACTTTTGTAACTTCAACTTTTAAAAATTTGAAAGGTGAGCGTAGCAAAGATTTCCATTCCATATATCAAAGAAAATTGGGCATCATTATTGATTTTTTTTTGTAATTTAACCCAATTACAGCCGTAACATTTTTTCTTTTAATAACATCGAAACTTGATACAAAATCATTGTTCCCCAATTAAGGCTATGGATGAAAAGTAGGATCGTTTGAACGGGGCACCACAAGGGCGATCTTACCACCCCATTTTAATTATTTGAAACCAATGAACTTCAACACCAGGACTGCGCTGTTGGTAACCATAACTTTCCGCCGCAGATAAAAGTATTTCAGTTTCCAAAAGTCCGGACCACACTAAAAGTTGAAACCGTTTCTGTGATATATATCCGGACATTACCAATTGGTATTAAGAGTAAACAAAACACACGAATGTTGATATCTTCCACTTTGAACTAAGTCTCTTGGGCAATGATCACTTTTTTCTATTAACAGCAGATGTAAAGTTTATCATTATACAAAATGGAAAAAAAATGAGTGATAGGCCTATAATTCTTATAATTTGTCATATTTCAAGCCGTAACTTGAAACTTTTTTTATATATTGGTGTCAACCCAGAATAGGTTGGGATTGTTTTTCAGAAAAATTGATACACCAGTTTTTCCAGAAAAAATCGGAAAATTTGGATTATCCCCATAAGAATAACCCGGATGGAAAATATTTGAAATATGAAAATTTTTCAAAAGCTTTAAAATTTTCACTGAATATGGATAAACCATCATACATAATTTCAGTGACTTTTCACAATAGTTTGATGAGAAGTAACAAAGAAAAAGCAATAAATTTTTTTTTTTTTTGAATATTGGGATCGATTGGTTTTGCAAAGTGAATATGCGACAGGTTGCAGCACTTTAAATATCAACAAGTTGCAGGTAAGGTTTTTGAATGTTTGATAAAATCCAAGGTCTGTAAACATTCTAGATTTCCCATACTTCTAAGCTCATTTCACAATGCATATCCTGCATTTTTCTAGTTATTTCACCAAGTAACTTGTCTTTTAGAAAGTTACATTTAAAAAGTAACTTAGGTTACACCTATGCACTATCATTAAGTTTTGGCACTATGTAGGGCCACATCATGTTATAACACTATCATTGAGTTTGACACTATGCATATGCTAGACTATGAAATAAAGAATATCAAATGCACTATTACTATTTTATTAATATGTGAAAACTGATTAAATACAGTAGGCTAGTACAATCTTGTTTCAAATATACACTCAAACTACAGTGAAACCTCTATCCATCATTTTTCAAGGGACCAGGAAAAATTCTTCCGACTCCATAATGGGGTTTTTTGAAATTACTGATCTAGTTCAAGTTTAATTGACCCATTCTATGACAGTGAAAACAGCATAAAAAGTAGGAAAATTCATCATTGATCAAATGGGATTAGGGTGGAACAAAATGAATGATAGAAGCGGGAAAAAGATAGAATGATGCATCGAAGTTTCACTGTAATCCATATCAATAGGCCTACTGTATCACTCATTCAGCAGAAACTCAAAACGAATATAACTTGGAATAAAATATGGAAAAAGATATATCCTTCATACCTTGGTAGGCTTATACTGTAGGCCTACACGAACCACAGTACAATAAAAAAGTACTGTATGAGGGTAGGCTAAAGTCTACTCTCAAGAGAGTCACAAACCATTGAAAGATGAGAAGAATGACCACTACATGATATTGATCAAAATATAGGCTTGCAATCAATATGTTCACCACAGAGCTGGAAAACGGTTTAGTCAAATATATTTACGTGAGCCAGTACAAACAATGCAACATCCATGTCGATTTTCTGCAAAAACGATCAAGTTCGACACGGTATACGAAGCGATTTGGCATTTTTGAATCGCATCTGAAATGTGTGATGAAACAGTTTGGAAGGGTGTGTCTGCAACTCTGGGCCAATAAGCTTTGCTAAATCGTTTCCCAGCACCGTTATAAACGTCGTCAATGCTCGTTAGTTAGTTCCTCAGTTTGCTGTACTGCTCTGGCAAAGATTGTTAACCATTTATTACTTTGAATAACTTTACTGTAAATATATTTTAAATATATGAGTATACAAGGTAAGCTGCTGTACACTATCGTTTGCCCGTACTAGATTTTAGCCACTCAAATGCTTGATTGGTAATTGTGTAAATAACTGTAGTAATTACAGTAGGTTTGCTGAAAGTACGGCAAGTTTAAGGATTGCACATATTGCAACCATGTAATTGTAATATTACCAGGACTGCCAGTAGCCAGAACCTATGATATAACCTCAACAACATTTCAACAAAGGACCAATGAATATGACAAAATAATCAAGTGAACTCCTGATAGGCCCTATAAAAGTTGATTCAAAAGTTTTAATGACTGTTTCTTAGTCTTCATCCTAATTCTCTTTCGAAAATAGAAGTTATGGTTTCCAACTGTCTCAATTTTGGATTCAGTCTTAGCTCGTCCTACGATTGAATTATATTTTCTTAAAACTATGAAAAGGTTTACCCAAGACGAACTAATCAGATACATCGAGATTCATAGTTCCGGCAGGTTAGGTGTGAAGGTGTCGAAATTAACGCACTCTGTTGGAAGTTTCAAGCAGTTACGAACCAATTTCAACCGAAATTGTTCCAAGCGCTAAGCGACCAAGATTACAACACTAGTTAGAACTATTCTACCATGTTAACAACATCTCTCTTTGGATTTGTTTACTTTTGTATGGTTTCTAGTGATAACCCAGGGTTTTATTGAAACAACGTAAAGTCCTGTACTAAAAATGTTTCAAAACTTCACTCGGAACTTATGAAAGATGAAATACCCTTTTCAAGTTATTTTAACCAGCTCTTTATGAATGAGACAATCTAAAAAATATCTTAAAATGCCACTGATACATTAACGTTGCATTTGGCATGTAAGTCATCTACCATTATATGCCTTTGAAGTTCAGCAAGTACTAAAGTCATTTACAATATATACTCTACCAAGACAGTTCACTCTTATGACAGAATGAGATGAAATTTTCCCTGCACATCTTCATTTTCCTTGCCCATGTCTGCAAGTGGTGCATATGCCGACTACTATAGGTGCGTGCTACAAGCTAGCACACTTGTCGTGCTTTCTCAATGTCAGCACATGCAATGCACGCTGAAGGCGTGGGGGTAGAAGGGAGTGGAAATAAAGTAGAGGGAATCAGCTTTATTTCAACATTGAGTGATATGTCTCGAAGTAGACCCATTCCATTGTCTATGATCGCAGTTCACCAACACATGTATCAAGAGGCATTGCAGGCAGCATTTTAGATTCGATTGTTATAAGATAGGATAACACATCAAATCAGCAGTAGGCCTTGTGTAGAAAAATCACCATAGACTATAGAGTATCCCATTTGCGTCCCAAGTCAAAAGGACGGAGCTCAGATTTCAAATTCGTTTCACACAACATGACATATCAAGACATTACTAACAGAATGACTCATTCAGAAACGAAATTAGGAGTAGACTGAACTTTGAGAGAAGGATTGCTCAATGGTATTTTATATTTGTTCACTCCAAACATTGCATCTAATTCCACATCAAGCCGTAAGCCATAGGCAATCGGATTGTAATAATTGTGAACGAAAAAGTAGTACGGTACATCATTGAGCAACCCTCACTTTTACAGTCAAGTTTACTCCTTTATTTCGGTTATGAACAGACCGTCAAAGTCGATAACAGATTCATAAATTGCACACACCGGGCTCATAATAAGTATTCAGTTAAACAAGAAGCCATGGGTGACGTAATAATGATTCCCAGCTGTCGGCTCGTGACCATATTCAGCCGGCAAGGCCAGCCTTCTGCCGGCACTTGTGCATGAGCGCGCGCAGCATGAACTGCTTGCGGGACAGCGCGCGCACCTGCTTGAGGAACACGTCCAGGTCGATGACCCCTCGCCGCAGAGCCTCTCCCATGTAGTATATCGCGTCCTCGGTGGCGGCTTCCTCGGCAAACGCGTTCAACAGTCTGGAAAACGGTCACAATCAACAATGTCAATAAGGTGAACTTCCTCAAGCAATAATTGGGGGATGGACACATCCAACCATCCGGACTAACGGACAGGGATAGAAAATCGATCAAAACCTTCATATGACGGTATCCAATATCTCTTTACCTACCACGAACCCACAAGTTACAAGAATAATCATTTCTATTTGTTTCTATTGTCAAATGTCCAAAGCTCAACACGTTTCCTTCAACCTCCCCCCCTCCCTCCCTCTTTCAAGAGTGGTACAGATGTGGTTGAACCATAGTTGAATCCTCTCAAGAGTTGACCTTGCACAGTCACAATCTCATATCTTGATGCCAATTCTAATAGATAATGATGGTCTTTGGTCTGTGAGTCTGGAGACTTGTCAATTGGCTTATAATGTTATATTTTTGGGTTAGCTGATTGACAGTCAAAAGAGTTATGTATTTTTCCTTCGAAGTTGAAAGACATAAGCTTCGACCTTGATAAAGCAGCGGGATTGAAAGGAATTATGTAAATGAAATACAGTAAATACAGTAAACCCTCGTTAATCCAAACTCGGTTAGTCCAAAATTTGACATATTTCGAACTGAAGTTGGTCCCCGGCTGAAGGTATCAGCATCTCAGTGTTGATTAATATATGGGTAATCCAAATTCTAGCTAATCCATAATTCAAACCAATATTTCGACCTTTCAATTGCTTTGAGACTGTTTTTGGATTGGATACTTTGAAATAGTTCTAGTGAATTCCTTGAATTGATAATTATTTCCCCAATTTCCATCCTTTTTCATAACGCGTAAGAACAAACCAGAGCACGTTCAGCTGTTTCCTGCTTTGTGTGTGTTACACGACCTGATCTTGACAATGATGAGCTCAAAACACTCATCGTCACAATCGGGACGGCCGAGCGCCAATGGAAGTGGGCCCCACGATGATCGCCCGTTGGTAGAGAGCAGAGTACACACGATCAGTGAGGCCACTCACAACGGTTTTTCATACGTAGTTTCGGTAGGCGGCATAGTTTCCTCTCGACCGCAATAAGAAATTAACTAAATTCTGAGTGGGAGGAGTGATGATTTTCGTGTAAAAAGAGTTTTTTGGTTGATCCAAATTTTTTAAAATCGAAATAATTTTTTTCGGTCTCTTTCATTTTGGATCATTTTGGTTTACTGTGTTGACATTTTAGTGAAAATTACCCCAAAATATGCCAGAATGACCGGGTTAATTTTGGCGGGTACCCCATTTCTAATAGCCTATGTTACCAGAAGGCATCACTCGTATCAAGGAAATCTGAAAGGGATGTTATTGGACTACTACAGAGCTCATGCAGATATAACATCATTCTAAGCAAGATTTCTCTAAAAATCTCTTATTCAAGATCTCATCATTTCAATTCTGAAGCGATTCATCATCTATTCTTCACAACCATCTATAAAGTTTAAGCACCAAGATGCATAGAGGGATGCATTTGCCCGTTGGGGATGGTGTCCTCACTTCCTATCCCTCCCATGTTAAAAATATGTTCCGATTCACGGTCCACGTTTAAAGTACTATTGACCGTGTGTAGATAAGTGGTGATAGAAGGAACTAACGTAACGTTCAAGGCCGGATCGCTATCATCAAGTTTGCCAGCCTATCAGCCGTTTCTACAAAACACTACCAGATAGAGCAGCGATCCATATTACACAGAAAAGTTCTCACGGCATGGTACGTGTTTTCAAGATAAGTGAAGGCACCATCTCCTGGCTGCAAACAAACGCATGCATCTTGGTAAGCACAATGAAACATCATCATTCACCATCATTTACCATTAACCATTAATTTGAATTCAAACTCAAGATATCTCGAGTTATTAAATTCTTAAAATTTTCCATTTTAAAATCTCCGGATTCTCTTAAAATTATTATAATTCATTACCTCCACCGAGTAACACGCTGGATCCCTGTAGTCACTCATGAATTATATGAGAACAGTTGCCAATAAAATGGCTTTCTCTCTTACTATTGTATCTACCGAGTTACAAACCTGGGAGCTACTTGTCAAGTGGTATTAGATTGAGGATACTCACTGTTTATAAAGCGGAGCGGTGGTAGTGACCGCATCGTCCACGTCTATTGGTTGTTGCTCGGCCAATCGGCTGATGGATTTTTCCAGCTCCAGTTCTTTGTCCTGGAGAATCGTCATATTCTTGTCCAGCTCCACCTGGAAACATTCCAATGAATGAGTCACAGAAATAATCAATCTCCCTTTAAACAAGCAATTGTAAGTAATAGTTTTTATATACTTGTATGATGTATCCATGAAAGAAGAAGGTCGTCCATCAACTAAATAATTGCAGAAATGTCGATAATTATGTAATGTCAATGTAACTTCGAGGATTCACCGCTCTTGGAACAGCCAGAACTTTGCGTTTCTAATTGTGAACTTGGTCCTGACACATCTATAGACCCTACAAATATAAGCGATACCAGTAATCATTTTTGCTATGTTGAAACTTCAAACGAACGTTAGAACATTGAAACGTAATCCAAACTTTTTCTTTCATTGAGACAAGTCACAAGTGTAGATAAGTTTACATTGAAATATTTTTTTGGGACGGTTTTATTGAAAAATGACTGAATGCTCAAGCATTTTAATTGTTACGCCATAACAAAGAGATAGCATTATTTTTTATCTTGTCTGTGATTTGTTCAACTGGGCTGGTGATATAGGCCTAAGTATCACCAGCCCAGTTGAACGAATCACAAACAAGATGAAAAATAATACTATTTCTTCGTTATGGCGTAACAATTAAAATGCTTGAGCATTCAGTCATTTTTCAATAAAACCGTTAGAAAAAAAAAATTAAATGTAAACTTATCTACACTTGTGACTTGTCTCCAAAGTTTGTGAACCAAAGTTCAGGCAGCAGGTAAGTGGCAGCTATTACTGGCTTACATATGATTCGTACGTTTTTCTGTTGAACTATACACAGGCAGTCTTTGGCTAGATTTCTCTAGCTTCGTGTATTGGTACAGAAAATTCTCATGTGACATCTCGACATTTTAAAATCCCCAAATTACTGTATCAGCTCCAAGTATAGTATACTGCATTACTGTAATTGTCAAATCAGCTGGTTGACAAGCTAACCAATATACTAGGCCTAGTTTATACTACACAAGTAGGCCTAGAATTACAAGTCCGCCCGGTTATTCAATAGGTCGATAAAGGTAATCAACTGATGATTTGTTATTCCCCTTGGTTACCTGGGATCTTTTATTCACTAATCAATCGATTAGCCCAATGGAGCCTTCAACGAATTATTGAAATACCCAGGGCCTTAGGGGTGTAAACACTTTAGCACAAATATTATCTTACTTATTCAAGAGGCCGTGGGAATCTATTTAGCCAAACTTCATTTTTTTGGTGGTAGCTTTCGAACAATATGAGATATCTTTCATTTTATTTATATTAGGATTAACGACGCACTGCACTGACGACTACGAACTATTGGTGTGCATGAATGACATATGAGATGGTGGGATGGTGATATGAAAGGTTATTTTATTAGGTGTTTTTGGATAGTGAGGAGGAGTCGGTCGTGGCCCATTATTGAGGAACAATCTCAGTATTGACCTGAACAATAGAGGGAAACCACGAAAAAACCCTGTAAGGATGGTCGACCATGGCAGGAATTGAACCCCGGTTATGACGGTACAGTGTTTGACTACTCGGTCACTCGTCTCAGTTATATGAGATATCTAAATTCTTG
The DNA here is from genome assembly GCA_964007535.1 of Brachyptera risi. NCBI lineage: Eukaryota > Metazoa > Arthropoda > Insecta > Plecoptera > Taeniopterygidae > Brachyptera > Brachyptera risi. The sequence goes on from OZ023334.1 coordinate 21,451,732, forward strand.
AAAGAAAAACACAGATATTTTTAATAACTTCACCATGGTATAAATAAGAGTCACCTGACTCACATCGCATACTTTTCACAAGCATTCAGCTGAAAAAAACAACATTTTTTTAGCTGTACAGACCTGTGAAAATGTTAGAATAGATGGTTGATCATTTCATTTCAGATAATTTTGAAGTTATTAAAGGGATCTGTGTTCCTCCCATATTGGAATTTGTTAACTTATACACCATTCAAGAGTCATAATAAATCCCTCCGAATATTTTGCTAAATCGACTCCCACGGGCTCTTGACCGGCAAAATCATATTGTGGGGATCAAAGAGACTAAATATAATATGTCAACAGCCGACTGACTTGCAATGTTGCTACATACGACACATAACAGTCATCAGATTGCTCACCTGTTCCTTTTCCAGCTTCTCGATGATCGAGTCTAGCTTGTTCTTGCCTTGCATTAGCTCTTGTTGCGTTCTGCCCAAGACTTCGAGCTCGGCCTGCGTCTGGCTCAGCTGTTCGCGCAGACGTCTCCGCAGCTTATCCTCAATGGCAGACAGCAACGAGGCGCGGATGTGTTCTTCCGTGATGGTTCCGCCCGCACTCGGCGACTGAACAAGAAACGTATTATTAGTGGTTTTGTCTCTACAAGGAGGCGCACACTGGCCTGGGGTGAGGGGATTTGCACATTTTTCAACTGAAATCCAAAGTAGGCTATTTGGGAAAGAGGTTATATGGGACAAGGTAAATATCTTAGAGATGGTTAATATATCAAGATTTTCACCATAGCCACTTGGAAGCAGCACCTTTCAAATAGTAAAAAGGATGTCATCTTGCCATATAAGCTTCTGGATGCATCGTGGTTGCCAATTGAATTTTCCATACACTCAAAGTAATTATTTTGTACTTTTTTAATCAGATGATATTTCAGTATTTTATTATTTGGGGTTTTAAAGCTCAACATATCTGCATTTAACAAGTATTCCCTCATCTTTTGGTTGTTTTGAAAAGGAATCTGTGTCTTTCAATTATTATATAATTGCTATTTTTCCTAGAAAAGTGTGTTGAGGTTACATGAGACATTTTCCAAGGGGCTAGATGGGACACTTTTTTTAGGTTATGTGCTACCTCAACGTGTGCTACCTTGTCTCATATTGCAGATGCGCAAGTACAAGAGCAGAACAAATCGTGAGGTATTGTAGTACAGAGAAAATGCAGATGGCATTACGTAAAGTAGTTGAAGGTATAGATAGTTTTATTGCTACCAAATGTGAGATATCAAAATTGGCATAGTCACGAGCGGGTATTGCAGGCTGCAAAGCAGCTGGTAAACTCCGACAAATATAAGTTCAACCCAATTCAATTAGGCTTGTTTTTTCCATGGATCATGAACTGTTGCTGGTTGAATATCTCATTGAATCTTCCAAAATGAGTTACGGGTCAACTACAGACAACAATCGAGCACACACTCGATATAGAATCGATATTGAGGAACACTCGATGTAGAAATTATGAAAAAATGTATGTTTGTTTTCAAGTCCTGTATTGTTACTCACAATGAAATTTATTGATTTAAACTGTCGTTCACCCATCTTCAACACCTGTCCCAAGTAACCCCTGGCGTGTTCCATGTAACCCCGGGGTCGGGGTTACATGGAACAGTTGCAGTATTTTCTTGATTGGGATATAATTTTGAAACCATAAAAGATGGAGCTTTATTGTCAACAGCACATATGTGCATAAATACATGTAGAAGAGGTGAAATATGAAAAAGAGGTCTTGTTTTGGAATTTCATGAAATATAACAGAAATAGTGAAAAGTGTCCCATGTAGCCCGGGCCACCTCCCCTACCTGCAGTACTGAAAGATGTTGGATAACGACATAGCAGGCGTCTGCTAGACATGCAAACTACCGCTATATGATCTCCCATCACTGAAAATACCAAAATACTATGCAAACGCAGTATAGGAGTTGTAAGGGGAGCGAAATATTTATGTGAAGTATAGGCCTAATTGAAAACTTTACACACCTTGACTCCTATAAAATATACTCCATTCTGCCATTCGTCGACTGTAGAATCTAAAAAGCCGTGAATCTCGGCAATGATTCTGCTATTATTTTTATCTATTTGTTGAATAAAAAACATGCAAAAAATCATTCTCTTCTAAACAGTTGGTTCAAATTGCATACAAAATTCACAATTGTGATAATGTGTTCACATTCAGAGGATTTTTTTTCGAGAGATTTGTTTTTCAAATTTTCCCAACCAGCATAATCTTATAGTTTTTAGAAACTTCGAGATGATATTTCTCAGAAAGAATCCAGCTGATATGACCAAAAAACTATACAGTTCTAAGTTGGATAAGTCTACGTGTACAGAAAAAGTTTCATGTCGATCAGTCAAATTGTGTGACCTGTGCATTGCTTACAAACAAAATACACACTAACCTCCATAAGAGTAGGATGGAGATCTTTGCTATTGCTCATCTAATTAATACATATTATTTCTTGTTCTTTCTAGGGTGATGAGATATATACACAATTCTGATCACATATACCGGTACATACTGCACTCGGTACTTGATTGATTAAACAAATGATCAAACGAGTCTTGAAAACCTGCCTTTTCTTAATTCCTTTTTCATAAACCACAACTCATAGCACCATTTTCTAACAAAGCCTTCAGACATACTTAAAAAAGCTCACAAGGCTAAATATTACAACTCATAACTATTTTCTTGAACTCTTGAAATCAAAACCTCTTGAAACGCTGAAACTTTTAAGAACTTTGCGAGTTTAGAAACGCTTGAGGATATAAGAATGTATTCCAAAGTGAAATTATAGACCAGTCAGTAATGAAGAAATGCCGGAGAAAAATAATTTGAAAACAATCGGGCCTGTAACAAGTAATTCAACTATCAGGTTTTCACTGAATATCAAATATATAGTAGGCTATACATTTAACATTATGCAAATACATTAACTTTGAGGTTTGACCAACGATATTTTATGTTCCCGTTTGGTATCAATCACATTACGCGTTTGAATGATGTTATTTTTTTTAAAAATTGGGTCTATAGGCCCTAGGCCTTATTGCATTTCTTGAATATGGCATTTGTTTTATGCAAATTAAAACAAATTTAAAACGCATGTACCTATTGTCGTGTTTACAAAAGATAAGACCAAATTATCAACATAATAGTTACCAGTATTTTACCTAAAATGTTGTTGGTTGCTTATCAGTAGATAACCAAATAGGCTTTATCAATGACAATTCAAAGACCCCAACTTTATTCATCACTTCCTGTTTATTTTTGTACTGTGAGTCAATGTAGCAGGCCTATCCACATTATATAGGGCAGCAAAGTAGGCTGTGGCGCGGAAGGATAGGGTTCTAATTTAGGTTCATTCTTATGGGTAATAGCACGTACAAGATTTTAAAACTGTCATAACTTGTAAACTATTAATACTACGGCTAAACCAGTTAGCCTACAATGTTCAGTAAACTGTTATCTTTACGATGAGACACATACATTGTATCAAACGCCTAGTAAATTTAAACAATTGGATGATAAAAAACATGCTGTAATTGCGGTGTCGCCAAGCGAATGAAAGAGAGAGATAGTTGCATCGGAATTCTCACAGTGGCCGTGTTCTCAAGAAACTTGCTAGCTGCTTGCTAGGTATCGCTTGGCATCATCTCAAAACAGATGTTGCAACATTAAGCTTTGACCGTCATGCGGGTGCACTCCTACGGGCACGGCTATCGTTAGTTTTCGACGTTGCAATTACAACATGTTTTTCATCATCTATTTGTTTAAATTAACTAGGCGTTTGATACAATGTATGTGTCTCATCGTAAAGATAACAGTTTACTGAACATTGTAGACTAACTGGTTTAGCCGTAGTGTTAGTAGTTTAGAAGTTATGACAGTTTTAAAATCATGTGCGTGCTATTACCCATGAGAATGAACCTAAATTAGAACTCTATCCTTCCGCGCCACAGCCTACTTTGCTGCCCTATTGGCAAGCACAAAAATATCTAGATGGCAGTGACTTATGAAGTTTGGGTGGTTGTTGGGTTTGTGTTCATGGTGACCATCAGGAAACAATCAATTTAGTCAACTTCAGTAATAACTAAACGTGTTTCAATTAGATATCAGAACGCTTATTTGAGCGATGCAAATCCTTAGGGATGTGAGTGGAAATATTTCCACGGAAATATTTCCGGGAAATGGAAATATTTCCGAACATTATTTCTGGAAATTTCTGGAAATATGGAAATTTTAGAATATAATGAGTTTTTAGTGACCAAAATGGGAAAAAAATGGATTGGTTGATTATAGAATTGAATAGAAGGTATTTGATAATGATACCACATAAGCTATGTAATAATCTCTTGACTTCTATTCCCTTAAAATATCATTTTGAATTTCCCTCCAAAATGTTGAGAGGCTCCGAGTCTCCCTGCTTACCTAACCTCACTTTTGAGATTTAGTATACTATATGCACACTTCTTTGCCATTTGCAATTTTTATTTTGAATAGGTTATCACTTGGTTTGACAATTTTGTTTTCCGTCGTAACTGTAAGGGTAAGCAGAAAAACACAGTGATGTTCGAAAGTATTTCATGAGAAAAAAAACACCTGCGGGGGCCCAAAAATGTTCCTTTTGGCTGCCAGTTTTGGATAAAAATTATGTAATAAATGTAAAAATTATATAATGCATGTAACGAGACCGCGGTTGCATTTGGGAGGTTGTATAGAATGTCCCACCACTATAAGAAGCCAATTTAAGACCAAAAGGTCCACGCCATCGCACCAGTACACCGTTTTAGTGTAGGTCTCGTAGGCCACAGGCTTTGTCAACATCGTCGCAGTCGCATTTTTTTCGCTAGTATGGATCTCGAGAACTGTTCTATTATATCAGTTCACAGTGAAAACAATAACGTTACAAAAACTAAGCCGAGATGACCAAAGCCGTGATGACAAAATAAATTGAACTTTTGAAAAATGTTATTTTCATTATATTTGGTTCCGAGACCACAATAGCCCGTTGCTAAGAAAAAAAAAAATCATTTGGTAAGAAAATTAATCATTAGTGGGCCTGATAATGTACTGAAAATCATCAAAAGCTATGAAGAAATGTAATATAGGCCTACTGCAAACTTTGTGAATATTTCCGAATATTTCCGGAAATATTTCCGGAAATTTCTGAAATGTATCTTTCCGGAAATTTTACATCCCTACAAATCCTGATATCATGATATGTTATAAACATTTTCAAAAAATGGAACCACGTCATTAGCCCTATCAAGAATGAAAGCAATCCAGTTAAAAATTGATTGTGAAATAATTTCAATAAAATAATCAAAGCGGTCAAAATTTCATTTTCCATCCATTAGACAGAACTGCATGGTCTTATCCTCCTACAAGATGTATATACTGGTATTCACGAAAGAAGAAGGTTATCCACCAACATAACAAGCACAAATTTTGCTGTTGCATTTCTACTTCTGTGATGGTTTTTGGGTACAATGAGTTTTCAGGACGAGGTTCCAGATAAGAAACATACCCAGCCTCAAATCTTTCAACAGCATTCAATCATAGGTCCTGGTTCACACGGGTCAATGTTTCAATCAATGGCTTGAGATCAACCCTTGATCTCAAGCCATTGACTCCGACTTGATCCGTATAAATCAGGGTTCACAATTGCAGCAAGATTACCGGTACGTAATCACTGACGATTTTACAACCATTCAGTTGCCAGTTAACCCTCTCGTTTATTGGATGCAAGTATAACTAGAAACATCGAGTATCGAGCGATCCGGCGAGTGTCGAGTAGCTTACCCCTTGTGTGGCGGGTGAGTATGGCGGGTACGGCGGGTACACGGCGCCCTGAGTGCTGCTGAACGCTGTTGGGTAGCCGGGCGTCGAGTTGAACGTGGGGGGGTATGGCGTCGCGAAGTTGCTGGCTCCGCTGCTGGGGGGGTACGGGGTGGGGGTGTAGCCGCCGTACGGCTGGTATGACGAGGTGGGGGGGTAGGCGGGGTAGGGGGTCCCTCCAGAGCTGGTCGTGGGCTGCGGCATGTATGCTGGAGATGGAATAATACATCAGACAAATATCTAGAGACCTTGACTCACAGTCTATCGATCGAACAACGAACCATATTATGAATTTACCCCCCCTCACTTGACAGCCAGGTTACTAAATCAACTCGAGTTACTTTAGTAAGTTATCAAAGTACCCTACCTTCCAGGCTGGTTTATTTTCAGGTTACACTCCACAAATACCTGTGGTCAACATTTATAGCAGAAACAAATGATTTTGTTGTATTAATAATTAATATATTATTGTACTTGATATGTAAAACAATAAATTTGCCAATATTACTGTCATTCAGCATTCAGAGACACCTCAATTTATTATTGAACATAGGCCTATGTAAGGAGCAAAGACTTGGTACCATGGGCTAGAGAGGAGTTCTAAAATAACAGGTGGATGTGTCAGGCCCATAACATTTTTAAAACATCAGCGTATTCTATAGGCCCAAAAAATTGACACTAATTTCTCAATTCAGTTCCATCTCCTAGATGTCAGTACCGCAGTCAGTGCAAGTCCTATGTCAACATGATGTAATGTTGTCGGGATATATTAGTACAAATGATAAAATTAACACTCGTTTTGACGGCCTGTTAAGCCAGGTTGTCGAGTGGTTAAACATGCCATTCATGTTGGGTTTAATGAAACACTGTAACTCCCGACTTCAAGCTCTTTTGGCATCAGTGAATGATTAATGAGATTTTATTATTATTATTATCATTTCTCATTATTGGGGTTTAACTACACACCCCAACGATAACTAGGATATATACTGGCGACGGATGAACGATCAATGAGAAGATTGGATGGTGAGATAAAGGTTTCTTAGGTAATGGTTATGGTTCATGATGGTTAATAATTTTTCACTAAAAAAAAAAGTGACAAAAAAGTCACTAAAAAGTGGCAGGCCAAGGTTTGTGCACCATTAGTCTAAAAAATCACTCAAACATTATTATTAAATACAGGCAGCCATTTTTGGTAGTATTGACATTACTTTTTCTCTTATTACTGCCTGTTTATAACTTTTTCAATGGTTGAAAGGCAGTGAATTGCTGGCTCAATAGTTAAAAGTCAATTTAGTTGCAACAATTCGCAACTACGGTAGATGGCACTGACAAACTCTTTCATGGTGAGCAGCGCAAAAATGCATGTCGGGGTTGACCCGACAGAGGACTGCATAGGGTTGATGAACCTTCCCGGCATCCACTTTAACAACAGTGAGTAACAACGAATCACCTCTTTCAGGACCAAGATGCATTGAAAGTTGCGTTGGTTTGCCGCTTCTTTATGGTGACTTCATTCAACTCTAAAACTCCTTCTATTTCCCGAATATTTTCCTTAGAACTACCGATTGCTGCTCTACCTAGTAGTGTTGTTCAGTACAGTAGAAACTTGATGTCATGCCTTCTATATACAGTAGGCCTACCTCAAATATTGACATCCAAGTTGCAGTGCATATTGGCATCCAAGATAGGTAGAAATAAACAAATGTGCTAGGTTTATGAAAAAGTATATTTACTGATAACGTAATAACGTGAAATATGAATAATTATTTGTTTGGGGTATGCGGACTTCTCACACGATTTTTATTACATATAAAACTCGTCTAGATGTACGTTACTTGCAATATAACTTGGGTTATTATGAATTACTTCACAATTTGAATAATGCACAATTTAACCTCACCATCTCTATTTTACCGTACTTCATGAGAGACTTTTTCAGACCACTCGGAGAATGTATGTCATTTTGCATGTATTTGTAAACAAAGCTAGTTTCTTTTATCAATACTACACTACGCTCGATCGGTATTTCTGAAGATCTGGCCGGTTTATTGACATATTTTCAACATGGAAGGGATAGGAAGTGAAGACACCATATCAAACCAGCAAACCGACACATCCCTCAATGCATCTTGGTCAGGACTATCGACTATGACAGGAATTAAAACCCTAGTAATCTGAATTGTGCTCTAGCAACCAGTACGTAATGAATACTTACACTGGGTCGGATACGGAGCATTGTTGGGCGCGGGCTCGTTTCGGGGCCTTGCGTAGACAGGCGGCTGCTCACCGAACACCACCACCATCACTTGTATCACGCCAAGAAGATCCGACTTGTTCTTCAATATTACACAAATGATGTTTCAAATTAGATATTCAACCATGGCTCACTGCTTGTTCATTCAATAATGGCAGGACAGGAGAGGAGGTTTGCAACGTTTGGTATGGGCGGCCAATCTGACATGACTGACAGCCCAATGTTTATTAGGCCCTAACTTTCCTCAATTAGGAAACAATGTTTGCATATCTAGATTTCGATTTTGATAACACTTTTTTTGGCGGTTACGTCCCACTAAGTGATGGTTAGTCATCAATTGACTTGTCCATAATCATATTCAATATTAATTCTCAACAAAAATAACTTATTCTTTTATTTCTCAAACCTTGATATTCCCACATATCGATATTATGGCATGCTATCAACTGCCTCTCAAACAAATCTCCCTCCCTCCAACCACACTGACTCTTGACTTATCTGTAGAAAAAACTGTACTGGTATTTCAAAACAACTGTCTCTGAAAAAATCTTTCTTTCGTTCAAACTGAATTTCTCCATAATTCCTTCATAGAGTGTACAAAATGGGGTGGGGGTTACCTCTACCGGCCTCCTAAAAGTTATACGAATTATCTAAAAATACAGACAACGTCCCGGTTTTCCATGATATTACTGTTTTTCTGGATTTTCAAAAAAGAAAACACGTAACCCCCACGTTACTTTTACGGTACCAAAATACATGCCTAAGGTGGGACTCGAACCCATGCCTGGCTTGACTTAGTTTCTAGCTCAAGAGTGTTACCATGCGAGAAGGTCATTAGCCTTCACGGTCATAACAAAGTCATTAACCAAGTAGGGCACAAACATTTCTCGTGGATATAACCAGAACGTACCGGCACCCAATCGTGGAGATATGGTAGGTAGATCTTCCCGCTGTGATCGACAAACATGGACGTCTTGATCTGCATGTCAGCAGTTGGCCTCACGTAGCACATCGGTGCGTTGTTCGGATGCGTGTCCATAAGCCAAATGCAGACAGGAATGTTGTACACATTGTTTTTATACGATACAGGTATAGTTCCTTGCACGTTGCAGAGGTCCATACGAGAGCCATCGTTGAATGCTAGAATTAGGCACAAACAATCAGATTTATTCTAATTCGGTATGGTACCGTAAGCTGTAAATTCCATTCCGGGGACGGGCGATTAGGGGGGCTGCCCAGGGTGCCAAATTTTGTATATTTTATTTGTAATATTTTCGATTTTACCGAATAACAAAATTAATAGAAGACTTGGCTGTTGGACAAAGCATGTAGCGATAGGTATCCAAATAGTGGTGCTCGAGGTCAAATAGTGATGATTTGTCGCAGTAAATACTAGATCTAAAATCCTGACAATATTTAAAATCACCCATTATTATATGATATGTCAATATAAGGGCCTATATTGGTACCGTAGGCCTATCATAATATACCGATAATTAAAGTTTGAAGAAAATAGCAGTTGGCCATGAAAAATAGAATACCAGTATACTGGTATGTTTATTTTAGTTGATTCTATATGGAATTACCCAGCCTTCCAATACAGTCTCAAGCCTGACAACAGCTGACTGCTATCATGGGGCAACAATCAAATGTGTGTTTCATTATTAATATATTATTCTATTCATCTACTCTAAATACACCTCGAAAGCTCAGTTAATGGGTCACCAGTCGAGCAGCGTTCTCCATCTTTATCGATTGCTATTTAGAATAGGCCTACAACAAAACTTATAATAGGACTATGATCCAAATATTTCTTAAAAAGGTTCAGGGCTCAAATACTGGAATTTCCTCTCAAACTATACGCCCATTGAGTCATTTTGTAGATTAACTTACCATGGCCAATTTTTGTTCGGTGTTCGCGTTTTTGGTGTTTTCTGATTGATCTTGTTTATATCTATGGTGTGTAGTTTGGACATTTTGTATTTTGTTTGTTTCAATATGTTTTTTACTCACTTGAAGTTGATGCTAAAGGTGGACAGTAGCATTGAGATAACACTACAATCTCAATGACAGTAGGTTAGGTTATTGGTTTAGGTTGGTGTCCAAACCTCGCATATACCGCTGGCAGGCGGAAGCGGAACGGAGCTTATATACTTTAAAAAAATACACCTTAAACGCTTATATATACACTTTTAAAAAATTGAAAGGAAAAAACTTGGAGTTGATCCCCTCCCCCCCAAAATAGGCGTGGTACGTCAATCTACAAATTTACCAACAAAAGACACATGGTTACCCTAATTAAAAACTAAACTCGATGACGTAAATGGTTTCAATTCAAAATGACAAATACCCTAAGAGATTTAAAGCACAGTAGGTCTACCTTACCAAAATTCTCCAGTTTACATGTGAGTCCACGATACTGACTGAGAGCATTTAGAACGTCTCGCTTTGTAGCATCTGGATTCCGGTACTGAAAGAAAGATTTTTTCCAAAATTTTATATTGGGTTTAAAGACGCACTGTGATGATAAGATCTATTGGCAACAGATGAATTATTAATGAGATGATGAGATGAAGGTTTCTTAGGTAATGGGAAGGATAGTGGGGAGGAAGCGGTCGTAGCCCATATTGTAGAAACCATCCCAGGATTAGAATAGACTACAGAGGGAACCCACGAAAAATCCCTGTGAACATTGATGGAGGCGGGGATCGAACCAGGTCCTATATGCCCTTCACCTCCCATTTCCCATGAGCCTAGCACATTGGCAACTGAGCTGCATGTGGCCATTGAATTTGTAGTGGTTAAAGAAGGGACATCCTGTGTTAAAATTGTCGGCGAGCCACCGAGACCGGTTTGCTCAGAGCTTCCAAAAAGCAGTCCCGAAAAATATAGAGGGCCAACGAGCTGAGCGAGCTTCCGAAAAACAGGCGAGAAATTTATAGAGGGCCAGGTTACTGACCATAGCGCTTCGAAACGCAGCGGATATTTTGTAGTACTAGTCATTCTAAACCGAGAGCGGTCCGCACAACATCGCTGCTGTGAGCGCCTAGCGTTCTGCGTGGGCTAGTTACTGTCTATTGACAATAGCCAGAAACCTGTCACTCGAAGAGTCGACACTTCTAACCGTCAGTATCAGAAACGAACGGTCGTGTCTACTTCTAACCATTTGTGCTTTCAACATGAGTAACTTGAATCTTATTATATTTTTAAACTCCACGCACAAACAAGTGTCGACAGTTTAATTTCATTATGGTATAAGTTATTTCAACTATTATAATATAATAACTATTTCAAACGTATTTTGAACATAGAAACATTACGAGAAATGAATATTTGAAGTAGGCCTACAAAATATTTACCAGATTGGAAATTTTTTTTAAAATACTCAGTGTCTTTTCCGTACAAAGACTCACATGATGAAATTAACCCATCTACATTCCATTCTGAATAATTGTAATTAATTGTATCATATTTGTAGCAAGTGTTTCAACTATAGGATCTGGGATTTTTTCTTTTCCTATAAGATTGAAAAGTACATCAGATAGGCCTACTCAGGTATATAATAAACCAATTGACGCCAACCGTTCTCAATTGCATATTAAACTCGAAAACCAAGAGAAAAAAACATGAAACCGAAAACTAAATACAGTTTTATCATCCATTCGTAGTTGAACCCACTCCAAAAAATTATGAATTTGATGGGTGTCTTCGCTATCCTAAAACAATGTTATATAGGTCTACTCCTGTGCAATACCCTTTTTTTGTATAACATCGAAACTTGATACAAAACCATTGTTCCCCAATTAAGGCTATGGATGAAAGATAGGATCGTTAAATGTCCTAATTGATGTCACTCGTTGTCAATAGCTGTAGGTGAGATGACAGTGCATTGAAAACTATAATAGAGGCAAGACAATTGACAAATAATATGGATGTTTATCGTTTGAGAGATGAGTTGTTTTCCAACTTGGCAACCCTTCAATCAAACGATTAGAGCGAACCTTCATACAGTCTAATTACTATATTTACCAATTACTATTTGTATTTAGTATTACCATATCAATAATATCAAGTTTCGATGTTATTAAAAAAAAAAAAAAAGTATTACCGGTACCATAGACTGAAGAACAAACGGAATTTGTGTTCTTTAGTTTATGGTATTACACTTTTAAGCCACCGATTACCATTATTTTAAAATAGTTGACGTTAAAAAAATGCATCAAGGCCTCAAATTCAAGGCCAAATAATCAGTAGTCAAATTGAATCAAATTTTTTCAAAAAAGGTAATATTTTTCAATATTACTCGATTTCGTTATTAACATTGTTTATAATATCACTTTTATATTTGTATCAGCGTATTCATCGTTATTTATTGAAGTGGCCCACATCGACATGGAATTATATAAGTTTTAGGTGAACAAAGAAAAGGCACAAAGCTTATCAGTGGGCCTACTCGAGATTATTATAGGCATTACTCTAATCTGAAAAACGTTCCTCATTTCTATTGTCGAAAATACATGAGTCAATATTCCTCATGATGGTCTGCTTTCAACAAGTATAGCAAGCGATGGTACAAGAAGATTAAGGATTAGGGGCCGTTGGACAGGGGAGGGGGGAATGGGCAGGGGAGGAGGAGAGGCTTCAGCGGTGTGGGCTTGTAAGTTGTACGCCAACCATCTCACCAGCTCATCTTGAATACGGAACTATTTAATTCATATTTTTATCCATCCTGACTTGGTTTTCCGTGGTTTCCCACAGTCCTCGAAACAAATGCTTGCTGGATAAAGTGCTAATTGGCCACGACCTTTAATTAGTAGAGTAATTATAACATAACATATAACATTTCACTCATTTTATTTTCTATTTTGTATTATCATTATGATGAACTTTACATCTGCTGTTAATGGAAAGAGGTGATCATTGCCCGAGAGACTTATTTCAGAGTGGAAGATATCAACATTTGTGTGTTTTGTTTACTCTTAATACCAATGCCGGTAATGTCCAGATATATTTAACAAAAACCGGTTTTTACTTATAATGTGTTCCGGACTTTTGGAAACTGAAGGACTTTTATCTGCGGCGGAAAAATATGGTCACAGACAGCGCAGTCCTGGTGTTGAAGTTCATTGGTTTTAAATAATTGAATGAGCGAAGCGAAGACTCAATCTTACCATACTCGAAAAAAAGCCTTTTTTCGCGCTCCACATGTCAAACGAAAATTCAAAATAAGTTGAAACTTAGCATACACAAGTGTCCTTATCTAATTCGATACTGTATAGTTTTAAGAAGGGGGGGGGGGGGAGGGTAAGGTGCAAAACTTGATTCTCACCATTGGTCCGTCTCATGATGTTATGACACTAGGCAAACGCGTTATGTGTTTCCGCGTTGATGGATGAGCTGGAACGTATCAACTTATCTTTGGGTTGGTTATTATATATATATACACCTTGAGATCCAAACCATTACATCACTGCCATCTTATTTTCCATTAATAATTTATTGGATGAGCGAAGCGAAGACTCAATTACACTATACCGAAAAAAAAGTGTCTGTTTTTTTTTTTTTTTTTTTTTTTTTGTTTTTTTGTTCGCGCTCCACAGGTCAGACGAAAATTCAAAATCAGTTGAAACTTGGCACACACATGAACCCCTATCTGACTTGATGCTGTATAGTTTTGAGGCGTGATCGGTTGAACCACTTCTGAGAAAACTCATTCCAAAGTTTTCAAAAATCTCATTAGAATAACCCAGAGGAAAACATTCGTGAAAAATATTTCATCTGAGAGGATTCAAATTCTCAGGGAATTTGAATCTGATAATGATACACATTATTCCAAACTCTCACTTGAATCGGATCAGCCGTTTCGATGTAAAAAAATATATAGTGTTATTTGTGTTAATTATTCAAAGCTATTAAGATACCTATTAAATCAAAGCAACAAGTGTCACCACTTGATCGTAAACGATTAAAACAAAGCCTTCTTTATTATCATATAAATTATTAATGAAAAATAAGATGGCAGTGATGTAATGGTTTGGATCTCAAGGTGTATATATATAAATAATAACCAATCCAAAGATAAGTTGATATGTTCCAGCTCATCCATCAACGCGGAAACACATAACGCGTTTGCCTAGTATGATAATAAAGAAGGCTTTGTTTTAATCGTTTACAATCAAGTGGTGACACTTGTTGCTTTGATTTAATAGGTATCTTAATAGCTTTGAATAATTACCACAAATAACATTATATATATTTTTTTACATCGAAACGGCTGATCCGATTTGAGTGAAAGTTCGGAATAATGTGTATCATTATTAGATTGGAATTTCCTGAGAATTTGAATCCTCTCAGATGAAATATTTTTCACGAATGTTTTCCTCTGCGTTATTCTAATGGGATTTTTGAAAAATTTGGAATGAGTTTTCTCAGAAGTGGTTCAACCGATCGCGCCTCAAAACTATACAGCATCAAGTCAGATAGGGGTTCATGTGTGTGCCAAGTTTCAACTGATTTTGAATTTTCGTCTGACCTGTGGAGCGCGAACAAAAAAAAAAGAAAGAAAAAAAAAAAAAAAAAACAGGCACTTTTTTTTCGGTATAGTGAAATTGAGTCTTCGCTTCGCTCATCCAATAAAACGCCCTTGTAAAAATTCTTACCCCATTTGACATGAAAGAAAAAAACATGGAAAGTCCATAATTTTCGACCGGGCCTATTGAATATCTCTCTTATGGGGAATAACATGTAACGCTTTTTTGAGCTAGGAACGTAGAAGAACTAAGATAGGTAGAGAAAAAGTGTTCCCACAAAATATCTGCGCTCGAATGTCATCTTTCGTCTGATATGTATAACATAGCTACTTATTTTCGCCATATGATTTCAATTGATCAACTCGCATGGCGTGTGGCTTTATTGTTGCAGATTTTCTAGTTTTAGTACAAGGGCTCACATTATAAAATAAACCCGCCTACATTCCACTCTGAATGATTGCATTTTAGAATATGAGTATCTGTGTTAAAAACAGGTAATAAATTCTCCCGTTAGGTATGTTCAGCATAATGAATAGGCAAGGGTCGAAACATGATTTGCTTGACTGATGACAGAGACTATCCTCTACAGGGAGGGAGAGAGTTGAGTATGACGTCAGAACCTTTTCCCCCGCCACGTTAGATTAGGCACTTCGCTGGGGGTGAGGTTGGAAGCTCTTGACGGGATGGTAGCCGAAAGGGTCTATTACCTGCGTCGGAAGGAACAATATAAGTCGAATTGTCATTATAGAAATAAATTAAAATCGCCGTCGAAGAATCAAGATGATTATATACGGAAGATATGCATTGAAAATGAAAATCTAAACAATTTACTTTTTTATTGGAAAAAATCCACTCATATGCGACCGAAATACGTCGAAATGTATTGTATACGAAACGTCCCACAAACATATCGACGTATCTCGGCCGCATATGAGTGAATTTTTTACAATAAAAAAGTTAATTGCTTAGATTTTCATTTCCAATGCGTATCTTCGGTATATAACAATCTTGATTCTTCGACGACGATTTTTATTTATTTCTATAATGGTTATTCAACTTCTATTGTTCCTTCCGGCGCAGGTAATAGACCCTTTCGGCTACGATACGGTCAAGAGCTTCGAACCTCACCCCCAACGAAGTACGCAGTGTAGGACCACGTTGCGGGAAAAAAAGCTCCGACGACTGACGTCAGTCTCAACTCTATTCACTGACACTTAGGACACTTAGGTCCGGTATTACCAAGTCCAGTTAGCAGTTATCTGAGAGTTGGTGAAAACAAATATCACAGGTAACCATGGTGATAACAACTTTTATCTGCCAGTTGGAGCTACTCCCACGTTGGTAATACCGGGCCTTGGGCAATAAAAGTTGTTTAATTTATAAATTATGTCACTTTGGGGCAATTGTGAAAATGAATTATGACTTTAAAAGATGATTCACATACTAAAAATATAAATCCGCTTTTTAAAGCATTTTTTGTGTCCACACATTTTTCATCCGATTTCACCAAAGTGTCCCCCGTCTCGCCAAAGAGTCTGTCCCCCCCCCCCCCCCCCCGTCTCACCAAAGTGTCCGGTTTTGAAGTAGGCCTATGTTAAAAGCATATACTTGCCCATCATGAAGATGTCGATATATATATATATATATATATATATATATATATATATATATATATATATATATATTCATATATATATATATATATATATATATATATATATATATATATATATATATATATATATATATATATATTTATGATATCCAATTTAATATGATTGTGAGCAATTTAATTGCATGTTTTTTATTTTGGAGGAATGAAATGCTCAAAGAATGGATTGTTGAAAACATTGTTCTTGTGTCAAGTTTTGAAGTTTCTACCCTGAAATTTGAAAGAATCAGAATAGATTGAATTGAATTGGAATATCTGATAATTTGGCGGATGACTATTCAAAAACATTAAAAACATTAAATTAAATTGGAAATATAAAACATATTATTGAGTTAGAAATTTTAATCAAGGATGCCCTTCATCTTTCTACTGATTCCCTATTCTATGGTAATTAAAATTGCAAGTTCTACACCTCAGAGAATTGTGTTTATATAATGATGTTGCAATTAGGACGGTTATCAATATTTACGTAACATTTCTTCGTGGGGAAAATTAATTGTGTTGGTTAAATGCAGGTCTTTGCTCTAGTTTTTGAGAATTTGAATTCAATAATTATTAATGTTTACAAAATTGCAAAAGCAGAAATGTTACGAAACTTAAAATTGAAATATTGAAAATTGATAGAGAAATGAAAAATAACAAATAATAATCTGATGGTGGTTTCAATACAGAACATTTTCCCAACATGACCTGTAATTTAATTTGAATCTGTGGAGTTTCAAGTTTTTTAATAATTATATTGTCTCTTTCCATTCCATGCATGTATAGGCCTAAGCACTCCATATACTACTGGTATAACCTTCTATGGCGTTTTTTCCTTTCCCATTTATGGCGTTTTGTCCTTTGAACCCGTGTTAATCAATGCTAACTAGGAAACCGCTATAAGTACGCGTTGATGGACGAGCGATGTTGAAAAAAGTGTTATAAGGGTCACTTTTCTTTTTCTCTCTTCAAAATGGCTGAGCTGGAAAAATTGAAAATTTCTAAAATGATAGACAATTGCGTTCTACATATCCAGTACAATTTTTTTTTTTAAATTTATTTTCTTCTCTAATAAGCCTTTGACCATGTAAAATTGGCCGTCGCCCATGTGTCCGTCGCCTAAATGTCCAATGATCAAAGTGGATTAAAGTAGATCGCCCAAGTGTCCGTCGCCTAAACGTCTCTCGCCTAAGTGTCCGTATACCCTCCCTGACATGGACATTAGTCTCGATTAGTCTATAGCTGAATTTAAATAATAACATAGTAAGAATAGTAAGCCTAACCATAATAATCATAATAATATAATGAGTAATAACAGATATAATCTGAGAAATACATGTTTTAAGACTTCAAGGCGATACTAATGCAATCATTTCTTATACAGACAAGAACCGAAAGGGTCGCTTCCCTCTCTATGCTTCAATCGATTGATTGATGGGTTGATAAGTTGTAAAACAACATATTTCTCAAACCAGATTGTATGAAGGTTCGCTTCTTGCGAAGCGAGTTTGTGGTTTATCTAATTATTGTTAATTTGTTATTACTTTATAACTTTCAAAATCCAAGCATTACATACACAGAATATCATTTACAATTATACGAGGATAATATTAAGATTTTATTTGGGGCTTATTCACTGTAAAATAGTAAGTATTCGAATATGAACACTTGATTATTCGCCGTGTAATAATAATAATAATACCGTGATTACTGCATTTGTCATTTGTGTAAATATAGGTCTACACTTGGAATACTGCTCAAGTGTTGTTATACTAATTAATGACTACTAGCACTAATCAGCGCCAAGTTAGGGTCAATAGGGTAATTGCGTGCTAGAACGAGAGGCTGGCTACTATCAAATATCAGTCGCAGTGTATTTTTATTGCGCGCCAAACACGGCTAGCAGATTGCTCGCAGCGGCGATGTGCTACGGTCCGCTGCCAGTCGAGAGTGAGTAGTTTTAGGAGAAAACCGCTCGCTTCGGAGGGCGCTACCAGCTAGTCTGTCGACTCAAGAATCGACACTAGCTCTACCTATAAATTTCTCGACTAGATGGGCCGAACCCTCAAACTGCCTTGGCGCAGAGGCTCCCATATACGTGTCCTATCTTTAACCTTACAAAATCAATGATGTGGCGGTAGAAAGAAAATACATTTGTTAACAGAAAGTTTATTGCCAAGGAAAATTTCATCTTATTGTGATAAGCATAGCTAGGGCCTATAGTTGGATGTTGATTTTCCAGATCCCTTTCTAACCATAGGCCTACATTTTACAACCGATGATAATTACTAGAAGGGTTGAAAGGGTAATTCAGCCCAAATCGATGACCAGTAGTTGGTGCATAGGTCAAATGTTGTTGCAATGATGTCCAACATTTGACCTGATCATCAATTCAGGCTCAATTACCCTTTCAAGCCTTCTAGTAATTAACATTGGTTGTAGAATGTAGGCCTATGGTTAGAAAGGGATCTGGAAAATCAACCTCTAACTATAGGCCCTAGCTATGCTTATCCCAATAAAATGAAATCAAAAGCATTCTCTTATCTCACGCTTTTTACACAGTCAAGGACTATTTTGATTTTATAAAAACTACCCAATGAATTTGGTAGTTTTTAATGATTGATTTTCTTATTTGTTAAAAAATATATAATGATTGATGTAATTGTGAATACTGCATATTTTCTGATTTTTATATTATTAAATTTTAATATTTTAATAGATTTTAATATATATGATTTTTATTATCTCCACTGCTTTGACATTTTTAAATTTTTTAAATTTCAATTAATTTCAATAGGCCTAGGCCTATCAATGTAGGCCTACTTATTGATCCAATGAATAAACTTCATTATTTATTATTATTATTTGAATTATCTTTTCCAACTGGGCTAAATAATTTAAGCATAGATGCTGAAATTATTTAGCTCTGCTAGCTAGTTCCATCGTTGAGTTTATATACTCAATGGTTCCATGCAGCCATATATGCTACATGATGCGTTTGTAGCTTGATTTGCCAGTAAAAGTAACAACAAAATAAGCTGCTGTACCCTTGAAGTACAAACCGCTACATGTCCGAAGATAAGCGGTAAAATGAGACCTTGAACAATGGAACATTTTAAATATCGATAAAAGCCAATGCTTAAACGTTGCAGCACTATAAACATCAACAGGTTGCAGGTAAGGTTTTTGAAAGTTTGAAGTAATCCGGTCCGTAGATGTGGATTGATCTGATGAAATATTTTTCATTCTAGATTTCCATACTTCTAAGCTAATTTCACACTCAAATCCCCTGTTTTCCTGGTAATAACAATTTATCTCAGTTATTGTAATGCAATATTGTTGGATCTATTGACAGAAATGACCTGGTCAACTTGAACCATTTGAAGATAACGCACAATCATTGCGTGTAGGCCTACCATACCATGACACAATGTCATAAGTGCCAAATATGCTATGCAATTTCCCAATTAATATTGGCCTACAATATTTTGTCGTAAGCGCCAAAGTTTGTGAAAACTCAATATATTTTCCTGAAAATTTTTGACGATCTGTGAACGTATGTACAAATATCACACATGAATTTTGAAAATGATATCTTCAAAATTGAATTTATGAAACTGTTTCAATTCTCTGTGAAAATTTTTGGAAATAGCGCTTAGCCCTATGACATTTTGCCTTTCCACCATCGATATATTTTACCCTTGAATTAGCCCAAGTCATTCATAGGCCTAGGGTCCAGCCCTACTTGCTAATGATTAGGCCCTAGGCATTGCCATTAAGTTTATAGTGTTTATAACACTATAAACTCAATGGCATTGCCTTTGTAAGGTTACTTGCTTACTTACTTTTGACAGATATTGCTTTATTTTTCCTTCGTCTACAGCTACATGCATCATTTTGCCGCAATGGTGACAGGCCCGGCACTAAGTAACTCACAGTTCTCACTTGTAGATTTTGAGGCACTGAATAGGCTTATTACAACAAATACAATTCAAGTTTAATTTCCGTAACTAAAGATTTATTACTTTTATTCGTTGATTGACGTAAATGACTCACTTTTCTACCATTCATCACTGCCTTGTAGGCTCATCACAATCACATGAAAGTAACACACAGCCTTCTTGAGAACAGACAGCTCACGCATGTTGTGCAACATGCAGATTCTAAACTACGCCAAACTAGTTAGGGTGCTATTTGGTTTCGTGTTATGTAAAGGTTGGTATAGATATTTGTCCTAAATAGTAAATTCCAACTTCCAAGTTGACGGGAACACCCCACAAAAGAATCGTGTCAATTTCGCCAATATTGCGAGTTACATTATGTAATTACTCTAGATTTATGGAAGGACCTATAGACGTATAACACTATTTTCATTTATAGTGTGCCTTCGTTTAATTGTTTGTTGAATAATTTTATTGACTGGTAGGCTAGGCTAAGTCGTTCTCTTAGGTTAGAATGGAGGCATAAACTTCATAGCCAATGATTTTGAGCCTAGCCTGATGAAATTCAATTAGCTTAGGTCTAGGCGTGAATTTACCGAAGGCATCCACATTTCACCTATACATTCTAGCCCACCTGTATTCTAATTTTATGGGCAGTCATATAGGCTACAGTACTCGATCTAGGCCTAAATGGTCTTCACGACCAAAGTCTACGTAGGACAAGGCATTGACATAGGCCCTAGGCATTGGGTAGGCATGGGCCTATACTTTTCACCAAAATAAAATTGAGTTAGCTTGCTAGGGTCTAGGCATTAAGAGATATTTGTGACTGATAATAGGCCTAGTTCTTTACAGTCTATGCAGTCTAGGCGTGGTTTTCGTATCACCTGTCACTCATTCCAAATTTACCAAATGTCTGAAGGTATCGATAACAAATATATAGTATTTTCATTACATTTTTCTCATTATTGTTACTCTTTATTCCAGCAAGTATCTGAACTTGACCCGTATAATGTCGTCTCGTGGAAGAGGCCGAGGTCGATACAATGATAGTTCCTCGTCATCTACAAATGGTTACAATTCTGCTGCACAAAGTGTTTCAACCTATGCTGCTTCTTACGCTGAACCTCCGACTTTTAGTAACGTGGATGAGGCTACTAGGTCATGGCTCAATCAGTTGAGATTTGTTTGGAGCCTTTGTAAGTTTTCACGGATTTTAGTCTTACAGAAAAAAGAGAAATGTAGCAAACTTGACCTACCAGCAGCTTACTATGTGTACAAGCTGTTACCATTGTTGACCTATTGATCCGTTGACATTTTTCATTGAACATTTACCTAGATCTCTGAATGTAGAATTACAACCTAGGCCTACTTGAAAACTTTGTTACTGGTAGTGGTGTTGGAGTTGTACAGTCTATTGGTAATGAGCTAATGACCATGTTGTCTTTCATGTAGCTTTTAAAAGCCTAGATTGTAGGCTGTAGCGTAATTTAGTAATAGTTGATCCATGTTTTTCATTTCGAATCCGAACTAAATCTTCGAAAAGATTCGCAATTCTGTATATATCTTTCTCGTATTATTAAACAAAAGTACGGTATACTGATGGGTAGAGGTCGTTTGTTTTTTGCAAGCCGCGAAATCACGAAATGTTGTGTATGATGATGAAATAACAATATGAGCATGTTACAATAAATTCTCAATTGATTATTAGGCCTATAATTTTCAAGTCGCAAAAATACGCGAAATATGCATAAATTTGCTCATTATACCGAAATCAACTTGAAACTGAAATATTCCACAAAAACCATGTATTTTTGAATGTTTTATCATGAAAAAGCACGATTTTCCCTAATTATATTTTTTTCATAAACGTGTGAGCTGTTCACTGTTTGATGGGCATGCGTGCCATCTGCCTGTACATGCGCTTTTGTTGTATATGCGGTCTGACCTTGACGACTACGAGACTATGATGAGCTCAATACATTCGTTCAACCGAGCGCCAATGGAAGCGAACCATTTGACGATCGAGCGTTGTTGAAGCTAGCCTATTACACTTTATCAGTGAGGAGACCGTGTTTCGAGAATGCTCTCAACAGTTTTTCACTCACACTCTCTGCCAGTCGCTTAGCTTTCTCTCAAGCGCAATACAAAATTGACTCTTATTCTTACTGGGAAGAGTGATGATTTACGTTGAAGAGGAGTTTTTTGGTCAATCCGAATTTTTATAAATCAAAATCAGTTTTTGGGGGTCCCTTCCATTTCGGATTAGCGATGGTTTACTACTATTTTCAAACACCTCTACTGTCAGGTCCTACTAGGTAAGTTTCTTCCCTACTAATTTTCTTCCCTACTAATTTTCTTATCTTGACAGGTAAACACAGCATACCCATCGTAAGATGAACAAGTTATTTGTGTGCAATGTTATCAAAATCTATGCACCCTGAGCTGAAAACTATCAAGTCTAGAAAGGCGTAAATTACCATGCCGTGATTAAGAATATTGGGTCATTTCATGTCAAATCAACACAGCAAAAAACTTTCTTCACTGTGATTCCAATCAATAACATTTTGCAGGTAGATTAGGAATGATGAATAGAAATTGTTCCCCAAATTTTAGCGTGGTTGGTCAAACAGTTTATGAGATAGATAGAGTGGGTCAAAGTTCACCCTTTTACTCAAATTTCAGTTCGTACGCACCAGTGGTAAATGCTATAAATTCGTCCCTAATTGTATGAGGAACATACACTTAAAGCTGTTGGAATGTTCTTCATTCTACAATTTAGCAACATTTTAGACACACTTTTGTTTTTTTAGCAGCTACATTCGCGGTTACATTTAATGTCATTAAGAGAAAACTTCGACCTTGAATATTTTGACGTCAGCTACGCTCATCTAATGAATTTCAATGTATTTGCTTGATTGTAGGCCTATTTCAAATATCCATATTATTGGAGTATTTTGTAATTCAAAGTAGGCCCAATTGTTCAAGGTACTAATTTGCTCATGTCTGACTCGATTATCTTATTGTAAATTGTATAGGTCCTGATATATTCGTAGTCTTACAGGTGATTCGGGATCAATTAATATGTATGTTATTTGCGTGTTGAATAGGGAAAAAGAGTGCAGGAATTACGCAGACTCTCCACGAATACTTTGACTCGTCTCCTAATGCCTACCAATCAGCACTGTTTGTCATGTTGAACTGTGGCGACTTCAATCAGGCGAAAGTCAACTCGCTAGCATTTACCGGTAGGTTTTATTGCCAGCATTTAGATATAATTAATATCAATATCAATAGTTCTTTGAATAATGGTCTGCAAGATGTTCTTCTTTGGGCTCCTAACATAATTCATACAGCTCTCTTCTGTAGTGTGAAAAGTCCAGAAACTTTTGGAGATCTCCCCCAGAATATAACTCCATACGAGAAGTGAGAATATATTGTTGCATGCTTTAGTACGGCTGTTGTAGTGACCTTCCTCAGGTTACTCAAAAGATAGGGGGCGGGTGCTATCTTCTTTGCAATGCTGTTGATGTGCAATGACCATTTGAGTGTATTGTTGATATGGGGTCATCTACCAGCTGCTCGCAGCTTGCAGGCAACAACAATGGATCTCTGTTTGGGACACACGAAATATAAATATTATCGCCACGATAAAGATAAATTAATTAGTAAACACTGCGTTTATTTTGTATACCGGTATACTGGAAGACACTTTGAGCTCGGCAATGATTTTACAGTAATGATTTAGCGACTGGGAGACAAAAAGAGTATGAATTACGAATTATCTGAATTTCGAAAAACTCGACAAAATATTCAACATTGTATTCCCTATATGCCTACCTTGAGTCGGAAACCGAGCTTAGTTCATTCAAATTATGACGAATTTCAAATTAACCGAGTTGGAAATGACTAGAGTTTACTGTTAATAAAATTGTTGGTATGTTGCTTGTAGTGATGGAAGAGTTCTGTATGTGGATATCTCCGAAGAAAGCAGCTCTGAGACCGTGCCTCACGAGGAGCGTCAAGTTTGAGGCATTCACTGTCGTCCAGACTCAGCGTCAGCCGCAGTTGGTCAAAATGGTGGTTGACGCGTACGAAATGGCCGATGACAAATTGATTTTTCTCGAACCGGTGAAAAAATTGCTCGCCGAAAAGCAATATAAAGAGGTAATATAATCATTGTAGGCTACTACCGTGCTCTTGGTTTCAAAAAGAGGAAAGAAAATGGGACCTAGTGATTTGATTTGTCCTAGTGAAATATATGTAATGTAATATATATCTTTATTAGCAGTAAGCTATTTACATAATTAAATTCACAGTACAGAAAATTCTATCAAAGTAGGCATAGGTGTGCAAACTATGTGTGAATGGGGGGGGGGGGGGGGGGGGGGGGGGGGGGGGGGGGGGGGGGGGGGGGGGGGGATGGGGGGGGGGGGGGGGGGGGGGGGGGGGGGAGCGATCGTAACCTCCATATCTCATTAATACAGGTAGTGATGTCCGTATGAAATTTTCCAATTAAATATTCTCAAACTTGATATTTTTCCAAAGAAATTCCATTAGGCCTATATTTTTATTGTTTTATTCAATTGATTGATTATTGTTTGCTCAACGACCCCATAAACATCTAGGTTATACGGGAGTTTCATTTTATTCTGGCCCACAGCAATTTCAAGAATATTTGATAATTGTATTGATTTTCAACTCAAGTTTAGACACCACTAATTCTGCCAGATACTGACACATAATGTACGTAGTAAAGTAACCCTTGTTTATTCTAACTCAATAATAATTCAGATTTCTTATTTGTCATAATGCAAACTTTCATTCTCAAATGAATACTTTTAAGTTAATTGAATTTTGAATTGAAGAGAGTTTACTGTATTACTGCGGTACTGCTACCGGTATGTAATATATTATACCGGTACGTGACTAACTAGGCCCTGCTAATAATGTGATGTCATTACATTTCCAGGCTTGCCAAAGTATCACCTACTTGGGTTTGCATCAACATTTCTCCGTGGACGAGATATTGGTACCACTGATCTTCCAAGACAAGCTAAATGTAGCGATGGACTTTCTCGCGTCTTCCCCTCAGCATCAAATTGGCATCGTCTCGTTTCTTGACGATCTCCTAGGACAACGAAGTGTTCGTAACGAAGCTGATGCTATCTCAATGTGAGTACACATGGATTTGTAAGGTCAAGTTCATACTGTATTTTGTGATGAATCAATCACTAGCACACTGAACCGTCATCCAGGAGACCCGGGCTCGATTCCCATCGTGGTCAATCATCCTAACTGAGGTTTTTGTGGGTTTCCATAGTCATTGACGTGAATACTGAGCTGATATCTTTAGAGCATTTCACGACCTCTTCAATTCCAATGTCTCAAAAACCCATTTAATATAACCCGTGACCCCAAAATAGTTGTTTTTGACGTCGTTGAACAAACAATAATCCTAACCTGTTGAGTTATTTTCCCACCATCTCATTGTCATCCATCAACGCTAAATTAGATCTCGGTGATCATTAGAGTGAATTGATGAACTTTGTATAAATAAATGGATAAAATCCATTTTCAACATTCTATTTAGGTAGGCCTACAGTAATAGTAAAAACTGTCTTCACCAAATATTCTGAAAAGCTAATTATTATTGATCTAATTAGTAATCAGCGCTTGTTATGTATATTACAGAATTAGATTCAATTAGACAATTTTACTAATCTCTAATATTCATTCATTTACTAATCAATGAGTAATCAAGTAAGTGTTAACAATTAAGATATATGTAGGCCTACCTAATAGTGTACAGTGTGTACAGTGTTAGTGAGTCCATGAGAGTCGATTTAGTGAAATATATTTTTTTTGTGTGATAACTTTCGAACGGTATGAGATATCAAAATTTTAATACAGTACGCAAGAAATACAGGCAATTATAATAGGTATAAGTTAAATAAGATGTAAGATTTCTGTCTAATTTGGCCATTTGCCGAGGTTCGATCTCGTACCCGCCAGCTCGGGTTGCAGCCAACTTTTATGTTATAACTAGTGAGTGAGAACTAGAAATGAGAACTACAGTAAACCCTCGTTGATCCGAAATTCAAGGGACCCCAAAAAGTGATTTCGATTCATAAAAATTTGGATTAGGCTTAACCAAAAAACTCCTTTTCCACGAAAATCATCACACTTCCCGGTTAGAATTGAAGCAATTTCGTATTGAGCGCGAGAGAAAGCTAGATGCCACATGTGCGAGGAACCGAATCACTGATTGTGTGTATTCGGCTATCTTCGACAGCAAACGAACGTTAGATGGCCAGCTTCCATTGGCGCTCGGCCGTTCTCCGAGCTTGCCGCTTGTCAAGGACAGACA
>OZ023334.1:21478563-21613563 GCA_964007535.1 Brachyptera risi
TTCTCCCACCATGTCTCGTCTTCCACTTCTTCCCATTTTTCTCCTCGGTTGACTACCCCGAACTTGACTCCCTCCTGCCACCTTTCTCTTGGTCTTCCAACTCTTCTCTTAGCTCCATTGTTTTCTGCTATCTCAAACATTGCTCTCGGCATTCTCTCCTTTTCCATTCTCCGCATATGCCTGTACCACCTAAGTCTCTCCCTTTCCAATTTAAATGATAACCTTTCCACTCCTGCTACGCTCCCTACAAAATTCATTCCTGCTGCCTCCATTTTCTTTTCTTCTCTCCAGTTGATTGACCATGTAACTGCTCCATATGTCAAGATAGGCAAGTAGTACCCATTATAGGCCTAAACGAGTATTATGTACAGGGTAGTTATTCATTAGTAG
Organism: Brachyptera risi; assembly: GCA_964007535.1. Taxonomy (NCBI): domain Eukaryota; kingdom Metazoa; phylum Arthropoda; class Insecta; order Plecoptera; family Taeniopterygidae; genus Brachyptera; species Brachyptera risi. Next base: position 21,478,954 of record OZ023334.1, read on the forward strand.
TTCTTTATTAGTTTATTATGCAATAGAGTACATACCAAACATAAATACAAAAATACATAGCAAGATGCATTGAGAGTTGCGGAGATGGTGACTTCACTAATTTGAAATACGTTACATTTCCTGAGTACTTAACAGAGTGATATTGATCGCTGCTCCATCTGGTGTTGTTTTGTAAAAACAGCTCATAGGCTGGCAAACTATGATGGCTATCATCAGCTGAGACAATGTCATTGAGAAGTTTTTTTTTTTCATTATACCGAAACTTGATACAAAATCATTGTTCCCCAATTAAGGCTATGTATAAAAGATAGGATCGTTTGGACGGGGCACCACAAGGGCGATCTTACCACCCCAAAAAGTTCCTCTTATCACCACTAATCTACTCACGGTCAACAGTACTTTGAACGTGGACCGTGAATTGGTACATATTTTCAGCATAGGAAGGATAGGAAGTGAGGACACCATCTCCAACCGGTAAACCAACGTAACTCTCAATGCAACTTGATACATAGAAATGCACTGTTTTTTGGCTGCCAGGGTAGTAAAAAACTGTAGGCCTCATTAAATAAATGGATTGTTGAATAAATATACACCATTTTGTACAGGCAATTATGCTGCATTACTAGTCCTACTTGTCACCTCAGTGTAACCACTAGGCTACATTTATTTACATTCATGCTGTTTAAACTTTCAATCATTCGGATGCAACTGGATAAGTTTTACAAAAGTTTAGTTTAGCACTCGATTTGTATTAATTTGCAATCAAATTCTTCTTTCCAGCCGCCTCGACATTCCCGACGTCAAAACGGAAAAGCTGTACAGCAAACCTCTTGGTAAGCTTGTGGCTCGCCTCGTCAAAACCTACCACCTGCCGCAAGAGAGCTGTCCGAATCTAAACAAGAAGCGCCGCGAGGGAGCGCTGCAGTTCCTCACATACAAGCGGTATGTGGACAAATCGCTGTCGCTGGAGAGCTGGCGAGAGATGGCGGCAGAGGCTGTGGTCCAAGACAAGCGGCTGCATCCCGAACTAGTCGAATCGTGTAATACTTACGGAGATGTCGAGGTATGTTCCGTGTAGACAGTTGTCTACTGCGTAAGAGTGCATGGGCCGCCCTCGGTAGCTCAGTCAGCTGAGGCACAGCTTCAGAAACTAAAGTCACTGTTAGGCGTAGGCTCGAGTCCCACGTAAGGCATGGGTTTTTATGAACGTCCTTTCACTTATCATCACTTCATAGTTTCATAATCACCTTCTCATTCGTACCCCCGTATAACCCAGCTATTGGTGGGGTCGTTAAGCAAACAATAATCTAGAGTGCACGTCTGTTGAATCAGCTAAATATCAAGGCTTTTGGTGATGACTTTCGAACGGTATGAAATATCAACATTCCAATTAAACAAAAATACTTATATTATTCTGGTAATTTCAAGATAGTATGTTAGAACTATTCAACTTGTTTAAAATGTTCTCAGATATGCACTTGAAAAACAGTCATTTTTTTTAGCTACAAGGGTTTGTAGGCCTACTTGTGAAAATTCTGTTATTATATGCCATTTGAAAGTTATCACCAAAACATTGAAACGTTGCCAAAAGACTCGTGTGTTTTCAACGTGGTTGAAAATGTAGTATTTATTGACTTTCAACATTAGAACTTGTCACTTGAGTAAACAATAAGTCCTACATTTATAGTTACTTATATTTTTAGGTCTGATCTGACTTTTGAATCGAAAGTTGAACTTGTTTATTCATTTAATACAATCTCATTGCACAAGTCAGGCGTAGGCTAAAACTACAAGACTACAATAGAACGTCTCTCTTACGATTATCATACGATTTTTACATTTACCTATATGTATTTTCTAGGTGGTCCTAACCGTTTTCCTTGAGACCATAAGACTACATGTTATTTTTTTCTGTTTTTACGACTAATTAATTTAAATGACTTTTTGTATATACACCTCAATCTTCTCAAAATTCTTGTCCCCTTTCTTCATTTTCAATAATCCCAGTCAGATGTTCATCATAAAGTCGTTAAACCCAAGCTTGGTTAAATCCTGAAAACGTAAACACCACTTGAATGTACACCTGCATTTGTTTAGTCTCAGTGACATTAGATGTTGCTATCCCATCAATACGTCTCGTGTCATCTCAGTTGACCAATCAGATGCGTCGTAGCGCTTGTTCGTAAACAGCTGTTCGTAAATTGCGGCATTGCATGGTCATTCTTGTGACCACCATGAGTAGTGGTTGAATTTTCTATAATGGCAAGTGGTAAAATAATCCTGTGACATCTACAGTGATATTATTACGATTGATGTACAGTAATTGTGCATTACAAGTGAATTAGCATCAATTAATGACATTTTGCTGCAAAACAAAGAAAATGACAGCAGTGATGAAGTAGATGGTTATATTGTAGTCATGGTAATCCCTTCCAATTTCAATGAAGCAATGGCAGGGTTTGATTGTTGGCAGTCTTACTTGTTAAGCAATGAATTCTGTGAAGCTGGACTTCAATGTGTAGTTTGTTGAAATAATGTTATAGATCTGTGTTACACGCTATACAATATCTGTACGATGTTATCATGGTCATTGGCTCATTGCAATTATTTATTCAGGAAGCATTATACTGGGCCAAGCGGTTATCGTTGCCCGAAGAACGTTGGCCGTACAACGTGATAGCGTTGAACGATAACCGCCTGGAACCAGATGGCGGGGAACAGGGCGGGGAGAACTGGGATGAAGACTCGACGGTTCTGTATCACACGTTTCCACTTTCCCTCGAGAACGTAATAGTTGTCGATTCTCCGAGAACGTTCAGTCAGATGCAGGAAGCGCTGCAGGTAAGTTTGTTCCCATATTTGAAAACTGTTCCTAGACAGAACATAACATTTTCAGCACCACCTTGACATGTAAATTATCATCACTAAAAAATTTCTTCATAACATTCAGAGAAGTATTGTCTAAACTACTGTCCATCCATAATGTACACCTGAGCGTTAGCGTATTAACATTCACTTCGCGGCCATCATGTATGTTACGGTCCGTGATGAGGTAAATGGCAAAAAAGTCTGGTTCACTGTAATATACATAATTTAATCTTTCACATACGATATATATTTTAACAAAAATTGACTATTGCCCCCCCCCCCCCCCCTCCTTCACCCATCTACCTGAACAAGCAGTCTTCATCAGTTCATCACTCTCTACTCTACTGTGACCAAGGCTATAGCTAAAACGTCAGAATCTCAAGTGTACTTTTGAAGTTCTATCAACGGGCTCTCCACTAGGCATAAACCTTTCTCTACCTACTCATAAATCTCTGTAAGCTGCTGTTCTTTCTCTCCCTTCTACCCAATTCATATATACATCCTAATGCATCCTAATGGGAATGTTTATTATGTAGTTACATTACTGAGTATCAACATCATTCAATTTTTAGAAAATATTCCTCTGAATATTATAGAGCCTACATTTATATATCTGTGTATATAAAATAAAGGGAAACCTCTGTGTATATTTCCCGGATCTATCGTTTCCTTGCTTGCATTTTGTTCAACCCTACTCCCATATAACCAATACTAAATTTTTCTGGGTGTATTGTTTTTCTGCATGTATGGTTTTATTTTCCTCGTCCCTTGAAAAACGATAGATAGAAGTATCACTGTATATATAATATGTATAATATGTATATATAATATCCTTTATATAGTAGGGCTGAGCGAGCAGAGCTTTTTGAGTTCGAGCGAGTTTCGAGCGAGATTGACTCTTTTCGAGCGAGTTTTGAGCACTATTTTAGTTCGAGCGAGTTCGAGCACAAATTTCATAGACAATTTTATTTAAAAAAAAACATTGTAAATAAAATCATATCTTGAAATGAGCCTATAGCAGGAATATAAAAAAAAAACGATATAACCATCCCTTGAAAAATATTTCGGCAACATTTTCGTGAAAAAATTGAATTAAAAATAATTATTGTTTGAGAAAAACGAAAAATTAATTTCACTGTTGAAAATTTCGTAAAAACCAAAAATCATGTCCATTGTTGATTTTTATTCTATTTTCATTTTTTTTTGCAGTTTTAGCACGATGGTTATCTAAGTGCAAAATTTGAACTGGATACAATCAATATTAAAAAAGATAGCCACGAAAATCATCACTTACCGGTTAGAATTACGACAATTTTGAATTGCGTACGAGAGTAACCGGGCGAAACTACTTGATAAGTTTGCTACTGATGAGCTACTTGATCGGCTAACTACGCCGATAGAAACTGTTGAGATCGTGTATACTCGCTACTTCCGACCGTTTCCGACGACGCGCAAACTTTTTGCCATTGGCGCTTGGCCGTTCCGACTGTCTTGTCAACATGCGTGATGAAGTTTCAATCTGTCCTTAAAGAGTTTGTGGAGGGGAAGGAACTGAGGAAGGGAGAGAGACGCGTGTGCATGTCTGGCGGTTACTACGACTCAACAGAACTCAGTTACTCAGAGTCAGTCAGTCCGGTGCAATTGACATTGTGAAATGATGCGTGTTGTAATCATTCAGCAAGTTCTATATATGCAAAATTGAAGGGAGAAAATGCAGAAACAAAACTTTTTCATAAGTTTCAGACACTTTATTTAATACCAATCTGTTGAGTGATAAAAAGATGACAAGTTCATTCTTCCACTCTCGCTCTAAAACGTTCGAGACCGAAAGTATTTTGCGACTCGAAATTTCGATCAGGGAAAAAATCTTTTCGAGCGAGTTCGAGTCTCGAACTCAACTCAAACTCACTAGAAAATTACGAGTCTCGCACAGCCCTACTATATAGGCCCATACAGTTTATATTATACAGTAAACCCTTGTTAATCCGAAATTCAAGGGACTCCAAAAAACTGATTTCGATTTATAAAAATTCTGATTAACCGAAGAAAAAAAGAAATCTCATTTTTCTCATTAAGAATTTCTTTGCTTCTCTATTGCGCGTGAGAAAATCCATGTCACTGTCCAAACGTACATAGTGAGAAACCGTTTTGAGGTGCCTCAATGGTCATGCGTACTGAGCACGCTGTCGATGCGAGATGGCCATCTGGTACACTGCTGTCACACTTGGCAGTTTGTGTGGCCTGATCATTAGGCCGGTCAAATGTTCTCCCGAATACAGATTCATGCAGCTTTACGAAGCCTCTTCTTTTTTTGTCAGATGCACTGCACTGAATGAAACCGCGCTCAAACTTTTCTTTGTTTGTCAAAATTGTCGATAATGTAGAATTCGGTATTCCATATCCATACGTGATATAAAATGACAGAAATACTGCGCGGTAAGGCACAAGCAAACACGCTACAAGGTCAAATCCGTAGCGAAAAAAACCCAAACGGTACTGCTATACATGAACAGTGGCCGTTTTTCCCCAGTTGTTGGGTAGCTAGCGTGAAAGAAATATCTTGGCCCATTTTTACGCGTAAATGGGAGAGCATCTAAATTGGGGAAAATACTGATTCTTCCAAGAAATATCTTCGAACTATTTCGGATTATCCAATCTGAAACTAGAGTAAAAGCAATTGATGGGTCAAGATATTAGTTTGAATTACCGTTCAGCTGGATTTCGGATTGACCATTTAATTAACATTGAAATGTCTATACCTTCAGCCTGGGACCAACTTCAAGTTCGAAATATGTCAAATTTCGGATTAACCGAGTTTGGATTAACGAGGGCTTACTGTATAATTTGTACAGTAAATATTCACCCATATATAGGATTATTCCTATACAAGGTGTAAGAAAGACAGTTACGGGTACCGGTATATAAAATTATGAAAAGGAAAAATGCAATAACATGTTACAATAACCATGGTGAATCAATGATCAACCATTGGTCAAAGGTCAACAGTAATTACAATCATCAAACGAGACCGGTATGAAGCCAACATACCGCATGTTCAAGTGAAATTCAATACGGTGATTTATGCTATGTTGATGCTGAAAATATTGATGTGTCCAGAATTCCTTAAAGGTGCTACATATGCTGCCAGTAGGCCTATAGATATTCATCATCATGCATGGTTGAGGTGCGGTCTTCAATAACTTGAGCAGGCGTTCGAGATGAACTCAAACGATCGAAGAATCAATCAAGCGCTGAGTTCAGAATGTATGTTTTGTCAAAATTGTGTATTGACTTGAACCTAGATTTTTCATTCAGCCACATGGTGTATTAAAAATCAATTTGATACTACAAAATCTTGAATCCGAGAGTGCGCCTTGTGAAAGCTTGCATTCCTGAACTTTGAATACCTGAACGACCAGACAAACGAAACTAATCGTTTCCATGGTCTACTGCACTTCTGATTTAGTGTGTCTATTTTATCTAAATTCTGTTTTTGAGTAAATCTAGATTTTTGCAATACAGTGAAACCTCTATCCATCGTTTTTCAAGGGACCAGGAAAATAAAACCATCAATCCAGGAAAACCATCCATCCAGGAAAATTTAACATTGATTATATGGGAGTGGGGCTAGAAAAAATGAATGATACATCCAGGAAAACGATGGATCCAGGAACGATGCATCGAGGTTTCACTGTAGAACAAAATGAAACGTAAACCGATTCAATATTTTAAAAAGTACGATTGTGAGATTTGATGATGCGAGAGCTTACACACCTAGCAGATGACTGCGGCCTCTCAGTATATGTTATGCCTAGCATCACCCTAGATCTGAAATTATTCCCCCTAAATATTGTTTCTTGTTAACTTTTAGCGAGTTTCGATGGTTGGAATAGATTCCGAGTGGAAGCCTCATTTCGGCACTCAGCGGTCCGAGCTGGCATTGATACAAGTGGCTACGAACACACAAGTCTTCATCTTGGACGCCACACACTTGACTTCTGATCCAGAACAGTTTGAAAGACACTGGCTCCATTTAGCAACCACGCTATTCAATAATGACAAGATACTTAAACTAGGTATGTGTGTAAGCAATGAGTGACAAATGAGTGACAAGTGACGACTTTTCCTGGGTAGCCCATATGATATTTAACAAAAAATAAAAAGCATTATTACACGCTATAGTGTTATTTTCAAGAGCAGTTTTGAGTTTGAGACGAACCCAATAGTTTACATGGTCAATCAGGCTCTTACTTCATTACGGGTGTATTTATTGAAAATCCTGTTTTTGCGTCAACGTAGCTTTTTTTCATGAACAAAATGGAATAAAAACTAATATCTATTTAAAAAGTACGGTCATTTTCTTACTGCTAAATTTGTTGTTGTGAATAGCCAAGAACACTTCGTATTATACTCTTGAAGTTGAGTTTACTTGTAATTTGAGGACAGGACGGAATTAAAGTGCAGCGTTTTGTTTGTTCCAGGGTTTGGCTTGAGTGCCGACATGACGATGATTCGCAGCTCGGTGCCCGCTCTGTCGCAGATCAACCAACGGAACTCGGGCTACATGGACTTGATCAACGTCTGGAAGAAACTCGTACAAGAGCACGGCTTCAAGTTCCCGCACGAAGGTTAGCAAGCGTTCGCACTCCATTTCCTCGACTTTTCTCTGCGACTCGACAATACCTTGATAGCTCGGCTTCAGGCCTGTGTATTTGTATCTGCAAAAGAATGCCATCTACCAACATAACAAACATATAATTATCATATTTATATTAGTGTAGCGATGGTATTTTGAAGGATTTATAGTTTATCGATACCAGGGATACACACATTGGCTTTTAGTGTGTATGATATCAGTAGGTCTATATTTTCTTCAGGATGCATTTCAATATAGCTTGATCAAACACTTCATGTAACTGCACCGACATCAAGATTCTGATGGCGATGAAAAAATATATAGACCTACAGTAGGACGTCATTTATATATGATTCTAATTTATACAATTTCACATTTACGTATACATATTTTCTAGGTGGTCTCAACCATTCTCCATTTAAGACTACATGCTAATTATATGACTCATTTATTTATAACTCTTCGTATATACACCTCAAGTTCCTGGCCCCTTTCTACATTTTCAATAATCCCAGTCTAATGTTAATCATAAAATCGTAAAAACCCAAGCTTGGTTAAATCCTGGAAACGTAAACACCACCTGAATGCACACCTGCATTTGTTTAGTGACATTAGATGTTGCTATCCCATCAATACGTCTCGCGTCATCTCAGTTGACCAATCAGACGCGTAGTAGCTCTTGTTCGTGAACAGCTCTCCGTAAATTGCTGCATTGCTTGTTCATTCTTGGTGTGACCATCATACGTAGTGGTTGTATTTTCGATAATGGGGAGTGATAATAAGATTTTTTGAACATCGACAGTGTTGAATAAACATCCATTGATGACATTTTGGTGCAAAACAATGAAAGTGACAGCAGTGATGAGGTAGATGGTTATATTGTAATCGAGATAGTCCCTCCCAATTTCAATGCCGCAATGGCATGGTTTGATTGTTTAGTCTTACTTGTTGAGCAATAAATTGTGTAAAGGTGAAGAGCACTTTGCTGTCGAAAATGTCCAACGTGTCTAAAGTGAGCGTCATTACTCATTGCAAACTTTTTCAAGTAGTAAGACGATTAACTTTTATCTGATGCTGGTTTATGTTACATAACTGCTATTATTATTATATCATCATGCATTCTGTCGTATATGACGTATGCATCTTTGTTGATAAAGCCTGATACTTTGTTGTGAAACATGAAATATATTCTACGATAGATTTATATACAATCAGTTTCCTCAGACCCCTTAAAGTCGTTTAAGACTGTATCTATGACTGGTGTTTGTGGCTCCAGGCTCCGACGTTCACACCGGCGAGAGCCTGTCTCGGCTGGTGGAGTGCACGCTCGGCCGCCGCCTGTGCAAGACCGAGCAGTTCTCCAACTGGGAGCGTCGACCACTGCGCGACTGCCAGAAGGTTTACGCGGCGCTCGACGCCTACTGCCTGCTCCAGGTGTACGAGCAGCTCGGGGCGTGCTGTGAGGCGCAGGACATCCCCTTCCAGGAGATATGCCAGGAGGTGGTCAGCAACGCCAAGTGCAAGAAACCGACAAGATCCAAGCTGGAACCGAAGGTCAGTTGAAGCAATACCGCTGTTCTACGATCGATCTTACGAGCTCGGATCGACTTTCGTCAATATAACTGAGTAACTGTTTTGGAGACAATCGTTTTGCTTTCAACTTTCCGCTTTTACTTTTCACCTAATTTTATGTGTAAGTACATCTTGCCTTCATCGGCCACTGTGATCGTGTAATGAGAATTTTTGAAAACTTTCACTAGTCAAATTTTTTCTGACCTTCACTTCTTGCACGTGCTATTGTACCTTGTAACACGTTACACTCTCGTCGAATCAATGCATCGTATGTGACGGGCAACGATGACGGAGTTGTGATTGAATGGATCTGCACTAGGTTGTGCCAGCAGGCGCGGGCGGCCAGTCTGACCAGGTCGAGTCTCCGTTCACGCAGACATCTCGACCGCGCGACTTGCGCGTCGTGTGTGACACGATGATCCAGGGCCTCGGCAAGCAGCTACGCAAGTGCGGCATCGACGCGGTGAACCTGGAGCCTGGGCAGGGACACGACTACCTCTACGACGTGGCCAATCGGGAACAGCGATGCATACTGACCAAGGGCAAGAACTTCAAGGAGGTGAGCGGTGGATAAATAAAAATTGTTTGGAGTCAAGTGAAAAGTATTGCGGTTAATTCTAGATCCTGATTTAGAAATTTAGAAAAACCAAGTACTTTTCCTGCAATAATCCCATGGTCCACAGTTTAGCAGTTCATTTGTTCTCGACTTCTTACAGTAAGGTTTTTACAATTCTCTCAAATCACTGTTAACGTGTCAGCCGTCACTATTCATTTTCATCTAAAAGAACAGGTACAGTACATAGGCCTATGTTTTGTTCTGAAAAAATTCAAACATTTCGTCATTCTATTCGTTCTATTCGTTTTGTCGTTCTATTTTGTGACTAGATTTGAGTGTTGTTAAAACTATTTAAATTCTGTCACAATTGGTCAAAACGTCTGATCTGATGTGTGTATGCCGAAAAAAATGATTAAGTAGTCTTTGCTGTATGTATCTAATGCATCAAAAATGTGTGCCTACTCGATCTACTACTAGCTCCACTCTACTATCGTTTTCAAAGGACCAGGAAAAAATATCCATGCAGGAAAACGATCCATCAAGGAAAATTCAAGATTGGTTACATGGTAGTGTGGTGGGACAAAATGAACGACGGAAGCAGGAAAACGATGGATCTGGGAACACTTTGTGCAGACTTGAGTCTCTGATCTATTTTGAATGTTCTACTATCTAACATACAGTATTTTTTTGTTCAGTTTGTGAATTACGTCCCTCGAGGCCGCTGCTTCCAAGTCGTTTCCGACGTGTTGGACGAACAAGTCGTTGATGTGCTGCGCTACTTCAATGTACTCGTGACGAAAGAAGACGTCTTCACGAGATGTCAGGTAGGCCTTGTCTAGGGATGTTGGCGGGTAGGATTTTTACCACCTGGGTACCCGTAATCATTGCCCGACTTCTGCCTGGGTTTCCCCACCCTAAAAAAAATCACGAAAAGACACATTCGAATCATCACTCGACACCTCCAACCTCAAAGCTTGAAAGCGCACTGACAAGACGGTTGCACTTGCATTCACACTGACACATAAGCCTGGTGAGTAACAGCTGATCATTGGTGATAGAGGTGTAGGGGAGATGAGCAAGACCTGTATGTGAGTGCATTTTGTAGCGGCGTCAAAAAGTAATTCCAAAATCTATTTACTGTATTTAAAAAAAGCATTAATGACCGCTTTTTGTTGTTAGAGGTGAAATGTGATTTCATCAATCATTTTTTCTTTCTTATAATGACCGGTAAACAAACTAAAGTCGAAAGTGCACTCAAAGTAGATAAGTAATGCAGCACTAGCTCATATCGATAGCATCGCTTTGTAGCAAGCGACGCAGCGCAAGTGTGTGTGTTCGTGTGTTGGAAGGCACACATGTAAACTGAGCTTTCAAGGGCACATGGTACGCTGACGAGTTGTTGAATAGCGTTGGGATGGTGAGGGGCGTAGAGTAGAGAAGTTTGCATGCGATAAAAGCATAGAGAAGTTTGCATGCGATGCATAGAGACGTTGATTCGTGTGCGCCTGCACTGAATATATCGGACCAGAGACATCAAACGACCGGCGCATGTAGCGCAGTGGTCAACATACTTGCTTCATGTGATCCGATAGGTGAGGGGAATGTCAGACCTGCTTCGATCCCCGCCACCACCGTCCATCTTTACAGGGTTTTTCGTGGTTTCCCTCTGTAGTCCAGGCTTTTGCTGGGAAGGTTTCTACAGTATAGACCATGAAAGCTTTCTCCATCCCCTCATTCCATCATCTCATTGATCATTCATCCGACGCCAATAGATCTTAGTTACCGTTAGAGTGCGTCGTTGAACCCAATATAAAGAAAAAAGACATCGTACAGATTATTTAGAAAACTTGAAAAACTGAAGCCACCCTTGGGCCTGAGTTCAAGTCTCGTTTAAGGAAATGTGTCTTTCTCAATGTCCTTTACCTTATCAGTTATCATCATTATCAACTGCTCATTTGTACCCTCAAATGACCTAGCTTTTGGTGTAGTTGTTTAGCAATCTAATAACTAACAATATCAATTTATGATGGATGATATGAGATGAAAGATGAATTATGGATCACAGACTAAAAAAATAGAGTGAAGATGATAAATGATAACATCCAGTCCATTTTGAATTTGTCTTCATCCATGTGTTTCCTTGAACCTGTAGGCCCAATGTACAGCTTCCACGCAGGATAATTCATTGTTGGTTATGTGGTACTTTTGATGGGACAAAATGAAAGATGGAAGCAGGAAAATGATGGATATGGAAACGAGGCATCGAGGTTTCTTATTGATTGGCGATGTGAATTTACTGGAATGTATAAATTTGTAAATTATTGGGGGTGTCGGCGGGTACCCGGCTATCCGGGTCGGGTACGGGTACACCACTACCCGACTCCAATATTCCTTACCCGGGTACCAGCCACTTTGTACAACGCGAGCTTTTTCTCTTCATTTTCACTGACAGATAACTTTAAACAAAGCGCGCTTGTGTGTTGGGAAAAACGACAGAATTTAGGTCTCCTCTACTCCTCTCTAGACCATAGATATCATCTGTTATCATCAACTGACTTTATGATGAGAGACGAATAAACACTCCCTTCCTCCCCCCCTCCAACACTCTGGCACTCGTAGCAACTACAGTTCTAACACTTCTGCATACCGCTTAAACACATGGCCCTTTGTTTACAAAAAAGAGGGACATGCCACATTCACTCAAGTTGACTCAACCAATGTGTTTGAGTAGATTATGTTGTGCTGAGAGGGTCAGTGATATGATATGAGCAGACTGCTTATAGTTGCAACATTAATAATGGTAACCTAAAGATGGTAAATACGGTAAGACGATGAAATACATTTGAATGAAAAGTAGATGAGCATGGTTAAGATTAAAAAAAATTGATTACCCGGGCAATATTCGGGTAACGATGACGGGTACCCGATTCCAAAAATTGCTACCCGCCGACATCCCTATAAATTATGGCTTCCGATAATTTACTGGGAAATTGAGTAACAGTTGGTAATTTTGAAGTGGCTCCAGTAGAAAGTGCAATTTATTTGAAATTTTGCCAATGAATTAATAATTGAAAGATAATTGAGTGTTAATTATTAAATATTATTCAAATAATTGGTTCGTAAAATACACTTGCAAATTAGAGGCACCACGGACCATAGCCCACTATGGCCTCTAACACTTGATATTCCTTTGAAATCCAAAAGACACGATCTATTGTGAACCTCTTGCGAATTTTTTTCATATACGGTAATGTATTCAAATTTCTCCAGTTATTGTGGGGGAGGGGGGTGGGGGGTATTACTATAAGTTGAATCTATCATTGCATTTTACCACCTCACCACCTACCACTTACCACCTAAATTACCATTTCTAGAAGAATGGTGAATTATCAATATTTGGGGGGCTCCTTTTTTCCTGTGCCTGATTGTAAAAACTGCTGGAATTGGAGATCCATGCTTTGTTGTTACAGATGTGCAACAGTTCATGCCTTGTCAAAGTGTCCAACTTCACAATGAGACAACTGGCAGCCAACGCCTCCCACGCCCCCGTTCGTCAGCCCACCGCCTCCTTCCAGCGCCTTCATCAACATCAACCTTCAACGTTCGCAGACTTCGAGTCGGACTACGAGAGCGATGACGAGGGACATGCCCCTCCCGTTGCCGGGCAACAAGCCACGCCAGCGGAGACGAAGAAACCGGCGTCGGGCATCGACGTGGCGTCGTGCCAAACGCACTTTGGCGCCAAAGTGCAAGTCAGCACGATACCCGATGACATACTCGCATTGAAGGAGATGTTTTATGTATGCGAGTGGTGCGGGAAATGCTATTGGGACGGATCTCATTTCGGGAGGTTTGTGGCTTCGATTGATAATATATTGTCGGCGTCTAATTGAAATGGCGCGGTAAGCGCGACGCTACGAGACACCACATTGTTCTAAAAGGCAGCAGCGTGCCGTTCACTTCAACATTTTTATACTGTTATCTCTGATTGATCAGGCACTCGAAATACAAACACACTTCAGGGCCTACTACCTATACGACTAGTTCTTATAATGGCTAGGATTGGTAATTTTACATTTTACATGAAAAACTCTCGGCAAAAGTATCACTCTTGTCAAGATAATTGTATATAATATATTGCCTGAATGTCGCAAAGAAATTGGAATAATTCAATAAATGACAGGAGTTTTTTTTAACTATTTTAAGTATTTTTACCTATAGCTAAAAAGAAATATTGTTGGATTTTTGGTAGTTAAACAGGCGTATATTTGAAGCATAATATTTTGATTGATTCATGAAATCGTCATTAAACTCTTGACAGCCAGGTTACGAAATCACTACCCCACCTCCCAGGCTGGGTTTTTCCCCTGTTATATCGCACAGATACTTGTGTTTAGATAGCCTTTCATTACATTTGTGTAGCAGAAACATATTGTTTCATTGTGCAGATATATTGTTGTACTTGATATGTGAAACAAGAAATTCACCGATATATGGTAAGTTTTATTTAGTGTTCAGAGGCTATTCAGTTTGATATATTCAGCCTAGAACGATGTTTTGGAATAACAGCAGACTGTATTTTATCATTTTTCAATACATTAGCGTATTCTATAGGCAAAAAAGAAAAATAGCACATTTCCCAATCCATCTCCCAGATTTCAGTAGTCAGTACAAGTCCCAAGTCAATATGGCGTCATTTTTTAAAATCTAAAATGAAACGTTTTGTAATGTGTGAGGACGCAAATATGCGCCAGCAGCTTGGGCAGCAAGATCGCTGCGGACGCTTATTTGCGCTAGCGGCCGTCAAATGGTTAATAACCAAACGTTACTAAATGAGTATAATTACGGCCTACCAAAAATCCATCTATTTGAATAATTTTAATCTTTGGATGAAGATCTAGAAAGTTTTATTCTATTAAGCACACTGTATTAGTATTAGTAATTACTAACTAGATGATTGGTTCACTGGATCTCAAGATTGCTGACCAGGTGACCACAACCTGATTCTGTATATTGGAATACAGCGCACTTAAACTCTTTCCGTTTGGTCAGCAGAATTGGAAAGTTAGTTGGAAATCAACTGTGCTTTGGGTAACTTTAAGTTGAACATTGTTGAACAAGCGAATTCTTGAATAGGAATTGCATCAGAAACACCGTCACATTTTTTTGTCAAAGTTACAGCAATTGAAATGAATATTAGGTTGCTATTTTGAAAGAAAAAAAATCACTTTTCCACTTGGAATCAACCTATTTTAAAAATGTGTTCCACTTATATTAATTTTGTGTGATTCTATTCGTAACATCTTCATCTTCAATGAAACGTATTTTTCAAAAGTACGGCATTACGGTTACTACATGAAATTTGAAAGTTGCGTGTTAAATAATAGGGAAATATCCAAAATTTGCTTTGATCTATCTCAAAATTTATCCAGGTCAGCATATTATTTGTTTTGTTTTGTTATTATCATCCAGCACATGAAGACGAATCAACTGACGAAGATTCATCATAAATTCATTCCCATCAAGTTTGGTGCTACAGACTTTAACAAGCGACACGTTCAAATTTTGGGCTTGTACTTGAATTACGTCACACTTCTTAAGCCTCTCTTCTTCCCTCTCCTCCTCTTCCTGTCTCTACCTGTCACACTTTGTCACGTCTAAATAAATTCACCCCTAAGAATGTGTCACAATCTACTTACACTAGAATCTTTTTAAGAAGTCCACACCGAAACTCTCAATCGTCAATGTTGAAGGATAGGCACAACAGTGACAGGGATGGCGGTCATTGGGTCTTATTATTTTGCCTCCACTGTACCTCTCCTGAAGATTTTCTTTCAATTAAAATACAATACATATATGACACATGGAAAAACATTTTCATATTTAGTGTTTTGTACAGCTATCTTTCATCCATTGCCTTAATTGGGGAACAATGATTTTGTATCAAGTTTTGATGTTGACAAAAAAAAAGGCATGGAAAAAAAGAGTGGACGAACCAGCGTTACAATTTGAGAGTGGGTTATTTTGGTAGCATGTGACCAATTCTTTACTGTTTTTATTCAGATTATAATTTGGAAGGTAGCCTTGAAATATGTTCTGAATGGATAATTTATCACATTAGTGATAAAAATTGCTTTTTATCTGCAACAAAACATTACATCACAAATGTAATGTGCACCTCTCCCTACCCCTCTCCCTGTCCAATAAGTGGCGTAATTTAAGATCGTCCATTGATGAAAGATACCGTATACTCGAGACATGTCACGCAATTTTAAAATAGAACTGATTCCCCGCTACTTATTATTCACTTCTAAATCCTCTTCTAGCTCTTTCTAACAGTTGGAAAGATATACTACCAGTAATTGCAGATACTAAAGATGGGAATGAAAGCGTGCAAGAAGTTTTCAGTTTTGTTTCCTCGAGCATGGACTTTCGTAAGCTATGGCGCCATCAAGTCTTGATTTGTAGTCTGAAAGTACGTGATTTGCTGTCAATTCTAATTCGGTTCCTAATAGAGTCAATCACACAATCAAATCGTTGAACCATGTACGTTTTCCAATACCCATAGTTAAACAGTAATTAGTGTATTTTGTAATAAAAAGTGTAGTATAACAATATTGCTAATGCAATTAATTTCCTCATTAGTTGAATATAGTCTTTTGAAATATTCTAGTGGTTTAATAATGATAGTATGATGATGATAATAATAAAAGTGACTTCCATGAGCATGACAAACGCGATTTTTTTGACTTCATCACGTTGCCACATAAATTCACATAAATTCACCACGCATTTTGAAGTTGTACCAAATTGCAGAGAAATCAAAAAGCTCTAAAGCACACAGCAAAGAGCGCTGTGGTGTAGTTCGAGGGAAGGATTGTAACTCGTTTAGTAAGTTGGTCATATGCTAGAGCAGCTTATGCTGAATATCGCCGATTTTGTAGTTGTTTCAGCTTCAAAATAAAGTCTCAATAATGATAATAATATAATAATAATAATAATGAAAATAATTGGTGATCTTGAGTCGAGACTGGTCTTGCAGAAGTGTTACTAGTCTGTAAGAAGTGTTGGTTACAGCAATGTTATAATTTAATTTCAGTTCGTGGTTGTTTAAATCAACGAGTTGCTGAGAAAAATTTCAACGACTTGTAGATTTGTTATCCAATTTCTTTACACCTATAACTCGCCAGATGCATGCCCAAACCTTTTTGTTAACTCGCAACTCAACGCAACATTTCTGAAAATCACTAGGCGTCGTCGAAAATGATGAGATTTTGTTGATTTTGGTGCTCATCTGGCATTCTTCACTGATCGACTGAATTTTCAAGATGTTAGCTGAAATCATAGAGGCAAGATGATCGCGTTGATCACGTTCGTGTTAGGCCACCTTGAGACGTACGTTTGTGGACATTTGCAAGTGGGGTGATTTGATGCATTTACCTATATACAGTACCATACAGACTTTCCCTGCTCAATTGGTGGCAAGCTGGTCACTCATGGTCACTACTTACTGTTTACCGAAAGAAAATATCTACAGAAAAGCATAAATAATTACGCCAGAGTATTTACGATTCACGAGTAGTAAACAGACTAATTTCTATCAAATATTCACAAGATTATGAAATTTGTATTGTTTGTTGTTTTTTTAGCTAGGAACATTTGAATAGGCACCTATGTTCTGTTCTTTCTTTCTTGTGTGATACTTCAACCTGATGAACTTGCATACTGCATACCATGACCTTTTTTTAAAATTTAACTTACAAAATTGAATTGCAGTTTTGGCGTGATCAATATATATAGGCATATATATATATTTTTTTTAATAACATCAAAACTTGATACAAAATCATTGTTTCCCTATCAAGGCTATAAATATCAAGAAAAAAAGGAGGACATTTGTTGCAAATGCTAGAGCTATTGAGATTTATATATAGGCCTAATTAATTTAATTAGCTTATCATCAAGCATATATTGTACTACCGGTATTTAGTTTTCTGTACGGCTTTTGAAGTAGGTAAGCCTGTATTACTGGTAATGTACGTAGGGTAGCAGCCAGCGTCTGGGATAGCAAATCGTGCTGTGCTCCTGTGCTGTTTGTATTTATCAATTTCATTATTTTTTCAAAATAACAGCCGAGTCAATTTTCAATTAAATTTAATCCTTGGAATCCTCGACTGGCTTGAATTCAATGTATTTAAATAATAGATGTCTATACGTTAACCTCTGCTGCAAAACATTTTGGTGGAAAACTAGAGTTCGGTATTGTAAAACATGAAAAATGTACTGTAGTTTGTTAGTTTTTTTTTCAAGCTGGTTAATATGGTCAGTATTATACAGTTAGTTTTCAAACATAAGTACACTGATGCTCGACTGTATAAGACATTTTTATAAAGTTTATGTCTGACATAAATCAGGCTTCTACCAATTTCTGTTTGTAGAAATTCATATTCATAGATCGTTCTTTTATTATATCAGTATAGCTCGTTGTTAATTTCTTATGTTTCCAGTACCTCTATAGTTGATCAGTAAGCACATCTTGCAAAGGACATTTGTACTTACATTTATATATTGTCTTGAGGCATATAGCACGTAATGCCTTTATCGTGTATGATTAATTCGTTGGCTTCAACCTCGGTTGAAAGAAGTGCATATTGCCGGAACTAATCTCTGGACAAAAGAGCGATATATTATGAGCGAATAAATGTGATTGTTGTACGTTGTGTATTGAGGTGATTGAAGCGTGCAGCTAACGCTCTCCTACGCCCGCTAGTTTTGACTTTGGCAACGTGTTTGCCATAGGATGCTATTTAAGTAACTTCATCCATGGTATTTTCTAAAAAGTAATGTATTTTACATTCCTGTGTTCTCCATGTTTCGTGTTATCCATGTTGGGAATATCTATGTATATTTCTGAACTGTTGTTAAAATTATGCACTATGTAGATTGACTATTTAAATGTTTATTATGTTGAGAAAGACTGGTGATTGAAAATACATAAAAATATACTTAATTTGTTATTGAAGTAGATCAATAAAAATGACATCTAAGAAAGTTAAACTTGCTTGTATTTGCACTTTTTTCTTCATTTGAGAACTTAATAAAAAACCGGCACACGTAGCTCAGTTGCTAACGTGCTCGCTTAGTGTGACCCGGGGGGGTGAGAGGCATATCTATAGGTTTTTTCGTGGTTTTCCTCTGTAGTCTGGGCTAATGTCGAAATGATTCTTTTAATATAGGCAACGACCGCTTCCTTCCCACTATCCTTCCCATTACCTAAGAAACCTTCATCTCATCATCCCACCATCTCATTAATTATTCATTCGACACCAATAAATCTTAATTATCATTACAGTGCGTCGTTAAACCCCAATATATGAGAAGAATATTAATCTCTATGAATGTGTTTAGTTTAGCTTTTATATTGCTGTGCACATTGTCATAGAATTGTATCCACAATAGAAGTTCGTCTACCAACTTGGAAATGATTATTGTAAAAACTGGTGCAACTTTCAGAACTTTCTACAGTGAACCTTCGTGCATCGTTCCCGGATCTATCGTTTACCTGCTTGTATCATTCATTTTTTCTCGCCCCACTCCCATATAATGGATGTTAAATTTTCCTGGATGGATGGTTTTATATTCCTGCTCCCTTGAAAAACGATGGGTACAGGTTTCATTGTACTTTTGAAATATGAAGTTGCATTTCTTATCTTTTCCAAGCCACATCCTGAAAAATCATAATACGCTGCATTGAAACCTCTACCTATAAGGGACAAGGAAAGTAAAACCATCCATGTAGGAAAACAATCCACGCAGGAAAATATAACATTAGTTATGGAAGAAGGGTGGACAAAATCAATGATAGAAGTAAGAAAACAATGGTTGGATAGAATATTCACTCTCACAAAAAATCCACGTTACAATAGTATAGGATGAATTATTAGATGAAGATTATTTTTTGAATTATTATTATTAAGGGTATTAATAAATTTCAATTTGATATATCATAATGTTCAAAAGTTATTAACAGAAACCTTTTTTTTCTAATTCGACTGTCATGCGTACCAACTGACCTGTCTTTAATTTACTGTGTATGAATATACAAGAGTGTACAATTTATCTTGTAGTAGGCCTATACTACAAGTTTTAATAGATGAATAGTTATTTGAATTTAGTTATTTATTTATTTAGAATAAATAGTTATTTTTACCAGTGTGTAGTCCTTTTATATCATATGCATTTTTTGAAAATGACTCAAATATTTTTTACTCTTTACAATATTTCATATTCTCTCTCTCCTTTTTCTAAATAAGTAATCAATTACAATATTGAATTTTTTAGACCAAAGCCCAATATTATTTATTTTTCTATCAAATACTATAATGTATTATCTTTTTGCTCTCTTTATTAATTTGTTATTTTCATTCTTATATATATACTAGGCAAACGCGAAATATGCGTTGTAAGATGAGCGAGATACCTGAATAAGGTACTAGGCAAACGCGTTATGTGTTTCCGCGTTGATGGATGAGCTGGAACATATCAACTTATATTTGGATTGGTTATTATATATATATATATATATATATATATATATATATATATATATATATATATATATATATATATATATATATATATATATATATATATATACACCTTGAGATCCAAACCATTACATCACTGCCATCTTATTTTCCATTAATAATTTATATGATAATAAAGAAGGCTTTGTTTTAATCGTTTACAATCAAGTGGTGACACTTGTTGCTTTGATTTAATAGGTATCTTAATAGCTTTGAATAATTAACACAAATAACAATATATATTCTTTTACATCGAAACGGCTGATTCGATTTGAGTGCAAGTTCGGAATAATGTGTATCATTATCAGATTGAAATTCCCTGAGAATTTGAATCCTCTCAGATGAATTATTTTTCACGAATGTTTTCCTCTGGGTTATTCTAATGGGATTTTTGAAAACTTTGGAATGAGTTTTCTCAGAAGTGGTTGAACCGGTCGCGCCTCAAAACTATACAGCATCAAGTCAGATAGGGGTTCATGTGTGTGCCAAGTTTCAACTGATTTTGAATTTTCGTCTGACCTGTGGAGCGCGAACAAAAAAAAAAAAAAAAAAAGCAGGCACTTTTTTTTCGGTATAGTGAAATTGAGTCTTCGCTTCGCTCATCCAATAATAACAGTCCTACATTTGCTACTTTATCGACTCTGGTATTTTACACACTTTGTCCTTCATTTAATTGCTACTTTATCTTCTCTGGTATTGTACACACCTTGACGAATATAAAGAATAGGAAATTCTTGGGCAAATATCGAATCTAGGAAGCAGTGAATCTTGGCTCATTTCCATCCATACATTTGATGAATAAAAACAGTTATTTGAATTTTTTCTTCGAAACGGCTGGTTCGAATTGATTACAAAATGGTGGTTATGTGTATCATTCATGTTAGAACCATAGACATCATATAGTTAGTTATATGATGTCTATGGTTAGAACACTCAGAGAAAATTTTATTGTTTTCGGAGAGGTTTCATTTTTTCAAATTTTCTCACCCAGCCTAATCTCATGGGGTTTTTAAAAACTTTGTCATGATATTTCTCAGAATCTATTCGACCGATTCATTCCCGAAACTACACAGTTCTAAGTTGTAAAAGTTGGCCCGTACAAAAAAAGTTTCATGTTGTTCAGTCTACCCATGTGACCTGTGCAGTGCTTACAAAAAAAAAAAAAACACAGTCAAAGCTCCATAAGAGTGGGATGGAGTCTTTGCTACGCTCATAAAAAAAAAAATATATATATATATATATATATATATATATATATATATATATATATATATATATATATATATAATATATATTATTCCGTGTCTAATGGGCAACCTTTTGTGAGGGAGAGACTTAATTTTTCTCTAATAAAGAATTTATATAGAGTACTTTTATTAAAGTATAAAATGCAACCACATAACTTTTACCCTCCTATATATTCTTGAATAGGAAATTGAAGATACAACCAAAGAGGGATACAACAGTTTGGATCAGTTTGGATCGCGTCATCTGTTCTGTATTACATCAGTTTCTGAATGATATGCTAATTGATTTTTATCTGAATCAGAGATTCGATGTCCTGGCATTCTGTCCTTGAGAGATACTTCTCCAAAGTGTCTTCTATTGCTTCACAAATTGGATAAAAGACGAGGGAGAAAAATATTCAAAAATCAAAACGTACTTTTATATCATTTATATTTACATCCACAATAATATGACATCTAAAATTCAATGAGTAAATGACAAATATTTTGAAATATTACTGTGTATTTTGACCCCATTTCGTACTTAGATTTTACTCTAATCTAAAAATTAATTCAATAAATAACTAATATATAATAACCCCTAATGACAATCAACTAATAATTATTATAAATAATTATAGCCGTACACAAACTTCTCAGGAATCACTTATACATAAAATAATATAATGTCATGCATTTTTCGTATTGTAAAAAAAGTTCGTGTACCAAAATGTCATTGCTCTTTGGCCTGAGAGTATGATAATTAATTCTAAGAGTATTCGTCATTCCGGTTTGATCATTCCGCATTATTAATTATCCTGAAATTGATGTCAAAAATCTTCCAATAGGGGGTCTACATCTTCGTCGTGCGTGGGAGTGTAGCGATTTGGGTAAGGAGGGAAGGAAAAACTTCAAATCCTGTTTATGTTAACCAAACAAGTAAATATCGTTGACACAGTAAACGGTCTCTACATCATCTCTACAATAGGTCAGCATAATTTCGATCCAAGTGTTAATTCTCCATATAATTCTTCCCGAATGAAATACCGTTTCTACCGTTATAAGCCACGGCTGATTTGTGACGTCATAGGTGACCTCTCACTGCTCGAGCGTTTTCTACTGGCCGAAGAGAGAGATCCGTCTGTCTTCAGTTCAGTCTACCGCGCGTTTCTGTGTCGCTCACATCGGCGACAACAATGGATTTACATCGTTTTTAACTCGTTCAAAACCAACGTGTGGTGTGGTGTGTGTGTGTGAGTGTGTTTATATTAGTGAGACATTGTTGTATCAATGATA
This sequence comes from Brachyptera risi, assembly GCA_964007535.1. NCBI lineage: Eukaryota > Metazoa > Arthropoda > Insecta > Plecoptera > Taeniopterygidae > Brachyptera > Brachyptera risi. Next base: position 21,501,694 of record OZ023334.1, read on the forward strand.
TTATTATTTAACAATGGATTATTTGTATGTTTTGTGCTTGTGTGTGGTGCTCCTTAATTTAACATGTTTTAATGGAATATCCGCGCAAGGTAAGTTTCAATTATTTGAATTACATTCATATGAATTAATTTATTCAAGTTTTTTTAATTAAGTCAATAAAACAAATTATTTGAATTAATATTTTTTCCGAATCGATTCGATCTATTGGTGATATAAATGACCTAGAAACCTGTTGGACATGAGTCTAGTTTTGAAGTAACGCTCCGGTTCACCGTTAACTGTAACACTGGTCAACCTTTCTGCTATAATATTTTCAATCTCACATTGACTAGTTCGGAACACACATACGTTATTTAGCTGGTGTATTAGGTCTTCTAGGAATTAGGATGAGCGGGGATGAAGTCTCCCATTAATTAATTGCAATCAGAACATTGGTAGCTATAACCTTATATGGATTTTGAGAACATTCAACAATTGGCTGATCAAGGACAACACCGTACCAGAGTGATAAATTTGAAACTGCTTGGTGGTTATTGTGGTGCATGCAAATGGAAAATTTGAGTGAATTTATTCTCAAGAAATCAAACATTGGTATATAAAGGCTTCTTTTATATCACGCATTGCTGTAATAAGTTCACAATAATGTCCCCCAAATTGTGTTCTTCAATATAGTATAATTTTGTTTGCATCCAACTTTTTTTAGTTGCTAATAGGAACCCGATGATAATTCTATCTATACCTATAGTCTAACCGCCCTAAGGTCGACCTTGCCGCTATATGACGCTAGTGTCGTACAGTCATTGTTGCAACAAGGAAAGTTATTTTTGTATCGAATGAATGAATGAATTAATATTAGAGTTTTAAGGCGCATCGACAGCGAGGTCATTTAGCGCCTACTTCAGAGCAGACAAACTATATATTATTATAGATTGAAATTAAGATCTATAAGAGATAAACTCAATCGTTCGCCTAGTTTATATAATCACGCGCCGATTTCAGTTCGTGTATTTGATCAAAATTTCATATCAGTGTAACCTAGATTTTTTCTTTGGTAAAAACATAAATAAAAAATGAAATTAATATCTTGAAAACTGCGCCTGTGGAAGATCTCGACGTGAAAGCTTACAAGTCTAGCATCAGATGTTTGTTTCCTGATGCCAGCATTTTCCTAGCTCTATTAGTTTTTTTTATTGCATACAATATTACCAGTGGTTCAACTGGAAAATGTTATGGGGGATGGCACCTCGATTCCCAAGAGTGAATATAGCCCCATATATACATCAAATGGGAAGGGAGGGAGGAATAATTATGAATACATATCGAGATGATGAACAAGATGAAAAACTTGATACCGATAAGGTATATATTTTTTATTTTTCATATTGGGTTTTAACGACGCACTGTAATGATTACTAAGATCTATTGGCGTCGGATGAATGATTAATGAGATGATGGGATGATGAGATGAAGGTTTTTATGGGTAGTGGGAAGGATAGTGGGAAGGAAGCGGTCGTGGCCTATATTGTGGGAACTATCCCGGTATCAGCCTAGACTACAGAGGGAAACCACGAAAAACCCCTGAAAAGATGGACGGTGGCGGGGATCGAACCGGGTCCGATATGTCCCTTCACCTCCCGGATCACACGAAGCAAGTGAGCTAACCACTCAGCAACATGTGCCGGTGATGAGGTATATTTCTGTGGAAACTCGTATTCTGCATCTATGAACGATGGTACATTTTTTACGGTGGCGATGGTTAGCCAAAATGTGTATTTTGGGTGCAGAGATGGTGTAACTATGTACATGACTATTTTCTCGTTCAAGGATGGTATCCCCCGCATTCCCCCCTCCCCTTTTAAACACTGAATATAACCGTATAACCAGGTCGATGACCAACTTCAAACTCAAAAATATTTAGACCAAAGAAATTACAAAACTACAATTAATGCATTCGATTTATTTGAGATGGAATTCCTTGGTTATTTGAGACGATTCTAAAACGTTTTAAGATTACATTTTTTCTTGCTGCTCAGGTGTAGTCTTAACGATTCTATACGTAAATTTCTTTAATGTCATCATTCATCACAAATGAGGTAAAAAGCGGAGGAAAGGGTGTGTAACATGGTTCCCAAGGAATGTATGCCTCTGTATTATTGTTTTACAATACGCACTCCAGTCTGTATAGACATTATACTTTGACTTCCTCATGATTATTATATTTATTAAATAATTTTATAGTAGATTTTTAATTCACATCACAAAATTGTAATGTTTTGTTTAACAATGGTAATTATAATGTAGGTGAGTATATTTATAACAAAAGTACGGTTTATTGTGTTGGTGTATAATGGTATTATATCAATTTAGAAAACAATGTATACGCTGAACAATCTTGTAACGAAATTATTTCTTCAATATACACTTGCGGTCACAAAAAGTGGTCGAATGCGCTAAATGACCTCGCTGTCGATGCGCCTTAAAACCCTAATATTCATTCATTCAACAACGGACATCAAAATTTATCCTGAAAACAATTTTCTGTCATCATATGCACTAAAACTAGCAGGCAATGTATCATATACACTCCAAGTAGGCCTACAGCTTCATGAAATAATTGACAGTAGAATATAAGCAGATTTTGATTTTATTTACTCAAATTTTCGTTTTATAATGCCATTTTTTTATAATATGTTACCGGAAGTGTACAAGGCGGCTAGTTTATGCAGTGTTGACTAAATCATTTTAACAATAAAGAGTGAAAAAGAAAATGTCAGAACGTTCGTGAGAAAATTCTTATATACTGAGAGAATAAAAAAATGAACTCTTTCCTTGTTGCTGGTCGTGATTTTATACGACTTTCATTTATATTTTTATATCATTATAAAATCTATTATTTTTTCCTCACTTTGTGGTAAAAGCTTGTGTTAGCTAATTAGACTTGGCAAAACTCAAGAGAAAAGAAACTTGGCGCACCGAGGCGTAACGTCCATAACACATACAGTATTTTAAAATGGACGGACAAATGGATCTATGTGGTAGGCTGTACGAAAACATGATACCGTTATGGTATCTTTACATATTCAATATCTCAACGCTTCTTCCAAGTTCTAACTGTCACGTGACATCACGTAGTTGTCATAGCAACTGATCAAATACTTGAAAAAAAAATCAAATACGCCTTCTTTATTAGTTGAAATTTACATTTTTGTTATGCACCACGGCCTTTTAAGAGGCTATCAACAATGGGTGTCTTCAGTAAAGCGAGGCTTACTGGGAAGAGCAACGGATATTTAGATAGCAGTGATTTATAGATTGTTTGATGGGGTACCATCACATAACAATGTAGCCAACATTCGTGATCAACTAAACTATAAGTATTTGAAGTAGTTTTAAAGTAGACTGTATATCGACTATACTTGTATAGACCGAAGAAGGTCGTATAATAACACAAATATCACCTTATAGCTGCGATATTTGAGGGTATTGCGATTTGCGTTTGTACGATAACAACTGATCTTTCAAAAGCTTTAAATCCTTCAAAGTTGCGGCGAGATCATGTATTATTACTGAAGTTTGTACCATTATTCAGTTGCTAGACGTTCTTTCTCTTTCGTGAATTCATTCGTATTCACAGCGATTCCTGAGAAAATAGTATTGTGGGATCTGTCTATAGATATATGTGAAGAATGATAACAAGAAAATGGAGACTCATTTATTCTGATTAATATAACGACCCCACCAAATTGACTATATAATTGGGGTACGAATGATTGAATGAACGATGTGGATGTCACTTGAATCTTATAGAGTCGGAAAATATACAATCTATACAGTGAAACCTGTGAAACGAATCCACGCGCGATACCAGATTTCAATTTTCAAAGCATCTTTGATAACCGAGTCAATAGTATAATCTCCGTCATTCTTTAATCTTTATTCGTACCAGATCTTCCTTCCTTGTACTCTGTCCTACTTTGTCATTGTTCACGTCGTTATTATACTCGTGTTTGTCTGTTTTTAATACAAGTATTATATTCATATTTACCGTAGCCCGTGGACATTTTTTTTATTCAAAACATTTGATCTCTCATCACCGACAGAACATATATTTTTATTTTTAAACATCATCATCCATCAGCCTCAACTGCCTCATCATTATTATTAGCGTAAATGGTCCACGTATTATGTCTCAAGCTGAATTGCACGAGGCGTAGGAGACGGTATTATATTATACTGCAGAAATGAAAGGATTTTGTCTCTAGTTTTTGACTCCAAGGTGAACCACATTTTGTGAACAATTCAAGACTGTCTTTGCGGATCACCTTCAGTGCAACTTAAAGATATACAATCTATTTTGCATTTCTTAATTCTCTCAAGTCATAACATTAAAAATAGTTATGACTCTTGAAACTTGAATATGTCATTGCACCTATAGGTATAAGGTTAGGTTATACGCCTACCATAGGCCTACTATGGTACTTACGTGCACCTACACCTAATAGAGAACCAACCAATCGATATTATTACGAAAAACAAGGTTTGAATTTTTTTATTGTTAAAATATGTCATACATTTTGATGCGCACGTTATTTTGTGAGTGACAGTAATATACTAGCTTTTGTTCAATTATTAAAAAACCTTCTCCCATAAATAGCTTTGCTGTTGGTGGGACCGTAAAGGAAATTATGATCATCAGAAGGGAACTTATATCGATCTTTATTTAGATATTTGAGATTGCCAAAAATAGTGTGGGCTTACGATTTTCAACCAAGAATGATGCTCATTACGTTCAGCTTGAAGCAGAAGTCAAGTATCTTTGCTAATGGTAAAACCACTTGACCATGTTATATTGTATAGAATTTTATCAAACTACAGAAACAGACTGTCACTTATGCTTCAAGCCCTACACAAACCATGTTCGTATGGAAAGATACATTGCATCATTGAAAGATACATGCCTGCATGTGGACATTTCTGTGGACAGATTCTGAAAATGAGATATCAGTATGTGGTGGCATATCGATGGTTCAGGGCTGAATATGAAGAATTCATCCCAAACGACAAACAATTTCACGGCGACGATCGCATAGTCTTGTATAACTTGATATACGTTCTCATTTGCACAGAAATAAGAAATAATGAAAAAAATAAACACGAAGATAATTCAATTGAATTGAGAAAATACAAAATGGACAAAATTGATAGAAAGAAAGTATAGGCTTCTGTCAAGTAACAAATGACAAACAATCGTTACCATAGCAATACAGCGAATTTATGGACTACCAAACATTCTGATTGGTCAATTCCAACTGGTGGACATTGTTGTCTGTCAATTTCAACAATGAGTGACGTCACTTGAAAGAAGCCTATATATTACATTTTAAAAAATGCTTTTTTTCTCCATAGGTAGGCCTACATGTAGATAGTCTCGACTTCCCACTGTTTACTGCATGGCATTACATTGAAGGGACGGTCGACCGGCTGTCTCGTTTCTCGTACTACGAAGTAAGAGTTCCACTTCTATGTGACTAATTTTTATACATGTAAAATAATTCGTTTCATAGAGTCGATCCTTTCAAGTCTGTATCTGTCGGATACGCGTGCTTCTTTCGCATGTTCCATGCTGGCAAATATTCGATGACTGTATAATTATAACTTATTATACACATTTTTTTACGGACAATACTTTTAAAAGCGTTATATCTTGCTCTACATTAAACAACAAAAATTCAATTCAAAATGAGATTGAGTTACGAATTTAGATTATACTAGATATTTGCTTTCCTTGAGAAGAAAAATATCGTGATATTTTAAACCTTTTATAATTAACCACAAATGAGCTTGAAAATGGTTTTTCATTCTCTAATTTTTCTTTATACTAAGAGCTAATATTATATTACTAATAAAATATTACTTTTTTTTTATTCTCATCCAATAAATGTACATTATTACAAGACATTTTTCACTCTCAAGTGTCCACAAAACCCATTGAGGGTTCAACTGTGGAATAAACTAATAATACTCTCTATAGGATATGATACAATAAAATTGAATTAAATGTATTAATATTACTAATATTATGCGTAGAAATGAATTGTTATTATACGAATATTTACAAATAAATTCACCCAGATTATACTATATTTAATTAAGAACTTAGTATTATATTATAATTATAATTTTACAATTTTGTCTCTATTATAATTGTATCTGTAATTTTGTCTCTATGTTATTGTAAGTATTTTTGGAATAAAACTTTTTTGAATTTTTGATTGAATTTACGAATATGATATCAGATGTAGGCTACACATAAAATGTAATATGAATTGAAGTTGAAAATTATATATCGGTATGAGCAAAAGTCATTATTGCATGTTTTCATAGGGAATACATAAAACTTCCCCGAGGTGGTAGCAATAATAGCAAAATTACCAACTTTGACACGAATTAGCAGTAAAATTCTAGAATCTAGATCTTGGCGATATAAAATATTTCACGCAGGTTATTATGCCCATTAGCATCTACAGCAAACTAGCATACTGCCATTATTTATTCTTCTTACGCACTGACCAAAACCAAAATAATGAGATAAATTACCGGTATAAAACATTTGGACATTTCCTGAACGGCCGCCTCACCGAATTAGGCTAAACATGTTTTATGATCGTTTTAAACAGAAATGTGCAACAAACTAATTCTTACACTCGTATTAATCTCTATGGAATAAACTTCATAGACGGCTAGCTGAATATTTGACTTGGGCCCGGTGTTACTTACTGATAATTAGTGGAATGAGCAATAGTTAGCGGATTAATTTGTTATCACCCCTGGTTACGTTTATGGTATTTTTGTATCTCAACTAATAGTGAGCTAATTAATAGTCAACTATAAAAGTTCGTAAAATCGGCTCTTATGAGCTCAAATATTGCACATTATTGTCGCTAAACGATACGTATGACCTCGTTGTCGTTGTTCACATAACAATTGGCAAACCCAGCATGTGTATACTTCGTACGTTGAGCGAGATATATTTTAGAAATTTAATGGAAATCTACTTACCTTGGTTTTGAAACTCATTTCATTCTAATGAAACTTGTCAAAAGTCTCCATGATTGTTTTTATTAAACATTTCATTTTTTTGGCAATTTTCGGGTAAAAATATTTGTCTTTTTTTTGGCCCGATTATATATATTCTCACGAGTATTTCCAAAATTTTAAACATCAGTTGCTCAAAGTCTATCTTACCAATTATTATTCAGAAGAATACAGTTCTAATATGAGTTTAATGCCTATTGAAAAGTGTTTTATGAAACGGTTTTGCCTGCCACCTGTAACGAGGGCACACAGAAAACAATCAACAGATAAATAACCGATTTGTATACCGATTGAAAGTATACACACACGCTCATCCAATTCTGACTGGAGATTTCTGCGGGGCTCTTAGACCCTTAAGACCTATAGCCAACTTCAAAAGCCCGTTACTAAAATAACTTTTTGTTCATTTATATTGGTTTTAGCGACGCACTGTACTGATGCCCAAGATACATTGGCGTCGGTGAATGATATATATGAGATGGTGGGATGACAAGATGAAAGGTTATTTTACCATGTGTATTTGGATAGTGGGAAGAAGTCGGTTATAGTCTGATGCTGAGAAACCATCCCAGTAACAACCTGAACGACAGAGGGAAACCACGAAAAAACGGTAAAACCCTCTCAGGATGGTCGACTGTGGCGGGAATCGAACCTCGATCTGACGCTAGCCACTCGGCTACTTATCTGAGTTCAAAAAAAAAATAGTGATGAAAAACTATGACAACAAAAGATAATATCAAATTCACGTTTTCATAGACTGTAATAATTGACATATTTCGTAGCCATTGCCCACCTCATAAGCAGGACTAGAATATTGTGCGTACAACAATGGAAATGTATAAAGACTATATAATATGTCACCACAGTATTTAGCTCATTTAGAAAACATGAACAAATCATAGTCCTAGACCCTCGGGCCACTTAAAATAACGTGCTAGGGCTAGCTAGAGGCTAGAAACTGGGGCTCAAATAGAGGCCCTATAGAGACCCCAGTATCTAGCTTCTCTGGGGCTAGCTAGTTCCAAGAGGTTAAGACTTTGATAGGTTAATATTCACCAAAAAAGCTACCGTCATGCAATATTTTATAATAAAAAATTCACGGTCTCTTGGACTGAACATTTCATCAAATTTCGAAGCCCACCTCATAAACAGGGTTAAGATGTTGTGCTAACAATAGATATAGTGGGAATACAGAGACCAGACATGTTGCCATGACAGGTAACTCCCCTAGTAAACAAGTTAACCAACCAAAGACTTGGCCTCTTGGAGCCAAAGCTAGCACGAAATTTATTAGGTAAGTCCATAGAATTCTTTATTCCAAGTCCTAGTCTCTTGGAGCTAGCAATGGCCAGGACGCGTGCTCTGTTTCCCTTCATGCAGTATAGGAGGCTATGCGTGCTTCTTCGTCAGCCTGGTCAGACAGATATTGTACTATCTCAGTACCCGACTCACCACGCGAAGTATCCGCTCTTCGCGTAATGTAATGCAACTCGTCTAATTGTTTTGTTACTCAATCCGATAGCATTGTGCTTCAATTACATCAGATTCTCATGCCCTTTCCAGCCGTGATGTAACACATTGCGGATATTCATTAATTAAGCCTAATTAAGATTACTAAACAATGAATCAGGGATGAGTAAAAATGATCGATTGTGTGGTTTGATGTATTTATACAATATTGACTCTACGTCTATTTACACAATCATATTGAACATATTATTTTTATCGTAGCAACGTCGTTCTGAGAAACTCGATAAATATTTAGGTGTCAGTGGATATTTAAAGGGCATTACAACCCTGAAACTAGATTTTAACGAATGGTGATGAAATTTTTTTTTTTAATTTGATAGGTAACTAGGAATCATGATCTCAATTTCAGAAATTATAATTCATTCATTTATTCTCCAGGACCTAAGCTTTTTTCTGAGTCGTCACGACTCAGAAAAAAGCATTACTCGATTCTATGTTCATGTTTCTACACAGAATCGATAAAGCCTATGTCATGACTGATAGTCTCATGGAGAACAATAAAATTAATTCTAATTTCTGAAATTGAGATGATGATTTCCAGTTTTCTCTAAAATTAGGGAAATAAATATCGTCATTATTAATTAAAATCTAATTTCAGAGTCGAGTTGTTCTTCAAGTTTGTAGTTGATGATGAGGTCGGTGTCCATAGTAACAATCAGAATACAACCAATAGCCGATTTAAAGGATCGATTTAAGGGATTTAAAGGATTTAAAGGATGAAGGATTAGCCGATTCAAAGGATTTTCAAGGATCAGGATCGATTTTAAGGATTCAAAGGACTAAATTACGCTTTTTAATTACATGCGTATTTCAGGGCTGAGCTCTCGATATAAATTGTTCAAACTGTAACAAAACTGTATAAATGTTCAAAATAAATTGTATAAGTTATTGAAATGTAAATTGTTTCACTTGAAATTTTCGAATACATTTTTGAATATTTAAAATACAAAATTGTAGATATTAACAGCGCTGAGAAAGAGCAAAATATTTTAATATTTAACAACTTATATTTTCTCCAGGTGCCAGTGGTGTAAAGAGCTATAGCTATGTTGTCCCAGAATGTTAAGTGGTAACAGTGATTTGTAAATGTCATGGTTCAGTCACTTCGAAAAGAAAGTAATTAGAAAGATGTCGTTTTTCTCACCTTTAGCTAGCGCATCTAAATGCGTCGAATTATGTAGCAATCACGACGGGCCTACTACGTGTAGCCTATATAGGCCTAGACTGATGGGTGGACAGAAAGTCTCACTATACAATTGTATAACGTATCAATCTATAATAATTAACTTATGAGTGTATATAGTGATAAGAATTATAAAAAAAATCAGCACATTTTGTTCAAGAGCTCAGATGAATTTGTTTAAATGTTTTCAAAAATGGTGGTATTAGGATTCACATATATAAGAAAATGATTGAAACATCTCAACTTATGTTTGTCATAACAACTCAATCATTTCGATTCTCGATCTCCAAATCAACTCGATCTCTCGATCTCCAGTTTCTCACTACCTCGTTCGCCCTTTTAATTTTACTTCATATGCTCAATTTACCCAGGGCCATTTCGTGTCATTTTAGTGCCCCGGACCAGGACTCAATGTGTTCCACTATATGATTAAGTGCGCATAGTGAAAAGGATTTTGTTTTTGAAAATGAAATTCTCAATATTTTATTTCAAAGTCTTGGGAACTATATAATATACACGATATTTTTTGAATTTAATTTAGTAGTGGGGTGAGTAGAAAAATTTGTTCCAACGGCTGTTCCGTGTAAATGAAAGTTTGAAATTAATCAAGCCCAAATGTTATATATAATTCAATAATATTGAAATAAGAACATTTACTCCTGCATTCTACGTTAATAATACGAAGGACGAAAATGTATTGACTATTTAGAACTATTCAGTATTATAATAATCTAGTATTACTGGAGGAAGCCGATAGCGTAGGTACCGATGGCGACCCTTAAATTCGGTGCCCCGAGCAGCCACCCGCCTCGCCCGGCCCTATATAAACGGTTTTGAACTAGATCAATAGGAAAGTAAGAAATACGTGTTCATCTTTTTTGCTTCTGTTTCAATATCCAAAAGCTAAGGTGCGATTTTCTACTTTTATCAAATGATGCAAATAAAATCAAAGAGTATTTTTTTTATAAAATTCAATGTATCGTATAAGCTATATGTGTGTAGATTTATGCTTGAATCTTCTGTCGTGAGGGCATAGGCCCTCACGCCTATCTTTATATCTTTATAATACTCTTGAATATCTTTATATATTCAAGATAAATCGATCATTCGATAATATCCCATGTTAGTCGGCTTTTGCCCTATTTGTCAACTCAATTTGATTTCCACTTGAGATATCATTTTATTTTATTGCTGTTTCGCCTAATATGCTTCAAGCTCAAATATCTTGTAGTATAAAGCCTATTAGGTTACAATTGTTGACAAAACTTTCAATAATGAGATTTTGAAACTTTCTCTATACAATTTATTACATAAAAATACATTTTAAAAAATATTTCAATTGAACAATATACCAACGGGGCACTTTCTCGTAAATTTAAATATTATTATAACTGCATATGTTTAGTTTTATTACAGGCTATTCGAAAAGAAAACTTTCATGCTCACAGTCACCGATACATATCTATGTGAGGTAATATGTGCATAATATTTTAATAATAAATGTCTATCTTGAGGCAAATCTGAAAGGTCAACCCAGGTTACATGAAATATTTCTGTTATACAGGTACTTTTCAGTAGATCATTTGATATCATTCCGTCCTTGATTGTTCAGCATCAATTCACTAAAATAATCTACAATTATAATAATGTGGAATTATATAATAATATGAGCATTCGTTTATGAAATGAAAAAGATAAGTTAGTGCACTTTCGTAGGAAAACATACACTTCACGATCATTACTGTTAATCTATATTCAATCTTTGGTAAAACTGACAAATGCAAAATAAGCTGCATTATATTATATATTATGGGCTGGATGTGAGTCGAAATATGCTGTAACCGACTTAAAATAATCGTGTAATATCCTACAGCGATCGAGAGGTGGTAACGGCCGGGAAGTATATCGTAGGCTCGCCAACCAAAACGGTTGGTTTAATTTTATATTTATTTTAATATTAATACATAATTTAATTCGTTCACGACTTTATATAATACTATGTCCACGATAGAATAAGGTCGTCGAGTAAAATAACAAATACAATCATCACCGCTAGTTTTCTATAGCTGTGTGGTATTTTGTCGCAGATTTTTGAAGATTACGCTCACGATAGAAAACGCAATTACATCTTTCAACAGGGTTCAAATTCTTCGAAATTGTGAAGAGATTATGTATAATTATTCACCGGAATTTTCACAGCTAGTCAGTCTTTAGACGACATTATTCTTATCGTGAATGTAAGTATAGATATTTTGACAAGCCTAAATCAAACAAAGAACAAGTCATGATATGTATTATTCCATTTATAAGATAAAGTCAACAGGTGATTGATAACAATCACGCGACGAAAAGACAAAGACATTAATCAAATTGTAAACAATTGAGCCAAAGAAGTCGAGCGTGACAGATTATTCTACAAAAGACACACGAAAGTCACGAACTACATCAGGAATCGAACGTGGTCCTAACTGAATGAAAGTCCACATCCAGTGTCTGAAAAACACAAATGATTATTATAGCAATGTTTATATATATATATATATATATATATATATATATATATATATATATATATATATATATATATATATATATATATATATATATATATATATATATATATATATATATATAAGATATGTACAGTACGTGAATCGTGTGGCACGGATGTACCATTATATTAAACAGCCCGCCTGAGACAGCTCCAAACAAGATACTGTGAACGACTTGTATACTCAAGGAAGTCGGAGAAATGGGTTAAAGTGGTCATTATTAGCTCAATTGTTGAATAATACATGGATGAATATTAAATTTATGTAATAATAATAATAATAACAACTAAAGTTACAGAATTATGATCATCATATATTATGTCATAGTATATATATATATATATATATATATATATATATATATATATATATATATATATATATATATATATATATATATATATATAAATATATATATATGTATATATATTTATATGATTTCGCATGTTGAGCATTTGTGTTGCGTACATGTTGTTATGATCGTGTATACTGAATGGGCACAGACCTATGCATTCAAATTATTTATTATACATATACATATTCATCTCATGTACTGTACTGTACTATTGAAGAATTCAGTTATAGTAATGTAGGTCTATAGACTTACCCTTACAATATGCAATAATAGAACATTCACCATGTTGTACACGCGGTATACATTCATATTAGGAGTTATTGTTCATGGACGAATAATCACCTCGAAATAGGCTTAGATCACGATCTATTTGCATGTATGAATATGTAACCTAGAGATAACTATTCTTACGTACTAGACCGCAGTTAGTGTATAAGTATTATCGATATATACATTTATATAAAGAAATGATTAGATTAATATCTTCAAAGCTTTTGAATGCATAATAGCAGTATACTTCAGTAGAAAGCATACGTCTCCATTCAAGTTCCATTCTCCTTTTACAACCAAGATTAGCTTTAGAGTCGACTTTGAGACTATAGGAGTGAAGCCACCCCCGTGGGTCAGTTAACTAACTCACTGTGTTTCAATTCATTTCATAAATTTTCTTACAAAGTAGCTGTATTACAAAACATGTTGAAAAACAATGTATAACATGTAATACATGGAAAGTCAAATCATTAATATGCAATATATAGAATATGTGAAATATATAAATAAATGAATCACATCGTCATGCAAGGTAAAAATTACAAACAAAAAAACAGAATATTATAATATGTAAAATAGCAAAAGATGAAAAAAGTCAAGATATGCGTAAAAAAGGTAGTTAGTCTACGTACAATCACACGTGTGCATGGTTACAGGCAATGAAATATTCATCGATGTTGTGAATAAATGTTAAAAATCAGTCGAAACTGATGCCAAATATTCGGGCGCGGGTTCAAGTCTCGCATAAGACATGCGTTTTTGTAAACGTCCTTTCGTCTATCGTTTCATTAACACCATTTCATTCAAATCCCTAAATAACCTAGCTTCGATGGAATAATTAAGCAACATTGAAAAATAAAGAAAGAGTGCATTTTCATAGATATATTCACAACAAATTTACAGTATAGGAAATAGCCAATAAGATAGCTTGTTTATTTAGCTTGTAGTATAGGAAATAGCCAATGAGATAGCTTGTTTATTTAGCAGCAGATCCAATAATGACCGCTAATTTCCACTTTGTTGTCAATTTGTATTCTGACGCTGACCGAGTAAACAGCTTGATTTAAAATTTAGAGTATGGCTAAGAGTTTGCAAGCATTGATATTTTTTTGTTACTAAAATTTCATTACCAAAATTGTATCACTTATTAGGGCCTACTATAATGATCTACTTCTACTGCGTGGTTCAATGAACGGGGACATAATACAGAATTTTACTATAAACTATCAGGGCCGTTAATGAAGAATGTCTTATTATTGATAATTATATTATTCAATTACTACAATTACTGCTACTGCGTGGTGTTATGAATGATAGCATCGATGGATTGGTTATAAACCTCACTCATTTCAAGTCAACTCATCCTGATTTCTGTTGCCAATGATCATCTTCAGACCAAATCGATCACTTTTATAAATTATTATTTCTCAATACTTTCGAGATTTGACACATACACACACCACCGTATAGACATCGATAATATTTCTTTACGTGAGTAGTATTGTAAAATGTGTTTTTGTTTTGTCGCTCTCATAGCTCGTATACACGTGTGTATACCGTGGCCGCTTGTTCGTGCATTGAAGTCTCTTCGTTTGCGAGCCGCGTGGATTCATAACGGCGTATCTAACATTTGTTTGGGACGTGCGTAACGAAACTGTATAGGCCTAGAATAGCCGTATATTCCTTGTGATGCCAATAAACACATGTGAGGTAACCGAGTGCAAGGTGTGGTGTCAGGCGGAAGAGAGAGAGAGAGAGATATGAAGAACGTGCATGTAGTAAGAAGATGGGAAACGGGTCAATTTCGGTAACAGTAATATTTAAGTAAATAGCATCTTCTCGTAAACTCTTGATTCATCACTCAATTAAGTGTAATTGGGTTGGCCTGGTTAACAGATTTGTTTCGAAGAAACTTCGTGGCTTGCTTTTGATATGGTTTATTGTTGCACACAATGCATACAAATTGAACAAGATTTATAATGAAGTGAGCAAACCATACCCACAGATTTTAAGGAAGCAATTTATAAAATCGACAGAAAATTGAATAACTTAAAATAATTAAATAACTATGTGACACTTGCACTTTGGAGTCAGGGGCCAATAAAGGTTTATATATATCAGCTTCAAATCACCTAGTTGATGAATCATCATCAGCTGATATAAAAAATGGTAAAGTTGGGTTGAGGCCAGATATCAAAAGTCCAGTTAGCATTATTCTAAGAGTTAATTACAACAAATAACATGGGTAACTGCCAGTCAGCGCTATTCCCTATTGGCAATCCCAGCCCTGAATGATAGATCATACATTATTTATGTATACAATTATATTGCTGAAATAAAGTATTGAATGAATAATTGTAGATGAGATCTACCAATTCGCTGATGGGATATTTGCTATGGTAAATTTTGATCAAATTTTGCAATAACTAGGGACAATTGCCAATGTTTAGGCCTACCCTATACTGTTTCCTTATTGACCGAGTTATACGTCATAGCAAGAAAAACCAGGTATTGGAATTCATTGTATTTCTATTTCAATCTCACATTACGTTTTTAGTTTCTGATTATTTTCAATTGTTGTGAAAAGAACCACAAAAGCATCAAATAACTATTCATAAGATCATCTACGCCTCTACGGAATACATCATTCTCAATACAGAAAACCTTATGAAAAGAGTATTTATAAAATCATTCCCTCTATGAGAATCTTGAATCATTTACATTTTCCTTTCCCATTTCTAACGGGCGAACTTAGGTTCTATGTCCTCAACTATTTATACAGCACATTAGTATAATCTATAAAAAATATCACGTGTAAGTATCGTAACTTAATTAATTGTGTGCTCAATTTGAATTGACGCTTCAAAATGTAAGTTATAGGCCTAAGTATAAGAATATAAGTGATAATAATCAATATGTAGGTATGTAACTCATGATTAGATAATAAAACCCATACTTACGCGATAATTCTTTGTCATTATACTTTTCGAAAAGATCGCACAATATTTTTTCCAAAGAACTAGAGAATGCCAATTGCATATCTTGTGATTATAAAGGCATATTCGTATTTGATAATTTTTTGTTACACATAATTTACAGAATCTCAAAAGAAATTCTTTTCCCAAGTAATTCATGCGGTACATTCACAGTTCCACGGCGACACTAATTACCATTGTTTTCTCTTAATTACCTTCCTTGAGTTCATCTTTTTTCTGCGAAGATGAGGCAGTTTCATCTCGTTCACGTTGCAACGGTTAAATCACGTGTAAAACGAACAAACTCACAGTAGAAGGTTCAAGTTTCAAGTTGCGCAATCTTTCTTGTAATAAGTTATTAGATAAATAGCTCAAAGGTTCATTTTGTTTCAAGCATGAGATTATTGATTAGTATTTGGGTGAAAAACGAAAAACGAGTTGAAGTTCGTGTTTAATTGGGCTAACGTGAATGGTATTTGGCATTACCATTTTTTTCAAATTCTGTGTAAAGTTATCGAGCACATTGAGAAATAGTATAAGTTGGTCGGAAATGAGACCTCAATAAGAGTTTTCACATTCCCATTTTTTAAATGATGAATTTTTCAAGTTTGCCTTCCATTCATTTAATTAGATTAGGACCCAAGTATTATATTCATGTACAGGGCAAGGATGTCAATGATATTGATATGCCAGATTTTTCCCAGTACTTGAATCCAATGATAATTAAAAATTGCAATATCGATAGGCCTATATGAGCTAGGGTTTTCTTATTAAGAGGGTGTAAGTTTTATTCTCCATCGACCCAAATGCATATTTCGCCAATTTATTTTTGTTACGTCAAATTTTGACATTTTTTAATTGAGGCCCTAATGTCACATTTTAATTTTCCAGAGTATGATAATTTTGTCAATATAAAACTAAACTTGTGGGTTCAAATCTTGATTTACATCTCGTATATCCGAGTGCTCTGAAATGTCAGTGGATGTTCAAGATAAAATGTTTGAATTTGTGTTGAACATGTTAAGAAATATGTATTTGGAAATATGTAGGCCTATTTTTGTAAAGGAATCAAAGAATGTCATTCTCGATTTTTGCCTTTTTTGTGATTTTTATGTAATGTTTTCAGTTTCTTGTAGCATATTTTTTGTTTTGAGTGCATATTGTATCTTATTTCCAGTGTTTTTTAGGTCCCATTCAAAGAATATACCCCAGCCCTACTAGTGAGAGATATCTTTCAAAAAATATTGGCATATTCTTATAAAATATTGCAAGATGATAATTTTCTATGATTCTGTGATCACGGTCCATTTTTTATGTCAATCTCAAAAATCAAAACTGGATATAAGAATCATTATCGTCACCAATAATAAGTTATACTTATAGTCATTCCATTTAGTTATATATAACTGATATGGACTAATTGCATACTAATTAGGAATGCAGAGCAGGTTCGTGACACTTGGCTCTAATTATTTCACTTTCCTTAACAATTAACCGATTGAAAGACTTTCATTTCCCTATAATTACGAATGGAATTATTCACTTTGTCACTTCGCATTTTAAACTACTGTTATGAGTTTGAATATGCATTCTCATCTATCAAATGACCGCTGAAGATATTCGAGTACTTTCATGTTGTTTAAACATTAGATCGTTCATCTATTTGATGGATTTACATACATATTCAAGCTTGCGTGAATTATATCGCCCGTTTGGTGATACACTGTCAATTGAATTTGTTTATAACATAATATATATATATATATATATATATATATATATATATATATATATATATATATATATATATATATATATATATATCGTACTTGTATTTGTATTTACCATCGGCCACACGAATTTTCGTCAACACACACACACACACATATATATATATATATATATATATATATATATATATATATATATATATATATATATATATATATATATATATATAAATATATATACATATAAATATATATATACATATATATATATATATATATATATATATATATATATATATATATATATATATATATACACATATATATGTTAATATGTATTCTGAAGTGGAATATACATTCGTTGTGTCTAATTATAGAAGAGAAAAATATTTTAAAATATGAAAATGTATTTCTCAAACTAAACGTTCCATTACTTTTTACTTTCGGTATTCTATTATTTACATTTGTGGGAATTGAGACTGATTTCCCCACAAAAACGACTGTACAGATAATGCGTTTTGTAGCCGCTGGATGAATGCTTGTCAGATTGACGTGTATTTTTTGCACATTGTCTTAATTTCCTGTTTGACACCAACCTGTAGAAAAAGATGTGAGGAGAGACAAACGCACGATCAAACAACCATTCAAACACTTGGTACAAAAACAATTGTATACAATTCTTTATTTTACCGGTATCGCATAATAAAAACTTGAGCACGAAAACGCGTTGCTCAGTCGATCGAAATTCCGCGTTATTTTCTTGTACATATAAGTATGTACGAAGATGTAGAAAGTCCATGTTATATGCATTTCCGCGCCTCTATAAGTATATGTGTGACAACTGACAAAGTTACATCCTGGTAAATTAATAATTTTAGCGTAACGATTTTAATGCACTAATGAGTATGACAATTGCTGAATGAGATGCCCGGTATTTTTACCGTGTAACCAAAGTCACCCCCGGAAAAGGAAGTAACCTATGTGGCTATACATAACAATTTATGTGCAATTTATGTCGTGAACGGGACAAATGGAACCAAAAGAATCTTTTTTCAAATTATAACATTGAAAAATATGTCAGTCATTTTATTTATATTGGATTTAGCGATGGGCTGTGACGGTTACTTGGAATTATTGGCGTCGGATGAATAATTAATGACATGGTGAGATGAAGGTACTTCAGATAATAGAAACGACTGGTTGGGAGCTAGGAAGCTGTCGTGAACTGTATCGCAAGATCCATTCTGATATTAACATATAGGCTACAGAAGAAAAGCAACAAATGTACTGTACCATTTTTGAAATACCGAATTGAGACCCGATCACCTCAAAATCGACTGTCTTACGGGACTAATCCTCAATTAATCAACAGTTTTTGTGTATATTATCAAACGTCAAAGAAGCCCATCATACTTTGCGTAGAAAGAAACCCTAATTCTTATAAGAAGGTCACTTGAAATTTATATATCACATTAAAATAAATTGATTTAAGCGTGTAACGGAAGTCGGAACATATATATTCTCTTGGAAATTGAAAGTGTAGAAACATTGGTAATCAAAAACCTGGTGTCCATATTCTCGAATTGAAGCTCCGTCATTCCGAGTTGATTTAATTTCATCTTGCAGTACTGTTGAGTTTTCAGTTTGTCATATAAATATATATTTATACCTATATATTCTTATATATATATATATATATATATATATATATATATATATATATATATATATATTTATATATATATATATATAACTTATATATATATATATATATATATATATATATATATATATATATATATATATATATATTTATATATATATATTTATATATATATTATACATTGAAAATAAAATATATCATCTCGAGATAGTAAAAAGTTTGAGCAACAGTCACCATCTCATCATCACTACTTCAACGAGAATCAATTCCAGATTCAAACATCATAAGTATGTAGGCCTATACACGATAACAGTAAGCTGTTTGAAGTCAATTATTGTCAGTTATTATATAGATATATATATATTTATATATATATATATATATATATATATATATATATATATATATATATATATATTGTGTATACATAGGCCTATATATGATTAAAACAGTAAATAGTTCAAATGTGCTTGAATATACCTAATGAAAGGACTACAAAACATTCTTGCATATAAACTTGTGTAGCTTTACGCTAGAAGAAGGTTTTGAGCGACCTTTCCCCCTATGTCACACCACTATCGCGCGGGTGCTTCGCGCCTTCGTTCGTGGATACTAGTTGTGTGAATGAAAATCTAAATAAATACAAGTGATTTCTAATGGACTTCTAGAATTGACGAAGAGAAGATTTCCTCACCAAGTCACTTTTTTCTATGATAAAAAGTATAGTTCTATGAGTGGATTCTCTACAGCCATCACGCTTTTTGCTGCAGTGTGAAGCCTCAGCAATAGCATCTAGGTTACCAGAACAGCGATTTGCGCACGGTTTTACGGCGTGAATGAAAGAACAGCAGTATACAGCACGATCAGATGGAAATAATTGTTTTTAATGAAAGTAAATCGGAAAATACCATCCAGAGAATTAAAACGAGCTGTATAGTTATTGAATTTGATCCTATATTCAATGCATGTTCCGTGTAAGGTTTCTTGTATTTATGTACGGTCTGTTTCCAGATTCGTACCAGTGTACAGTTAATTGGAATCTGCATGCAACTTTTCTTTATCTAGAAATAAAGTAATTGTATTTATCCTGTCGTGTTTTATGTCGTGATGCTGCTGGGTCCGTTTCTCGAAAGTTCAAACTACTGATAATTACAAATTGTAAAGTAAATATTCTGTTTGTCAATTTGTTTATTGATATACAATCAAGACATCATTATAACTGAATATAATAATAGTGTTTATGTTAGAACATTACAAATTTCAATTACTCGCTAGAAGGCCTCTTCAAGAGTATTGTTACTTACTTTTTCGCTATGGCTTAAAATGTCACTGCTTTCCTATACATGTTATTGCTACTAGCATAGGTCACAGGTATAAGCTGAAGTTTTTCTTATGTAAAACTTTGAGAAAGGCCTGTATTTATTGGCCCAAAAGACTTTGTTGTATGCCATAACGCCGTGGTTTTATGTTGTTCTTATGAGAGTTTATAAATAATTAATTGAGGATTGGTCAGGTTGGGTTAGGTTGTTGAGGTTAGTTCACTGTGCGCGCAACAAACAACAACAACAACGTCCTCATGTAATAATCAAAACCAACCAATTGGTGCTCAATCAAACGACTGTAGTGAGTGACCCGTCCAAAAACGTCACCAAAAAATAAGTACAATCAGACTACAATTATGTGGGAAATTTAATACTACCAATCAGTGTATTTCTGAATGCTCACTTGAAGTATAGATCTAGGTGGCCTACTGTTAAGCCACGCCTATCACTGGTGGTCAATTGCCGATTGCGGACTTCACCTTTCATGCAGAACTCGAGTATAGGGCTATTTTTGAATATTCAGAGATCGTTTAGAGTTCGGGATAGTTTGAGACGAGAACAGTTATTCTTGATTACAAACTTTTTCACTAATATAACCAATTTTAATATTTGTCTGTATTTATGATATTTGATATACAATATCTGATATTTTGATGATATTACGATCAATAACACTACCTACATGATCTGTAAGTACATGAATAATAACACCCACTCGTTCATATATGTTAATTACAATGTGTCGAGGATTTGAATTTGTAATTTGATAAGTTAAGTAGAACATAAATTTCACGTAGGTCTACAATAATTATTACCTATTTTCTCCCCCGGATTCGGATGGATGGAGATAAAACATTGTGTAAGTGCAACGGATTGTCAGTGCCAACAGCTCTGAATTTTACCTGAAATCCATTCGGACTTGGGTTCGAAATGCATTACATTTGTCTTCTCGTGGAATTGATTCTCAGCTATCGGAGTGATAGCGGAGTTGTTGTTGGCCCATCATCAGCTCTCAGGAAACAAGCTTGTTCAACTTGAACAAGAAGCGGGGAAGCGTGATAATCTGAAACTGATTGATACACGATTGCCTTTTATACAAATATTAATGGAACTATTCTCACAATGCAAATTGAATGCTATATTGAATACTTGGATCTCAACAAAACACACAGTGAGATTGTGTGTATATATATATATATATATATATATATATATATATATATATATATATATATATATATATATATATATATATATATATATATATATATATATATATATATATATATATATATATATATATATATATATATATATATATATATATATATGTGTGTGTACAAGAGCTAATAGGAACCATGAAAAACGTGCTATATGGGTCTACTTCCTTAGGTCCTGGATTTAGGTCCATCTATTCCAGTGGGGTTTTTAACTAGTTTCAGGAGGCTTGGACTTTATTGCATGGCTAAGGTCATTACGACAGAGCTTGTTACTATGACAACTTGTCTATATTTGTGTTTTTCTATTATTGTAAGCGCCAATTCATAGTCCTGCTTGCGTATGAGGTGGCAAACGAAATAAACCGTGACTTTTTGTTATCTTTTGTTGCCATTGCTGTCTTCAGTACACATGAACCAATCTAAGTCACAGTCCCTTGGAGTTAACCAGTACGATTGTGGCCACACGGAGCCGTCGATCAAGCTATATATTTAAATGTATCGTGAAGAAAATATACTGAATTGTAAGCACTAAAAATAGAAGACAATATGCATACTCAATATACACTCATAGACTGTGAAAAAAAAACAGCGGTTCAGTGTGCGTCGATTTTATCAAAAATTAAATTTCAATTTCTGATCGAACCATTCCAATTTAAATGACCTCAAGTACATCTTTCACCATTTCAATTTATTTCAAATGCTTGTCGCGCTATAAAGGGTGCAGACTCCTTTAGTAAAAAACGTATAAGGAACAGAAAGCCACCTTCTGTAGCTCAGTAAGCTGAGGCACCGCTTCAGAAACTGAAGTCACCGTTGGGCGTGGGTTCGAGTCCCGCGTAAGTCATTGGTTTTTGTAAACGTCCTTTCACTTATCATCACTTCATCGTTTCATAAACACCTGCTCATTCGTACCCCCGTATAACCCAGCTGCTGTTGGAGTTGTTAAGCAAACAATAACCATCATCATCAGGAGAAGAAAAAATGTCTATAGAGAGTTAATTTTCTCTTTAGTGTCAATTGGTACAAAAATGTAAGATGTGGTACCGATCCACTGTCTTCTTTCTTCAACTCTAACTTGGTATCAAGTCTTGACTTGTCCCATCGTATTCAATCAGCTGGTATCGTGTGATCCGTGATAATTGAAACTGATGCACCATAACCGTACTGCGTGGTACTGGCTAAAGTTGGCCAGGCCAGTAGCTCGACTCGGCAACACAAATGCAAGTAACCAGAAATAGAAATGTGCAGTCAAATAGACACGACACCAACGCGGTCGCCTGGTGTCGTAAACAGCACAAAATAGAAAGTTTGCGGTCATCCGATAAATCATCATTCAACTAGGTTTAATTGATTGAATTGACTGTCATTTATTAATTTCGCTGTATTATTAAATTACGATTCGTATTAAAATGAGGACGTTATGAGAACGTTATGAGACGAAATGAAACACTTTTCATTCTGTTGTTTTTCTGGCTCAACAATAACATGGATGAGTGAATATAAGACATAGTATCGATGATATAACTAAAATGTTCATAAAATGCCTTATGTGTTCCTTTTTTATTTTCGTTAATTTTTCATGTATATATCGGGCCTATACGCAGCTATATATGGTAGCTGGGTGTAACGTCATTCCAGTATTTTTGTGATATCACCTTCTATATCTTACTGATAACTCGAGGCACTGTGAAGTAAGTCACATGAATTCGCGAGAAAAACGCACTGTACTTTGTATATTGTATAGTGCAATGTATAGGGACTTGTGGTTGTATCCACGACAGAAGAAAGTCGTTTACCAATTAACACAATGCTGGTAAAAACTTTAATTGTTTCATCAACTTGCTGCGACTATTTGAAAGATGCAGTTTCGTTTCTTAGCGTGAACCTCGTCCATAAAAATTATATTATCCCAAAAATATTATACGGCTATACAAATATTTTTTGTTTGTTGCGTTGTTAGATGACCTTCTTCTCTCGTGGATATATATATATATATATATATATATATAAGTACGGAAAAATAGCAGAATGTTTAGTGAAAATGATTTATTTTCCAATAATCTGTGGAATGACGGGTCACGCGGTGTATCAGTCAACATATTGACAATATAAATTCTATTGTTGTTGTTTTAGTCGCCAGATATTCTTTATACATTTTACAAACTTGATTGATTGGTAAATTAAAATATCCACCCAAATATTATCAAAAACTATATTAAAGCTTTCAAGTGTTGCTACAAACGTTAATGCGTGATCAGTCAATTCCCATATGAGTTGGAAAAAAATTGCAACACTTTGTGAATCATTCAGCTAAGACACTGCTTTAGAGCCTGTGAAGCAGAGCAGTGTGTTCGTGTCTAGCATAATGCATGGAATTGTGGAAACATCATCAATCTCTCACCCTCGCACATCGCGCGGTACATGAATAATGTACGGAATAGGCAGATATATTCTTTGTACTTGAGGTCAACGTTCATTTAATTTATTTCTACAGCAATAATTCATTATCAATTATAGTGAAAACTTGTGTTACAACAACAAATAAACGCTCATCATTTCATCGAGTTAGCTGATTCGTATAGTGATTCGTCCCAATTGGCTCTTACTGTATATACTATAAAAGTTTGCGGCTATTTCTTATTCAAATTTTATAATAATAGCTGCATGTCTTTGTTTTAGATGCATTGTTCTCGGGTATACCATGAACTTGACTTGTGCGTATATTATAAGCCACTTATTATTATAAGTTATTATGTCTAATCATTGTATGAACGAAATGAGATCAGTTTTTATAACTTGGCCGCTATTCATGACACGATAAATCGGTACGATATACCTGGTGTGCTTTGAAGTTTAATATTGTGTAATTTCAGTTCCAATATGCTAGTATCATTCTTATTTATCTCTATATTAGGAACATTACACTGGAAATTATTGCTCCAAATGTCTATTTAATAGCTTTGTTTCTATCCAATAAAAACGCGATCTCTCTAATAATCTATACATTGTCTTTACATGCACCTTTCGTCTCGATCCCCTGCTAACATTTGCATGTTCATTGAACCGTGGTATTTTATTATGACCTACTTCTTATAGGTGACTATACCGCCCACGAGAACCGGCCCATGGCTGAACACCTCCAACTTGGCTAACTAAGCTAACTATAAGCTAACTTGAAGCATCAATCCTGATTAGGTTATTTACAGTGTCGAAGTCACGTATCATCTGGTCTAAGAGCGGGCGAAAAGGGCGTGATGGCTGAAAATGTTATATTTTGTCACGTTTAATTGTGGGTAAAACAAGTGTGGGAATATTGTTGTATGTCTATCTATGTGTTGACTTGTTCTCTTGAGTCTTATAATATAAATGAACCTTATACATGTTCGGATTTCGATTGATTCAATATCAATTCTCGTATTGTAATTCTCATAGTTATAGAAAAACATCTGATACAAAATCTTTTTAGGTCTCATAGGCTAATCTTGATGTTACTTTCTGCTGAAGTTAATTCTCTAGATTTTTCCAAAAGATCTGAAATCTGTTGTGGGCAGTTCAGCTTTTGTCCTGGTGAGAATTGTTGAAAAATAATCAAAATAGTCTCAAACAACGTTTATCACTTAATCTAATGAAACAATTAATTGTTTTTGATATAACAGTGTAATTTACTGAAGGAACACATTCTAATCTATAGCATATTTGTAACATGAGAAAGTGTAAATTTTATATTTATAATTATTGGTTTTAACGGCTCAATGTCAACTTGTTCAATATTGGTTCAACAGCACAAAAAACGAATACCCATTAGCATCGGTGAATGAGAACGAGATGATGGGAAGATGAGATGATAATGCTTGTTTATTGAGAGCTTATATTTATTATTTATTTATTTAGTTTTGGAGAAAGGAAATTGTTAACTACCGTGGCCTGTTCTTAAGGAACCATCACAGGATTTAATTTTAACTACAGAGGGAAACTATACGGGAAACCCCTGTCAGGGTAGTAGACCATGACTATAGAATCGAACCCTGGTCTCCTAAATGACGGCTTGATGCGCTATAAAGACTGGTCTTCCCTTCTTTGTACATCTATTCCACAGTCATAGGCATGACGTATGAACATAAAAAAACATAAACAAACATAACCAAACATAACCATATTGAAACGAAATGGAGGTAACAAAGTATAAGAAATAGTGTATGAACCTATACTTATAGAGGTAATTTATTTCAAATAATCATTTCTTGTATGTAGATGTATAGGCATATATTAAAATGGAATAGTATGACAGACCTATTCTTCAGATCCCAAATAGGGCATAATCTTGTCTTGGAGTTAACTCCTACTACAAATCAATTAATCAATTGATTACATTCTAATAAATTACATCTTTCATTTTCAGAACTCAAATGCGGCCATCCCGCCGTGCCCGTCAATGCCCGAGTGTCCCTGCCCGTCGTGCCCGGCGAGCTGACATCGGGCACAGTCGCCACATACACCTGCGATCCGGGTTATGAACTCTTTGGGTATGTCACACTGTGCACTAACCACACCTAATACGTCAAGATAGAAATATATAGGCCCAAGTGTATATCTCTCATTGCCAATATGCCCAGCCCAAGTCACCTTGAAAGCGAGACAATGAGAATTCCGTTTCAACGCCTTCGAAAGGCGAAATGTATAGTTTGATACTGATTATACATACCTCTCTTGAAGAAATAATTTCCCTGTTTTGCTCACATAAGTGACGTATTAAATGGTTTCCCTCAGTAGTGTGTGTTGGTATAGATTTAATTTGCTTTAGATTGATTTGATTTTATTGCCAACATAAAACCAAGGTAAATGATCCATATATTTATGAAATCATATAACGGTTGATGTGTTAATTAGAGATTGTGAATAAGTGTCTTGTAGTTTGTAATTGTATTTATAATTGTTCGTTCAAGGAGTTGTCTGAATGTCAACCACTATTTGAAATTATGCAATCATAAGCGTTTCCTATTTCTCATATATCATTTGGTTTTACAATTTTTAAAGAAGAAGATATTAAATTATTGGATTGAGGGCAGCAAAGACGACAAATCAAATGTTGTCATAAAATCAACGTTGGTGCAACCTCTGTGTAAGGTTGATGTACTTTTCGAACGGAAAATATTATTGGTTCATAAACGAGGGTTGATCCAGCCACTACTACATTGAAATACACCCTGGGGCGTGGATAAAGTTTATTGTATGGCATAAAAACGCACTAAAACTAGCAGACAATGTTCAGAAGCACTCCAAATAGTTGGGCCTACTCTTTGAAAAGTTGCGGTAAAATATAGGCCTACATCGATTTTATTCAATTGTTGATTAAAATTTCGGATTTTTTTTTTCATTTGACCGCGAATATGCAGTGGTGGTCAAAAATGATCCAATTCTCTATAAATGATTACAATTTACCTATACATCACTTGGATCCTGTACAGTAAAATATCAATATAATTTTATAACAGTTTTATTTTTTCCTTTCTTCTTTTCATAATACAATAATCATATTCATAAACTTGCCAGTGCATGCAGTCGTACAAACATGGAGCAATCTAACGTTATTCTCCCTCTCTCTCTCTCTCTCCTATAGAAGTGCCACGGTCACCTGTTCCACACTGGGAGTCTGGCAGGGGGATTTACCATTCTGTGGTAAGTAAAAGTAGATCATGTAAACCCTCTTACCAGTAACATTACAAACTGTAATAACACGCCGATTCACAACATGCAACAGCTGTCCACCGTACAGACACCATGCACCCAGCTGTTATCGCCTAGCAACATAAGTGCGGGTCGAAACGCCCGTCTTATAGTGTTAACGAATAGAGTAGACACACCCGATCGAACATTCAATGTTTATAATGGAGTCTATTCACACGTTTTCGAAGGGAAAACGCAATCAACGCAACTTGATGGTTAACAAGACTCATTTATAGATGTATTATGTATAGGTTTGAGAGATGTATATAGGCCTACATAGTTTTTGCTAAAATCCTCTCAGAACCGATGACCCAGGGGAAATGAGACGCATCATATCATTTTTGTATTTCATTTTATTCTATAGGGTCTATATGAAATTGTAATTGTACAATGTTACAAAGATACAGGAAGAGTGACATTATATGGGGGCTAATCTGATCCAGTCAGTTAACGCTCCGCCTATAACAACTGAAGTCAAGTCAGGCATGGGTTCGAGTCCCGCATGAGGGATGGGTTTTTTATCCGCTCATACCTACCCCAAAAACTTTTCTGTCGTTGAAAAAACGGTAATCACTGTCATTAGAGAAACTATTTGATATATTTTAGATTGTGATAATATTTTACAAACAATACAATCATTTTTCAAATATGAATAATTGAATTTGATTTAGTGTATTAATTCATTTCGTGAATTAAATTGTTTGTGAATATTATCGTTAGAGCAAGGAGAAGGGTAGACTAGTCGCTAGCGTATACTAAGTCGATATTCTGGAGATTGTGGGAGTGTGGGGTTCGATTCCTGCCGACCGCCCATTCAGATGAGGTTTTTCCTGTTTCTCCAAGTAAATACTGCATGGTGTCTCATATCAAGTCACAACCGATCCTTCCCGCCTTGGCAAGACAAGATCATAGAGAACAATTGTGCATCCCCCTTCCAAGAGAAACTTAAGAATAAGAGACTATATAAAGAGAATGAGTATAACATATTGATAGTCTGGCTTCCTTTGTCTTCACTGTCTATCACTTCGACAGGCTTGTTATCTCTTTTTCTATACATTTTTCCCCGCTTTGCTGCCTTAACACAAAAACGTGTTAAATGCAAAAAACGAACCTTGAATCTAAATCAGCATGATGAACACACGAAGCGATGAAGTCTGCTGTAAAACTACACACTTTTCAATTTTTGTTTCTTGACCCATAACTCGATCACGCTTAGTCATCTATAACCGTGTTTTCTACTTTTCAAACTAAAGCGCACCATAATACTGGATAAGATGAGTCATTATTTCTTTATATAATAGGGAGATCGTGATTCAGAGTAATTAATAGTTATATTATGTGAAACGTTAGCAGACCGGAAGTGCCGCCATGTTTCTATCGTGGAGATGGATATTATTACAAGCAGCCGCGCGAGTCGCACTTCCGGTTTCTAGTCGTCTTCTCCCTGAAACCCGTTGCCAAGCCGACTGGAACGAATTTTAAATGCAGTTTGCACTCGGCTTCATGCAGTTCACTTTGTTGTTTGCTCAGCGTGGTACTGAACAATCTTCTTTGCGACCAGTTCTTTGCGACTACTTCTTTTGACTCAAGGCTGTTGCAACTTGCACGGATCTATCTTCAACATGTCGTTTTTACATCACATATTAGTTTTAATTATATATGTATATAAAGTATGCATTATTATTTATTTCTATAAATAGCTAACTCTCACTATAAATTCTATGTCCTCCACTTGGATTCAGGTTTTGGTCTATTATTTTAATGAGGGTATACACAATTATTAGTTTACAACCAGGTATACTGGCTGATGTCTCATAGTATGGTTACAAAGCCCCAATCCATATTCGCCCTTTTATTTTTGATCATATTTTCGTATTTCAATTACCTTTTTTCAAGCTAGAGCTTTATATGCTAGCATTTTTGCGGTGGATGTTGGTTGATGTGTAATAATATACTGGGCACGTTCTTGGACTGTTCGTGATTGTTTTTCATTCAGGTGCAATGTTCTATTTCCTGGTGAGAAGTAAAATTAAAAATGGTTAAAATAATTGTTTTCTTTTATTTTGTGGTTTTTTATTCTTTATACCGTAATGGAATATTATATAGATCGATATTACTAAATGCTAAGTAAGAAGTGTTGAATACCCTTGAATTTTACTTCTCTCCGATTTATCCTTTCTTCCCCTCCTTTACCATCTAATATCTCTCCCTCTATTTCCTCCGAATTCTATCTTTCAAAGTTCAAATAATATAATATATCTATAGGCAATGGTTGAACTTCTAATATTTTGTGTATTTGTATTACTGGTCTACTGGAATAAATTAGGTTTAGGATGTTTAATTTATATGTGTCATAATGATGAGCCCCTTTAGTGAAATTTTAGTGAGTGTGTGATTAATCACTATTTAATGCTGATAATGGACTCTGATTGTACTGATTGAGTGAACAAGGAGAAAACTAGAAACTGACTTAACGCTCAAGAATTATTTGCTTGACTTGTTGCTTGGAAAGGACCTAAGAAATAAGAACTGTAATGTACGCTGAGGTCACTGAAGTGCACTGTTCAATTCTGTGCAATTCAGTATGTTTTGAAAATATCCAAGTTTCAATTCAAGATCAAGCCATATTAAAATGAATTCTGAAGAATATTTACTGACACACACTATAACTGACAGACGATGTACGTACGTACGCACTCCGCATGTATACATGGCATATTAAAAATTTGCTTTTTCATTATATTTATACGTTTATAGCGACGCACTGTATGACTATATTGACGTCGGCTAATGGTGATTGAATTGTTATATAGGAAGATGAGATTGAATGCCATATTTTTTTTCAAAGTAGGCCCAACTTTATATCATATCAATATTATACATTTAAATTCCCCCAAAAACATCACCTGGAGTGTTATTATAATTCTCATGGAACAAAAATACCATCATGATATAGTTTCAAATTACATGTATTTGAAATTTATGTTTTGACATTAGTTGATCATATTTCCAATCCCATTTCTCATTGTTACTCTATAGTTATAGAGAAAAATGAAGAAATATACTGCTTTAAAATATGTGTACTCTTTTGTAGCCATAGAGCATTCATGCACGTTCAGGTAGTATGAAAATATACTTATTTATAGATCTCGATTTCATTTCAATGGATGAATATTGTGAAGATTTCCCAATTGCTAGGAAGCTCATTTGGGTCAAAGCTCTTACTAATTTGATGCCAAATGCAACTAATTAACAAAATTCTAAAATTAAATGTTACTTTCGAACTTGCACCACTGCGTTGTGATTATTGAGCATATAGAAAATATTTTTCGTTAATTACAAGACGTGAATTTTCTTTTTTAATTTTAATGTATATTTAAAATTGATGATATCAAGAAGTGAATGAACTATAGGCCTACCTTACCATGCCTGAACCTTTCTGTTTTCTACTACAGTTTTCTATCTCATATTTATTCTTGGCCAGTTATTGATAATTACCATATTTTAGGCAAACCCCAAAATATTATATAATTGATATTACCATAGACGAAATATACACTAGCAAGAAATGTCAGGCAATCTTGAGATGAAACTGACCCCCACTTTTACTCCCACTATTTTATCACCACTCTCTTCTAACCTCCACCCCTGTAAACACCTATATATATATATATATATATATATATATATATATATATATATATATATATATATATATATATATATGCCTGTGCAGACCGCTAGAATGCGCTACAGGTGTGCTGGATTGTGCTGCTACCGAGCAGTCACCAGGGCCGTTTCTTCAGTGGTATTAATTTCAGACGAAGGCGGGAGGAATGGAGGTGTACACGGAGTTTTATTCAATTATTCAGCCATACAATTGAGCTGTCTCAATTTGGTATTATATTTTTCGTGTGGTAATACTCCACCGCGGCATGATGATTCATATTATACGATATTCCATACGTTGCTAATTATATTATCATCATAACTTCCAGCATCCAGATTATATCAATAATATTGAGTCAGAGAGCGCATCAAATCAGAGATATATACCTACAGATTATAATCTTTCTACCAAGTCCATGAAGCTAAACTCTGTCGTCAATGTTGAAGGATCGGCATAACAGTATAAGAGAGTGGTTTAGATTATTCCACCAATACTGTATAGCGTAAAATGGGGTGTATCAAATGGTTGAAATATATACTCGAATGTGTTATAAATGTATATCGTATTATTGTTGGTGGGCGAACAGGGAAGTGAATTTCAAAATTTCACCGTCTCCAAATATTCAAAATAAATTAAGTAATATTCGTATGCCGCTCTTTGAGATGATTTCTGAAATATTCAAATAATTAAATATAAGACATTAATAATCATCAAAAATAATGCAAAATATTATAGTTATTATCAATTAAGTGCATATAATTGTATTATCAATTATGATTCACTGTGTGTAATTATCATTAAATATATTCATGATATTATTTTCTCTCTGATTTAAATATAATAATTGATGTATGCAAATTCGGTTTAGTAATCAAAATTAAACCGTGATTAATGAGTTATTAAATGTTAATTGAGTGCTATAAACGCATGTTGGTTGTAAGGTCACTTGACCGAAAGGTTGATAAACGCGTTTGTGTTTCTTCAACACAGGAGTAGAAAGATGTTGAAAGACACCGGATGGACGGCGACCTAGAAATAAACCTGTAGGCTTCTGATGAAGTTATTTACCGCAGATAGGGAAACACTAAACCAGCAATATGGCTGAACTTTGAAAAGCTTTTACAAAAAAATGTCGAGAATGTTATAGACGGTTTTTTAATGGGTTGTTAAAGCTGACCAACTGTTAATTTATCGATTGATTGGTTATTGTTTGCTTAACGATCCCATCAACAGCTAGGGTGTACGCAGGTACGAATGAGCCTAGAACTATGAGCGAAGAAACTATGAAGTGATGATAAGCGGTAAGGTCGTTTACAAAAATCCATGTCTTATGCGGCACTCGAACCCACGCCCAATGGTGAATTCAGTATCTGAAGCGATGCCTGAGCTGACTGAGCTACCGAGGGTGGTTTGCTAATTTGCTATCTTCATTGATCACCTTTGATGAATTATTCAATAATAATAATAATAATGGTTTTATTTCCTCTTGGATCATTACATGTTATAGTGGAAAGTCACAAAAAAAAGTTATGTAACAAAAATTCAAAATATTCAATATTCAAATTTCAATATGATCACACTTTAACAAAACTCATCTAACCTATAAAAGCATTTTTCAATCAGGTAACTGCGTAGTCTTTTTTTGAATACAATTTTAGAATCGAGTTTGCTGGCATCTTTCAGCACAATAGGTAAACAATTAAAAAATCTACACCCAGTATAAACTGGACTTTTCTTGAAGAGCTCCAGCTTGTGAGCCTCCAAGAAGAATGCGGATTTGTTTCTTGTGTTGAAATCATGCAGTTTGTCATGCGTTATACTGAAATATTATATTGAATGAATAATCATTCGATTAGTTTAACGCGGGATGTACGGGCTATTGACATTAAGGGCCGATTTGGTAACAAATCAATCATTTTACTTGTCACAACCATAATTTTTTATTTTGTTTTTGGTTGACATTTCAGGGGTTTATTGAAATTGATAATATTCTCCAGTTCGAAATTGTTTCTGTCTTTATCATTTTACAATATCAAGACAATTACAACATTTTCACCATGACTGGTATACATGCAGCTGAAAACATTTTGAGCGGCTAACCTGTAAAAATTACGCAATATAAGTCAGATGGTTTTTACTCATATAAACCTTCTTGAAGGTATTAAAAATATTTCACTCCCATGCGCTCTAAAATTCATATAAAATGACTTATTGATTTATATTTTGAATCACCATGGCTCATAAGGTATAACGTTATATATAACGCTATATATATATATATATATATATATATATATATATATATATATATATATATATATATATATATATATATATATATATATATATATATATGATAATAAGCCATGGTTACCATACGTGACATTTTGATGTTTATTTGAATATATGTTGTAATATATTTTCGTTGTACAATTTCTTCTTTACATCACTTTTAATTTAGGCTTACATTCTGTCGTGACATAATATATAGAATTAAATATATGGTCGAAAAGCTTCAAATCCAACTACACTCAGGTTACAAGAAATTATGTTCCACTCACTCAACCTCTATAAGCTCAAATAATGTTCAAAACATTCATTGAGATATAATGCGATAGTCGATACTAAATATTCCCCCCTCTCTTTTTGATATGAAATCTTCAACACATTTTCATCAACACCTCTGCATGGACAAATTTCTCAATTCACTTCCTCATAGATATTGTTTTCTTTGTTATTTTATAATTATTCACATTTTATTAGTCTTTTGTATTTCTCTCAATTATATATTCTATTTATTGATCAATTATTCTCTGTCATTTATGAAAAACATGGTTTGTAAATGGCAGAATGGCAGGATGGCAGAGATACACATATAGTATAAAAATGAATAATAAAGGATGATAATATAAATAATAAATACTTTATGGTATAGAATTGGGAATTCGCTTTTTGCTATTTTACCCTTTTCAGATAATTATGTCGAATGAATCAAATATCATTTCTTATCCTCACAGCAGTGTAAGAGATTGGAGGATGTAGAACCAGCTATACTTTTTATATTTTAATTAGTATTTTTTCTTTTGTTCGACCTGGTTTGACGAATAGTTTGACTTTTTAATAGCATCATTTAGTTTTTTGTCTTGTTTGAATTTAGTCAGTAGATTTAATAGAGCATGCCAAATCATTCTCTAATTTGTTATTTCTTTGTCAAGACTAACGGAACACACGTTCAGCTTAATTTCGTTCAGGAAAAAGTTGTATTTCAAAAATATCTTCAAATTCTTTTTCAACGATAATACATAGGTACCATAATAAATTTATGTGATTTAATACTAAAATATTTGAATGCAATGATGCATTTCTTTTTGTGTAAGCTCTTTAATCTTCATGTGTATACAATGTATACAATTTTTCAGACCACGAAAGTCATAATAGATGAATTGCCGATGGGTCTAATTACACAAATTTCCACACTATTAATGTATTCATTATAGTTTGTAACCTTACAGAACATTATATAATATAATAATTTAATGATAACATAGGCATGATAAATAATATATCCAATTTTGTCATTGATTCAATTGTACATTTTAAATGTATCAGATATTTTGTTCGGCTTATAACTTTTTTCCAAGTTTATGTTTTGTGTTCATCTTTCTGATATCTTCCTATAACACCTTCAATCATTATTTGTGTTGCCAAAATTCTCGATTATAATTGTTGAAAATAATCTCGAAGCATTTTGACAGGAAGACTCCAAGGTCGATTTGAAACCTGCATAGGATTATAGCATTTTAATGATTTTATGGAGAGTGATGACTTGCTTCAAAAAACCAAAATCGAGCCAGAAAATAAAATATTGTACTTCATAAAATAGAATAGACCTGGGAATTATGAAAAAATGATAAAATAGACAAATCAGGAAGGATGTCGGAGTGGACAGTAACCTATTAAAATGGAAAGATGAAGATCGAGGTAGTGTATGGTCGTATGAGAAAAATGGTGGATAAAAGATTACCAAGACGTATATTTGAGGAGGCCTATTGAAAAGTAAAATTACTACTTCTTCTCACACGACTAGTTCAGAAAATGAACGTTCCCCATCCACCCCGATCGAGACAACCTATAGTGAACATTCTAATAACCTTGGTTTATTTTGTTTTTCATAAAGTGCAGCCGCGAATTGACCACTTTCGTTTTCTTCGCCCCTCTGACGTCACAAAACACAACAACCAATCAAAAAGTGGATGGGCTGTTTGTTTGCAGTAATTTTGAAAACACCCATCACGGCATCTCTAAATGACTACATGTTGTATAGATCTAAACGGCCTACTGATGAACCACGCCTAACACTAGCCGTTAATAATTTAACGAAGACTATGAAGTTAGTTCCGCGTATAAATAATTATATATAGCTGGCAACAAAACAGGCACACAAAATATTTTCAGCAGAATTCTATTTTTCTTGGCCATAATCAGAGTCGATAAAGTAGGACGGCTAAAAGGTAGAACTGCTTTATCGACTCCACTCATTATTATTGATAAAATGTATGCAAAGACCTTAGTATCTAACTTCGTTACTATAAGGTCTTTGATGTATGTAGCCTCCGCAATAACTTTATTATGCTAATATTGTTAAACCAGATGTTTTTTACAAGCTTATGAATTTGGCACCGCTTCTATATCAACACATTGTGACGAACAATACTGACGCTAAAACAATGGACTGCATAATGGACTATATACGGCATACGCTAATTCTCCGCCTCGAATAACGACTCTGATTGCGTTGGGGCGGATTGCGTTGGGGCGGATTGCGTTGGGAGAGGCGGACTGGGGGAGGGGGGGGGACTAAAGTGCTGAATCAGTACTTCATTCTATGACAGAATTCAGAAAAAAAAACTCGTGACATAACATGACTACATTAGCATGTGCTCTTGAAACCTAAAGCACGCTAATCGAAGAGGAAATAGAAGGCCGAAAGGTTATGACCTCATGGTATAAGTTTCGACTCTAAATGCGCCAGCGCCTCTGCTTCAGGCTTTTCACAATTAGTATGTTACATAACATGAGAATCACGATTGTTAAGTTGCCTCAAGGAAACGTCTTGGGTTTGTATTATCGCCTGATTATGCATGTATTTCTCTCACG
Source organism: Brachyptera risi (assembly GCA_964007535.1). Taxonomy (NCBI): domain Eukaryota; kingdom Metazoa; phylum Arthropoda; class Insecta; order Plecoptera; family Taeniopterygidae; genus Brachyptera; species Brachyptera risi. Next base: position 21,538,140 of record OZ023334.1, read on the forward strand.
AGAAAGAATACTTGTACGAAACTTATCGAATAGAAGATAATTGGGAAAACATTGTATAGGATGGAAGCCATATTCGAAATTCGATGACGATGGAGATTAGTTTCGTGAAAAAAACGTGTGAAATAGCAATTACAGGTGGAAAGGCAGAATCCCAAACGTCTAAATCTAAATAATAAAACAAAGATGTGTAAGCCACGTCTCTTGTGAAGGCAATTTGCTTAATATTCAAGCTTTTTTCTGATTCATATTTATATTTAATTTGAAGTAAAATCATTAAACTGTGAAGCGCTCTCTTCAACTTCACTGTTTTTTCAGACTTGCAGTATATTATTGTACTTTTTTATGCTCATCTGTAAATCGTAATTGTAAAATTGGAAAAAAACGTCCAAATATTGAGCTTATTTGCAGCCACTGTGACCAGCAGCTTACCTCGAGCACTTATACGTTGTAGGGTATACTTGTTCATTCATAAATGATGACTAAACAAACAATATGCGGTTATGTTTATGTTTTATGACTTTATAAATTGTAGCTTTATTGTTATTATTTTAATAATGATATTCTGTCAAATCATAAATACTTGGGCTAAACTGTTAAACTACGAACATTAACAAGTTTATATGATGTCTTGAAAAATTAAAATCTTCGCTGAAGAAATGTGCTCGCACTAGAGTAGAATGAGAAATTATATTAGAAATTATCATTTCATTACCTCAAATGCATGTAACATTGCATATAACTGTGTTTCAGCTAAAACTCCGTATTCTTTTATGGTTGTGTCAACAGTCTTCCAATTAGCATCGATAAAAGAATATTGGAAAGTTCCATTTCGATAGTAAAAAAATTAGAATGAAGCCTTCGTTCGGGCTATACAGTCGCTTAGTCGCTTAGTCTCTTAGTCGCTTAGTGTTTACTCAAGCACAACAGTACGTGCCGCGAGCTTGCATGGACAGAAAAACAAAAACAGCTAAATGACTATTACACGCAATGTGATAGCAATAACTCAAGTGTGCACACGGCACTATCTATACAAATGCCACGCGTGCAAAGACAGTGCAGAACTTCAGCAGAATGCACAGTTGAAGGAATTGTCTTCAGTTTCAACTTTAAAATCCATTAGTTAGATATGGTTCGATTTTATGTACCTATAGGTCCGGTACTAACTTAGTTACAATGTCCAGTTAGAATTATTCTGAGAGTTAGTGAAAACAAATAGCATGATCAACTATTTTGATATCAACTCTTTCCTGACAGTTGAACCTATCCGCATTTGTTTAATGGTGCATGCTTACAACGAATGTCGAACCCAATAACAGCTAGGTTATATGGGGCACGAATGAGCGGGAAATCATGATACGGTATACTACGAAGTGATGAAGGTGTGAAAGGACATTTACAAAAACCTGTCTTATTTGTGGGACTCATTCAAACACGTGCGTACTGAGTTCATTTTCCAGAGCGATGCCTCATAGTTGGCTGAGCTACCTTGGGCATGTTGGTAATTCCGGCCCATTGTCAAATCGAAAAAGGTGATCCAGTTTTTAACAAGATATCAAACAGAAATAGTTTTAAGTCAAAAAAGGTGAAACCACATTCAAAAAAGATGAATGAGTACCAAAAGATGTACTCTAGAAAAATACATAATTTATCAAATGATTTTAATATTTTTCTATTCTTGGATAACAATTGACCACTAGTGATAGGCGTGGCTTATCGGCAAGCCACCTTGATCTATATACTTCATGTATGCATTTAGAGATACTCTGATAGGCAATATCAATTTTTCCACACAACAAACAGCCCTGCATTTGATTGGATGTTTTGTTTTGTGACGTTTGTGGGCGAGTCAATCACTAGTCGTCAATTAGAGCTACTTCATCCGCTTTCGAACATCAAAGTTATATCTATAACGTTTACATAATTATCATGTTCATTGCTCTTTTTCCCACCCGACACTAATAGAATTCTCGTCTAGTAAGTTATACCATCATATTTCAGATCCTCTACGAAGAGAAAACATTATTTCCACTAGTTCCACGATTGAACACCTTTTCACTTATGGCGTACGTAACAATAAGATAAGAATCAACTGTCATGGGGACCTAAATACTTCCCAGGCATTTTATTCTATCGTTTTTCTCCCATTCAATCAATTACTAATTAGTATACTCATGATTTTAATTAGAAACAGTAGGCTAGTAGAATATCATATGTGACGGCAGCGTGCCATTTACGCCATTGTGTAATATACATTGTAATCCGAGTTTTATTCCCATAATAATGGCTACTACGCTTCTATCCGAAGGATAAGGCGCGAACCGCCCGCGCGATAGTGGTGTCGGATATGTGGGAACGTTCGCTCGGAACCTTCTTTTCTCGTGTACAAGGGAATTACTGTAAACACTCGTGTTGACATGGTAACGAAGACCATCGGCCTTGAAAGGTATTGTTTCCTTTATTACTCGTATTTAGCTGGTACTCTGGTAGTCCGCCGAATGTTATTTATAGGCTACAATCAGTGGCGTGCATAGCGATGCTATAATCAGGCATTTTGGTAAATCGTGACGCATCAGAAGATCCGGCATGATGGCCAACCTTACAAGAGGATGTCTACCAAGTACCAACATACGAAAAATTACAACATTCAGTTGATTGCGATATTATTTTGACGATATTATTGTATACTTTTATGAAATTGCAATTTAATCATTATTCGATAATACGTTCAGTCAATTATTTGTATATTAGTTTACTAATGTTGAGAAAATTCTGCCATGAGGTATATTTTGAATAAATCAAAGTGGACGTATGGCGAAAGACTAAAATATAGAAAATATGATACAAATTTCGACGTATCGTATGTGTTTACAGAGAGCATCTATTTATTTTATAGTTATACAAATTGTACAAGTAAATACAAAAAGATACAATATACATTAAATATTTATTACTTATGTAATTAAAGTCCAAGACTTATAAGTTTATATAGTTTTGAAATTGCTAATAATCTTATGCCATTACGTTATTAGCACGTTATTTAGTGATTTGTGATGATGAACGTCACTGAAAAGTGCTAGAGATCGAGATATATAGGCCTATATAGGCCTATAAGAAATTGCAATTCAAGAATATTTAGCAATAGTGTTTATTTATAAGATTATTAGAGAATGTAATGCTTGCCAGCTAGATTAGAAGAAATTGAAAGTATTTCTAGTTTTAAGTTGAATCATTCTATGGTTGAATATAAGTGACTAAGTTTAATATAAAAAATTTGATGTGTAATCGTAGTAATTTTTATGTGGCCAAATTTCATGTTCAAGATTGTGTAGGCCTACTTGTATGCGTAGAATAGCAATTTCGTTGAATAAAACCAAAAACGATAAAACTTTCGAATAAATTTAAAAAAATTTCTTTCCTCAACCAACACTATTGATACTAGTGAATTCAGATGATACTAGAAAATGATGTATTTATATTTGATTATGAATAAATTCGTATTGTAACTTATATACATTGATTACAGCAAAGCTAAAACGCATTGCAACTTGTTGAAAATGAAATTGATTCAAATTTGATTACCTATAAATTGAAGAGATGGTGAGAAAAATGAGTGAAATGTGAAAGAGATTTTTATTTTATATTCATCTATACACTCTAGTCTAACCATAAAGACTCGGTTTGGCTATAAGGGCGACTGTCTCAACTGTTGCTTCGCATAAGGAATTAGTGTATTTATTGGATTTATTTTATTGTATTTGTATTTACTTACGGCTGAATACATTGGGTTGAACGGTTTTCAGTTCCTCATCTCATAATCTCGTAATCTCGAGAATAGGTGTCCAGACTTGATTCTTTACTTTTTATTACTCAAACTAGGAAAACGCTATATAGGCCTATGCGTTGTAAGTTGAGTAAGATATTCATATGCAATGTAAGGAAAACTATACACATATCTTGATTTTGAAACTAACAAGTCACTGCCTTCTTACTTCAATTTATATAATTGTTGATTATTGTAATCGTGTCATGCTCCAATTGAATTCACATGTTGATCTTGTTAATGGATCTAATTGATCTTAGAATATTACTTCACTTGCAATGCTTTCTTCAAAACTGCTGATTCAATTCACGTGAAACTCTGGATAATGTAGGCCTACCTGTATAATTCATGTTCTTAAATTCCGTAAGAGTTTGGAATAATTCGGACAAGTATATTCATATATATATATATATATATATATATATATATATATATATATATATATATATATATATATATATATATATATATATATATATATATATATATATGTATTGTAGGCCTGTGTTCGTATTGTATTGTACATTCAACAAATGTGATGGTGTAAAAGTCTTCTTAACATTTTCTTCATCTCCTTGACTACAACATTCCACAGATATGGAACAGAACACCACTTCACATTTTTCCCGTACAACAGTAAAAAGTCAATTACGATTCTATTGCCAAAATGTCGTAAGAATCTGAAAAAATTATGTATTTCATTACGATATAAAATAATATGCTCTCAGTCTAAACTTCTAAAACTAGGATGAGAGAGGGTGTATGTATCAATTGTTCCGCTTGAATTTTGAGCCATTTTTGACAGTGACAGTTTCAGAATTTTGAAGTGAAATCCTCACATTTATTACCGTGTTTCTCATTATTCTTATAATGCACTCAGCTTACGACAGCCTACATATATTAATTATATTCTTCATTATTAGGCCTATTATTGATCTCTGTGGTTACTATAATTAATTACGATGGAATTGTTTTATGTTGGAGTTATATGATGATTAATGAATAATAAACATCACGAAGAAACTGTTTTGATAGTTTTGGTTACGGTTATTAGTTAATTGGCCAATTATACATAATATTATTAAAGATCATTCAAACAGAGTCGCTAATGATGTGATTGATGAACATTTATATATGATCAATTCCACAGTCCCGTGGAAACCTATTTGTTAGTAGGAAAACGCAATTTGATGAATTGGTATCGTTCTGGGAAGAGTTGGTATAGAATAGTTCCTTACTCGCGAACAGGTCACGACCTATTGTTTCTCACGTCTTGCCAGGCGGCTGTGCATGATGAGTTCATAGCGAACTTGTGCATCCCAAGAGGTGTACACAAGAGTAAAACTTTGGATGGGTATGGATAGACAGGCTAGATACTGGGAAATAAAGTGGCCACCCGCGCAGGACGCCATTTATTGTACACATTTTTTGTCCAAAAGTTTTGTAGGTCTATTACTATATAGTTAGTTAGTCAATAAGATGCCAGAACTTTCAGCTGAAGTTGTTTCCTAATCGATGTTATGCAGTCCAGCACACGTTCTTACATCTGATCTGAATTCTGGACCAAAAATGGCGTCTATATGAGAGATATTTTAGTAGCCAATAGAAAACAGTCACCAAGTTGGCCACTCTCTGCACCAGTACTTCCTCTCTCTGGTATGAATAGCATCTCTCTCAAGTTACCATAGCAACTTGAAAAGTTGGGTCCAACAAACTAATACCGAAGTTTTGATTGGAGAACACATTGTGGTTCACACATCAGTCATTACACGAATGTGTGATTTGAAACAAGACTAGTAGAAATATTTGTGTGTTATAAGTTTGCCTTTGTCATATAACATCTTGAGTGAATGTGCGTGCATCGGTGTTATTTTTTGCTATACTTTCAAGCACATAGAATTACCATCTACCTGCATATATGTATATCATTTATGAGAATGTTATACTTATTCAAAATGTTGCGTAAAGCTTTCCATTTTTTTAAAAATATATCAGGGCTTTTTGTTTTTTTAATCTTTTCTGAATTTCTTGTTCATTTCGTTACTTCACATTTGAAAGTTTTCTTGCTAACCAGCACTTAAAATTACAGTAAATTTGAAAAGTGTTTAATTGCCATTTTTAATTACATGGTAAGCCACATAAATATAAATAGGTAAGGTATGCACACTTTTTAACCATAGGCCTCCCCATTGTATACCCTTTCTACTCAGTCACACTTGATGTTTTTATTTCCACTTTGTTTTCATTATCATGTCATATATTTTTACTATAGCCTTGGGGTTCAGACTGCAAGGTATAACTGAGGCATGCTATCATCAGGAACTTATCCACAGTTGATCCATTTGATAGTTGATATTGGTTGATATTTTACCTGCTTGCTAGTTTGCCTTGATTCGTCGATAAACTGATCCTCAATTGTTCAGATACAGAGAGTACATAATTGCTGTTGCTCCAAGGTTTTGCTCAAGGATAGATCTGATATCACTTATCCATGGAATATTAGTATGATTATGATCTTATTCAAGTGTTTAAATAATAATCATACAACTATAATAATTGGCAAGCTTGAACACAGTTGTGTTTTGTTAGAATTATTTGATCGGATGGCCTTAAAGTTTAATGTCACTGGGTAATTATTAGAGATGGAATTGGTTCCTCAATCATCTCAAATAGTTTCTGAGTGTCAAATATGTTGATCGTGAAATGGGAATGATGAATAATGAAGCTAACATCAAAGCAATTTCCCTTCTATCGAAAGATATTAGCGATTATAGACTTATAAGATGCAAATATGTGATCAAATCAGACAATATATTTATTATGCGTTTGGGATAGACTAAAAACCAAACAATAATTTGAATTGCTCATTTGGTATAGAATACATAAATTTGTATTCAATATATGGTGATGAATCACTACATTGATTCTTTTAGTGTGGAACTCCATTATCTTCTTCTTCTTTCAAATTCATTATGATTTCATTATAGTCTGGGTGTATTGTTGAAATGAAGTTTATTTATAAAACTTGTCAACTACTCTAGGCAAATGCAGACTATGCATGATGAGTGAGATATTTGTATTAAGTCCACTTGAGAACTCTAAATACCTTGTCTCATATGAAATATACTCGAGAACTCGACACACTTTGGTGGATACTGTCAAGTCTACAAAGCCGCTAATCACTGTGCGCAAGATACTAAATAAAGAATATAACCACTGTTTTTATTCAATTTTGATGAAAATATATCAATTGAATAATTATTCCTTTAGAAACGGCAAGTCTGATCTCACTGAAAATTAATGTGTATCATATTTGTATTCATGTTCAGTAAAATTTTGAATGGTTTTGAAGAGATTTTTTCTCATTTTTTCTCCTCTCAGCCTAATATTCTAGGGTTTTGCGAGAATTTGTGAAGGTGTTTCCCAAAAGTGATCGAACCAATTCAGCCCCAAAACTATACTCAGTTCCAATTAGATAAGTCCACATGTCCAGAAAATTTTAATTGTTGATCAGTCCATCCATGCGATCTGTGCAGTGCAGTCAAACAAAAACAAAAAAACACAGACAATACTCCATAAGGGTAGAATGGAAGTCTTTGCTATCACTCATCCCAGAAATTTTCTCTTGTCACATTCTTGTTTAAATGTTTCTTGTTCAAATGTTTTTTACATGACAAGGTTTTTCTAAATATTTTCAATTTTTTCTGTAGGTACGAACATAGCGTTCAGGAAGCCAGCAAACCAGTCGACGTCCGTGCGTGGTGGCGCTGCTGGTAATGCCAACGATGGCCAACGAACGACAGTCCACGACGGTAGACAGTGTACAGAGACGCTGAAAGAAACGTCACCCTGGTGGAGAGTGGATCTACTGAAACCGTATCCCATACGAGTGGTGAGGGTCACAACCAGAGGCTGCTGTGGTAAGATAATAATATTCACCCTCATCATCTATCCTGATTGTTGATATGTATAGTCATGATTATAAACATTAGGTTAAGGTTGGTATTAGTTTGAACTTTTGATCATAACCTGTAGGCTATACAGTAATACCAAAAGACTATGTCAATGGGTGTGACATATTGTTTTTTCTTGCGTGGTTTCGAAAGTAAGTTGTTGACATTGCTTACTTACAAAAATAATAAGTGAAGTTCAAATATAGACTTCATGTTGCGGAATGCTGACATATTTTTTTGGCATTTCAATTATTAGTTTGTTTCCCCTTTATCACATTCAAAACAGTTTATTAGGTCCTTACTGGAAAAACTTCTCACATATTAGAGTTGCTCTTTGATAGAAAAATAGCAAACAACAACCATATTTTAAAATGTTGAATTGATTAAAATACATCTATACATATATTTACTTTTCAATCGATATACAGAATATTGAATTATTGTTGTTAGTTAAATTGGTGCCAGCCACGTATGCAGGGACGTTGGCTCTTCCGTTTTTTCATCGGATCAAGTGGTTCAAATTCCTCGCGTCCAATACATAATTTCCGGCAGTAGTGTAGGCCCTATTATTTTTATTCTGGTTATTAACAATTTTTTCATATTCAAATCAATCATCATTTCGATATTGAATTCATTCCATATTGATATGGATTTGATATGCAATTTATTGAATCAAACCCCAAAAATATTGAGATTGAACATCAAGCTTTCTTATACACACTGACTCACACTAGGTGACTGGGTCACAGACATTGGGGTTCTAACAGGTACATGTGTTTTATTTTGCAGGCCACCAACCTCTGCAAGATCTGGAAGTTCGAGTTGGCAACAGCAGCTCCGACCTTCAGAAGAATCCACTATGTGCTTGGTATCCAGGGACAATCGGTAGGTTCAAAATTATCGTACATTACCTTCGATTCTTATTTTCTGTAATTTTCGTTTCGTTGATTTTTTCATCAGCAGTACACAAACTGACACTGTTTTCATTGTAAACATAAATCAATCTGTGGAACTGTGCTTTCATTCATGGCGTGAACATTTTCAGGACCCCAAGATTAATGTGAAAAAAAATTCTCATAATCGTACAGTAAACCTATACTTCTACTTTTTCAAGCGACCAATATGAAACATCAATGTAGGAAAACAACTCATTCAGGGAAATTTAACATTGATGGTAGTATAGGACGTATGTGCCAACTGCCAACATTAATTATAGAAGTAGGAAACTTCTGTAGGTCTTCTATATTTAAAGTTGTTTAAATTCAATTATTTTGTGAGTCATTATTCCACCCCATGTTCTTCAGAAAACATATTATATTCAAAGTTATTAAAACAAACTATACTTAGCAATCATTCAAAACCTCTACACATTCAGAAAGAAGCGTTGCCTTCTCCTCGTAATATGGTGCAATGCGTTTCTGTGTTCACAGAGGAAGGCGTAACGAAGACGTTTACTTGTGCACGGACCCTGATTGGTCAGCACGTGTTCTTGCAACTGGTTGGGGTCGAAGGGTCGCTCTCATTGTGTGAGGTCGAGGTCTATACCACAGAAGGTAAAAACTGATCGCAGCATCTTATGATTTTCTCTGTATTGTTCAATTCCTCCAGAGGTACACTAGGGTATATACAATGATACCTACAATTATTTTGTTTAAAATAATCTTCTCTGAAATATACTTGACTATGTCAAGATAGGCATCTGATATTTCATTGGTGTGTATTTAATATCTATTGTTGCTTTGAAGTAGGGCCTGATTCAAGTCTCCGTCAGTGTCAAATCATCGACAAATCATCCTTCGTAAAGTTTGGGCATAATGCATCTATGTGAAAAATATGCCGGATAGAAATTAGATGGTGGACAATAATTGTGCACTAACAGTACATAAATTTAGTAATCATTGCTAAATGTTGTGTTCTGGTAGTAGATTAGATGCAGTAATTGATAAATCATATCTTTACAATCACCTCATGAGAGAAAATAATGAGAAGGAAAGTATTAATTATCTACAAATATTCATTAGTAGAACCTATTTTCATAACTTTTTCTACATAAAATGAAAACTTGAATAAAGATTTGTATTTAAGTAAGGTCTAGACACTAGAGCATTTTAATTTTCAATCAAATAAGATTTTTACTTCAATATTTAGGTCACTAAAATTGACATTGTGTGATTGATTAATGCTTTCACTGGTATTTGAATAAACTATTCTCTGTCTTCTAATTTAGAATTCTCGAATGAGCGGTGTGTGCCGAAGGGTGCCGCAGCTGAAGTGGAAGTGTCGGCTTTCGACCGTACGTGCTATGAGTTCGCTATCTCCAAGGGCGGTTCCTTCCAAGAGGCTCGCACTCATTGTAAAAATCACGGGGGCGATCTCGTGCATGGTCTCTCTTTGCCGGCCACAGCCTTCTTGTTGGCCGAGCTAGAACAGCGAAAGCCCAAGCTGAAAACTCAGCTGGTGTGGATGGGAGCTCAGAAAGAACCAGGCTTTACGTCCAGGACGTGGAGATGGGTTAACGGTAATTATAATAACAATAACAAGTCGATATAGGATAAAAGTATATGATGGGCCTAAATCATTCAATCACTCAAATTTTCCGCTGTAGTTTGAAAGATTTTTTTCAGTGAATTATGCAAAAAACTAAAAATGGCATTTATTTATTGTACTCGTATTCATTTTTAATGGTGCTTTGTAACAATCAAGATGTATTCTAAATTGGTAATGTCAATATAAATTATTTAGTTGTAGTGCAGATGACTACTAGCAGCACACGTCTTGCTCGTGGCAGTAATCTACGCCACGACTATAGAATGCATTGGGATTACCATTTTAAAATACTTCATGATTGATTTTGAACACCAATTATTAAAAACATGTCATATTCTCTACCATTCATAAGATAATATATTTTCCTGCCTGCCCATTTCAGGTTGTAGGACTTCACCCTGGACTTTTCAGTGAATATATCAAAATCCTTGAAAATCACTTGGCATAATATGATCTTTTGATTTTTATTCATAATTTTAATTGATAATGAATATTGCTAATGATATTTCTGTCATTATCAGGCTGTTAAAAACTAATGAAGGTGACCACACTAATCCAAATGCTAATCTACATCTTGGATAATTGATTAAATATTGAATAATTTAATTTATACCTGATTGTGTTCAATACAAAAATCCTTTTAATTGTAATAAAATATGAAAATCTGATCAAAAATATACTACATAGGCCTATAGGGCTGGATATTGTTAAATCAATCACTCTAGAGTGAATTTTAAAAGTTGACGTACGATAGTTCTTGTCAGTATAGCATATCATGAAAATAAAGCCTCATCGAAACATATTTGTGTCTTGTAATTACAGGAGACGTGATCAGTCGGCCCGCGTGGGGCAAGGACCAACCCAACAACTACAACGGAGAACAGAACTGTATGGTTCTGGACGGAGGACGTAACTGGCTGTGGAATGACGTTGGATGTAATCTTGATTACTTGCACTGGGTCTGTCAACATGGTTAGTACATTGATGTTTGTTCATGTGGGTCTGAATTTTTTTCAGTAAATACTGATTGTTACTGAACACCAGTAGAATGAAAACTAGTATTAATATAAAAATAAGGATTGCATATTCTAATATTTGATACAGCTAGAGTTAAAAATACCGTAGTGGATCTATTCGTCCTGGCTTGGCCCATTTTTAATTGGATACATACTAGTTATAAGAAACACATATCAGTAGACAGAGTATTGCAATAAGTATAGTCCTATTAATTGTTACTTATCAGTTATTAGTGTACAGTAGTTGAAACTTCAACATTGAATAGTTATATCAGTTTTAGCATGGAACAAAATATCCAGAAGTAGATTCATTCAAAAGTTTCATAATGTTGTGCATAAAATAAATATGAGGTCCATAAAATGAATAAGAATTCAGATGAACCAGCAGCTTACCTTGTGAGTTCTATGAGGAGAGTCTTGGTGATAGAGTAGAATTTGAATAATTTGAGCAGTAGTAGTAGACCTATGTAAAAAATACTGTAATCATCTGCCACTTCATTTGATGTATTCAGAGTATTTCTACAAACTATTCATTAGGTATTAATTAGCTGGCTATTGAAGGTACAAAAATAACATAACATAAGTAACCAAGTTACTTCACTAATTATCACTCAACACATTAATAATCTGTTCCTCAAACAGCCCCTTGGTGGTAATGTGATTAATTTTCTGAACAAAAACATTTTATTACCAATTACTCAAATTAATCGTTTTCCTTCGTTTGTCTCTCGAGAAACTATAATATTTCAACGTCTGAATTTTGCTGCTGCTTCTACGTCATGTCCTGCTGTTTCAACCTCTGAGCCATTAACGACAAGAAAAACATGGAAAACTCATGAAGTATTATCAAACTAGATTAAGTTATTCATGGGATCAATAATTTATGTCTTGAAATGAAAGATTATTACGAAAATTTATTACCAAATATTATTACCAAAGTGATAGACTCTATCGAATATTGAATTTATTTTCTTCCTCTCCGTTCTAGCATCTGCTTCATGTGGCAGTCCGGACAAGCTGGTCAACACAACAATTTTATCAACCAATCACAGCGAAGGAGCAAAAATAACGTATCAATGCCCTGTGGGTCACATGCTAGTCGGTAATGCTAACCGCACTTGCCACGAAGGCTTCTGGACTGGAATCGCTCCGTCATGCAAATGTAAGCATTTATTTGTTCATCAAATTTATTACTTGACGAAGACCTATTTTTATTTCTCATCTGAAAGACTAATAGGTCTACATATTATATAATGAGTACAAAGTATGGGCAGTCAGTTCGATATAATAGTATCAGTCTTAAGATGGCATAATAAAATGTTATTAAAATTGACCATCAAAATCTATAATCATTAATGTGTTATATTCATACAATGTACTGTATTCATATTGCATATCAATGTGGCCAAAGTTGACAATTATTGCCTCTGTGTGGCTTGATTGAAAAGAAAATGTGAGTAGCGGAAAGAAAACAGTCACATTTGAGTGATAGAATGAGATGAAGGGTCATGGCATAACTATAGTTTATTTCAACAAATTACCATTTCAATAATAAATTTAAATTTTCAAATAATCATAATTTCAAATTATCAAATTATATTGCAATTGATATGTTGGTAATCAAAAATTGTAATACACCCTTGATATCAATCAACTGTCTATTAACAAGCTCTAAAGTATTCTACAGCTCAAGTTTACATTGTTGAAGGTTAGGTGGAAGAACGGTCATGTGATCAAACCTCGCCCTTTTTGATTGTATGACGTTTGTATGTACATGATAAATAAAGACATTCTATTCTATTCTATAGGGTACTATTATAGAATAAAGAGTTGGGGAAGAGTTTTATAGCTTATGGGCCAACTGCTGTGCGCATTAAACAGCCGGTGCCTCCGGATAAGCTGTAGTGGAACATCTGATATATACACTAATGCAGCGCTTCTGTACAAACATCTGATTTCCATAGCGCTCTCCCTCTCACTCTCATCTGTTCACTGTTAAGACGTTACTATGATCATTTTACCAATTTGAAATCTGTTGGCGGAAGGATTTGGATGTGTGGCGATTCTAGGGATACAGAGACTAGATGTTGAGCTATGCCACTACCCTTCAAAAACAAGCAAAACAAGCGAGAATTTAACATGAGCTATAATATTCTCCCCCTAACTCTGTATTCTATAATACCACCTATATTGTTCGGAAATGTCTGAGTGTCGCTGGTTGTTTTAGATGTGGACTGTGGTACGGAAGCCGGTGGCTTGGAGCACGGAACTGTCGTGCTCCAAGACAAGCGAACGACGCACGGAGCGTCGGCTGTGTTCTCTTGTCATGAGAACTACACTCTGATTGGCCACGAGAAGAGGAAGTGCGGGGACGAGGGGAAGTGGAGTGGGGACCTGCCTCAGTGTTTGTGTAAGTGTAGTGAAGTGTAACATGCTCTTATTTAATCTGTGGTGGCAATCAACTAGCAATCCTTTTCTTCTTATGTGGTTCTGACAATTTCTTTGTTGTACAAAATTCTTCAAACATCCTGAAAAAATAATGGTACAGTATCATGTATTGAATTTGTATTTTATGGTACCACATACGAGCTATATGTGGTAGACATACGAGCTATGATAGTCAAGAGTTGAAACAGTAATTTTGGGAAAAAGGTGTTCTCCATTATGAAACTTGTGGATTTACAACAATCAATAAGCTTTGGCAGAAAATATTGAGTTCGCTTAAATATCGCTTGAGAGCATTATATCAGCGACAGGTCCAGTGTTGGTGGGATTTTTTTAAAAACCACCCCTAATCAATTTTCACAAGCCATAACCGCTCGGCAGTTTTAGGCTTTCATAACGATCGGTACAATATGTCAAGTTTTACGCTTTACCTTCAAATAAGAACAGAAAATCAAATAAGTTATTGAATAATCTATTATGATGAAATTTTTTGCTCAATTAATAAAATAGTGTCAATATTGATTTCGATTCTATGTAAGACAATCACATAGTAATAATTTTGATTTTGATTCTAGTTATCATAGTTATCATTCCAGTTATTATGAATAAAGTTATTCATAGTTATAATTTGGTATAATAATAATTAGTTGATTACGATTTCTTTTTTGCTTAAACAAAAATATAAAATAATCTTGATTTCGATTTTGCATTGACTCCCCGATTAGAATAACCACATCCTAATCCCTTTCGTGGACGAAGTAAAGCATAATAATGGGAGGAACAATGCTGTGGCTGGATTCTTCACTTGCACCTGAACTAAGAAGTGCAAGTCTTGTTTCAGCATTCCCAAAACCTCTTATAAAACAGTTAATTCCACTAGCCCAAGCATAACTTAACTTGTACAGCAGTCAGTTCCTCAAATAAAATACAAGCAAAAGACCTTGGAAACTCGAAAAATCAAAATACTATCAAATAGTTCTAATTGTGAATCTTTTTATTTTGGACCAATGGATTCTCACTTGATTTCATGGGACTCGTAAAGTCCAGCTTCACTTGTTGTAACATATAATTACAATTTGATAATGAACTATTTTCAGTTGACTGGTGTGGCGAGCCTCCCGCAGTGACCGGAGGGTCGGTGGTGACCTCGGGCCGTAGGTCGGGTGGCACTGCAACGTACACGTGTCAAGCAGGGTACTTGCTGTCCGGTACCGGGGTGCTATCGTGTGGTCTAGGAGGAGCCTGGTCTGGCAAAGCACCTCAATGCCGGTATGTAACACTAACTTGAACAAAATAGGCAACATGCATTCATTCTAGTTCAACTTTCAATCCATAGAACAAATTATATTTTCAAGAGGTACAATATTATGGCAGTCATAATAGTTCAAAAACTTCATAATAGAGCTAGAACAGCATTGAAAATACGTAAAACATTCAAAACTTGTCAAAATATGCTTGAGAGGGGCTGTATTTTTTTGTTTGGTATTTTTTTTTCAACGACTGTCATGGCCCATAATGGTGAGTATGGAAAAGCACAAGAATAATGACATATTGTGACATAGTATACAATTTTATGCATAACCGAGCCACACAAATATTTTCCAAATTGTGGAAAATCTTATATTAGTGCATCAAGAATCTAACTAGCATAGAGTAAACATAATAATATTCCTCCAATATATTTAATTCTTGAAACTAATCCAGCCATACTTGTTTTCGAAGGTACGTTGACTGCGGCTCGCCTGCTAGCACGGACCACGGCCGATACAACCTGTTGAACGCCAGCACGACTCATGGCAGCATTGCCAAATACTCGTGCGAAGCAGATTATTGGCTGGATGGAGAGGAGAAGTTGACTTGCACGAGGGAGGGAAAGTGGTCTGCCGATACGCCTAATTGCGTTTGTAAGTATTGAGTAACAGGGAATACGAGAAAGCAGGAATGCTTTTGTGACAGGAAATATAAGATTCGATGGATTGTTTGGAGTGAAATGTGAATGAGTAAGAACTGTTAGATGGAAATTCTGAGAGTATTAGAGGAGAGATTTTTCAGAAATAGGTTTAAAAAAGATTAATAAAAACTGTTAGTTTCACTATTTTTCAAACATTCATCTCAAATACCTATTGGGTTATATTCATTTCAAATACAGTTTTCATAGTACTTTGCCAGTTTGCCCATACATGTTTATGGTGGGTTTTAACTATTTCTACTTCAGCATCACTGTAATATAAGAGATTCTAGATGAAGTAGAAGATTGTTTTGTGCTGATGTGAAGACGTTTGGTTGCAGTGATCACATGCGAAGAGCCGGATGTGCCGGCTGGAAGTTACGTGGTTGGCTACGACTTCAACGTACACTCCAGCATCGAGTACAACTGCGAGGCGGGCCACACACTGCGTGGTCAGAGCACGTTACAGTGTACCCCACAAGGAGAGTGGTCAGGAGAGGCACCTGTATGCCAGTGTAAGTCTCAATCACATTATTATTTTTATGAATGCTCATTCAGGGACCTGAATCTTAACGTAGTTTTATGGTTCTGATCCCGTACTTCCAAGAAAATAACTGGGTTCCATGTATCAATACAAACCATTTTTAAGGGTCTGGTTCTTCTGAAAGATTCCAAATGGTGTGAGTTATGGTTACAAATGACTGTTTTCTATATCTTGATTTTAATAAACAGGAATAAATAAATATGTTCAGGAGATTGGAATGGAAGGATGGAAAGTAGAAAATGAAAGATTCATCATTTTTTTAAAAAAGGAGCAATTTTAAGTGAATGGCTTCATTTTTTTCTGATTCACTATTCTGTCTTGTTGGTGTAAATAGCCATATCGTATAATCATTACCGATATTTAAAATTTATGATATGTGGAAATGATTTCAAGAATCTTCTGTATACTGTCATGAAACCAGGAAAGAACCATCCATGTAGAAAATTTGCTTGTGAAACCTATTCCAAAAGAGAACTTTGCTAACTTCCAACTAGAAGAGAATTGAAATCATCAATCAAATAGTCAATGATGGTTGATAACATAGGCTACCATCGTCTTACTTCAATAATTAATAATTAAATATTATAGTCATCATGAAATTTAAAAAAACAGTTAGAAGAAATGTAAGATGCAATACTGTGAAGGTATTCCTGAGTGAGCTGTTGTTATAAATAATACGTAAAGAAAATAAAAACAATCTACGGTATACAGGTTGACATTAGTATGGGAGTATGATGAGAAACAATGATTGATTGAAGCAGAAAAATGATGGATCCAGGAACGATGCATTGAGGCTTCACTCATTGTATTTATCAATCAATCATGTGAAATTATTGTGAATGATACGTGATCTTGGTGTTTTAGTTGTTGACTGCGGTAAGATGCCCCCGATGTTGTATGGCACGGTAAACTACTCTAACAACACGACGTACTTGGGCAGCGAAGTCACGTACAGCTGCTCGCGGAACTACCGACTGATTGGAGTCGCGTTGAGGAAATGTCTCGAGAACAATCAGTGGAGCGGAGAGTCGCCACGGTGTGAAGGTATGGCAGGAATCACTTTTTATTTTAAACATTGTATCAACTTGAAGCTTAAAATCTATATTTTTAAGAAAGTGATGTAGACATAGGCCCACTTGATGTTTGATCAGGCCTATAATATCGAGTATGAATCAAAATTGAATTTTAATTATGTGATGACTTCACGAAAGTGGCTTAGGTTGTTTAGGCCTATGTTGCTAACTCTTAGATGAACATCATGAAATACAAGAAGCCCTAAATTAATAAATTATCTGAGCATTCAAAATTCTGATGAAAAACAAATGGATACATATTTTGAATTGTTTTTCAACTAAAATTGCTCAGTTTTTGGTGAAAATTCATAATTAAACCAAATGGAATGGTATCAGAAAGTAGAAATATAATTCACTTACATTTAATTTTGGGACATCAGGTTTCCTAATCTTTTGCCCAGAAAATAATTTCCATCTTAAATGATTCCAACATCTCATCAACAGTGTGTAATTATTTACCCTTACAAAAACCCATGTTTCTGTGATCCAGAAATCCGCTGCCCAGAACCAAAGTTAGCCGAGCACAGCATTTTGTCCGTGACCGGTAACGATCGTGTCTACGGCCGGACTCTCATCCGTACGGCCGACTCTGCTGTTTCCGTGGCTACGTACAAGATCGGCTCGTTACTCAAGTACCGATGTGAGCGAGGCTACAAGGTCATGGGTGACCCGCTCAGCACTTGCCAGGACAACGGTTATTGGAGTGGACTTGTTCCTGAATGTGTCTGTGAGTAGGCCTACTTTCTTTCAATACCAATAAGAGGTTGCTTCAAACTAGTCATAGCTGATCAAGTATAGATTTTCAGACATTGGATCAATATCCAAGCTGCACGCAACAGCCAGTAATTGATTGAAATTGATTGATGAATGATTATTGTTCATTCATCTAATGATGTTTTGAAACTCTGTTCTAAATTTTGCTACTCGAAATCTTTACATTTTTAAAAAATTGTTCACACGAACATGGTGAATGATACTCATTTAATGATAATATTTTTTTCTGCCAATCATCACTTTGATTTATCAAATTATTGATTGATTTTGCCATAACATAATTTATTATCGTTCGAACGACCATCATAAATAATTGGATCAACCGATGTCACATTTTAACATCGAAAACCAACTTTATTCAAAACGCTTCTTTGTTGTGTGAAGAACTATATGTATATGCCATACCAGTAAGATCTTCAAAACGTTCTCAGTGAATTAATCAAAATCGATTATCAAATTGTACCACGTCACTTTGTTGCCGCTGATCATAAAGTATTTCCGTCATGTTTCTGTTATAAGTGTGATCTTATCAGAAATCAATCATTTTCATGTAGATGATTGATCACCTAATGCTAAAAATGATAAAATATTGGATCATGACCCACTGTTGTTCCTCATTGAATAATATTTCTTTTAAATTATTCATAAAATAGCACATAGTATAAACTTGAATGTTGATTTGAAATGAAGGTTCTTTGATCAAATGTCCCCCCCCCCAGCCCCCACCACTAGCGCACGGGTCATTCACACCTTTCATCTTTATTCTTTAATGGATACAATTATATTATATTTCATTGTTATGGTATACTAATTCACTGTTTGTTTTCATTTCAGTTGTTGATTGCGGTGAACCAGCAGCTATAGCCAACGGCCAGTACTCGTTGGCATCAAATGCTACATACTACGGAGTTGCGGTTCTGTATGAGTGTAGTCCCAACTACCAGCTCGATGGCCATGGACGACGCCTGTGCATGGATAACGGTACTTGGAGCTCCGACACACCGACCTGCAGAGGTAATGCCGTAGATCTGTTTGAAGTCGTAAAACTCGATCAAATATAGCTATGATATTGTCTGCAAAATCATCTAATCATTTCATTGGAGAGTTGTTTCAGTTTTGGTATTCTATATTTATCAACTCCTGATTGAATATCAGATTGGCACGTTTTGATCTTGTAGGTCAATTCTTGGCAGCAGTGCATTATTTCATTATTTTAAACAGAAATTTTGTAGAGTATGAAAATATGTCTTCGATAAGATTCGTTTTCAGTTACAATTTTGCAGGTACCCAGAAACCAGTTGCCTGATATTAATCATACATTTTTCTGATATTTACGTGTAGCTATATTTGACGTAGATGATATGTATAGTGATAAAGAAGTGTAGTGATAAGAAGGGTCACAGGTAGGGTTAGGAGGTGGAAATGGGGGGAGAATGAAAGGGGGGAGAGGGTGAGAATATTGGAGAGTCCATCTGAGATGATCCGAGACTTGGGATGGCGGGAATTGGAAATACGGAGAAAGGAGGATCGGATCTGTAATTTCTTCAGGGTAATGGAAGGAGAAGGGGGCTGGGGAGAGTTGAATAGGTTGATTGAAAGGAATGAGTCGGGGTATGGGGGTAGGCAAAGTCATGATAGAGCAGTAGTTATAAAGGGGGCTAGATTAGATGTCGGTAAGTTCTCTTTCTTGAATAGGACAGGTAGGGATTGGAATGGGCTTAGTAGAAGTATACTTGAGGATGAAATAGGGTTGAAGCTATTCCGTCAGAAGGTTAGGGAGGCGATAGGATAGGATTGATAGGGAACTTGCCACCGCGCATTTATGTGCAACTGCAAGAGTTAATAATAAAAAATAAAAAAAAAAAAAAAAAGTTTCTAAAAATCCTCTTGAGTCCTAAAATGAGCACATTATGTCATTTCTTATCAACTCTTTCTATTGAAATAAAATAGTATACAGAATAAAGTTGCACGAATCAACATGTTTATAGAATATAATGAACAATAACAATGCATACATGATATGATTCACTTCATTATTATACAATATAAATTTTCTAAATCAAAATTATTAAAAATAATATGAAATATGGTAAGAGTTTTGAAGTTAACATAGGTATGTTGGAAGGTCCCAATGTTCAGCCATTTTGAATGATTGGGGGTTATTTTCCATCTTTACATGATCTTATAAAACTACTTACTATATGTTTTTGTGTTTTATTTTATGTTACTGTTTGTTTGTTTGCACAGAGATTCAGTGCGGTGAGCCCGAGTCGGTGGGCAGCATGATCGTGCAGGTGATGACTCGCTCTATTGGTGGCATCGCTCACTACTCGTGTCCACGCGGAACCAACATGGAGGGTAACGCAACGAGGACCTGTAACAAGAGCGGCGCATGGAGCGGGAAGATGCCGTTTTGTAAACGTGAGTGAACGCCGTTCACCTGTCGCTTTTTACAAGCGACGTGACTGTACTACTTCAACGAGTAGTACTTTAACTCATGAAAGAAAGAAATCATGAAAGAAATCCTGTTTGGCTAAAGCATGTATAACTAATAACTGACAAAGTATTTTTGACAATATTTCCAAACAGTTGAATGATGGTGACAAAAATGCCACATGCTATTTATTTTCAAAATGGCTGAAGCAATTAAAGAGCTCGTGAACATTTTACCTTGATGTGTAGTGGCATACTGTATTCAAATAAAATTTCAGTTTGAATAGTCAAAAAATGTCATAGTCATTTCAGGCGATTGTTTTAAAATATGTATTTGTGTTTGGAACTAGGTGTTTTTGTCCCATTGGCATTTGAAAACTTTTCCATTAAACAAAATAGTGAATAAATGGATAAAAAGGTGGTCAAGTCACAATAGAGATGATTTTGAGGAGAGTCATGCCAAAATAATGCCAGATTATTTCATTTATTTTCCAACTTTGTATCTTACTATTCTCTCAAATTTATGAAAGCAAAGGTTCAAGTGTAAAAAAACAAATTCAATGCATTTGTGCTCTCAGATAACAGTTGAAACACCAATACCTCTATAGAATTGTATGTTATACAATTTTTTATGATACGATATCAAATCGATACAACACTGTAAGTAAAATCACAAACATATACTAAACTATTGCAAAACATTGACTGGTTTACTACCCAGTTTAGTTATGACAGAAGATAATTATAATAATAACACCCGAGTTAAAGATTATCTGGGACCTCAACAAATTATTCAATCATTTTATCTTTGTTTTAGTTGTTGATTGTGGCCAGCCAGGACCGATTGAGAATGGCCGAGTGATCGTCATGAACGGAACAACTTATAATAGTGCGGCAGAATACCACTGCGTGCAGCACTTCGAACGTATCGGCCCATATCTCAGGAAGTGTATGGATACAGCTGATTGGTCTGGGGAAGAGCCACGGTGTGAAGGTGGGTCACCAATTATCACTGTTCCCATATTATAGCCACCATAATATGTATTACCTGGCCAATGGCAAAAATGGTATTTATTTGCTGTCTTGAAATCATGGCTATAAAATTGTACTTGCAGTGGTCTTTATAATTCATGATAATTGAAAAGAATATTGCTAATAGGTTCCATCAATTTCAATACATATAAATATATATCTCATTGACTTGGTAATTCAAAACTTCAATTCAAAATTGAATTGGAATATTCAACATTCCATAAATTCTATATTGAAACAATTCATCAATTGGCCTATTGATAGAAAATTGTGAATGAATATAATAAAATGCTGCTGTCTGAAATTTCGTATTATTTGTGAGAGAATTGGCCAAGCATTGGCTTGATGACAGACACAGAGCAGTGAACGTTCCTATAGCTAGTTACGTTCATTTAACTGGCACCATTTCTGCTTCACAGTTCCGTTATTGTTGTTGATTTCGGTTTGATATTTTTGATATCGATATCAATTGAAAATTTCGGTATGATTCAATCAATTATTCATATTTATATTTGATATTGTTCGCAATTTTTTTACCGGAGGCATAAATGGTAATCTCCATTATTTTTGTGACATGATTTGTGGTATAGAAGTATGAATATATTCATACACATTGGTCTTGTAGTTTTGTGTGAATGTTTCATCAAGTCTCTCAATTGAATCTCTTGCACACATTTTATAGAGCTCATACCTCATTAGTTGTAGCACAGATGATCGAACTCGATTATCAGTGGTTGTAGTTGAGGTGATTTATAATTAATCTTGGCCTTGGAATTTCTCGTCTCAACCCAAGCATTGAACCAATTCTAAAAATATTAGATAGTGTGAATCTCTCTGTTAACACATTTTTTAAGTAACTGTGTACCAATAGTTCTAGTATTTGAAATTTAAGAGTTAACAATCGTCATTATTAAAATGCTCATTAGAGCAACATGTACACTTGGGGTCATATAAAATGGTTTAATCCAACATTTGTATTCATATAAAATATAAGCACATTTAAGCACTATTTGTTTCATAGACCATGCGTGGATTGCATATGCAAATTGTCTTTTAGTTCCAGTGCATTTATTATCAGCATATTTTCTCCAGGATGCATTTTAATGTAGCTTAATCCACCACTTTATGTGACTGCAACCGTATCTACAGAGGATAGCGTTAAGAAGATGCATTTCTGAGACTTGCTTGAAGACTAACTTAATAGTTTAAATATTACTTAAAAATGTGATATTTCATCTTATTTTCATTCTTCCATTGTGAGGATTTTTCTGTCATTGTATTTGTATTATTCAATGCTATGAAATTGTTTGTAACTACATGTATGTCAAAAATAGCTTTTGTGCTAAATAAATATCTTCCACTACTACAGGGTACTACTAACTACTAATTTACTAGGTAAACTGATGGCTGTTGATTCTATATTTTCCACATAGATTTCAAATACCAGGCAATTATAATGCTTGACAATGATTAATTTGGTCTCATTTTTCATATTCACTTTGTTTCATGTGCCCATTCACATTCATTCATTCCGTTCGGTCAGTTGGTACTGGTGAAGTCAACGAGCCGCAGAATATGGGAATGACGATCGGCATAGCTGCGGGCGTTGTTCTGTTTCTACTCATTGTCTTA
The DNA here is from genome assembly GCA_964007535.1 of Brachyptera risi. Taxonomy (NCBI): domain Eukaryota; kingdom Metazoa; phylum Arthropoda; class Insecta; order Plecoptera; family Taeniopterygidae; genus Brachyptera; species Brachyptera risi. The sequence goes on from OZ023334.1 coordinate 21,561,357, forward strand.
GGACTTATATATCTCAGGCTGTAAGTACCAAACATGTCTCAGAAACTATATTTTCCTTTTCTCAGGGTCTAAGATAAAATAAAACTTGTACTAGTACAAATGGCCTATCTATGAAAAAAGAGGGAGCAAACCACTCTCTTGCTAGTGGTATAGAATAAGTGGGATGATTGCTCAGAACTTTCTTATTTCGTTGATACTAGTATTGAATGTTATCAGTAGTATTTGTATTTTTATGTTTTTTCTATTTGTTTTGATGTAGGTCTTTAACAGCTTCAATAATTTAAAGTTAATCAAAAATCACAACTATGGTTCTAACTCAAACGCACCAAATGGTTATTGTGCTTTGAGGCAATATAGCGTACCGGTAATTGTAAACGTAATTGTAATTCTTAAAAATTAGAAATATTCCTTATGATGAACTATATTTTCATTGTAATTCTCTCTCATCTATATTTGACTTTCTTAATGACTTTTACACCAGTCATTTAGCTGCCTTGAATTTTTATATTTATGTGGGTGTACATTATGTTTTCCTTAGTGAATTGAATTTTACTTTTTTAATTTTCATGTTAGAATATTACGGAATGTAACGTACTCAATTTGCCACTGTTCTTTTGTCACAGACGGAAGGCTACGCCTGTGAAAAACACTGAAAACGTTCAAGCTGCAGTCCGAAAAGAAGAACAAACAGCAGCAGTAACTTCTTACGCAGCGTTCAATGAAGGTAATCCGTACGGAATGCCAGCGCCTAATCCGTCCAATATCTATGAGAACATTCACGATCAGGAGAACATGTACGACGCGCCGTATGAGGAGACGGCCCACTACGAACCGTCGCCGAAATCAAATCAACCTCGTTCAAACGTGACAATCAATGGAATAGCTATTCGATGAGTCGGGCAGACATTTCGAAGTGTGATCACATTTGTTAGATTTCTTTGAATATTTCTGATTTCCGCCCAAGATTTAATCATTTGATTGAGTTATGTTGTAACTATGAAGCTTTGACTTGAACTCCAGTGTAGTGTAATTTCATAATTCAATAGATTTATGAAGCAAACAAGATACGACTTTCAACCATTCAGAAGTTCTAGTAAAGTGAATAAAACTGACTAGAAAAATATCAAGTACAATCTTGAAATCAGACTTCTAGATTACCACTACTTTCTTACTTAAAGTTTCGAAATCATTCTATTCAATGAATTTTTATGAGATTCTTTTGAAACAAGATATCAATTGATTAGGTCCTAACCTATTGTTATAACTTACCACTTTTGTTTCAAGTTTCAACCACATGCAATTAAATAACCTTTGCTATTTTTGATAAATAATCAGCAAATAGATTTAATTCTTTTACTTGCATATGGACAATTTTTTTGTGCTCAGCCTTTGTTTCTCTAGTTAATGTTACAAATTAGAAATTACTGATTGTTCTTGGTTCACCCTTGAGTGCTTGGTTCTTGATTGTGTAATACACTTGCCTAGAGCTAAGTTGGCAGATCGACGCACTCAACAGTGAGTACTCTGATCCGGGAGGTGGTCGAACAAATCCTCTGACTTGGTTGACGATAAGCGTACAAATATTTCCTATAGTAACAAAGGAAATATCCAACTTATTGTGTTGAATAGATAATAATGGTATTTAAGAATATTCAATTTAATTCATCCAGGCCTATTAATTAATGTGACATCATTCTAAATTATGTGTTCCGAAAACTATTGCTACCATAGAGATAGAGATTTGATTTTTGAAAACTATGGTACAGTTTTTAATTTATTAGTAGTTGATGAAACAATCTGTGAAAATAAAGAAACATCAAACTTCCCATGGAAAGTGGAAAGAATGGAAAGCATGGAGTTTAAATAGCCCCATGAAAATAATTCAAACTTTCACATACTGGTACAGCACTAGTTGATCGTTGAAATATTTTGCTATATTGCAGAAAATCATTTTTTTTTTTTTGGAGACAAATTGCTAAAATTTGTTAAAAGATGGAATCATAAATCCAGATTTGAAATTACCATAATTATTTTCATTCTCTTTACAACAAGCGTTGTCTCCCACATTCTGAATGTGTTTCATCTGTCTAAAAGAAAAATACTATATGGAAAATGGATTATGTATTATTGAAATGTCGATTTTGTAAAAGAAGTTCATAATAAGATTTCCCGATCAATTAGTATTACTGCAGATTTTAATGTTGTCAAGTTTTATATAACCAGAGAGTAAAGATGCAATGCTTCTTGTACAGCAAATTTGCATCATAGAAATGACATTTTGCAAGTAATTTCATAGTGAAAATGAATGATGTATTTTTTTAAATCGTATTTGCTGGCAATGAAAATGTACCTGTTGAATGACACCTCTACATGACTGATTTTAACTGTCTCGACAATAAGTCTAAGAAAAGTATTTATACTGGCTGGTACATGTGAAGGTTTATTTCTGTTGTAAATAAAGATATTTTGTTACGTTTACAGGGTAAAATAAAAAACTTTCATTTTCTAATCCCAGTGACCAATCCAATTCACAGTAGGCCTTAGACCCTATAAAACAGTAAACCTTTTTTTCAATTTAAAATATGAAAGAATAGTTTAATACGTGATTAGTAATTACGTATATGCATGCATTTCAGTACATCAAGATGTAGAGGTAAAAAATTGGAGTGAATTGTACTATATTATTTTCATTTAATTTGTTTCATAATTCATATATAGGCCTACCTACAGTTAACAAACATAATATAGGTCTGTTTTGTTGCCATGAGAATTATTAATCTGAGTGTTTTCTACTCAAATGCATATAATTATATGAGCATTGCTACATTAGAATTGCTAATTTTCTACCACTATGCAGTAAAATCCATATGCACCTTATGTACCCCGATAAAACAATATATTGTGCTATTACTAGGTTTGCTCTTCGATATTGAAATTTTCTATCAACTTGATCTTTTTATACGACTTTGATTCCGTATCAAATTGGAATATTCGATATTTAATCAATCAGATATGTAAACAAAAATTGATATTGAATTGAAAAAATGGTAAATACGTAGCTGAAAAAAGAAATGAGTGAAATAAGTCACTATAAGTGAAAACAATACAAAAATGAATAAAGTGAATAGTACGCACACGGTTTCTCTTCGGTGTGTGTATGTGTGTGTGTATGTAGAGGAAGGAACTTGACTGTGCTCGTAGCTTATACTTTGTTATAAGATAACTACCAGATTGCCAATGACTTTCTCATATGAGACAGGACTTGGCAATAAGGGTCCAATATAATTGTGTATGTCATTAACTCATTATAAAAAATGAATGGAAATTTAACTGAAAAAATTTCTCTTCAATTCAATATAATAATTTATTCTATCGATCAATATTCGTTTTGAAGTGTGTCAAAACCGTTTGACATTTTTATATTGGATGGCAACCCTAGTTAGATGAGTGTAGCGAAGCTTTCCATTTCACACCCTGAAAAAAAATGGGCTTCGTTTTTATGTTGTTTTTTTTGTAATTATGTACGCGGCATACAGGTCAGAGAAATGAATCAATCAACTTGAAACTTTTTCTGAACGTTGGTGTCAAACTAGAATAGGTTGGGATTGTTATTCAGAGGAATCGGTCGGAAGGTTTTGCCGGAAAATAATCGGAAAGTTTGGAAAATCCTCATAAGAATAACCCGGAGGAAAAATACTTGAAAAACAAGAATTTTTCAAAAGCTCTCAAATTCTCACAGAATATGAAAAATACTATTATACACCTTTTCAGAGATTTTTACAACAATCGAATGAGAAATAATGAAGAAGACGCAATAAACGTGTACATTTTATTGAATATTTGGATCAATTGGTTTTGCAAAGTGTTTATGCGACAGGTTGCAGGCTACTATAAATATCAACAAGTTGCAGGTGAGGTTTTTGAACCTTTGAAGTAAGTCAAGGTTTGTAGATGTAAATTGAGCTGACAAGTTATTTTTCATTCAGATTGCCATACTTCTAAGCTCATCTCACAACGCGCATCCCGCGTTTTCCTAGTTATTACAAATCCAAGTTACCATATGACCCAGAATTACCATTGTCAGTTATATTATTGTCTGACCATTACATTATTATAGTAGTGAATTCATATTATTTTCAGGTTTTATACTATCTAACAATGTGTATCTTCTGCTTTTTATATTCAATTATTTATATATGAGGAAATGAAAAGCTTGGGAAAAGGGCATTTTTTCTAAGTTGAATGATGATGCAGAATGGGCATTATTTTTATACTATAGTAAGGGGACTTGAATCGAGACATCATGATGGACTATCATACGAATGAAATGTAAATTTATATACAAATTTGTACATTTATACCAAATTTTGTAATTTTTGAGTTGGTAGTAGCTCCAAAATTTAGTTCTAGTCAACTGAGTTGTAGCCACTTTAATGAATGAATCATGTACAAAACAGATGTTTTGATCATTTAATTTCATGCCTGCGCTATACGTCTAGCCTAGTACAGTAATTGCATGTATTATTTGCCCTCATTTACCTATACCAAATATGGTAATATTGTGAAGAACTTCCTTTTACAACGAGAGACTGTGCTTTCACAATAACTGTTTGACCAATCACCGCGCGTAAATGTGTAGTTCATCTTTCTACCAGCAGATCACAGAAACGTCGTGTATATGGGAGGGGTGTGGTGGAATGAGTCATTAATGGACGATTCAGCAGTTGAGCAGCCATAAGTCATCGTAACTAAACAAAGTTATTTTATTCTGTTACTTCTCAAGTTATCGACAATCAATAGGTAATTAATGTGCTATCAAGTGTTCAAGTAATTGTGTGAAGTTTACTATCAAGTAGAGGCATTCAAATGTGAGAGCATTTCTGTAAAATTCCGAATTTGTGGCAGGTGTGAATTTAAGCTTTGCCCCCCTAGAGAGGCCTAGGCCTACCGTACATCTTTCAATGTTCTTTGTTCCTAAGTTTTAGTAAACTCTTCATTGGCCTTAGGCCTATATCTATTGAGACGACATTTTTCCCTTTGTTTTATATTTAGGACCTAGTTTCAGGTCTAGGCAGACTTTCAATCAGCCAAAAGCCTAGGGGCCTAGGCCTATTCTCCCAATGAAATGGGCTGGGCCCAGGGTCCTAGGCCATTGCTCAATGCCTAGAGGCCTAGGCCTACTCCATGAATGATGTATTTGAAGGATTCTTCGTTTGTTGATAGGCCTTTGTTGATAGGCCTACCTAGTTCAATGCCCAGTTGCAACATACCGGTATTTAAAAGTGTCCAACTTTGAAAACATCCACTTCACCGACAACACAGTCATATCGACCCTTAACGCGAGTACATCTAGACGTGAAATCTGCCCTTTTTCCAACAATGTATAGTACCCGGCTTGGGTTATAATAAGAGTTGCTGTTCGATCTGATATCGAACGATATCGAAACCATCGGATATCGATCAAAATCTTGTAATCAATATTGAACTGAATAAAACTATCGGATGGGAAAAAATGTGAGATTGGCATTCATGATTCTCGATCATGTAGGCCTTGGGCTTGATACCATTTCAAATTCAGTTTATTTTCACCTAGGCCTAGGCCTATTTTGAGTTTTTTTCGAACAGGGTCTAATATTCAAAATTATATTTTCAAATGAGAAAGTCATTGGCATTCTGGTACTAGTTATCTCACAGAGCCTACTGGCATCATATGAATATGGCATAGAATATAGATGGCAATAGTCTCTAGATCATAGGCAATGCCGTATGTGACAGCCTATGCTTACCGACAAACACAAAGTTGGCTGATCAGCCTGCTCCTAGCAGCATTCACCTGTAATATTGCTCAAGCAGATGGCATTTTCTTGGTAATAACAGTGCTCTTAGCAGGATTACCAGTCGTAGGCCCTAACACTACCTTGGTCTGTAGAATGTCCAGGGCTCTGCCACTCTATCCCTACTATGCTATCTATGCTACTGGTAGTTATAAGACCACATTACGAGTAGGCCCTATCGAGCTCTAGCCCCTACATAGGCTTAGGTACCGGTACGGTACCTACACACCGGTATCATACTCCTCATACACTATCATAACAGCAGCAAAAAACTTTGCACGAGCGCCCTGTTATTTATTTTATTCACTTTTAGCTGGGCATTCACTTTTTCACTCATTTTTGGCACTTGGTTATTCGACTGGAACTTATTTTAGCTACCGGTACCGGTATTTCCGACTCTTCAATTTAGCCTAATATTGATCATGTTTCAATATCGAATTAATTGAATATTACAATTCGATATCAAATCAAACTACCGGTACTGTAGTAAAATATTGAAATTGAATGAATTGAAAAGGCAACCCAATTGTTATACCAGTAGGCCCTAAGGCGGTAATGACCAATTAGAATATTACAAGTCCATCTGGCCATCCCCTTGGGCTGAACCTACCACTGCTGCTGATTAATCTATTTCCACTCTATGGTATTGAGTTTATAGCTACTCAATGACTGTGTAAAGAATTAGGATGAGTAGGTAAGCCTAGATTCTATTAGCAAGTATTGTCAACAGTTTTGTTTCTTTTCCAGTAACATGTCGTCTCGTAAAACTGCCGGCCGTCGTGCTACGACCAAAAAACGTGCCCAACGTGCTACTTCCAATGTGTTTGCCATGTTCGATCAGGCTCAAATTCAAGAGTTCAAAGAAGCATTCAACATGATTGACCAGAATAGGGACGGTTTTGTAGATAAGGAAGATCTCCATGATATGCTGGCATCTCTTGGAAAGAATCCCGAAGATGAGTATTTAGAAGGTATGCCAGACACAGGAAGTTTGAACACTTCTAATCTCACTACCGGTACCCTCGAATGATGTCAGTGTGGTTTCTTACGTAGCTGCCTGGAAGCTTTCACTTGGAGGTTAATTTGAGTAGAGCTCAACATTTGGAAACCGCTCGTCACTCGTTACTGATTGCTCATTTTTCCATCATGGCGTCTGAAATATCCGCTTTGTGAATTCTCTAAGCAAACACCGCACTCATGAAAGTCCAATGTTGACTTTCAATGAATTGCCAGCAATTTATTGAAGCAATTGTTGACGCCAAGTAGAATACAAGGAACAATTCATGGGTATATCCCCTTCACATGTTGGCTCAATATTGATATTGCAAGCAATACTTGCTCAGAGTGGAAACGGCTCTACTTCTGTGCAATATTGGTGATACTTGAACAATGGGAGAAAATAGTTGCTGTCATATCATCAGCTTAAACCTGAGTAGTTTTCTACCATTTTCTCCATTACCACTATTTTACCATTCATTTTTTACAATGAGCTGCAACATTGAATGGCAGAAAATCAGACTAGGCCTATTGAATGCATACGATTTATTCAGGAACCTTTTTTGACAATTACACGCATACGTTTACGTTGAACTGCTTTCCTGTTCGAAGAAAGTGCTAAGTCCGATGATATAAAAATGATAGTAGTCCAAGATAAATGATAACAAATATTGGTAATAAGAGAAGTATTAGGCCTAACAAAAATCACAATGAAATAACACAAGCTAGGTCGTGTTCGATTGTTGTTTACGTTTGGTTGAATTGTTGAATTGTTGAATTACCTGTAGTGAGGAATGAATCAATTTTAATATTACTAACCGTATATGGTAGTTCGTATTATTTATTTGGTCGAGACTTTAGTACAGATAGTAGGGCCAAGTTACTGTGCTAAAAACATGCTTTTAAAATTTTATCTTCGTGTATTGGTGTATGGAAGACGTGAGGATTAGATTTGTAAATAACATTCAATTGTAAATTGCCAACAGGTATGATGAACGAAGCACCAGGCCCTATCAACTTCACAATGTTTTTGACATTATTCGGTGAACGCCTCCAAGGAACCGACCCCGAAGATGTGATTAAAAATGCATTTGGTTGTTTCGATGAGGACAACAATGGTGTCATCAATGAGGAACGTTTGCGAGAACTCCTTACCTCGATGGGAGACCGATTCACCGATGAGGAGGTAAAGAACTTTATGCAGTCAATTTTCCAAATAGTTCCAATGCCCTCCCCCCGTCTGTGTTGAAAACATAGCAACTAAATGAATATGTTCCAACATTTTTTATTTTTCACTTTCTACCTACCATTACCGGTACTGCTATGCCTGAAAGCGTGATATTATAATGTTTCATGTGAAACAAGGTTGGAACAGAAAAAAACTCACCATATTATATAAAATGGGAAGAAAATCTCAAATACTTGGTTGTAATTCGGATTACGGTATGCAAATTGACCCCTAAATATATAATACTCTACGTAATATTCTATAGGCCTATACAGTAGACCTACTCTACATATACTGCATTAGCTATTGTCTTGCTGCCAACAGTATTAACATACCGGTATTGTACATGTACTCTCCGTGTATATAGACAAGTAATATTCTACGTGGAAACGACCCAACCCTGAGAAATAGGCCTACCTATACCACAAAGTTTGACAGAATATTCGAGTACTGTAGGTCTGAGCTCCGACCGTAATAGTGATGCCGGCCAAATATCTGTCAACCTGTTCTTCACACTTATCATGTATCGTAATCTGTATTGTTTTCTTTCAGGTCGATGAAATGTACCGAGAAGCACCGATCAAGAGCTCAATGTTTGATTACATTGAGTTCACTCGTATTCTGAAGCACGGCGCTAAAGATAAGGACGAACAGTGATGCCGTTATACCAATTATGCATACCAAAATTGCATTCCTTAAAATGTTGTGGGGGCTTGCCTTTTTGATTTCTTATTATTCAATATTCATACATATTAATAATTTTAAATATCATCTTCAAGATCTTAGGGTATTACCCAGCTTATGTTTTTGTATTTGATTTTTTAATATCAGGCATGCGGAATTATTAATAGTATTTCCCATTATAATCTCTTTCTTTTCAATGTTTTAGTTTGTATATAGCATTACCATTAAATTTGGCCATGATAATTTATATCTTTTGTATGTTATTCATAAAAAATAAATAAATTTAATATCTTTACATTTTGTACTTCTGTAGCCATTGATTTCACTGTAGGTAATTATTTCTTCAGTATGACTGGGTACTCTGGCTGAAAAATGAAATGGGGAAATCTGTAAATGTAGTACGTGAGTGTTAAATTTATAATACATAGGCCTACAATACTTCAAAAATGCTACATGTGAACCACGCTGACAGATGAAAATATAAAGAAACATTGCGAGTAAAATGTGTAGAATAGCGACAAAAATCCTTTTTTCCAATATGGCCAACTTGCTTTTTTGTAATTTTCGAAACATCTGCATTAGTTATTTTTTATTCACGATTGAACCTTGACCGAATTTCAATTATATACAAATATCATGCCATGTAATTCTTACAGGTATTTTGAAAATTTCCAAAAATGATGCGATGAAAATTTTTCGAAAACTATAGGGCCTACAGTTCCAAATTGGATAAAACATGTAATATTGATAAAAACTCATGTTGATCCCAAGTCGAACTAGTGACCTGTGCAGTGCATACAAAGAAAACAAAAGTTCCATAGGAATAGCACGGTGGCCTTCGTTAACGATCGTCTACTGATTTTACCAACAACCTGACAATCGAAGATCATCAATTTTTTGTACTTGTGGACTGTATTCTTACGTTTTGAAAATGCAGCATATGCAAGATCAGATGAGCAGATGAACAAAAAACAGAGCAAGATTAAGATGAGCAAGATATTTATATGACCTACTCGAGAGTTAGATACAAAGTACAAACCTTGATTTTAAAAGTAGGCCTATTATTCGTAGTCACTGCATATGCTATGCAGCCCAACTTGCCGATCATCCCTAGCAAACTTGGAACTGTTTCACATTTTTCAATATAAGGCATCTACTGTAGGCCTGCCAGTATTTTCTGGAAATTACGTTTCCAAACCATATTCTTTAAACTAGGTAGAAATATGTTTTGGAACAACATTAAACCAGCACAGTAGCTGAGGGGTTAGCGCACTTGCTTTGTGTGACCGGGAGGTGAAGGGACATATCAGACCTGTTTCGATCCCCCGCCACCGTCCATCTTTACAGGGTTTTTTCGTGGTTTCCCTCTGTAGTCTAGGCTAATGCCGGGATGGTTCCCACAATATAGGCCACGACCGCTTCCTTCCCACTATCCTTCCCATTACCATAAAACCTTCATCTCATCATCCTATCATCTCATTAATCATTCATCTGACGCCAATAGATCTCAGTCATCATTACAGTGCGTCGTTAAAAACCCAATATAAAAAAAATATATATATATATTTTTCGAAATTTTCACTTAATGCTAATCTAATGAGGACTTGAAAATATTCAATGCTATTTATTAGAAGAAAGATGGAACAAATTTTGTTCAGAAAGAAGGGGAATCTATTCTGATACTAGACCAACATCCAGAAAAAGTTTCAAATCGACTGGTTACTTTGACCTGTAGATCGCATACCACTAAAACAAACATAAAAATTGAAAAGTATAAACAAACCTTGATTTAGTTCAGTATACTATAAGGTGAAACGTATGTCTTTGCCTTGGAGACGTACGACATGTTTCCAAGGTGAGGAGCCTCTAGTTGGCAGAATAATGTAGGTAAGGGTTTCTATAACCCTATACTGTACAGTATTGTTCTTAGCATAACAACAGGTGTAACAGGTTAGGTATAATGTTCACTAGTTGGTGGTAAATTACATATTATGTAGGCCTATACAGTATTCTAGTCAGAATAAAATGCCACATAAAAGGGACAGCAGAGAAAGATCTTTGTTTTTTTCAGGAATGGGAGGCTGGTAGATTTCATCTGTCCTCATTAGTATTACAGTGTGTCTGCTTCCAAAGACAGGCTGCATGGCATAATATTTTTCTTGGAAAAAAATGTCAGAAATAGAGATCTTATTATACGATGATGTTATACGATGAGGATACCAATTTAGCTAAATGGCTGATCCATGAATGAATTGAAATTCAATTTTCTTTAATAGTCTCGTAAAATGAAATATATATTCAATATTGAATGAATGATTCAATGTTAGATTTTAGAGGTGCATATTGGATATTTAATGTAATATTAATAGGTAGGCCTACTTCATTATCAATTGTATTTTTTCATTCTTATTTAATAATCTCATGCAATAGGCATAATTCCTTTGGATTTTAATTTTTTCATCAAATTTCTGAAAATATAGAAAACTTGCCTCCTTGAATAGTGCTTTGGTTGCATAGGCCTGAGTATGGCCCTTCTTTATAACACTTGAGGAATCCATATCACAGAGATTTTTTATGGTTCCAAAAAAAAAAAATGTATTAAAAAAAGGAATTTTCAAAAACTCTTGTTGCCACATCCATTTTGGGTTTCCACCGAGACTTAGGGGGATATAATTGAGTTCTTGCTCAAGGTGCTAAAATCACTGATGGTAATTCAAGAAAACTGAGAAAAATAGGGTCCATTCTTAATAATCAATGTCAAACAACTAACTATTAATTGTCAGGGGCAAACTTGGTTAAAAGAACTTGAACGTTGAGTGAAAACAGTAAAAAATGTATGAAAAAAAAGTATTAAAATATATATAGGCTGGTACAAAAAAATTATATCTTTTTTATATGGAGATAGAAAAAAGTAGAACGATAATAAGTGTTTGCAAAAATTCCATGACTGCAATTTAGTGTGAAAACGTATTGAGATCAATTCCATAAGACATAATCTGTGTAGGAGCCTATTGGGCTCCCCTGTTAATACCCCTTAATTTAAAATAATTTAATATAAATTAATACCCCTATTGGGGGTATTAAATTATCAAATAATGGGGTATGTAATATTGTAAGCGCCGAGATTAAATAAATATTTTAGTCGTATTAAATTTTCCAAATAACATAAAATCATAATTAAGTACACTATCTGTCTACTCTCATCTCCCTATAGCTAACAGTCTGGGGGCCCCAAACCAAGCTTCATATGATGGGACACAGGTGGCGATCGCCACCTGGGCCAGTCCGTCCCTGTATATTGCAATAACATCACATCAAATTGGACCTGAGAATGAGTAACACAATTTTTCACAATAAATTGTTTTATGAAATTTCCAAATTTCATTTTTTTGTAAATGATATAATTTGGTTTTGTTAATCAGAATCCCAACATACAATCATTGATTCCCAATGAAGGCTAAGGATGAATCAGTAAGGTAGCTTAGTAGCAAATCTTCTTGAACACTTCACTTTTTACATTATTATTGTTTCAAGACTTCAAGGCGGTCTTGTCATCAATTATTTTAATATAATGAAATCACTTTTTGCTTTTTGTATGTAATCCTATAAGCCACCTCAAAAACAAAAAAGTCCCTTCACAACAAAATCTTTGAATTCAATAATTTAATTGCTTATTATTTATATTCTATTTGTATTCTATTCAAATGGGGTGGTAAGATCGCCCTTGTGGTGCCCCGTCCAAACGATCCTACTTTTCATTTATAGCTACAATTACGGAACAATGATTTTGTATTAAGTTTCGATGTTATTGAAAAAAAATATATATATATATATACTCTATTTTTATAATAAGCTCTTATTTCTTGCAAAAAATTGAATATTACCCATTCATTTTCCTTACATTTTTTTCTCTTTCCCGATACCCTCCATTTTCGAATATTTGGGCCAAAATTGGCTAACACGCCCATCAATACCCAGGTGGCGCTCTTGTGGCGGCGCTACTAGTGTTGCCGGATCCAAAGAGCGAGTTCGGCAAGGTTTTCAGCCTCGAGTGAGTGTCACTCAGTGCCGGTAGATCGCTGGAGCAGTGCGGACGTCACTCGCTCATCGTGGACGTCGTGCCCGCCCACTTTTACATTTGAAACGGTCCTTTTCTTAGCCGAATCAGATCTGCACTATGTAGGGCCTACTGTTATAGACTGTTGATTATTCACGATTCTCTCTGGCCGTAAAAGTGAGGTCGAAATAAAATTTCATTTTTCTATTTTAAATTAGGTAATTTTTTTATATCCAGATAATCTCATTTAAATCAAATTCGTGTGCGGGTGCAATTTCATCATCTCAAACTATCGACATACTTTCATTAATATACCTACGTCTATGTAATTTATTGACATTGTCTAATTGTGCTAACAAAATATATTCGAATCTTTTGCCGGCTTTTTTGTACGTCGACTCAAGATGGTAGGAATTGCGTAGGTTCGTAATTCGGGTGGTGAACTTGGCTTCGATCGATCTGTGTGTGTGACGTATATTTTAGCGGCTAGGTTACATCGCGAATTGACGAAACGAGGCACGAGCTCGAGCTAGGTGCTGCACTGACGTGATTCATTCCAAGTGTTGTTATTATTTTCGTATCCTCCAAAGTCACGTCACTATACCGCGAAGATAATAACTGGTTCAGGTATGTAGCAGACGTGTTATTTGATTGTTTGTCATTCTGTCTGATATGGTTTAAAGCATGTAGCTCAGCTTGTTATGCTCATATGAACGATTTACGTTTCGAATATTGAAATAAATATTTACATAAATTAATCCAAGTCAATACTAGGGCCTGTACTGAAGCAGAACTGAGGTGTGAGATTATAAATTATAAATTGTTAGTAAACGGGCGTAACTAATAAGATAAAGAATATTGTCAAATTAGAACTAGATGTCAGGTCTAACTTCTGCTTCTATTGAAAAAAAATATGGAGTACCTAGGTAAATTTCAAGACATCAAAATTTCAAATAAAAATTACAAAATATGTCGATTGACGAGCATAAAAAATGATAATATTTTATAATAATAGTATTTATTCACAGTATATATATTATACGCTGTTTCATCATTACATTCACTTATTCCAACCTTACATGAAAATTTGTTATGTGATACAATTCTTTTTCCATGAGATGGCATTTTACTTTAGATCCAAAAGTATTGATATTATTGACAATTCGCAATTCCTTAGGTAAGTTATGAAAAAAAAAATAATAAAAAATTGAGTTAGCACGGACTCTCGTTTTTTGTTCACCTGATAATGGACTGCAATGCATACAATTCATTTCACCCTGGATGTTGACACTATATAATTTGTACATTATCCATAGCCTATAGTGTTAATTAATTTCCACATCGTGTAGGCCTACGCACAAGGAAATTATGCTCGTACCGCGCAATTTGATATATTCCTGCTCTCTTCTCACTACCTGTATGTATACAGTATATTACAGTATATTACACTGTATAGAAACAATAATAAATAAATAATAAATTATTATTATTACTTTGTGAAAACCGTCAGTTGTCAGAACGAATGTGAAGATGATCACGCTACCGGTACCCTCATATGCCTTTTTATAGTTCTAGGTGAGGAAGTGGAAACGTTTTAATTTTACTTGTTCGTAAACTTTGTGGTTGTTATTTTTTAAGATCTTGCGGTCCGATTAATCAACCAATCAGCTATATTTTCATGCATTTTTAAAACCTTTCAAGTTTCAACATAACATTGACCTATAGATGATTTTACTATTTCTAGTTAGTTGGCTTTAGTTGCAACTTGCCTTCCTGTACCAAAATAACACGTGGACCTTACGTGTAGAGATAACATTGTTAACAGAGAAACAAGTTTGTGGTACAATGTGTGGTGTGGTACACAAAACAGTGATGGTACAATGTCAGTGATTATAAGACACACCTCATTCGTGTATACACTATTATAGATTTTCTAGGCCCGGTCATCTCTCTTTTGGTCGTAAAAAAAAGATAATACAATAATTCCACTAAGGCCCGGTATTACCACGGCCAGTTAGTATTTATCTGAGAGTTGGTGAAAATAAATAGCATAGGTAACGATGGTGATAACAAGTTTAAACTGTCGGATAAAGGCTAACTGGACTTGGTAATACCAGGCCTAAATCTCCAGAATTATATACATGAAATAATAGCGGTATTTTAATAATTTATAGTCATGTAATACGTATAATTATTGTTTCAATTATTATTTTGGGAGAACAGTTTTTCACATCTCATTATATTGTTAATCGTTTGATATTCTCTTTAAATACCTTCAACTTCTTTCTCACGATAGCTTAAATAGTCTGTAGTAAAATTACAAAATATTCTTTCACGCATTCATTCATGTCACGTGACCGTACGCGGAAACATCGTTTTTACAAGTTCGTTTCCATTCACCATTTCATTTCACACAATTTTTTAATGTAAGTAGTTTCGCACGTGATAAAATATACTATACCAGTATTGGTATGCAATTTTCTTCTGCGCCTGCATTCTTCATGACACATTGAACACGGAATATGCGAAATGCGTTTTATCGCAATATTTGTATTAACATTGACCAAAGCCACATGTCGTGACCAGCCAAGAGTCCTGTGGTATCACGTGCAATCAGAATACAGAATAGCACATTCCGCGTCGGTACGCATCCATTTCGTGTGCAATAGTGTAGAATTTAGTCCTTATAATGCCACGTATGTATGCACATTTCTGCTATTATTATATCGTATATAAACCTTCACGAACGTGGCTAAATCCAAGTATAGTAGGTTAAGTAGAATTAGAAGCCCTGCTATAGGTTTAAGTAAAAAGCGATGTGCTGACGCCTTGATGTATGACCAACAGACCAAGTAAAAATGTGAGGATTACAAATTTCTATCAAGCTAGACTCGACACCCTATTTACTTCGAAACAATATCTACTGATTATTTATTTAAATTTTGATCAACACCAACACTATATGCTATATCCGAGGGATTTCACGGGATTTCAAGAAGATTTCAAAGAATTTGAATACGATTTCAAGGGATTTCAGGAAGATTTCATGACAAGTGTACACCAGATTTCAGGAGTTGTTAACCCCTCGGCTATGTCCTATATGGACATTACTCAATGACAAAACTGATTGTGTTTATGCAATTAATAATTATGAATCTATGCAATCATGGTATTAATTATGTCTATGCTCTAGACTAGCCAACATACGTGTTAATCCAAACCTCGGCGGAGGGATCGTAGCTCTCACCCCAACGAAGCGAATAGTGGGGGTAACTTGGCGGGGAAAAGAGCTCTGACGTCAGACTAATCTCTCATTGACAATTTGGGAAACGTAAAATTTTATGTAATCAAATATTTTATTCAGTCAACTGAAAACGCGCTATGATCAAGACTATATAATACGATTCATCATCTAAATATATATATATATATATATATATATATATATATATATATATATATATTTTATGCTCGCTTCTATATTTTTTCACTGATATTCGAACAATTTTCGTATTTGTGTTTAATGAGCCAGGGTTCCATCCATATATTGACTCTGTTAAAAACGTAGTGGTATCCAAGTGCATATGTTAAGAAATAATCGATTACAATTTTTGTCATATTATTCAGTTCAATAATTCTCTTGAAAAAGGCCATAACATAATGGTTGAAACGTAGAGATATTAAAAATATTTCACAATTTCATACACGACTTTAATCTTCTCATTAAATATATATCATTATTATATATATATATATATATATATATATATATATATATATATATATATATATATATATATATATATATATATTGTTAACGCCGGTCTTTTGAGACCAGCTAGCTCGTTTTCCCTAGTTTGTCAATTGAACATGAAATCATTCGATTGCGTCATGGAATGTTGTATACATTGCAAACCGTGTTTCTAGTCGACCTTCCTTTCTCATTGCTGGTTGGCTGGTGGGTTGTCACGCGATGTGTGCGTCCAATCACAGCTCGCCATTCGCGTTGCGTGTCTGGTAGATGGTCTCGCCTGATCAGTTCTGCCCTATACTCGATTCAGACCGGACGTCTCGAAACGGCTCTCGTCGAGTATCCATTCAGTTATCTTCTACATTCCCTTGAGGTCGGACGTACTTTGTAGTCGCTCGTCAAGTGGGTGAATTCGGTCATATTCTCGACCAGCTCTTGTTGTGTGAGCTTCTCCCGTCCTTCTCTACTATGTTAGAGTTCGGACGTACTGTACATTATTTCGCATGTACGCAGTTGTTTCTTTTCTATTTTTCGTTCTTCTTGAGTCGTTAATAGGACCTCTTTCCAGACTTTCTTGTTTCTAATTCTTCACATTTGTTTTGGTCTTTATCATTTACGAAGTTGAGTGTTTTGTTTTCTCTCAAGCTTTTGTTTCTTGTTTTTTCGAATGGTGTGCGGAGACACCACTCAGGTTTTGATCTATTTTGTTTCGCTTTCTATTTATTCTTTGATTTGGTTAAATAACAACGTCAAGTCGACGTAGACCAATTACGTATCGTTTTGGGGTGAGGCATAATCCGAGTTTGGATTATGCTCGCCTGATTATTAGTGCCAAGTCGGCACCCTCAATATACAGTCCACTGGTCTTTCATCGCCATCTTTAAGATCGGCGGTAACATTGTGGTCCCTGTGAGCCAAAGATTATTTTTGGTTCCAATTTCTCGTCATTCGTGAGGCGGAATCCATCTCCGGATTCTTATTTCGTTCTCTTGTTGGAATCCATTTGTGAATTCCATTCTTTTCACCACGCGGAGTCCATCTCCGGATTCCAATTGCTTTCACTTGTTGGAATCCATTTGTGGATTCCTTTCTTTGCACCACGCGGAGTCCACCTCCGGATTCCACAGTCATTCGTGGCAGCACCCGCGATCAGGCATCGCATGGGTGACTTCTTTGTCCTCCGCACTGAATCGGCTTCCACATAATTGGGTTTCCACGGCGCAATAATTTATTCTGTTTGTTTGCGAGTTATTATCAACAATTGTTTTAACTTGTTTTATAGACATTCATTTCTTGAATTATTTTGCATTGTTCTTTTTCTGTGCATTTCGGCCGTATTTCTCCGTGATAATTCATATCATTTGTTGTTGGTCCTTGTTCTAGTTTCGTGTTTTTGCATTTGCAATTTATTCATTCGCAACAATGGCTTCAAAGATGGAGAAACAACAATCATTGTTTAAAGCCAAACGTGAGCGAATATTCACAGCGCTACAACGCTCGTATGATGCTTTCAAAATGCTTGAGAGTGACGATGCTTCGTCTTACAAATCTCGTTTCGACAAGCTTGACGTTTTGGAAGCCAACTTTGAAGGCATTCAAAACGAAATAATGGCATTGAATGCTCAACTTGACAACAGTGACGATGCGTTACCGGTCGACGCTGTTGAAGCAAGCTTTGAGGAAATGCTGTATGCGACTCGTAAGCTGTATCTCGACGCCGTTGCCGCGGCGACGCCCAAGCCGCCTCCGCCGCCAAATCAAAATGGTTTTCAAGCCATCTCATTGCCGACAATTGCGTTGCCGGCATTCTCTGGTGATATTACTCGATGGACGGAATACTATTCGCTATTTAAATCTCTCGTCGACGAGAACAACGACCTGAATCAAGTTCAGAAATTCCACTATTTGAGGACCACCCTCAAAGACAACGCCTTGTCTGTCGTCTCCGGGTTTCCGATTACGGAAGCCAATTATTCTGTGGCATTGGATGCTCTTGTCAGTCGGTATCATAACCCTCGGTTGTTAGCCACCACGTATGTTCAACAGGTTTTAGAATTTACGCCTCTCAAAACCAATTCACATTCTGGGCTGCAATCATTTCTGAAAGTTCACAAAACTTCGATCGAAGCGTTGAAAGCTCTAAATATCGAAGATTTGTCAGATTTTCTGCTTTTCTCGTTAGCACTGACAAATCTCGACACATCAACGCGCAAGGCTTTCGAACAGAAACATTCTTCGCACAGCACTCCTAGCTACGCGTCGTTGATCAAATTCATTGAAGAGCAGTCCAGGACGATGGAATTGTGTGGTCTCGACAAACAAGCAGCTAGCTCTTCAAAAGCTATTCCTCCTTCCACAAAGCGAATCAATTCGTTGTTGGTTGCGAATCCTCCGCCCGTCAGCTTTAAATCTCGCGAGCAGAGCAAATCAGCAAGCTTGACTACGAAACAATCTTCGTGTCCAGTCTGCAAAGGGGAGCATACTCTATACTCGTGTTCCGTATTTCGGCAACAGTCCGTCGACGACAAATACAACACGTTACGTCGTCTGCGACGCTGCTTCAACTGCATGGGCGCTCACCTCAGATCGCAATGCACCTCTAAGAGTGTTTGCGGTACTTGTCAAAGTAACAAACATCATTCGCTGTTACACACTGCACGAATCAACCCCTTGACTCGTGACACAATAGCAAACGAAGTCTCTTCTCCTCCGGAGACCACCTCGCCTCATCCTCAAACTCTCGCTTGTCAAGTCAAGACAAGCAAGCCAGTGTTACCCACAGCTCTGTTGGGCACTGTTCGCGCCTTGATCCGCGACTCTCACGGTCAACTGCAACCTATCCGTGCGGTTATCGACTGTGGTTCACAAATCTCTGTTCTCACTCACTCGTTCCTTCAGAAGCTAGGATTGAAAATCAATCCTTGTCATTCCGAACTCTCTGGTATTGGTCACGTTAGTGCTCGGGTAATCGGGACTGTTCAATGCAGCATCGCTTCCCGGTTCACCCCTGCAACCTCTCTCAGCGTACAAGCCTACGTTATGCCTGCGATAGCGAGTCAACTTCCAACCACCACCGTTCCGCTTGAGGTGTTTGAACGTTATCGCTGTCTCTCTCTTGCCGACGACCGCTTTCATGTGCCCGATCAGATCGACTTTTTGATCGGCGCCGATTTATACCCTGATATTCTTGAAAAATCAGGTGATATTGTGATGAGTGGCAGTCCATCTGCCATAAACACGGTCTTCGGCTGGGTGGTTTTGGGTCCTATTCGGTGTTTGGATGCCGAGTTCCAGCCTCCGCTCTCTCTGCTTGCTTGCACTGGTTCTCCATTGGATCGTACTCTTCGATTGTTTTGGGAATCGGAAGAAGTTTCACGTCCTCTTCAAGTTGATCCGGACGATGAACTTTGTGAGGAGCATTTTCTATCTACGCACTCACGGAACCCTTCCGGACGCTATTCGGTAGCACTCCCTTTCAAGAACACATCCTCTCCTCTCGGATATAATCGTGAGGCCGCCCTCCAGAATTATTTGAGTCTGGAGCGGCGACTGAAACGCAATCCTGAGCATGATGCTGCGTATCAAGCATTCATGCAAGACTATATTCAATCGAACCACATGCAACTTGCAAGCACCTCTTCGAACTACGTGATTCCGCATCATTGTGTGCACAAGATTACCAGCTCCAGCACGAAGCTGAGAGTGGTATTTAACGCCTCTTCTCCAGATGAGAGAGGCGCCTCTTTGAATCAGCTGTTACTCAGTGGTCCCAAGCTTCAGAGCGAACTCCCGGGCGTTTTAACCCGATTTCGTTCTCATCCCATCGCAATTTGTGCTGACATTCGTCAGATGTATCGTCAGATTCTGGTCCAACCATCTGACCGCAAATATCAGCACATATTTTGGCGACCCAATGCAGACTCTCCAGTAAAAGAATATGAGCTCAACACGGTCACATATGGGCTCGTACCGTCAGCCTTTCTTGCTCAACGAGTGCTGAAGCAGCTCGTGCACGACGAAGGGGCTCCTTTCCCCAATGCTTCGCGTGCTTTAATATCTCACATCTAAGTGGATGACATCGTGTCAGGCGCAGCAGACGTCGCTCAAGCTCGCATTCTTCAATCGGAATTACAGGCTCTTCTAGCTAGTGGAGGTTTCGAACTCCGAAAGTGGGCCAGTAACCTCCCAGAAGCATTGAGTGCACTTCCGGAGGATCATCTAGAGACTCCAGTCGTGTTTTCGGATGACGATCAGGGCATCAAGATCCTTGGTCTGTTCTGGGATCCCCGATCGGATGATTTCTCATTCCACACCTTACCATTCGAAGGCGTGGTAACGAAGCGCACGGTCTTGTCGTACATTGCGCGCATTTTTGATCCTTTGGGATTCCTCACCCCGCTCGTATGCTGGATGAAGATTTTTCTTCAGCAACTTTGGTTATCGCGGGTGCAGTGGGACGACGTTTTACCACCGCTTCTTGCTCAAAGGTGGTTGGACGCGGTAGCCGAGATCTGTCTTCTCTCGAACTTCCGAGTTCCACGCGCATTTCTTGCTTCACAAGGCATACATCGACTTGTAGGCTTTTGTGATGCCTCCGAGAAGGCCTACGCTGCGATACTTCACCTTCACACAACGAATCATGCAACTTCGCATATTAGTTTGTTGCGAGCAAGGAGTAAAGTATCCCCGGTCAAACCCTTGACCATCCCTAAGCTTGAACTCTCTGCTGCTTTGCTTCTAACGCGTGTGCTAAAAGATACTCTTCCCTCACTCAGCACTCTTGTCGTGGAGTCAGTAACCCTCTACACTGATTCGACTATTGTGCTCGCGTGGCTTGCCACCCCTCCACATCGACTGAAGACATTCGTCGCCAACCGAGTAGTGGAGATACTCGACAACTCCACTCCTACCAATTGGGCACACGTGGATTCCGAAGAAAATCCCGCTGACTGCGCTTCTCGTGGAATACTGCCTTCTCAGCTCATGGAATACCCGTTGTACCTCTCGGGTCCTTCTTTTCTCAGGAGTCCCCATGCTCTGTGGCCTATCTCTGTGCCTTCCACTGATTTATTGTCTGAATTGCCAGACATTAAGCCTTCCATGGTCACTTTGGCCACAACGGTCAAAGTAGATCCTCTCCTGGTGAATTTTCGAAAGTTTTCCACACTTCTCAAAGCACAACGGGTCTTTGGGTATGTAGTTCGATTTGCCCGTCTCTTATTGGCGAAACGATCCAAGATTCTCCCTCCTACGGGTTCTTTAAAACCTGTGGAGCTGCAAGACGCTCTTGAACTGATCATAAGAGTCACTCAAAACCACTTTTATGCAACCGAGATCAGCCAACTTGCCAAACAGGGACAGGTTTCATCCCGGATCGCTTCGCTGAAACCTTTTCTCGAACCCTCGGGCTTACTCAAGGTGGGCGGAAGATTGCGTCACTCTTCTCTTCCTGAAGAGGCTCGGTACCCAATCCTACTCCCCCAAAGAAGCTCACCTCGCATCTCTCATTTGCGATGCCTTCCACCGAACATCGCTACATTCCGGCCCGAGAACGGTACAGGCGCTGATACAGCAGCGTTACTGGATCGTTTCTCTGCGCGGTTTGTTGAGGCAGCGCATACACCAGTGCATTACTCGCCACAAGTTTCGCGCAAAGCCTATGCAGCCTCCAATGGCAGATTTGCATTCATTCGTGTATTTTTTCTGTTCAAAGCACGCATTGGTGCTTTGCTCATTTCTTCATGTTCACTTTCTTGTTGTTCTCTCTTTCATTTTTTTTGAAAAGTCAGCGACCATTGAATAAAATGGTTGCGTTTTCTCCTCAATGAATCGCTCGGATCATGTGCGATTTCTTTGCTGTTCTCCGATCCAATTGGGAAGCAATCCAATTACTCGGTGAAAATCTCTTTGCTCACGTTGCCTATGAAGTTACAAGGCTTCTTACGAACAGTTTGCTGTTCTAATTTCATGTTCCTAATTTTCCGTATCGTTTACCTCAGCTTTAAAATGTTCATTTTGGTGGGCGGTATGTTAACGCCGGTCTTTTGAGACCAGCTAGCTCGTTTTCCCTAGTTTGTCAATTGAACATGAAATCATTCGATTGCGTCATGGAATGTTGTATACATTGCAAACCGTGTTTCTAGTCGACCTTCCTTTCTCATTGCTGGTTGGCTGGTGGGTTGTCACGCGATGTGTGCGTCCAATCACAGCTCGCCATTCGCGTTGCGTGTCTGGTAGATGGTCTCGCCTGATCAGTTCTGCCCTATACTCGATTCAGACCGGACGTCTCGAAACGGCTCTCGTCGAGTATCCATTCAGTTATCTTCTACATTCCCTTGAGGTCGGACGTACTTTGTAGTCGCTCGTCAAGTGGGTGAATTCGGTCATATTCTCGACCAGCTCTTGTTGTGTGAGCTTCTCCCGTCCTTCTCTACTATGTTAGAGTTCGGACGTACTGTACATTATTTCGCATGTACGCAGTTGTTTCTTTTCTATTTTTCGTTCTTCTTGAGTCGTTAATAGGACCTCTTTCCAGACTTTCTTGTTTCTAATTCTTCACATTTGTTTTGGTCTTTATCATTTACGAAGTTGAGTGTTTTGTTTTCTCTCAAGCTTTTGTTTCTTGTTTTTTCGAATGGTGTGCGGAGACACCACTCAGGTTTTGATCTATTTTGTTTCGCTTTCTATTTATTCTTTGATTTGGTTAAATAACAACGTCAAGTCGACGTAGACCAATTACGTATCGTTTTGGGGTGAGGCATAATCCGAGTTTGGATTATGCTCGCCTGATTATTAGTGCCAAGTCGGCACCCTCAATATACAGTCCACTGGTCTTTCATCGCCATCTCTAAGATCGGCGGTAACATATATATATATATATATATATATATATGTATGTATGTATGAATATATATATATAAATATATATATATATATATATATATATATATGTATGTATGTATGTATGAATATATATATATATATATATATATATATACACATATATATATATATATATATATATATATATATATATATATATATATATATACACATATATATATATATATATATATATATATATATATATATATACAACATATTGTGAGTAATTTATACGACATATAATTAATATATTAGGTCTATATAAGAATGAACAGAAGAAATGAAATGAATCAAATATTTTATTCAGTCACTGAAAACGCGTTATGATTAAGAACTATATAATACGATTCAACATCTAAATATATATATATATATATATATATATATTTATATATATATATATATATATATATATATATATATATATATACATATATATATATATATACAACATATGGTAATTAATTTATACGACATATAATTAATACATTGGGTCTATATAAAAATGAATAATAATAATAATAATAACAGTAATAGACGTTAAAATGGTCACCAGGATAAATCTCGCCGAATAAAGTAGTAATAAATGATAATAATAATACGACTAGTGACGCCAGACGTGGGAAATTTTCCTTGCGTTGTGGGTCTTCAGTCCAAAACTTGACTCTGCAGGGAAATAAGACGCTTTCTTTTCCTACAAATAATTCATTTTGTATTTTCATAAACTCGAAAACATCCATGAAAAAAAAAACAGTCTTCTCAATATGCGTGTGAAAAAAAAGTCGCAGCCCTGTGTATAGGACAGGTCTGAAAATGATATATCCTTCAGACTCTAAATGGATATCATTTTCAAGCTCTTTCGCTCTCGGAAATGATCCTGTGATCGATTGGTTGTGGGCTTCGGTGCGTTCGTTCGAAAACAAAAAGACAGCTAGGTTGAATTTTTCAAATCCTGACATCTCCATTTGCCATCCACAAAGTGTTACTCATTATTTAAAAAAAAAATATGTCATCAGGTATATAACCAATATTGTAATTTGAAATGAATCTTTTCCGAGGACTTTTCGAATTTGGGGCCTATAGTTATGGGAAATGTTTTGCGAAAATGGGAAACTTTTATCTCTGGTGAGGAATTAAGTTTCTAATTTTTAAAACTGGCAAAAACACTGAATACGACTGATTATTTATCTCTGAAAAATAAGCTTTCTGTTCTTTTTAAATCGCTGTTCTCGTCTTGTAATTAAAATTTCAAGGAATAAAAAGTTGTAAGTTATTATAGTCCTACAGTTATATATATATATATATATATATATATATATATATATATATATATATATATATATATATATATATATATAGGTCGGTTTATTCCTTCCGCATTCCGCATAAAAACTTTCCGACCGGAACCACTACCCTACTTGTATAGTTTCCTCTGTGCAATGTGTAATAAAGTAATCAATAAAGCTGGTAAACTATTGATCGTGTGTGTGGCTAGCTTTATTCGGCTACTGAGGCAAGTTCGTTTCTCGCCTTATTAGGAACTATATGGGGACCTATTGTACGACACGATCGTGTTTGAGTGAATGAATCCTAAGCGAATGTCCTCTGTTATTATGGCACGCGAGGTCACAGATTAAAGTTAAATCGAGGCACGCTTCTTTCAATTTCAATAGATAAGTGATGTCATCGGTGAAAACACCTGACTTCCTGACGAAACTGCAGAACGCTGACCCCTCCGTGAGCTAAGACAATAAAAACTTTGATATAGAATTGAGATGAGAAATATTCGAGGAGTTAACAACTCCTGATACCTGGTGTACAATTTCAGTAAAATCTCTTGAAATCCCTTGAAATCTTTCCGAAATCTCATGAAGTCCTTTGAAATCCGGGAAATCGCTATGAAATCCCTTAAGAGGCCGCAGGCGCTCGTATTTCACGCCGCAAACTCTCACGGCCGTAATTTTTGAGATATCAATATGATTGTGTTTGCATTCTGTTAATAATGGAAAAAACGGAGGATATCGCATTTACAGAATTTTGAACAAAGAATTTGTAATTTTTCAAATTCTTCAAATGGAAAATGAAAAAATTTCTAGTTTACGAAAACCTGGATACATATTTTTGAATACCTACCGAAAAAAATATGGACTGTGAAATATATCAAAAGTGTGAGTAAGGGAATTAACGGCGTTTACGTGAATATGAATTCTGCGGGCTAGCCTATGGGTTGCGCCTAGCACACGATGCATGTTAAACTCGAGTCTGAAGCGAGCGAATAGCGAGCCCGTGTAGAGCGCCTGCGGCCTCTCAAGATCTTCTGAAATCTTGAAATCACCTGTATACCAAATGTTCGAGTTGTTAACCTCTCGGAAATATTTTTATTAAAATTCATTTTAAATAATTTATTATCATCATCGAAAAGTTATGGATTACTTGAAATGCTCATATATCGGTTTAAGACTTCAAGGAGGTTACCAAATATGAATAATTTTCAAGTATTTATTGAGTAGGCCTGATATAAATTTGAAAGTAATAACAATAACAATGGACTCTTTCCTACCAAGATGGTGTGTTGTGTGACCATTTTTCTTTGTCGCAGATAGAAGTATGAGTTTCCAATAAGTCTGGGACATATAAGTCCTAAACAAGTTGGACAGTTTGATTTAATGTATTTACAATTTATTTGGTAGGCCTATACTTGAGAGAAGTCGACTCACAATTTAAATGAAGCTGCATGAAAATTTATTTTTCAATACGGGAGCCTGACTTTTCAATCGTGCACATCGGTATATCAGAATCTGATATCAAAATCTCTTGTGTATAATGTGAATAATGACAAAAGGATAGAATAACATGTATAGCTGACATGTCCATGTGATCAAATGGGATTAATAAAAATTATTATTAATTTATTTTTCAATGATCAAAATTTATTTGATAAAATTATCATCAATCATCAGTTGGCCAAAATATTCACATTTTTTTGTAGTTGTGTAGTGTCAACAATAATTCTTTAAAAAAAAAGAATTATCAAAAAATTCATTGGATGATAGTAAAAATAATATAAAAAAATTATGATAGTATAAAAAGTAGATTAGCTAGAGTATTTCAAACTCTTTCAAAGTCAATAAAGCATAAATAAACTTCTTAAGCGCACCCTTAATAGTTGATTATATAGTTGTACATAAAGCCCCATTTACACTGTCCAATTTCCCATCAAATTCCTCTGATTCAAGACTTGTATATCACAGTTATTTGACAGTCTAATCGTAAAATTGTACCAAAACTAGCGCTACACGAAATTTTCGTTTAAAAGGTTGGATAGTATTTTTTTCGTTTAGATTATGTCCTACCTATTTCCATCAAAGGTTTTATAAGAATTGAGAAAACAGCTATGATACACGGCCTCTTAGATCCAAACAAACGTCATCATTTGATAAAATGTATTGAATATAGTCTATAAATGACCTTTCAATATCTTGTATATAATTTATTGGATACAAGTCTTGAATAAAAGGAAATTGGACAGTGTAAATACCACTTTAGACATATTAGTCTGACTGATCATATAATATATTTTTTTTTTAAATTTAAATTGAATTCAAATTTCAAGATGAATCTTTCAACGATAAATTGACAATGTCTAGTGTTTTTACTCCATCTTCTAATAAAATTTGTTTCAAGTTATTAGCTTCCACTTATGTGTCGTGGTTTTTGTTCCGTGATCGAGTTTAATTTCGGTGTGATTTAGTTTATCTGTGTGATAGGTAATCGCATGATTAACCTCATATAAGAATAAAGTTGGTATAAATGCCAAATGTGATGGGAAATATCTCCAAGTCTAATTCACATCAACGAATGATTTGTTATCGCGATGAGTGTACACAATTATATAACGCAAAATAATTTCACTCACAATAAATCTTGAGTAATAATTTATTACAGATCCGTTTTACAGTAATTATAACAACAGTCGATTACTTTCACTATGCATGGCTATTTGATGAAGGTCTACATTATTTAGAAGCAATTCCACACATTTCAATTCGCAGATGTTACTATAATGATTTCATCATTTGAATAGTGAAACTTTTTCTTCTAATTTTTATTTTTTCCGTTTGAACATTTATGACACATTAGGATGTCGCTGAAAAATGTTTTATAGAAAATTCCTTTTCCGTCATTTACAATTAGACTTACCATGCACTCCAATGTTTACTAATAATAGCTTTAATGAAAATACGCTGGCCACTCATCAATCATCATAATATGTGTGTTTAATCGACTAATTGGAGATTACAAATTGTCCAAATCGAGTCTTTCTCTATTGTTTTAGTTATTCAGAGCTCGCGAGGCAGAAGCTATATCACATAAAACTTTTCTAGGCGCAATGAATCTTGTACGTACAATATTTTGGTAAATGTAGATAGCTTTTGTTATCAGCCGATCGATTTCGATAAATTGATGCGTGAAAGTTTGAAAATACTTGATTAAGATGGCGATATGAAGTCAAAAATATTTTGTATCCAAACATGGTTAAAAAAAAGAAAAATCTGTCCGAAGAAATGTAAATTTTGAAATGTAAGGACGGACGTGTTGGCTACAATTTAATGAAAATCGGGTAAGCATATTCTCAAAATATATAAATATCTTTACCTATGAATATATATCTCACTCATCTTACAACGCACATGCTGCCTTTTCTTAGTAAGGTGATAAGGTAATAAGTAGTAAGGTAAATTAATATTCTGCAATTCGCAATTTCATTTTTCAACTATTCCGTGACTTGAATATCCATATTGTCAGTATATCAAATTTTGTCACTTATGGCAGCATCGTACCACAGTTCATACCTCATGGAAAACAATTTCGACATTGGCATAAGCAGCTGCACCAAGAGGGTTTTAATAATGATGGTTATGTTATTTTTAGAAGTTATACATTCTTTCAGAATCTCAATATAATATCATCATATAGTTCGTATTCGAAGAAGTGAATAATAATATAATATATTCCGATGAGCAAGTTTTCGTTTAGCAGTTATTTCTGTCTCGTATGCCGGCCCCACCACGTCCGTCACTTGCAGGGTCCAAGAAGGTTCAATGAGCCCAGCAGCAAGCGAGCGGCATCTTTTCCTGTTCGGAGGTGTCAAAATGTTCAGTATGGTAGCCTCATGTTGTCAACCCTATTTCACTGCAGCCTATTTATAAAAGCGACTTTCGAACCGAGGTGCTATGTTTCTATAACGATGTCGCAAATACAAGAATAATGAATGTGGATATGCGGTCCGTTTGGCTTGAGACAGTCTGCTGTGCTTTGAAATATGAAGTTGAATGAACGCGGGTTCGAATCCTATCCCTGTAGATATGGGTTTTTCTGAACTTCCTTTCATTCACCATCATTCGTCATTTTGTTATAGCCCGCTCATTCGTACTACCAAATAACCTAGCTATACGACATAGATGAGGATGTTTTAAGGAATATAGGCCTATGGGTGAATAATTTGATATGTTGAAATGTCCATCATGTAAGTTAATTCGGAAATTCATGGTCACCAACAGCGCAGTCCTGGTGTTGAAGTTCATTGGTTATAAACATTTAAAATGGGGTGGTAAGATCGCCCTTGTGGTGCCCCGTCCAAACAATCCTATCTTTCATCCACAACCTTAATTGGGAAACAAAGATTTTGTATCAAGTTTCGATGTTATTAAAAAAAAAAAGTCAAGTTGGTTAGCTAAGAAAACGCGGGATTTGCGTTGTGAGATGAGCTTGGAAGTTGGAAGTATAGAAATATAGAATGAAGAATAATTTATCAGCTCAATCTACATCTACAGACCTCGGATCACATCAAACATTTAAAAACCCAATCAGAATCAATCATGTCATGGCTTTCTTGTTCATCCATTACTAATTTTAATCGTTTTAAATTGATTGGTGACACTTGTTGCTATAGATTTAATTGGTTTCATTTAATATCTCTTATTGATGTGAAAATGCGTTTCGAATGCGTTTTCTTCGTTATTTCTCATTCGATCATTTCAAAAATCTCTGAAAATGTGTATAATTTTCATCATATTCGGTGAAAATTTGAGAGCTTTTGAAAAATTCTTGTTTTTCAAGTATTTCTCCTCCGGGTTATTGTTAAGCGGATTTTTCAAACTTTCCGATTTTTTTTTCGGAAAACCCGTTCAACCGATTTTTCTAAAGAACAATCACAACATATTCTGGTATGATATCAATATCTAGAAAAAGTTTCAAGTTGATTGGTGTTTTTCCTGACCTGTATGCTGCGCACAAAATTACAGAAAAAAACAACATTAAAAACCAAGCCCAATTTTTTTGGTATGCTAATAGAAGTCTTCGCTATGCTCATCCAATTATATTCGTGTGTATTGTTTAATCAGAATCTCTGCTCAATGATTGGGTTGCCTAGTGACACAAAATAGTAAACAAATATGATTGAAAATCAGTAATTAATTATTAGTGAATTATGAGATTAATTGAGTAAATATCGAAAAAAGAATTTAATAAGCTCGCGATTACGTTGTCCTGTTTGATTAGCGAGGAGATAAGGTATAAATGATTCAATATGAAGTTAACTAGGAAAACGCGGGATTTGCGTTGCGAGATGAGCCCAAAGTATAGAAATCTAGAATGAAAATATTCTGTCAGCTCAATCCACATCTACGGACTTTGGATTACTTCAAACATTAAAAAACATTACCTGCAACTTTTTGATATTTATAGTGTAACCTCTGTCGCGTACTTTTTGTAACACCAATTGATCCGAATTTTCAATAAAATGTATACTTTTATTGCGTTTTCTCTGTTATTTCTCATTCAATTGTTGTAAAAGTCACTGAAAATTTGAAAAATGTCGTTTTTCATATTCATTGAAATTTTTGAAGCTTTTGAAAATGTTTTATATTTCAAGTATTTTCCATATGGGTTATTCTTATGGGGATTTTCCAGATTTTCCGTTTTTTCCCGGAAAATTAACCCGTTGAAGCAGTTTTTCTGCCAAACAATCTCAACCTATGGTTTGACGTCAATATGTGGTAAAAGTTTCCTGTTGATTGGATTTTTTTCCTGACCTGTAGGCCTATGCCGCGCACAAAATTACATACAAAATATATATAGGCATATATATAAAAAAAACATAGAAACGAAGCCCAATTTTTTTCGGTATATGAAATGGAAATCTTCGCTACGCTCATCTAAAAATGTAAGTAAGGAAAATATAGACTATTTTTGTGATAGGTCGATAAAGTCAACATAAGGTGAACATACTTATAGTTTTTATTTTACTCAAGTTTACACCAAATTGACATATATATATATATATATATATATATATATATATATATATATATATATATATATATATATATATATATATATATATATATATATATATATATATATATATATATATGATTTATTATCATAGCTAAAAGATGTAGCCTTCATCTAACAGTTATACAGTTTTGTCATTTTTAATGATTCAAATGTTTCAACTTATAGACTGATCTACAACTAGTGGCCACATTTGAACGATCAGTTTTCACTAAATTGAAAGATAAAACAGCTAGGACTTGGGATCTGTAAGTGTAGGTATAATTTCACCTTCATGAACCTTCTGGTCCTCATTTCTTTCAAGTACTTTCAATGTTCTTCACGTGCAAGCTTTATTTGTGTAAAAATAATAAAATTACAATCATTCACAATCTATAATTTATAAAATAAAGTGAAACAAAATTGGTTTACGGTATGGTATGTATATGGATAATTGTTGCATTTTTTAAGGTTTCGCCAACGTTGCGGGCTATAGGCTATTACTGATACACAACCTGATTCACTCTTGAATAATGATCTTTGTTATCAATTTAATGTCTCCTATCTGCTACAGTGGCATGTAAAATAAACATTATTTGGGGATGGTCTCTATATAGGCCTATACCATAGCTAAAGAGATTGCGTGGTCATTTCTATAGATTGTTGAGAGGGGTTTAAGTTATATAGCAACTAAGTAATTCGCTCAATTATTGTGGGCCAGTCGCCACATGGTGCAGTTTTATCATCTTAAACATCCCCTAATAATTATGCCAGCTTGGATCAATAGCATTGTTCGCGCAGTCGCAATAGATGTACCGGTTTCGAGTATAAAGCGGACCGGCTTGGACCCCCTCGAACTGTGCTAAACTGAGCACGTGCTTTTCACTTTAAACTCCCCTGGATAGAATCAGCTCATGGAAAAGAAACAATGTTCAATTCCTCCTTGCTAAGGGTAAGGCACCGCATAAGAAACTGAAGTCACCGTCGGGCATAGGTTCGAGTCCCGATTTTTTTTTTGTAAGCGTCCTTTCACTTATCATCAATTCATCGTTTCATCATCACCTGCCCATTCGTACCCCCGTATGACCTAGCTGTTGGTGGGATCGTTTAGCAAACAATAATCATCACAACAATGTTTACCGGGATGGTAAACTATAGATTTGTTCTGCAAGTCGGTTTTTAAATACAACTAAAAACGTGGTTATTAATTACAGCTTTGGTATAATTTCGTTTCTGTATAGTCGATTAAAAAAAACAGCCATCTGCCATATGGATACCCATATGCTCGAAACACCATTTATCTAGTTACTTTATTTTAGAAAGAGTTCCAGAGTCAGGAATCGAACCATAGACCCCCCGAACACGCGAGCCAGCTGTGGGTACCATGTGCTTCTGTTTATATGACATGACCTCACAAAACCTAGCGTTCCCATTGGACATTTTTTGTTTTATTTAAAAACTGACTCCACTAAAAATTCTCGCCTCCAGCTAATGGCTATCGCTAGATTCACTGAACAGTCATTTAGAAGACCATGGATCGATTCCATCATGTCAACCGTTCTGACAGATGTTTTTCGTGCTTCCCCTCTATCGTTTAGGTGAATACTGGAATGATTCCTTACTTTCAGGTCACTGCCGTCTCCTTCTCATGATTCAACAGACTATAAACAGGACCACTCACCAGTCCACTAAACATCAACAAAAATAATCACTATTCAATCTACATGAAATAAATACCCAGCTCAAATTATTGGCTTATTTAGAAATGAAAATTATAAAATTCCATTAACCTGACACCTTTTTTCTAACAAAAAAAAAATATGTTGAAATTTGTAAACCGAATTACTCTATAAGAAATTTTCTTATCATAAGAAAAACGAAAATATCTGTGAAGTAAAACTCACATGATTCTAACCGTCACGACTTCTCTTGCAACTCCGATAGTTTTATCCCTTTGATTGAATGTATCCAAAGCATCCCTACTAAAATCCTCGTCCTGCATCCCCTATCGGTTCAAACCAGTGGTGCCAACAGGATTATCTCTAGGCAATCATATCAACAGACAAAAATTGTATTCTGCAAAGAAAAACTCATTCCCATCAACAAAGCAAGTGTTTTTAATACTTCTAGTCAGTTGGCCACATTGACTGGCAATGGGATGGAAATGGGAAATGAGATTGTGTTGGTACGAAATGAAACTCACCACTATAGGACACATTTAAAAAAGGAAAGAAGCACATTGGTGAATTTTTTATGTTGTCCATATAATAATAAAGTTGCGTGTTTCAAATTGTAGCACACAATTCCATTGCATAAACCAGTAAATAATAATCGACCAATAATAAACATGTTGTTGGTTGAATTCCCTCTCATAATGGGTGTTTTATTTTTATTTTACCATTTTTATTCTCACACAGGCGTACAATGTTCACGGAAGGTCGTTCACCAACATGATCAACACAAATATCACCGGCATAGTTTGTATATATTTGTGTTTTTCTGAGGGTAAATGATTTTTCAGGACTAGCTCCACCCCACGATAAGAAACACATCTACATTTTACAAAACGTAATGTGTTGAGCTGCAACGAGTTTATTAATATATATTTTTTTTCATTACTATTTAGTTGGTAGATGACTTCATTTCTTTCCCGGATATGCAACGTACGTACTGAGGAAAGCGGAAAGCGAGGAGATGAAATGTGTCCAATTTTGATAGCTTTCTACACTTCTTCTCTTTGATTGTCCTTCAGCTACTGTTGCGTGCGTTTCGTTTGATCGTAGATAAACGTCCCTTCCCTCTCTCTTTCTCTCCCTCCTCTCTCTCTCTCTCTCTCTCTCTCAGTCATCAGCCAACCCTCACGTCAACCACCCCCGCCCTTATAATGTTACCCCCGAGGATTATCGCCGTCTGCATAGGGGAGCGACGATTCCAGACATAAATCTCCTTCAAAACAATTCGCCAATATCAACGTTTCTTGTTCACAAATTGGTCAAATTATTAGTATTTCTTTTATAAGCGCACTACAAATAATGTCACCAAAAAATATAATTTCAGATATCATCTTAAACGTGTATTAATTATTATCAATAGATTTTACACTTTTTTTTCATTCAATGTCACGAATAATTATCTACATATTGTACAGTTGGTTATTAGAAAACGAATCAAACCTTGAAATATTAAATTGAAAAAGTAAAATTTAAGTATTGCATTGATATTTTATAATTTTATACCTATAGTATAGCAGTTATGAACTTCCAAAAATATAATTTGTATTTTAATTGTATTTTAAACATTGTTATTCAATCGATTTTTGACTTGTGGGTTTTGTCATTGTTTCTGTAAAATCGTATTCAACCATCTCCACGAGTTTTAGATAGATACAATTAACATTCATAGTTTCACAAATGTATAATAATAATGGATCCATTATTATAATGCGATCCAATACTGTTCAACATTATATATTTGTAAATTGAGACGTGATTTGTTTTTCACACAAGATATTGTATAGTCTGTAATGTAAGTACACGGTTGATGGTTGTACTAGACTATGGGACCGATGGTAATCTAGCACCTTTAACTTGCAAGGCCATGCGTCCTATACAGTTAGTCCACTCTGTACACTCGAACACTCGGTACACTCGGGACAATTGGTGCGTTATTGGAACTACTCCCATCGCTATCATACTTAGTATTGTAATTAAAGGATATAATTGTAGTATATTATAGTATAATAACGCGTCCATCAACTAGATCATTGTCAATATTTCGGTAATTGTAGAGAAGCTAATAGCAGCTCTAAACTTTGAACGTCTTTGAAAGTTGTAGTTGTGCTTTTGAAGGAAAGTCTCACCTGAAATAAGCATTGTTACTCGAAATACACAAATATAACGGTGATATTTGTTTTGGTTTCGTTAGTAAATGACCTTCTTCGTTATATTTGATATGCTATCGATACTCGATAAATATTGGTTGAATCGTGTGTATAGGCATCAAATGTTCGAGACGCGTCTATTTATAAGAATTGTATCAGTGGTGTTTGTTATCAGTCACAGTGGGTTATAAAATGTGCGTATAAGAGAACAGTTTATTTTCACTAAGGTAATATAAAGCTTACAGCGTGTTTCTGTGAATTGGTGTGGAATCGAAAGATCAAAGCGGACTTTTAGTTTCTTCAATTGCTGATAACAGCGACTATATATATTATATTCATACATCGAAAGGTAAATTGCTTTACAATTGTCTCTGTTTTATTGTTGGGTTAGTTTATAGTTTCAGTTATGGATACAGGAATTTAGTTTTAGACATATTTCTAGGTAATATTTTATGAATTATCGTATAACTGTGGCAATGTTTGATTCTTTTTCCCCATTTCTGAAAATGTATGAAATATGAATTTGTGGAAAGAAGTAATATTTTAGGCTAGAACGGTGAATGCATTCTGGTACACGACGACTAGTGAAGAGAAGATAGATGCGCAATACGTTGTTAACATGGAAGATTCAGTAAAACCTGGAAGAATTAAACGAAAGGGTTGCAATTGTATTTTCAACTGTCGTATAAGCAGAAGTATAGAAATATTAAGATTTTTCAGGCATTTTTACATATGTTATATTAGTTATTGATTTACTGTTATGGGAGCGATTATAGAAAAAAAAATTGAAACTACTACATCAATAATAAATAGACCATGAACAAGCTCAATTACAAGAATATAGCCCTCTAATTCTTGTTAAAAACGATTTTATAACTGGCACAATCTAATCAATCTAGTTCCAATTGAAACTAAAGGACTTTGTTTTATCTTATTCGAATCTGCATGATGAAGTCTGACCAATTGTATGCTCTTGTTCGACTTTAAGCCTAGCTGCAATCGATTGATTCGACCTTATCGTACACCAGTCATATTAAGGTCAAGGTCAAGGGCATACATAATACCCAATCAGCAGTGCACTTGCACATTTCCCCCAAGATATAGCACAAGATATAATCCAGTACTTGACATTTACAGCAATCACAATGAGAATAATAAAGGACAACATTTGACTTGGAGCCATTTATACCAACTGATTATTGAATATTGAAAGACATCACCAGTCTGAAACTAGATTTTAGCGGAAAATGACGATAATCATTTCCATAATCTCGAAGAAAATTGGAAATCATCATCTCAATTTCACTATTTGATATACAATTATTTGTCTTGTAGGACCCGGAAATTTTTCCGAGTCGCGACGTAGACATAATTCGATTCTGTGTATGTTTCTATAGTTTTTTTTTGTTTTAATAACATCGAAACTTGATATGAAATCATTGTTTCCCAATCAAGGCTATGGATCTATACTGGATCCTATCTATATAGGATGTTTCTATACTGAATCGATAATGCCTACGTCACAGGTATGACGACGTCGGTAATGACTCGTGTACTCTATGGAGAATCGAAAAATCAACATCAATTTCTGAAATTGTGACGATGACTTCAAGTTTTCTTTAAAATTGGGAATATAAATATCCTCATTATCCATTTGAATCTAGTTTTATGTTTGTGATTTTCTTGAATTAGTTCATTATCAGTCAAGGTGTAAAAATAACATACGTAACCAAATTTTTCTCACGTAAAAAACTTCATTCACTCATTTTTGCTTTTAATTTACCAAATCAAATCATCACAACTGGCACATGTGTAATATTATTGAATTCTACGTGGAATCGTAGGAATGTCTAAATTAAACAAATAATTCACTAGACAATCAATGCATTCACTAGCAAGAATGCATTGATCACGTAAGCATTCCTATAAGTATTATCAGAATGTGAATATATAGATGGGGGAAAAATGTAATATTTAATATCTTTATTATTCTTCTTTTCCTTCAAAGGACATGATCTGATGATTCATAATGTAACATAAATGGAACGTCAAATGGTGAATAAAATACAATCACGCGGATAAAACAAAAAAAAATCTTATCGTGATAGGTCTAAGACAATTTAATCAAAAAATGGAAAATCAACCCATTTTAGTGTATGGATGTTCTTCTATAACTATATAAAACTAATCCCAATCAAGAAGTCTAGATATTGAGACGTTGATAAATTAGGTTTCTATTGAAGTCTATCAAGAGTTATGATGTGCTGTGATGTTCTGGGTTCGATTACCGCAAAGTTCAACCAACCTGAATGTAATAATGATAGACGATGGACCACGTTCGCACAGCCTCTTGCATCAATCAGACATTGAGGTGCTGCTGTTGGTGCAAGGAGAGTATCCTGATGGCAGTGAAAAAAAAACGAGCCAATCAGATAGACACGAAGATAGATCGTGAAAATCGTGCTCGGAGAGTTGATCGTGATGAAAATTAAAATAATTTCATCTCACATTTTGGAAGCATTCTCTGAAATGGTATCATCTTATGTTTCTCTTACTTGTCTCTTTTGTTGGGGAATGTTCGAATTCACGACATATTGACGAATGGAAATTATAAATTCATATTTTTTAAATTCGGTTATACAAACTGCATTATTTAATTTGTTTGAACTTGATAGTGAATTTATATGTAAGCTTACTATATTTTGATTAGCTCTGAAAGGAACTACTATCGTTCGGAACCATCCTTAGGTCCGGTATTACCAAGTCCAGTTAGTAGTTATCTGACAGTTGGTGAAAACAAATACCACAGGTAACCATGGTGATAACAAGTTTGAACTGTTAGATAAAGGCTAACTAGACTTGGTAATACCGGGCCTTAGGCTCGGTATCACCAATGTGGGAGTAGCTCCAACTGGCAGATAAAAGTTATTATCACCATGGTTACCTGTGATATTTGTATTCACCAACTCTCAGATAAGTGCTAACTGGACTTGGTAATACCGGACCTTATTCAAATTGTTAAACATAACCTCCAGTTCCCCTCCCCCACCTCATCATCACTATACTTTTTATATTTATCATGATAATTTTAATTTAATTTTCAGTTATATTAATCAGTTCGCTATCATTATTAACAGCTAGCTGTTGGTGAGGTGGTTAAGTAGTATTTGAATTGAAAAAATAAAATAAATAAAGGAGGTGCGGGGAGCATCAATGCGATAGTGGTGTGGGATAGGGGGACGGTCGCTCGGAATCTTCTTCATTCGTTTTTTTTTCTTTTTTTTATATTGGATTTTAACGACGCACTGTAATGATGACTAAGATCTATTGGCGTCGGATGAATGATTAATGAGATGATGAGATGGTGAGATGATGAGATGAAGGTTTTTATAGGTAATGGGAAGGATAGTGGGAAGGAAGCGGTCTTGGCCTATATAGTGGGAACCATCCCGGCATTAGCCTAGACTACAGAGGGAAACCACGAAAAACCCCTGTAAAGATGGACGGTATAGCGGGGATCGAACCGGGTCCGACATGCCCACTACCTCCCGGGTCCACTTGCTCCCGGGTGGAGCAAGTGTGCTAACCACTCAGCTACCTATGCCGGTTTCTTCATTCGTGTGGTTACACGTATTAATAGCATAATTTATTATAGTAAAAAGATCAAATATTACATACGTATTATTTATATATTGAAAATGGAAGGGTATAATCAATTTTGAGGGCAAGATCCGTCATATTGGATGTGCACCATGTGATAAAACAGCTCAGGCAACTTTTCAACCTTTATTGCTCGAAATTAAATTAAATGTTCTGAGTATTGTGTTCTGGGTTGTCTTGGTATTTTAACTTTAGCAGCTATTTACATACATGAATCCGTTTGCTTTGTCAAATCAAATACTGCTTTATCCGGAAAAGAATTGAACCATTCACACGACACAAGAGGTAAAAACCTTCCAGTAGTAGAGACACACCGAACTGCTTTGTATGAAACCGGACTAAACCATAATGGTGTTAAATTCTATAATCTATTACCAAGAGATATTCGCAGTGTCAACCGTATTCAGAATTTTAATAAGACTGTTAAACGTTATCTTGTAAACAAAGAACCATACTGTGTAAGCGATTTTTATACCAAACTGATTTAAACTTGTATCTCGTTATAAACACATTGTTTCGATATTTTGTTGACGAAACTTAACATTTACAATGTATACAGTGAATAAAAAATTATTATTATTATTATTATTATTATTATTATTATTATTATTATAGCTGGTCAGAACGATAAATAATTTTAATTATGGTAGTTCCAGGAGTTATGATACCGGTACAATTGTATTAACTGGAGAACGTGCGCTATAGTGGTGTGGCATAGACCCATAGAGGATACGGTCGTTTGGAATTTTCACCCTCGTGTAGATTCAAGTATAGGCTATTTTAATTTAGTCTTTTTAAATAAAGTCGATAGTGTGATTGATTATAGTTTGTGGTATGACAAGTCACTGCAAGAGGCATTTTTGGAGTTCATCACGAAACCCTTCAGTATACTTAATAAAATGTCTTTGATAGATGATTTATTTTACAAAATATTGCGGGCTGGATTTCTATGGAATTTGAAAGCCATGGATTCATTGGGATTTGAAACAAATACATGATTATTATAATTATATTTATTACTTTATTCCGTCTTTCTATTAAATATATATATATATATATATATATATATATATATATATATATATATATATATATATACATATATGTATGTATACATATATATATATATATATATATATATATATATATATATATATATATATATATATATATATATTTATATATATAAATATATATTTATATATATATATATATATATATATATATATATATATATATTTATATATATATATATATATATATATATATATATATATATATATATATATATATATATATATATATATATATATATATGTTTTTTTAGTGAGTTTCACTTCATATCGTTTTTAATATCCTGATTATAAGCTCTGGATGAAACACCATTATATAATTATAATTGTACTGAGTTATATTATTATATCGTTTCAATTATAACCGTGAATAAATACAGTCGTTCCCCCTTAAAACGTATATTTTCATAGACTAAAGTCTATAGTATTATGTTAGAATATGTTAGTATTATGAATGGAACGTTTTTTTCTACTTCAGGATGACGCTTAAATAGACTTGTAATGATATTACACCAACCTACCTATGTCCTCCTTAATTGTCTACTGTTCCAGTGTGACGTCATTAGCTACTCTACTTGATGACACCTGTGACCTGCTATTGTGGTGTAGTGTCACTTACAGAGCCGACCCTATGTAAAAGAGAGCGGTAATGGAGCTATGTTTGAGGCTTTCTTATTATCACCTAATTATCACTTGGCCTAGTAGCTCATTCTCAATTCAAAATCAACTTATTTCATTTATTTATATTAGGTTCAACGACGCACTGTACTGAGGACTACGGTCTATTGGCGTCGTTGAATGATATGTGAGACGATGACATGAAAGGTTATTGTGTTAGGTGTTTTTTTTTGGATAGTGGTGAGTCGGACGTAGCGTATTGTTAAGGAACCATCCCAGTATTGATCTGAACGACTTAGGGAAACCACGAAAAAAAACCTGTCAGGATGGTCGCGACCATGCATGGCGGGAATCGAACCCCGGTCTCCAGGATGACGGTTCGGTGTGCTAGCCACTCGGCCACTCGTCTCAATCAAAATTAACACTTTTATTTTCAATTAACACTTACACTTTACAAATTTAAACTTTAAAACTTGAACACTTTAAAATTAACACTTTTATATAGATCTATTTTCCTTTATTTATTTAATTTCAATTTTCATCCAACGACGATGTTACATTTTCAAACATTCAGCGAAGAAATAATGATCTATAATAGAACATATAAGGATTATCAAAATATACATTTGTCACAGTCGTTCAACAAATTAACATATAGAAAATTGAAGATACATTGAAATATATCAATGAAGTAAATGATACAACACATCTAAAAACACTTCAAAATATATACTAAATAAAACCACATTTTGAAAACACACAAACATATGTCGAATAAGAGCGAGTCGTTTGGAAATATAAATCATCAACACCATAAGTATTACACGCCAATTAATAAAAATTAAAAACCATTTTGAATAGAACTTTAAAATGAGTCAATTTAATATTTGTGTCTACATGCAATAAAACATTCATCCAAATTATTAATATATTTTTTCACGGTGAATGATTTCAAAGTTTTTTTTTTGAATAAATCTTGACTGGAGATAGTTTTGCGTGATGTAAATTTATTTGTTAAAACCTCACTGTTCTACGTTTTTCTGTTTGTAAAACTTACACATAACGTGGTTATATATGACAGAGAATGTGCAAAATCGACGATGTTTTTGCAAAAAACGTCACTACATGGCAGCCACTACACTCTCAAGCATAATTTATGCTCTCTAGTGTCACTTGTCTTGACTGACCTTTCAGCCTGTATACATACATTATTACGTGAATGCAACAATGGGGGTGTGGCGGTATACACACTTTCAATGCACGATGACGCATTATACCCTTCCCCTTTCCCCCTCAGTTTATCCAGAGGGGCGAATAAATCATTCCTATCCATTGACACCTTATCACCTGGCTATACGTGAGTTAAAAGGCTTTCAATACTATGGTTGTCGTTTAAATGCCTCCTTTTATGTTTTTTTTGCTGAGCCGTCATTTGATTGCTTTATATAGAGCAATTATTTTACAATATTTGATGATAAGCATGTTATTGTTGTCCATAACTAGGCTCGGTGAATACGGATACACCTACTGAATGTGCAACAACATGCAATTAAAGATGTGCCGCTTGCGGCAAATTCGCCTCATAAAGTAATATGATTCGGATATGCGTTCAGATGCGGAACGATATATTTAATTGTATCAGGCCTTTACTAATTTGATATATATGTGTTTGAGGCAACTAAACTATTGCAATAACAAAACTTTTTTATTAGATATAACTTAAATTTTTTCAATTGGCATCGTTAATTTGATACAAACTACACAATATATTCCATGTGATGGAAATATATGGAATCTCAGGAAAAGTGGTGAATATATTCTTAAATGAAAAATCAGTAATTGTTAATTTTTTGAGGTGTATCAATATTTCATTGAGTGATTTAAAAAAACGCTGTTTTTATAAATCCAATTTCATTAAAAAAACTAGAGGATCACCCAGATCTATTATTTAGGTTTAAATTGTGAATGATTCAGTAGTCATAAACTCATAATATTTGGTCAAACTCGTATATTTACATTTTACAATAGGTCTGACCTGTATACGTGTTACCTGTCACCTGTCGACCTTTGACCTGTTGGCATGAGCCAATTATTAATACCAACATTATGAATCATGTGTAATTATTAAAGAAACAAATCTTTACAGAATTTGCAATGAAATCTCCATCAAAACAATGTCAAGGCTGATCATGCAGTAGAGTTCAATTCTGTGCATGGAGCGGATATTTGAGATCATCTTGAATATCAAAATGGAGGGTTGAATCGGAAAGAGGCTGCAAAATTCTCCATCAAACACGACACAAAATCTCAGACGCGTTTAGACTCTCCCTTTTCAAGTAAACATAAACACGCGTCGGTGTAAATATTATTCCCGGAAATCAAAATCGTCTCATCCCTATACACACGTATGTCAATCCGCGACCCGCATATGTTTTTTCCATCTTTATTTTCATACTGACTTTTGTATCCACGAGAAATGAAGGTACCGAGCGACCGTCCCCCCTATCTTACACCACTAGCACACGGGTGGTTCGCATCACGACTACTTCCCTCGACATACAAGTATATAAATGTTTGTGTCACTTCATCTCTTATTCGGTGTATTTGTGAATGTGTTCGTTTAGTTTAACGACAAAACCAACGACGTGATCTTTGTAGCAGTGCTGTTGCTTCGCCATAATTCTAATTCTATCAAACTCGCGAGTTTCTTACGCCAAGTTATTTTTCCGTTAGTGATTTGAAACTCGTCTCTGTGCAAGTACATGGGAAAAAGCCCATGCTATACGATGCTGACAATTGAAAAACAAAACAGCCCAACGGAAATTTTTAGAACTCCAGACTACAAACTAAACCCTGAATTTAATCAAATTGCCCTGAGTTTTTACTAGGCCTCACAGTAAAATACTAGGGAGAAGAAAAGACGCAATTTAGCTAACAAATTACAGACTTGCATAATGTGGAAGGAATTCGAGCCAGCACAACCGACAAAGAACTAAGATTCCTATAAGATTGTTTTCCGTCACCAATGGACCCAATTATCATCGTGTAAAATGTGATTTTTTTTCTTTTCTTCCTCATCGTTCCTAAATGTATTAGATTTAAAGTTCTATCTTTCGTGTGATATTTATAAGTTTGTTCATAATTTATTTAATACTGTATCAATGTACCAACTGGAGAACAATATGATTATGTAGAAATGCCCTAGACAAAATGAATAAAACAATATTTAAACATAAAAAAAATCCCACCATCAATACCGCTGCTTAACTCATCCCAAATCTGAGCTCAAAGTCCCCATGGATACCCGAGGAAATATACCCGTCTTCTATCGGCAACAGTGCCAATAAATGTGTCAGAAGTTTTGTTGGTTTGTGGAGAGCTAACAAAAAAACTTGTATATAAGACAGAAATGGAGTCTTCGTATACGCTACGCTCACCCAGTAAAATCGTTAATAATTCTCGAATCGTCAATTTCATATTATAGGTTACTCTCAAATTCACATTTATATCATTTAAATCTCTTTTTATGTGAGTCATCACATTTTCTTAGTGCAATTTAGTTGAACTATACAATATTGAGATTCAATTTTTAATTACCAACCTAGAAATGGCATGGCAACATCGCAAGGGTACGTCAAAACCATACTGCAGCTATATGGAACTAATAGTACCGGTAATGTACTTATTTATTCTCAAACAAACATATCAAGTTCCATACAATCTACAGTACATTAGGAGATATAGTAATAAATAAGTTTAAATTAAATTTGAGATTAAATTTTGTGTTTGCAAGCTTGCTAATAGTGTTCCACTTGCATGAAAACAGCGTTCATAATAGCACAATTACATAGAAGGTATTTAACTCTATTCTAATCTATACTCTTCAACTAAGATATCTTGAAATATATTAAAAATGCACATGAAATGCACTATTTTAAAATTCATTTTTCATCATTTTTGATTTATCTCCAACATTGTATTTTTTTCATGTATAAAACTACAGCGAAGCCTGCATCATGCTTTGTGGATATTTTGAAAACGTGTCATGTATATCAACATTGTGAAACAATAAAAGGAATTTCAACTTCAACTTCAAAGGTAATAGACAAATTACTATTTAGGACGTACGATTAAATAGACTACGCTTCCGTAGCAAACGTGAACTCGTAGATGGGTTTCTATTCACGCCTTGTATTTGGAATAACGATTATTCGATTTTTTTTATGGAGTCGGTAATTGCAGGAAATTTACTCATCGACGCTTTTACCGGTCGTTCTATACGTTGATGCGGTGTTTGTTTGTACATGAGCGACCGTGTCACTGTGACAAATAGCTCAAAGTTATTAGGTATTTATTGTCGAAAAGCTTATATATCGCTCCAGTGGCGATAGTTTCCCTCACAAAGTACGTTAGCATGGGGGCATAAGAAGTCCAAACGACTTGCTTTTCTTTTCGTGTTGTGCTTATAATTTAGCGTTGACGGTTGGGAGTTTTGCTTTTGACTACTTGGAAAGATTTATATTCTTGTATTTGTATTTATTCGATTTTTTTCATAGAAAAACATATATAGTATGTATAAGAATAACTG
Organism: Brachyptera risi; assembly: GCA_964007535.1. Taxonomy (NCBI): domain Eukaryota; kingdom Metazoa; phylum Arthropoda; class Insecta; order Plecoptera; family Taeniopterygidae; genus Brachyptera; species Brachyptera risi. The sequence goes on from OZ023334.1 coordinate 21,605,946, forward strand.
TATCAAAGATATAAAATATAATGTATAGAATGTATCCAAGAATTCAATAAATTAATCTATACTTTTAGTTTCAACTGTTTCATATCTACGAGAGATGAAAGTGGTCTATCAATTGAGTAATTGTGAAACTTCGGTAATTTCAGAAAACTCGAGCGTAATTTTGTTTCTATTCGTGAATCTCGCCCTGAAAATTAATTGAGTATTGACCCTAAAATTGAATGAATGAATGTTGGAGTTTAGAAGCGCGTCAGACCCTAAAATTGCTACAGCTATACAGAATAATTATGTGATGGTTGTATTAGCGTTCGGACGAAGATATATAACCAAGACATTTCTGCACTCTTATTGCTAAACAATAATAAACCCCCCTGCACACCACTATTTCACGTGCCTAAGTGTGCAATCAGTACCAATGCTCGCCACTGGAGGAACGGCCCTGACGACTGCTGGGCAGCAGCACAATCCACTGAATCCAGCATGCCTGTAGCGCTTTCTAGCGAACTATATACACTATTACAGGTGAGGGGATCAGAACAGAGTGGTGATAAAGTAGTGAGGGTAAAAGTGAGGATCAGTTTAATTTCAACATTGCGCAACATGTCTTGGTAGTAGGCGTATATGTTTCGTCCATGGTATTAGTAACCGTTAAGTTGATGATAAGCAACCGCTAACTCTCGGGTATACAACTATGCGAAGAAGCATACGTTTACTATATATAAGCACGTCCAACGCCTAATCTTACGGACGTTTAGGACATAAATAAAATAATACAGGAATATAATCATTAATATAGTATTATATGGAAAAAAAACTTTCTTCTGTCAACAGAATAATCGTAAATAAATTCACCGTACATTTAATCTGCCAATTAATGAAAACATCGGGGATGATACAGCAAAAACGAGTCTTTGTCAATTATACCGGCAATTGATGTAATGCCGTTTTACGATTCTCTATCAACTTTTCTATTGAAACATTGCAATGATTACAAATTTATCAACAAACCGTATGCCTTATACTACCATTATCGACAATTAATCAGAGAGAGAGAAAGAGAGAGAGAGAGAGAGAGAGAGAGAGAGAGAGAGAGAGAGAGAGAGAGACAGAAAGAAAGAGTGTGAGAGAGAGAGAGAGAGAACGAGAGAACGAGAGAGAGAGAGAGAGAGAGAGAGAGAGAGATAGAGAGAGAGAGAGAGAGAGAGAGAGAGAGAGAGAGAGAGAGAGAATGAGTGAAAGAGAGACACACTACCGCCAAAACGGTTTCCTCTTAGACATAGTAAACAAAAGTCGAAATACAATCAACTTGTAAAACAATAAATAACATTTGCAGTCAGACAAAGAGGTATACCAAGTCACATCAAAATGCATCCTGAAGAGAAACGATGCATATCATACGCACTAAAACTAATGAGCAATGTACATTAATATTCCAAGTACAGTCTACGAAGAGATTGGAGGTGACATGCGTATATGGATTATATTTAAATTCAGATTTTGGAGAAAACAATTTTACGTGATCGCTAGTTTTCTGGAACAAAATAAACATGGAACATAATATAATGAATATAAAGCGTAAATGAAACGAATTTATAATACAATATTTGCATCCGATCCACTATTTGAACCAATTAAAAGCCTTGGGCGAATCGACGTGGAACAAAAGCCAAAATGCTCGTCGCGAGAGGACGAGAGTAATAATGAGGAGGAACTGAAAAATCGACAGAATTGAAGTCGACATTTCGACCGAATTTCGACCACCCGGATTTGACAGGCGCATGTCGCAACACTTGGAAATCGACACAGCGCCGGCTGAAAATGTGAACAAATGACGTACTATACATAGGTCTGTTCACATACTGCCGTGTCCTGACTCTTGTGCACTGTTGTGGCTTGTGGGTGGATTTTTGATGGTGAGGGAGGAGGGGGGCGAATACAAAGCCTATCGCCCACCAATAACTCTGCGCAACTGTTTCGAAATGGGCTGACGCCGACGAAAATATTACAGTGCCCCACATTCCTTTAGCCTTCGATATAAATTACGTGTTCTCACTTCACAATGAAATGTTCATTGTTCGCACTACGATATCTCGTCACAAGCTGAACGGATCGTCATGGGCCAAATGCCAAATTGCTTGACGCAGGGTGGCTAACGCCTTGGAGTCTCAAAAATTCTCTATTGACAAACTGAGAAAAGGAACCAAGCACCTTACAAAGCATCTAACTAACAAACTAAGCATATTTCAATGTTGAAATCCATGTTCTAGCATCAATGAATGATATAAATATATGAATGATATATGAATGATGGGAAATTAGGAACAATTAAAAAGACATCAATAAAATAGTCCTGTATATATATATATATATATATATATATATATATATATATATACATATATATATATATATATATATATATATATATATATATATATATATATATATATATATATATATATATATATATATACTTTTATTATAAAACATTCTTTCTTGTGTATTCAAATTATTTATTTCAATAAAAATTTACCCATGTCTCTTTCAAATTGCATTGAAGATTTTTAAGGTAATCAAAATTTGTATTAAAATAAATAATTTGAATACACAAGAAGAACCTAAAGAATGTTTAATAATAAAAATATAGAACCTTGTGAAAATTTACATAAATATATATATATATATATATATATATATATATATAGTGCTGACCACCGACTGAGTCCTGAAGATGGCGGAGCAAATTCTGCCGAAACGTCGACACGAAGAGTTTCAACATAGTGGCATTACCGCAGAAATATTACTACCATACATATATATATATATATATATATATATATATATATATATATATATATATATATATATATATATATATGTATATATATATATATATATATATATATATACATATATATATATATATATATATATATATATATATATATATATATATATATATATATATATATGTATATATATATATATATATATATATATATATATATATATATATATACATATATATATATATATATATATATATATATATATATATATATATATATATATATATATATATATATATATATATATATATAACAATTAGCTCTAATTATAACAAACTAAGCATCTTTCAATTCTAAAATCTATGTTCTAGCATCAATGAATGATATAAATGATGGGAAATTAGGAATAATTAAGAATACATTCATAAAATAGTCCTATATATATATATATATATATATATATATATATATATATATATATATATATATATATATATATATATATATATATATATATATATATATATATATATAAATAACTGAATCCATTTGGAAATCTAATGCATCCATTTTATATCAATAAAGTATTGTATTTGTATAGATCTAATAGAAAATCCTAGTCACTTTGTACTCTTGCTGTATCGCCACTGGATATAATATAGGATATTGTTCAACTAAAACTGTCAACCAATATAAACAATATAATATGAAGGTGAACTTCATTTCATTATAAAAATACAAACTAAACAGGAAATGAGAGGTTTGGTCTCAACTGACCTATACTGTTGACCTATACTGAATGCTCAGACAATAGTCAATAGAGATTGTCATCAGCGATTGAGATTGAAAATTACCATAAAATTCGATAGTATAGATTCCATCATAGGTACCAAAAAAGATCGATAATATTATATCTTCCCATTTTTCTACCATTGGGTTCAACGACGACCTTATAACTGATGATGATTGGCATACTAGATTATAGTAATAATGGTCAGTTTTAGCAACTGATAATCGAGTATTAATCAGTTAATTATCGAAGTAAGTATACTATAGGTAACGTATGGTTGATGGTTAGGTACATACGCAACTATAGGGTGATAACAAGTTCTAATTCGACAATTAGTTCGACAACCGGCTCCAAGAGCCAGTTGTACCAACTCGTAATTAAATATTTATCAGTCAATAGTCAAGTTACGATACATACGTAACCATGGAAGGGTGGTAACAAATCAATTGGCTAATTTTCGTTCAATTCACTTATCATAACAATTGGTACAGCTCTGAGATCTAGAAATGTCTTTTTCTATTTTTCTATAACGATTATTGGGGGGCGCTAAAGAGCGCATACCGGAATAAAGTCGACTCGGTCGGGTGACATTGGCTTCGCGGTACTATAATGAATGGAAAGTGGTTAGGGTTCAGGTGAAGTTGGACACCCAAACTCATATCACACAACTGAGTCGACTTTATTCCGGTATACGATCTTCAGGCACCCCACCCCGATTATTGTTTCCCCGAAGACCCCGACCAACAGCAGCTATAGGTTATTTCGGCGTACGATACAAATAAACGGGTTGTAAATGAGCGATGTGTACCTATCATAGGCCTTGTTAGACGAGCTTTAGCGAGGATTCAATTTGACATACTGAAAAAAATTGGTGTTCGTTCATGTTTTTTTGTTTTTTGTTATGTTTTTTTGTCGGTTCTCCACAGGTCAAACGGCTACAGCTATCAACTTCAGACTTTTTTTATTATGGTTGCTCATCTAACTTAGATGTGTATAGTTTTGTGGCATTATCGGGTGGTAACTTTTATTTTCATGAATTTTAGAAATTTCAAAAACACTCATTAGAATAACACGACGGGAAAAAAGAGAAAATATTTTTATTTAAAAAAAAATGGAATTCTGTGTGAAGTTGAATTACATTCTGATGCACATTTCTGGAAATTCTCAGCTTGATCGGGTCAGCCATTTTGAATAAAAAACATAAAATATGCTAAATTGGTACCATCTCGAAGCAGTTTTTACCGATTTATAACTTGAATGTCACCCAATAGGCGAATGTATAGGCAAAAGTTTGGCAAAAAATCGACTATTACTATCCGCTCGTCTAACAACGCATATATGGCGTTTTCCTAGTGGCAGTCTCGAACTCATTACCTACCTATATTTATTTAAATGTATGATTTTTTTTTACTTTCGACTTTCCGGATTACACTACGAACATTTCAACATCTAGAACTATAATATAAACATGATTCATGTTTGAATCATGTTTTAACTCTTTTTTGCGGCGTTAACCACAGTAATAGAGTAAGTGAAGTAGTTTAATTTACACTTGAAGGGTGGACATAAGACATATTCTCACATTACCGAAGTGCAGCCTTGAGTATAACTTCAGCTCATTCGGTTTCAATTACATGCACTTTATAAAGCCTACGCAGTGCACAAATTATTTGCATATGTACGATGGCGGTCAAATAAACTGCTCGATTTAGCCTACATTAAAATACATCCTGTAGAAAATGTACGTAAAATACGCACTAAAACTATAGTAGACAATTTATGCATTCGCGCTCTACGTGCACTTTTCTGAAACAATCAGTGGTAAAATGCACTTACATTTGATGGGTACACGGGAATAACGATACAAGTCACATATTGTGAGTTCTGAGATAAATGCAATTCAAAGTGCGAAACCATATCACTTTCCATGGGAGGTCGATATTTCAACTCGATTTTTCGTGGACTTGTATCATTGTTACCTAAAATCTCGATGCATATTCAGAAAGCTTGTGAAAAACCTTGATAGATGGCATATCCAACTCATTTTTTCACAAAATGTGACTTGTATCGTTATTCCCGTGTATCCTTCATTTCTTTTTCATCTATACATCGAAAACTTGACACAAAGCCATCGGGGGACCCCTCGGGCGATTTCACCACCGCAGAGAAATAGCTGGATGTGATACATACTAATTCAATACAACACATTGTGAAAATTATACTGATGGGTTGAGAAATGAAAAACAACTCGATAGTCGTGTTGAAAAAGAAGTTTTCAATCTTCTTTCGGAATATAAAAATATTCTCTTTCTTCGATTCTTCTTTCTTCATCTTATTTTCTTCCTAATCTTCCTCGCTTCTTCTTATTGTTAATTCACTTGTGTATAGGGGAAGAATGAAAGCAAGTCAATATAGCAAGTACTAGCTTACATTTTTATTTGAATATTAATTTTAATTCCGGAAAAAAACTCCGAAATGACCTATTTATTGTGTGTCGTGATGGCGTGAAAAGGTAACAGTTACCCAAATAGAGTGCGTTACAAGCATTTAAATCAAGTGATGATCATTGTTTGATAGACTTGATTCAAACCGGATATTTACTTGGATTGGTTGAAAATAGCCTACATTGACGTTTTCATTACCGATTTGAATTTCTGCAATTTGATAACAATTTTGTTATTAACATTCATTTCCCTAACTTTTTCGAAAGATTTGAGTTAAAATGAAGTTTTTTTTCGAAACAAATTTTGTAATTGATTTGTTTTGATTTTTTCTTTTCTAATTTCACTTTTGAATAACTTTCAAATTGACTAACATACCCCATATAGATTGATTTAGATATTTTTTCATTCTCATCTAATGTGGATCTATACATATTACTGTTACATTTAATCTGGCTTGAGAATTAATTTCAGAAATTGTTCTCATTCTTTAAATTCCTCATGAGCCTTACATCTCCCGACAATTAGTAAATATATATGAACATGCATTATGTTACATTTTTCATAACGATTCTAAACTACTCAGCGATTCATGAATTCAATACTATTTTTTAGAGATTATAACAATAATTTGTAATATATGTCAATGTTTATTGTTTTTTCAAAATTCAATTTCAATGTATATAGGCCTATATATATATTGTATTTATATGTATTATTATAGTAACTTTATGATTATTTGATTCATTTGATATATTTATCTCTATAGTTCATGTTCAACGTACATCAGATATATTTATAGAATATGAACCAAATGTTTTTTTCTATTGATGAGAGGATGAAAAAATGAATATTCAAAATTGTACATCAATCACTAACTTCAATCTGACGAAAAAATGATCACATCTCATTGAATTAAAAATTAATTCTATATTCAGTTTCTAAATTGAATCATGACTCAATTAATTATCACAGATACAAGAAGCTCATTGATTAGTTAAAAGATATAGGGGAATATAGATATAAGGTCCCACTTAACTTTCTCAATTTGATAATTGTTAATTGATATCAGAAGCGCCTCTGTTCTTATATCGGTTAATCCCGTTTAAATATTTTTTTTTCTTTAATAATGAAAACTTTAGAATTTATCCCAAATCACGAAGTCGCTTGACATTATTATACGTTTGCGAACACATAAAGAGCTGGCTTTCAAAGCTAGAATAATTACAATGATATTTATTTCTTTTTCGACGGAAATGAATTTATATCAAATTTAATGATGAATGTTTGTTGGATTTCAGAGGCGCGTCAAAAACGAGGCATTTTGTGCTATCTTGTGATTTTAAACTAATATTTTGAGTACAAAATTCAAAAATGAACAAGCCGTTTTTCAATAAACATCCATGCCTCGATCTGCTCAATCAATATCATATTGTCTTAGATTGCATTTGTTGAGATACTTTCATACACTGAACTTTCAAGATCATTTTCTCATTGCAGGAATTCACTCAATAACTTGTATTCCGTTCTATTGTCCAGTTTACGTGACCGCAAGTGTATACATTTACACTAGTTGATAAATAGTCCAATCAATACACTCA
>OZ023334.1:21616063-21633563 GCA_964007535.1 Brachyptera risi
GAATTGTTGTGAATAAGTGGTTGTGAAACCTAGACGAAATAATTAGTTAATGAATTAATTCATTTTGAATTATATGGTATGCGACTTGAATGTTCCTCTGTGAAATGACATGAGCGTATACACAGGACCGTGAAAATACCCCATGCATGTGAAAGCACTGTTATTTACGCCAATGAAACTCATATGTATACGTTATTTTCATGTTTATAGTTTCAGTTACATTGAGAGAAAGACAGTTATTTGGACTATCTCCTTCATCTTCTTTTGTATCTTTTGTATATTTGTTTTTGTATTGCCCACAAGATTTGTTATTTGTATGTGTTCGGTTTACGAGGGGCGTATATACAGCCTACCAAGGAGGATACACAATATAAGTTACACGAAATATTCAAGAAATTGAAACTAAATTATGATTAGATATGAGACAGGTGACGCATATATAGATTATACAACAATATAAGATGAAATTGATATTATTAATTTATATCGAGTTTGAGGGCGCACTGTAATGATAACCTAGATCTATTGGCTTCGGTTGAATGAATAATGAGATTATGGGATAATGAATTTTTTATAAGTAATGAGAAGGGTAATTGGACGGAAGCGGTCGTGGCCCATACTGTAGGAACCATCCCGGAAATTACCTAGGCTACAGAGGGAAACCGTAGAAACCCTCTGTAAAGATTGACGATCTCGAGTGTCGAAGCGAGGCCCGATCTACCCCCATATCCTGGTCACAATGAGCAAGCAATTTACCAACTGAGCTACTAGTGCTGGTGTGAGATATACACTACTCCTATAGGATATACATGAGATGAGATAGAAGAGATAGATGAGACAGATCAGATGGATATAGTCGAGTGGTCGAGTGGCTGGTGCACTGGACTGTCATTCAGGAGACTGGGGTTCGATTCCCGCCATTGTCATCCATCCTGACGGAGGTTATTCGTGATTTTCCTCTGTCATAAAGGTCAACAATGGGATGGTTCCTTAACAGACTTTGACCGACTTCTTCCTAGTTCCTATATTATCCAAAAACACATGATAAAATAACCTTTCACCTTCCCATCATCTTGAATATCGTTCACTGACGCCAATACATCGTGGTCATCAGTATAGTGCGTCGTTAAGCGCAGTATGAATGGATGATTTTAAAGAATGGATTGAAGAACTGTTAGATAGATTTGTATGCCTATAGTTAGTGACACTTAGCAGTTGTACCAAACAATATAATTGTAATATACCCAATTTCCCAACTCTTCAAATATAACTTATTGAAAATCTCCACCAGCATTATCTGGATACAACATCCACGTAATTAAGATCAATTTAAATTTTCGAGCGTATAATCGATTGTACAATTTTCGGAATAAACACGATCCCATCTTCAAATCATCTATGCTCAAGAATATTCATCCAACTGGAAAAAATGAAGTATTGCAAAATATATCAAAGTTTGTAGTAAATTATTCATTCATGATGATGAAATTAACACATCATTTTGCATTGGAACAGAAAGTGACAGATGTGATGATAAATAATTTCTCCAAGATACTGATTTCGCATTCAACTGAATTTTTTATGACCGTAATATATTGAATAATTATCGATTGCGAGTATTTTTTACGAAATTTCGATTGTTAAAATCATGAATATATAGGCTAAATCTATACAGTCAATTGAAACGTTTCGGTAAAAATGAGTATATATAGTCAGTTCTCTATTTCCCCACTAATAACGTGAGAACTGTTTTTCCAACTGCATTGAAAATAGTGAGAAAACGGAAATAACCGCTTCTTATTCGTGGGGAAACCATACGTGCATCTTGGCTCTGGTTGCAATCGTGCAGTTATCCGTTTGGCTCTCTCGCTTCGGAGTCGTCGACCGGCAGTCCTAGTGCCAGTGCATGGTGAATCGGCACCGTGGCCCGCCATGCAGCCACCCGTGAAATCTGAACAAGAGAATCAAACAATAATATATAGGCTCAAGTCTTACGGAAAAAAGAAGAAGATGAATCATAAAAAGCATGTACAGTTGCTGGCACACAAAATGTTTTTACCGGAAATTTAAATTTGAACATGTATAAATTAAATGGACGCATTGTTAATTTTTTCATCACTGGAACTTGAAGCTTGAACCAAAAGTGAAAGTCTGTTGTATATTCGTCGGATACCTGTTTAAGTATATGCAATATCGTTAGGTTGACTGGTTCAGGCACGTGAAAAAATACTTTTGCTTTTGGTTCAAGCTGTTCACAAAATTGCGTGCCAAATTAGGGTATATGTAAGGTTAAAATTTGGCCCATCACTCATTATACATTTAATATCAAATATATATTCACTGGGTCATTTTTTTGTATTGTCTGATGTTGAGCTTCATAAATCACAACTGTATTTTTGATGAAAAGGAGTGAACATTGCATAAGAGAATTGGTTAAAAGTGGAAGATATCAACAGTCGTGTGTTTGATCACAGAAAACGGTTCATGCTTTTAATGTGTTCCGGACTTTTGGAAAGTGCAATATTTTTATCTGTGGCGAAAGAGTAGTCATGGTCACAAAGAGCGCAGTCCTGGTGTTCAAGTTCATTCCTTTTCATTCAGAATAATTAAAATGGGGTTGTTATATCGCCCTTGTGGTGCCCCGTTCAAACGTTCACAATTCCATTCATAGCCTAAATTGGGAAATAATACTTTTGCATCAATTTTCGATCTAGATGAAAAAAAAATAATAGTGCATTCTAATGTGGCTCGATCGATCACTTTAGGTGGCCGCAAGTGTATACAGTTCAATCGCTGTGGCTCATTATTGCAATACCATGGAGTGTACTGACTAACTACCAGCACTGCCGAATAGCCATATGAGCTAGAGTTCATTCAATTTCCTGATAGTCTCCGAAATCTCGAACATTTCAGATTTACTGAGGTTGAAATTTGTAACTTTATTATTCAATAAACTTAATTTTGTGGAGAATGTCAAAATATTTATCGACTTGATCGATCCAATAAATATATGTCCAAGTTTATATATATATATATATATATATATATATATATATATATATATATATACACACATATATATATATATATATATATATATATATGAAGTTATTGCAAAAAATAACTCTGGCAACGAGCTTTTGGGATGGAAGGGATAGTAATCGAACCGAATAATAACTAGATTCGCCATTTACCCCATATTTTCATAGGCTTCTTTCGAGTATTATCAGATATTATCACACATTGTTGTAGTAAGTGAACAAAAAAGATCGTTTAAAATTCCAAATTCAGTTTTTAGTTTGATTGCTTTTAGATACTATGGTAACGTGGCAAACATGTTATCTCCCCTCTTTTGTGTATTTGCGAAGGCAATTTGGGCGAACGGTTCAAGTCTTTACGCCACCTACGTGAACATTTACTGCGGATTCAAACTTCAAAGTATTGTATTCAGTGGAATCAAGCACCTAGTACATCTCTTACGAACACTGCGTACATATAGGATTTTATTCCTTGAGTATAGCGTATTATAACCAATCAACACATAGTTACTGTTATAGAGTATCTTACACATCTTACCTTATAATATAGCCTTGAGACCACAACATCAACAGGCTTGAACCAAATTCAAAAGTCCATTTTTTACCCGGCTTAATCTAGGATCAGACAAACAGGAAACATTATTCCACCATTGGTACAGTGTAGTGAAAATATAAAATGTCACTGCCCGTTATTCTATTTCTGTAAACAACTCCAATATCCAACAGACAGCTTGCAGAATTATTCGAGGAATAAATGGTGCTATTCATCAGATAAATGAATGTGATATTAATAGCAAGGTAATCACAATAAATTCTTCGTTTGCTAATCTCTAAACACTAGTATTCAGTTGACTCAGAGCTGTTGACACAATTGTATCAGTTGTTACCATGAAAATAAATAAAATTTCGTACTATATATGCATTTCCGTGAATATTTCCCCATACGTATAGGCCTACCTGCTGTGTTCTATAGTTGTGTTAGGCCGCCTGAGATATTATTTATTCAGGTGAATTTGTATAATACGGCGACATATACTTGTATCCAAGAAAGAAGACTGCATCTACAAAGTACCAACAAAACAAACACAAATATCACCGTTAGGCTTATAGCTTTGGTATTTTTAGGATTACTAATGATTTTTCTTTGACAAAGAAACGCAAACTGCATCTTCAAAGAACGTTATAATTTTAAGAGTTTCTAAAATAATTATTCAGTTGGTAGACAACCTTCTTCTTTCATGATTACGAGCATATTCGTACTTGTGTACTTAAATCCACGAGAGAAGATCAGCTACCAACTGAATTATTATAAAAACTTTCGTAATTATAAATAAATGATTGTTGAACGATATGAACACTCAAAGCTTTTGAAACGTGTAGTTCTGTTTCTAATCGTAAATCTCACCCTGGGAAAATATCTTGACCATCAAAATACCACAATTATACAAATTTAACGTTGATTTTTTTTCGTTGGTAGACGACTTTCTACTTTCGTGGATGCAATTCTATATTTTTGAGAATCGATACACAATGCAATCGAGCACAATTTCATCAGAAATGGTATGATATAACAAATCGACTACAATAATAATTGGATGAGCGTAGCGAAGACTCAATTTCACTGTACTTGAAAAATATATTGTTTTTTTCTTTTTTTTTTCGCGCTCCACAGGTCAAACAGAAATTCAGATCATGATGAAACTTGGCACACACATGAACCCCTATCTGACTTGATGCTGTATAGTTTTGAGGCAAAATCGGTTCAACAATTCTTGAGATAAATCATTTTGAAGTTTTCAAAAAACCCATATGAATAAGCCAGGCGGAAAAAATGACAAAGTGAATGTTCTCCGAAATTTTTCAAATTTTCACAGAACTCGAACAACATAATAATACACATTATTACGGACTTTTACGATAATCGGATGTGACGTTTCGGAGTAAAAAATTAAAAAATGCGATTTTTATTTATTTAATTACTTCATTTTTTTTATTCGCTCATCCATCAACGCGGAAACACATAACGCGTTTTCCTAGTCGTATCCAATGGATGAATGGCTGTGGACGATCTGGGACTGTAGTGAATGAAGGTGATCACATGCTATAGTGATTGGCTGTGAGCGGCAACCAAGCGTAGAAACACGATCTGGAATTGACACCGAGTCTTCTTTATTTTTATTTAGTGAGCGTAGCGAAAATGTTCGTCTCTCTTTCCGCTTGTCAGAGTCTTAACAATCATTCCTTGGAATATTGTGCAGGAATAGTATATCTAGGATTGTTAGAAGACTTTAGAATGAGTAGATTTGAGGGTTATGATCTACATAGTATACATAGCTATAAGCTCAATTGTCGTTGTCCCACATTTGGAACTTGAAATGGAAAAATATTAATTTGCAAAATGTTAATTGTTTTAAATGTTTGTTTAATTTTTTGTTTTTTATTCAGTTTAATTTAAGATATAGCTGAACTGAGGTGAAATATATAACTTATAATCAACTCGGATTGTTTGGAATGAATGTTTTTTTGTTTACGGTCCCGTACCGGAGAATCGTAATAAGGATATTGTTTTTTTTTTTGGTAATTTGGGAGAACCTCGATTGTCTTCACGAAAGAAGGTCATTTATCTACTGAACAATTGTAAAATCTTCAGTAATTACTCAATCCTGCTGAAAATCTCAAGCGATTGCAATGCTTTTGAAAGAAGCAGTTGCATTTCTCATCTCTATTTCTCATTTCTAATCGTGGTACTCTTGAAAGTAACACAGCTATACGAATACAGCCGTGATATTTGTGTTTCTCATGTGTGTAGACGAAAGTTTTTCTTTCGTGAAAACAAGCATAGAATTCATCCGTATTTTTCCTAATAGGCCTGATATTTAAAAAACAACTGACTTTCATTTCCCTGTGAGTTGTTGTGTCAATTCATATATTTAGCAAAGCCGGGTGATTTAAAACAATTCGTTCAATATTGAGATAGAGCCAACGGTAAAATATATAACTTGGCTAGAATTAACTTGAATTTTAGAAAAATTACTACTTGAATTCCCGTTAGAATGTCGACTGGATGTCAAATCTAACTATTCGATTCACCAAAGGCGAGGAATGATGTCATAATTCCTGAATGCTATACATGTGCCTGTCTAACTAAAGGGCATAGCTGGAGAGAGGCCCACATCCCACCCATGGGCATGAGATCATTTAGGCGGGAACTCTATTTCGGACGTACACAGGGAAACAAGTGAGAATAATTGTATTAGCTACAATTGAGCGAGAACTTTATGAATGACTCGACTAGAATGAACTGACCTTTCAACTTTGATCGGTTGATGAATGCTGCAGGCTGCAGAGTGAGTGATAAATGGATGGAAATGGTGTGTGTTTGGGGGAAGTGTTGAGGGGATGGGGCGCATTTCCTCCCTAACGCTCTCTCACCTTCAACATCCAAATCGTTAATGGATTAGTTGGATAACTTAGTTGATGGATTATATTGCGATAATTGTTTCCTTGACGACCCCACCAACAGTTTGGTTATTTGGGACTACAAATCTAGGGGATGATATATATTAATGATGTTTACAAAAACGCATGCCTAATGCGAGATTCGAACTATCGCTCCACTCGACTCCAGTCTCTAAAGCAATGCCTTAGCTGAAAGACCACGGAAGGCAGCTCCGTCATTACTTCCATCAGTGCTTTCATCATCGGCTAGCGCGTGTACTCCTCAGGCCCTTCTAGATAATAATGTCGATATTGATTAAATTGCAAAGAAATTCTATTTTCATTTCAAACTTTTCTGAACTAGTCTCGCAAACGTTGATTACATCGAACGTTTCTAAAAACAGCCATTTCCAGTAATCGATTGCTCTGGTTTAAATGGTCAAAGGTCAAACGTGACCTAAGAGGTTCGCATTTAGATATTGACTTTCGGTTCTCTACGCGGGGTCCCAATCAACTCTCGTATGGTCGACTATTAATAGACCGGAAACACCACACCCTGACAATTTCATTGTTCTCTCGTCTTTGCGTTGGGCGCGGAGTCTGAAAATTGGAAGCTATAAAATCACTTTATGATTCTGTAAAACACCTTAACCGTTTCATTTAACATCGAAAGGCACCGAGGTCATGTAGGACTATGTCTTATTTACAATCTAGACCTACATTATATCGAGTATCAGAAAGTTATATGACATGCGCACCTCTTGCACCTCTTGTATAGTGATTGTTCTTCGATACTTGTTCATTATACCATGGTGATGGCAAATGTGAATGGTTTTCATGAAATATGAGTCGAAGTATTAATCAAATCTATATATGGTTCATTCAATCTGAATTTTATCATAATTAAAATTTGTAATTTTTTAAATTTTGATTCAATCCGAATAATTCGATCATTCGAAACATTTTATTCATCTGAATTTTCTATCAAAGCTGTTTTTCTTGTTTAGGCAAAACCTACTTTCTTCATTCAATCTGAACGCTTTCAATATTTAATTTGGGTACAAAACTAACTGATATTGAAGTCATGATTACAAAATACAATGTGGGGGGCCTGATTGGTGTCCACTTATTACAACAATATGTGTGGCATCAATTGAAAGAAGCCCATAGAGGGTTTCTTTATTTCAGTATATTTTAGCGTTTTATATTTTAGTATATTTCAGAGTAAAGAAACAACTTTTCAAACACAAACTTGGTATACGACAGTGTAGAGATTAGATTATTATATGTTTCTTTTTTCATTTGATTTACCGGTATTGTGATTGTAACTGCTTGGAATTTGTAGCATTTACAGGTGGCAAATGTCTTCACAATTAATACAAATAACTAATAATTTATTTAAATTATAAAATTTATTTTAAAAAGAAGCAAAACAACAATTATGATTTCTCATTTCATAGTTCATGGAGACCTACTGTTAGAAATATCGACAAGTCACAATTTTATTAACAATAATCTTTTTCAACAATCCAAAACCAACTCACATGCAGTCACAGCACGATGTAGTGATGCCAACCTATTTTATTATAATATGAAGAAGGTGCTCCAACTCTTGGACTGATAACATGGACGGTATTTGTGGTTTCTTGCGGTTAGTTCAGAGCCAATTGTCCCGATTGCCTGTCGCGATTTAGCGGATCCCCTTGTGAACTAGATTTAAATAAGAGTGGCATACGGTACCGGTGGCATTGTTGAACTAACAAAATCTATCATTCATTCTCGTAATTTATACTGAACCGTGTGTAGCATTGTTGTTTTAAATAGTTCGATATAAAAGCGATAGTTGTGCTACATGCAATCGGGACGCTGGACTCAGATTCTGACCCCGGAAATATTTCACTTTCAAGACCCGAGTTGGGTCACCTCCTTTATATTATGATGAAATAGGTTGGTATCACTACATCGTGGTCAAAGTGAACACCGACCTCACTGAGCAAAGCCTCCTCGATCTCATTCTATAGCGAACGGAGGATTAATTGACGACTCGCAGTCTCCGCCCTCATGACGTCAGAAATCATACCTTCCAATCAACAGGGCTGTTGGAACTGTAGTCAAATTCAAATTATTCCAATCGGGATATCTTGAAATGACTATACAAATGATATGATCCAACTGGCTGACTGGTTAAGCCACGCTTATTTCGAGTCGTCAATTGCTATATACTCTATTCAACATTATGTGTAGTCTGAAAATTTTACCTGTATTACCAAAGTGAACTCAACTTCAACAGTGGCATTATGATTCAAGGAAAGTGATTTTAAAGTCTGGTAAAAATTTCAGTCTTAACATTCGGTTGAATATAGCGTATTGGCGAAGAGATCGAGGGGACCTTGCTGATCATGGACCACGTAAAGGGCACGAATCGCCTTAGAAGTCCCTTAGCAGCTGATCGAAGCCGTGCTTCGTGTGCGCTTGCGCAATCTTGTTGCACTTCAAGTTCTTCTTTTAATTGAACTTAATGTATACAAATAGTGTTGGGTCAATGAAGTTATGGAATAGGTTACTTTTCTTCTTTAGAATAAAAAAAACGAACTTATCTCAAACAGAAGTTATATTTCACATATTTTCAATTATACTAACCGCCGCCCGCCAGGTATTTTGACCGCGACCCACTCGTCAGAAGACGGCGCGACGTAGTTTCTTCGTTTTAATAACATCAGAAAAAAACAAAAGCCCACATTTTGTATTCATTTCACGAATGCGCTCAACCAAATTCACCTTGAGGTAAAAATATCTCTATATAAATATACATTTCGTAATTAATTGGACTGTCTATACGCATCGCCCGGATCTGTTTTGTATAATCCGTATTTAAATGTGGGCGGAGGCCTTGTTTGTTGGACGTCTGACGTCATAATTGTCTGCTCTGTGAATCTTGGATGGGTTGGGTTAGGTTAAGGTCAACATGTACTCTTTTCGCTGCTTTGTGTCGTAAATACACCTCCATGTTCCGCCAGTCAGACGGAAGATGTCTTTACATGCAGATCACGTATACCAAGAAAGCAGACTAGATAAACTTCAAATTCACCACTGGTACTTCAAATAATATAACATTTCACTTTAGATGAGCTTCAGTGGAGACTTACATGTGACTCTTACGGAACTTTCTTTCATTTTTTCTGTTTTTTTTTTTGTTCACGATGCACAGTTCGGGCGGCTTGACTGATCTTCACGGAATAGGTTTTTCTATCAACACAAAACTTGTTCTGTGCACGAGGACTTACCAAGCTTGAAACTGTTACTTTGGGGGGAAAATCGGTTGACCTCGTTTTGAAAAATATTAGTTCTAAGTGATGAAAAAAATCTTGTTGAAATAAATCATCACTTTTTTTCTGTGTTTGAAAACAAGGATTGTACGCGCGTTATCACAAATTTTCACGTAGATCAGACAAGACATTTTTGAAAAATTGAATTTTTCTTGCACAATTAATTCTCTCGCTCATCTTACAACGCAATGCTGCGATTGACTAGTTGTGAACAAATAAAATGTATGTGTAATATATTTACATATTTACATATTTTTTTTCATATATCAGGGTTTATAACTACCCACATCATGACTACAGTATCTATTGGCGTCAGTGAATGATGATTGAGTCGATGGGAAGATGGGATGAAAAGTTTTTCCATTAGCCTGTGGTTTTGGACAGTGGAAAGGAAGCGGTCGTGTGAGCGGTGTGACACCTTACTGAACCACGGAAAATCTATGTCAGGAATCAGGATAGTCGATCATGGCTGAAATCGAACCGTTTTATAAGTTGTCAGCGTTTCACACATCCTGATACAACCAACACTGGATACTGTTACAGTTTCACTTGAAATGGCATTACTTTTTCAAATCAATTGAGAAGATTATCTGTAGAATTTCGGTAACGCAACCCAGTGTACATATATATGTATATATATATATATATATATATGTATATATATATATATATATATATATATATATATATATATTTATGTATGTGTAAATGTATGTATATATATATATATATATATATATATATATATATATATATATATATATATATATACATATACATATATATATATATATATATATATATATATATATATATATATATATATATATATATATATATATATATATATATATACATATATATATATATATATATATATATATATATATATATATATATATATATATATATATATATATATATATATACGTGTTTATTCAAATTCTGTATAATTGTATTGAAATTGAATAATAATGAAAAAATAATCACGATATTTCAAGTGTAAAAGTTGACTAGTGTACGGTGATCTAAACCAAACAATGTGTTGCTGATGTGTTGTTTTTGTTCTTGTTTCAGACGTGGTAGCCGGTCTAGTGCGCAGGCGCGAGCAGACACCACGAGTCGCGTCGCACTGTGCCACTACTGCCAGGTACGCGAACTGCACACGCCTGGCGTCGAACTCGGGACCAGCGCACCAGTTCAGTACGACGAGTGATTAAACCGTGCAGTCGGTCGTTAGACGACGATAAGAAGATACTAATTCAGTTCGTGTTCGATTGTCATCCCACTTTGAAGCGTTCCGAGTGATTTTCTCTTTTTCAAATAAAAAAACTGTATTTACTGCTGGTTCAGTAGATATCAATTGTATGAACTTGATAACCTCACGTTACATATATAGATCCATTAAAATCACGTTTGCCACTTATTCCATTCATTATTAAAATATTATCAGTGTTTCCAAATTTTAAATAATATATAGATCGTTGTCTTCTATAATCTTGATAATTAACGTTAGTGAGAAGTGACAGTGTGACACAGTGACGTTATAATCGTTAGATAATAATCAATCACAATACGTCAACCGTGGGATTCGAACCAAGTTTTTAATTCATTCACGTTGTGCTACAATTTGAATTAAATTGAAATGGTGAAATAGTATCTTGTGAATTTCAATACAACGATCAAGTCAAGCCATCATGTTGTCGTACATGCTACCCGTAGAGGAAAAACCACCCTTAATGCCAAACAAAACTCATCTCCAATTAGACTTGGACGCTCGTAGTGCTCCTTCCGACCGTCCCGGGTCTCGAACGAGGCCCCTCAAAACCGTAGAAACCTCCTCATCAATTCGGCCAATAGACATTAGTACTGAAATTAAGAACGGTATCGAATCTTGTGAACGAATAACGAACGGTAATATTAATAAGAGAACAATCATCAAAAGTCAGTCACGAAATACTACTTTATCGACGACTGGATCGACTACTATATCGACTGATTCAAGTGTTAGTAGTATAAGTAGTTCTGATCTGCCTGGGAATACACCGACTGATAAGCCGAGGCCGAAATTGTGCGTGAATGGCATCAAAACGTCGTTGAAGAGGTAAGTAAGACGATGATGATTGATTGTGTTTTTATTATGCTTTTATACGCATTGTGAGGATCGTTAGGCCTATTTAGATAGTCTTGGCAGACAGACAAAGAAAAAATGTTTCAGATTGTCGGAATAATGCTTGGCACATAGAAGGAATAAATTGTAGGAGATGGATTGTGTTATTTAATATAGGCCTGCAGAGCACTGCGCAATATAATATTAAATTAGCTTACAAAAAGTTATCCCTATTCCACGTTCAAGTTTATGTACTTTTTTTATGATCGAGAATGCACTTTCATGAGAAGATGATATCGACTCATTTGAGAAATGGTAGCATTTTGATGCAGTTTTCATGGTTTTTATTATTCAAGTGAATCTTGAAACCATTACATTTGGAAAAAAGGGAATTTCATTGCCCAAGGTTAAAGTAACGACAGCTCAGACAAATAAAAAAAAAAATAGAAACTAAGATGACAGAAAATCAAACTGCATTCATATTTTATTGAGAAGTTGATCTCTTTTAGTTATTGCAGGACAGCTTCTTGTCAAGCGAAAGTTTAATTGTTGCGTTCTTCTTGAAATGAAGAAGCTCAGAACTGAGAGAAAATCCAGCCTGAAATTTCAAGAAATTCACCCCTCGGCCCAATATAACTTGCATGGTTATACTGTATCTGAGAAATCTACAGAAATGCGTTCATATTCAACTTTGGGAGGAAGAATACAAATTTATGAAATACAGTCTGATCTCAAAGAGGATATAAATAGGAAAACTGTTGGTTTTATTTTCAAAAGTATTTTTCAAGCAGGGATGATTTTTTTTTCAAAATGACTAAAACGTATGCTGGTCACAGCTGCTGCGTGGACACAGAATAAATATACGAATAATCAATGGGTTGGAATTAGGAAGAAGAATTCATTATTAGAATAAGACAATATAGCAGCATTTGGATGAATTATAATAACTGAAATGATAAATGATCATGAATGATATACAAATCGAGGAACCATTTCGACATTTTTCAGTGCATTTTGTAAACGTTTTTTTGTCAGATAATTTTTTAAAATATGAAAATGGAATGTCAGCCCTGAAGGATTCCATTCGAATATTCAGAAACCATCTTTTTAAATAAGTATATCATCCACCAACGTTCACATTCATTTTATTTTTCCAATTATTATTAGTGTCGTAGTTTTTGTAAGTTATTGTTGATTATTTCAATTTTATTCCAATTTGATTTCATTTCACTATTCACTTATTCAATTATGTTTTATTTTATTTGCTCATGTATTTTATATTGATTGTTATCCTGTGAACTTTGGAGTCAGGGACCAATAAAGGTTTATAGGCCTACTATACAATATCAAAGTAAGATAGACAAAACCAAACGCTATCCTATTGTATCATAATAGGCCTATCATGAGATATGTCTCATTTGATACGAAGTTTAGACACGAAAATTTCGGAAGGCAATTAAAAAAGTGATTAGAAATTAATTGGATGAACTGGAATACAAAGTGAATGACAACTTATTTCGGGTGTAGTTTAGTTGTGAATTGTGTCGAACTTTTTATGCCAACGTTTGACAAATACTTTTGTCAAAATCAACCAATTTCCGTGTCGACTTGTATACGCCTGTACACACCCAAAAATCTGATTTATAGATGAGCGTAGTCAAAAATTCCATTTCATGTACTGGAAAAAATGGGATTGTTTAAGACTTGTCATACAATACAAAGATCAATTGTGATTAATCGATTCACAAGATTTTCTCGACGTCAGAGACTTACCAGAATATATTGGCTTCAATTTTGAGCAAATTCGGTCGATCAGGACGTTTTTCGGAAATTATTAATGAAACTTTGAAAATTCCCATCAGAATATTTTGATCATATCATCTTATTTTGAAATATTCCTCAGTGTCAGCACAGCAATGATGAACATTTTAAAAAACAATTTGTCAACAATTTTCACGATAATCGAAAAGGAAAATAACGGAGAAAACCTACGAATATAAGCTTTTAAAAAATCGTCATTTTCAATAAAAAATGCAGATTATTAGTTGGGTTTTTAAACTTCGAATCTGTCCAAAGTCAGACAGCTGACAGGATATTTTTCTTCGTTATTTTCATACTTTCACGCTCACATCCACTCATGACGCTCATGTGCTGCGTTTTCCTAGTTATACTAGAAACTGAAAACTGGAACGCTTTTTGTTTTCATTATTCTGTATCTTCGAGCGTTATCTAAACTTATTAGTTTTATTATGTTCACTGCTGTAAATGCTATTTATATTTTATGACCGTCTTGAAACGGAATATAGAAGAGCCGTGTACGTTTTTTTATTACTTGGAAATTCTTAATGATGAATCATTCATGCCATATGCTTCATTTACACTAAAGTGGATCTCCTTTTTTTTCACTTGTTTTTATAGGTAATTTCGCCATAATTTTGAAGATTCTATTCTAATTTTCTTATATCATCAGTATACACAAATATGAGTATTACTTCTCACGTACCTGAATTCACACTTGTTTACCAATCTGTTATTTTTGTTTGCGAATCAACATTCTTTATCTTTATATCAAATAATATCATCGATTCATATTCACTTGGCATCTACACTGACAGCTATGCATGATTTGGGCTACCCTATACGAATGAGTGGATGGTATATGAATATTTTTTACAACTAGGCAAACGCGAAATATGCGTTTTAAGATAAGCGAGATATCTGAATAAGGTATAATCAAAACCCAGTTAATAATATATTTGGTATAATAAGAGTCCTACATCTGCTACTTTATCGACTCTGGTATTGTACACACTTTGTCCTTCATTTAATTGCTACTTTACCTTCTCTGGTATTCTACACACCTTGACGAATATGAAGAATATTTAATTCTTGGGCAAATATCGAATCTAGGAAGCAGTGAATCTTGGCTCATTTCCATATATTTGATGAATAACAACAGTTATTTGAATTTTTTCTTCGAAACGGCTGGTTCGAATGGCTTACAAAATGGTGGTTATATGTATCATTCATGTTTGAACACTCGGAGAAAATTTCATTTTTTTCGGAGAGGTTTCATTTTTTCAAATTTTCTTACCCAGCCTAATCTTATGGGGTTTTTAAAAACTTTGACATGATATTTCTCAAAATCTATCCAACCGATTCATTCCAAAAACTACACAGTTCTAAGTTGTTAAAGTTGGCCCGCACAAAAAAGTTTCATGTTGATCAGTCTACCCATGTGACCTGTGCAGTGCTTACAAAAAAAAACACACAGACAAAGCTGTATATAAGAGTGGGATGGAGTCTTCGCTACGCTCATCTAATAATACATTCAATTATGTGGGACTCGAACTCGTGGCTGACTTGACGGCGGTTTTCAAGGCTCGAGGCTCGAGCTCTTCCCGACTGACTCGATCAACTAGAGACGGGCTGCTGAATACGATGAATCATTATAGTAATGATGCAATTGCTTGGAATTAACATTTCTGTCGCCATGTATAATCTGAAAATCAGTTGGAGGATTGTTTTTTATACTTGTATTCAAGAAAAAATAAGGCCGTCTACCAACATAACAAATACTAATATCCCTGGTTTACGTTTTAGCTGTTGGTATTTTATGGCATTATGATTTTCAGGACAAAGAAACAAAACTAAATATTTAAATATATAGCGTTAGGGATTCCAAGGTATAACAAGATTGGGTAATTATGCCGAAATTTTTACAATTATTTTGTTGGTATACGACCTTAATCTTCAGTGGGTACAAGTATAGTGCCATTATTATAAAGTGCTTTTACAATTGAACTTTACAATACCATACGACCCACATTTGAATTTTTCTAACAAAATGTGATTTGAAAGTCACATCTGAAAAGAGACCAGCAGGCAGCAGAGCACACATGTATATTCCAGGTATAGAGCATTTGGTTGCCTTCATCAGGTAAATTAACAAACTAAAAAAAAGATACAATTACTAACAAAACATTCTAGTCCAGTGGAAAGTATGCTGTTTGTCTACCAATACCTTGCTGAGACACTTACAGCATGGACGAACATTATTTTTATCATCATCATTTCATCTCTCACCCCCCCAACTCTCTTCTGTTTTATGTAACTTCAATAAAATGAGTAAATTTTGAAAAGGGAAAAATGAACGAATAAATAAATGAATATACTCACAAGATCTGTCAAGTAATGTAGAAATAAAATTGACCCGCACTAGACTGTATCACCAGACTCTTCTCACACCCCCACCTGGAACAAATCTAGTACCAGTGCAGTTTGCTAGATGGCACTAGAGGCATGCCGGATTGCACTGCTGTCCAGCAGTCACCAGGGCCGTTAATTCAGTGGCGAGCATAGGTACTAATTGCAGACGTGAGCGAGGGGAATGGAGATGTGTACGGAGATTTCATTCTTACTCATCCAGCCATAATAGTGAACTGATAGTATTTCTTTCGTATGTGCTTACAGAATAATTAATTTTTTTTGTACCTCATTGGTTTCACAAGTGTCTGTCTGACTCTTATCGTGAAGAGGTGGGATAGGATAGTGAGAAGGAAGCGGTCGTGGCCTATATTGTGAGAACCATCCCGGTATTTAAGACTATCAAATGGGATCGAGTCTGAAAAATGCAATTTATTTCTAAAATCATTTTCGTATCGGAATCGATAGGCATCTATGAATAAGTAATACAAGTATTAACCTCTTTTCATGCATTTAACTGGAGTTTTCTCGCCTAACTGATCCGAGTAATACTTCTCACTCAATCAAAAACCACTGCAGACAAGTCAGCTAACCATAAAGGAGAGAGACTGCCACGAATCTTCTTTGGATCTTTTCCAATCTACAAATAGACACTTTACGCAGACTTCTCCGCTATTTTTTTTTTACCATTTTATCAAACACAAAAACCAAACTATTTGCCATGGGTTATCACAGAACAGAAGAAAATGGCTGATAAGATGAGGTTGGCACGCCTGGAACTGACATCAAGTCGGGCGTGGGTTCGATTCTCGTACACTTTTCATCAATCACACGCTCATTTGTATACCTTGGTTTACAGATTTATAAAATGATTTAATTATATCAATTTGCACTCTCACCTCAGTGCTCCGCTGAACTGTGCAGTGTTCCGCGGGTGCAGTGTTCCGCGGGAACAGTTTTTGTAGTTCTTACTTCTTGTAAACTGTTGCAGTCAATGACAATAATGATAAGCAGTCCATAGAATTGATTTCCCATTTATCTGATTTCTTTTGAAATTTTTTTTGTCGTTTTATGTATCTTAAATGGAAGATGAAAGGAATGAAAGAGTGTTTGAGAGAAAATTAAATGCTACCATTTTTGTACTATTTTTGTTCTGTTATATTCAGAAACAATGAAATCAATGATATATGACTATATATGCTGTCGGTGTCACCCAACAACAAAGAAAGGCAGATCGTAAAAACTTGACAATGTCATAAATGACATTTCTTTCATATCTCGTTTAAAACCATCATTAAAAATTCATTCCTTTCTTTCCTGTTGATTCGGTGATAATGTTCATCAGTTCTGTCATATCTTTTGTTGTTTCCTTTTCTTGTTTT
>OZ023334.1:21636063-21641063 GCA_964007535.1 Brachyptera risi
GAGTTATTCTTGACGGTGCGTCGTGGCGCCCGTTGGAAGCGTCCCGACGACCGTGACCTTGACGAGTAAGGTCTGCCACAGCGCATGACGGACGGATTGCTAAACAAACCGGCGAATTTAGACGTTGTTTATTATTCGGATTTAGTTAGTCGGTCGTTTGTTGCAAACAAATCGAGTCGAGTTGGGTTGATTGATTTTTGCTTACATGCTCCTAATGCATGTGGGTTAGAGCATATGAATCATTTGTGGGAACGTCAGGACAGATACTAAAATTAAAATAGATTTGGTTTTGATCTTTGAAAGTGTTATTATATTTATTAACTGGGAAAATGATCATAATGAAATGAAGACATTAATAACTTGGCGTATGTTTCATTTAAAATAAAATCTATTCAATTCATTCATTCATTCATTCATTCATTCATTCATTCATTCAATATTTAAATTAATGATTCTGTTTTTACTTATATTGGGTTTTAACGACGCACTGTAATCTATTGACTACACTAAGATCTATTGGCGTCGGATGGATCTTTAATGAGATGATAGGATGATGAGATGAAGGTTTTATGGGCAATGGGAAGGATAGTGGGAAGGTAGCGGTCGTGGCCCAAGTTATATTGTGGGAACCATCCCGGCATTAGCCTAGAGTCCTAGACTAGAGAGGGAAACCACGAAAAACCACTGTAAAGATGGACGGTAGTGGGGATCGAACCGGGTCCGACATGCCCACTACCTCCCGGGTCACATGGAGCAAGTGCGGTAACCACTCAGCTACCTGTGCCGATCAAATTATGTTTAATATCGTACTGTGAGAAGCAAAGTTTTTTTTATCAAAATCAACTGAATACATTCTCATTGAAGTTCAAACTGCGATGCATAACTTTCAAATACGACATTGAATCGCACATTTTTTAAACGAAAATTATTCCTTTTTTTCTCCCTGCTCACCTACATAGTGGTCACAAGTATACCACATATTTATACTGATGTCACTTTGGCGTCAACATCAAAAGTTTTCAGGTCGAATAATTATGTATTTGAAAATGAAATGTTATTTTTTTACACTTCAGTGTGTCGTGTTTGCTGGTGATTCTCTGGAAACGCACGGTATTCTATTTTGACCACGATTTATATATATATTTTAAAATATTTTAAATACTCGAGCGTAGGCCTATATGTCGTATAACATAATAATGGGGGGCAAGCACGATACCGTATAAAATACACGTATTTCCGTCATGGTCGACTACTCTGACAGAGATTTTCCGTGATAATATTTCGTGGTTTTCCTCAGTCGTTCAGTTTTATACTGGGATGATTCCTTAAAAACAGGACACGACCGACTCCTTCCCACATTCCAAAAACACCTAATAAAAATGGCATTCTTCCCATTTTACCTCATTTATCATTCAGCGACGTCCGACGACATGGAACTGAGTTATACGTATAGTGCGTCGTTAAAACCAATATGAATGAAAGCAATCCCCGTATAACGTAGTTGTTGGTGGGGTCGCTAAGCAAACATTGAAAAAAAATGACAAAACATTGATAAAATAATGAAAAAATACAAATTATCTCTTTCTCTCTTTCTCTCATCCAACAAAGAACTCGATGAAAAGTGTAATTGGGCTTGTTACAATATCCCAGACTCGGTGCATGTAGAAGGTGAGAAACCCGATTAAAGCATTGAAGCTTAGCTGAGAAGGTATTGATTGCAGCTTGCAAGCATGCAACCGCATCCTCGCCTAGTGTTGCATCAACCATTATATATGGGTCACTCTCGACCCGTTCCTGACATTGAAATTTGACCTTCTTGGAAAAACCAGTAAACCGTAACGTTCGTGGGTGAGCGAGGTGAATATCACTTGGAGCTAGTTTTACAACTCATAGTGCCTCAATTATCAATGTGGGAATAGCTTAACTGGCAGTTTGAAGTTGTTATCACCATGGTTACCCGTGCTATTTGTTTTCACCAACTCTTGGATAAAGGCTAATTGGACTTGGTAATACAGGGCCTTAGTCAAGTATTAATTAGCTGAATATTTGTTGAGGTACGAAAATAATATATTTGCAACCAAGAATGATAACAAAGAAGTTAATCCGTTAACTGTCAGTTCGTAAGACCGTACCTTGAATATTGATTTCAAAAGTAAAAACAGAATGTGCTGCTATATAAATTCAATATGGCTGGCGAGATATAATAACAATCTAAACAATGGGACATTTTAAATACATTCCATTGTTCTTATTTACACGCTTATATATATTATATATATATATATATATATATATATATATATATATATATATATATTTAAATATATATATATATGTATGTATATATATATATATATATATATATATATATATATATATATATATATATATATATATATATATTTAAATATATATATATATGTATGTATATATATATATATATATATATATATATATATATATATATATATATATATATATATATATCTATATATATATACATATATATATATATATATATATATATATATATATATATATATATATATATGTATATATATATATATATATATATATATGTATGTATATTTATATATATATATATATATATATATATATATATATATATATATATATATATATATATATATATATATATATATATATTAAATCCTCATTGAAGTTGCAGTAAAATGATGTAATTCTTCAGTGCAGGCCATATCTATATATATATATGGCCTGCACTAAATAATTACATCATTTTACTGCAACTTCAATGAGGATTTCATGCTTTTGAAAGATGTAGTTGCGCTTCTTATCGTAAACTTTGATCTGAAAAATCATTCTACTTCCCATCGGTTCTTCGGTTATAAACTATAAACTAGCGGAATAAAGAGCTAGGATGATTGGTGTTCTGTTAAGTGGTAATCAATGCTTATCAAGAGATAAATATGTTTTAAAGATTTCTGAACCCGATATAAGCAAATTTTATTCTGCATGTTTTTGAGCTTTTTGAAACCATTTTTAACCGTTTAATAGCAATTTCGGTAATTTATTCTGAAATAGTCAATCGTATATACGTTTATGGCGGAAACACCTGACTTCAATCCAAACTTATATGCCATAATTATTCGTAGCTAATCCATTATATTTTATATAGAAAATCAAAAGTAAGCGTAACTGAGAAATACGACTTTGATTCCATTCATATTTCAATTTTGTATATTTCTTTATTTTTCATGAAACTGTTGCCTTTTTTTAAGGTTCTGTAGGCCTAAAGCATTTTTCAGAAACAATCGAATAGATATTGAAAATGGTACATTAATTGTGCTTGATTATCAAGTTCAATTATCCAATCACCGTGCTGACAGAATACGTCAGAAAAAGAAAAAGAATGTAATTTTATGTAGTTTGAAAGTTTCCTCGTGAAATCTAT
The DNA here is from genome assembly GCA_964007535.1 of Brachyptera risi. Lineage (NCBI taxonomy): Eukaryota > Metazoa > Arthropoda > Insecta > Plecoptera > Taeniopterygidae > Brachyptera > Brachyptera risi. The sequence goes on from OZ023334.1 coordinate 21,639,500, forward strand.
ATTTTCAGATTTTCAAGTCATCTTTCATTGATTAATTACATTGATTCATTCAATAATACAGTGCGTCGCCTAATATAAATTATATTGAAGAAAAATACAATATCTTCACTCCCTCTTCAACTAATTTCATGAAATAATATATAAAATAAAATTGTTATATTTTATAGAACATTGCGGCTACTATGATGGCTTACTTTTCAGCTCCTGTCAGCCCTTAACCCACAATCCATGACTCCACCCAATAATTTTTTGATGCAGTTGTAAACCAAAGATATCGACTTATACATATATGTATATAATATATATATATAGAAAACAAAAAGAGTTAGAAACCATCTCTCATTTCGAGGTGCCCAGGTCCCTCTCGGGGTAGTTGCTGGAAATAGTCTACTTCTACCACTTGAACATAGGTAGCAGCAGTGGTCGAGAAGTAGCAATATTATGATTCTAGCTTCGACTCGGAACATAAATAATGTCACTCGGCTATTATTAGATATTGGCAGCAAAATTTATGTAGACTAAATATCCCACTTATATCAACAGTTTTATGTTGTTATGCCTAATGGAAGAAATCGTAGCGCGTAAGACAGAAGCAGAACTTGGGCGATCCGAGAATCTGATGGAGTATTGAGTTATAATAACAATAAATAATAAATTAATGAATATAACCGGCACAGGTAGCTGAGTGGTTAACGCACTTGCTCCATGTGGCCCGGGAGGTAGTGGGCATGTCGGACCCGGTTCGATCCCCACTACCGTCCATCTTTACAGTGGTTTTTCGTGGTTTCCCTCTCTAGTCTAGGACTCTAGGCTAATGCCGGGATGGTTCCCACAATATAGGCCACGACCGCTACCTTCCCACTATACTTCCCATTACCCATAAAAATCTTCATCTATCATCCCATCAATCATCCGTCCGACGCCAATCATCATTAGTCATCATTACAGTGCGTCGTTAAACCCAATATGAATGAATATATGATTCGAGAAATGTAAATTAAAATGAATGTTTTTATTATAATCATCACTCATCAATATTTTGGGTTCATAATCATGATTTATTATCATTTTTGATTTAGGATAGGAAATGTTGAACATGTCACCTCTCTTACATCAATAAAAAATGCCCACTGGCAATATGTACCTTTTTTTTTGTATACAAAAAAAGTAATTGACTACGTTTATCACTAAGTCGGGACTTGGTTCAGCTGAATCGATTCAACCGTTGATTTTGGGCAAAAATAATCCATTTCCAATACGTTTCAATATGCGATTGGGCTTGTCAAAACGCATCTGAAATATATTATGAACAGGCCAAAATGGGGGTCTGTAACTCTAAGCCAATATGACCGGTACTTTTTCGTTTTCCAAACTCTAAAACTGTAGCGTGATGAACACATATTTGAACTGTTTCAAGCTATTATTTCGATTTGTCTAAACCGTTTCTTAGCTGTGTGATACCCGGTCATTTTTTTCCAATTAAGACTACGGACGACAATGTAAAATCGTTTGGACGGGGCATTACCACGAAGATTTCAGAATAAAATAATAAATTTCACATCAA
>OZ023334.1:21646063-21756063 GCA_964007535.1 Brachyptera risi
ACAATCCAATATTTTGCACCGACTCAGATTTTGATGAAACTTGATGAATTTTTAGATCATGTCGAATAAATGATCAATATATTTTTTGGGGAAATAGTTACAAAGCCCCAAATTTGCCCGTAAAGTCAAATTTTGGCGCATCGGCATAGGCATCTGCGATATTCTACATAACTTCTACCATTCTCATCTTTGAGAGCTGAGTAAAATACTATTTGTCACATGACATAGCTAGGTTACTCAATAATACTATTATTGTTTTCTAATAAAATTCCTCTATAAAGACTAATCGTCTCTATTTTCTTCTGTGTATTTTCATTTGTTATTATTCCATTTTATTTTTAATAATTTATTTTTTATGAATAATTATCAGTCAATATTGCCTTGCTGTTGAATATTCATTGAAAATGAATTATTTCACTGTTAATGAGTTTTTATCTCTCATTTTCGTTCAAGTTGAATCACCATGCTCTCGACCACGCATTCGACACTAAAAGTAACAACAAAATGCGCGTCTAAATGCCAATATGGTCAACGAAAGGTTAAAAACTGTCAACAATGTGATTAGATGAGCGATAGCGATGACTCCATCCCACTTTTATAGAACTTTGTCTGTGTGTTTTTTTTTTGTAAGCACTCGACAGGTCGCAGGGTTTGACTGATCAACATGAAACTTTTTTGTACAGGCAAACTCATCCAACTTGGATCTGTATAGTTTTTGAAATGGATCGGTTGGACCGATTTTGAGAAATATCATCTCAAAGTTTCTAAAAACCCCATGAGATTATAGGCTGGGTAAGAAATTTGAAAAATAAAATATCTCAACATGAAATAAAATTTTCTGTGAATGTGTGGGGCTGTGGGCCTACACATACATGATACACATTATCACGATTTTGTATGCAATTCGAACCAGCCGTTTCGAAGAAAAAACTCAATCAACTGTTTTTATTCATCAAATATATAGGAATAATAGCAGAATTATGTCGCCAAGATTCACTGCTTTCTAGATTCGACATTTGCCCAACAATGTAGTATTTTTCATATGCATCAAGGATCAAGGTGTGTAGAATATCAGAGTCGATAAAGTAGCAAGGGTAGACAACTTTAACGACTTTTATACCTTCTTATTCGATGAGCGAAGCGAAGAATCAAAATGGTAGAAGGGACGAGTTGAGATTTGGATGAGTTGAGATTTGGATGAGTTGAGATTTGGATGAGTTGAGATTCGGTTGAATTGAGAATCGGACTAGTTGAGACGCTCTCACTTGGCATCATCGTATACAACTCGATATTGTATAGTTTTAAGGCGCAATCGGATGCACCACTTCTGAGACAACCCACTTCGAAGTTTTTAAAACCCCATGAGAATAGATAGCCCAGACGAGAAAAGTTGAAAAATATTTCCTTCGAATAGATTCAAATTTTCATGGAATTCTGATATGATTCTGATACATATTATTCCGAAGTTATATTATACTTATATTTTATATTTCGAATCAACCGTTTTGATGAGAAGAAAATGTAATTATTTTTTTTGGTCAATCAAAGCCATTGAGGAAGCCATCCTCAAACGACAGCTTGAAGCGAATTCATGCGACAGATATAACCAATTAAATTGTAGAATGATTAAAATGAGTAGTGAATATAACAGGAAGGTAGTAACATAATTATTTCAATATGCATAGCTTTCCAACTCATTTCATATAAATAGGCCAAGCCAATATGGCTCATTCAACAACGCATATATTGCGTTTTCCTATAGTTTTAGAACTTCCCTGCCACTAACAGCGTACGTATACATACCGGCAACTTTTTCTGTTACATATAAAAATCATTCTTTGTTGCCTACATTCACGGCGCAGCGGATGGTGCTGCGCCCTACATTCATCTCTTCACAATAAAACCGAATCGCTTGTAGGCAACGATGAACTTATTTCGCGCCGAGTGAATGTTTCAAATAATAATCTTATATAATTTTCTTCATGTTCATATAGACCCCCTATCAGAATAAATTTCGACTATTATAATCACATAAATATTCAAATTTATCAATTCTACTGAACACCTATTAATAGAGTTCCAAATTGCGTTGTTGATTACAAATACAAAACTGAATTGAAAAGAAACTAATTGGTGAAATAGTCAATAGTATTTGCAACTCACTCAGAATTTCGGTATTTCATAACTAGTAATAACTAGAAGGACCCGTCATGCAAAACATGACCGAACACAAATTGGAATATAATTCCAATAATATATAATATAATATATTCTTGTTATTTTTTTTAGTTTTGGTTCTATTATTATTCAGTCTGCTAATGTATCCATTGTTTTGTGGTTGCAGAGTCTCGTTCGGCAGCTCAAAGGGGTCCATGGTGGAGACCCTGATCTACGAGAGTCCACTGGCAGAAGAGCAAGAGACGAGTCCACTACTCGACACTTCCAGTCCGTTTTCCGTCACAGATTCAGAAACCTCAGAGTGAGTAGATTCGTTTTTTTTATCATATCGAAATTTGATACAACATCATTGTTCCTCAATTAAAGCAATGGATAAAAGATAGGATCTTCTGAAGGGGACACCACAAGGGCGATCTTACCACTCTAGTTGATGGTAATAATTATGTTACAGTTATTAATATATCAGTTGTTGGTAATGAGTTATTATATAGGTATTAGTTACGAATTAAACACAAGTTTCGATTGTAAAAGATAATAATTATATACTTTCATGCATAGTAAAACATGTTGCGACCCTAGAGGTCCGACAATTCAGCAACCCAAAATAAATGAACTTGAAAAGGGAGGCCAAACAGTCGAAACTTACTGTACATAGTTGCTTTATACCGAGAGATGAGACTGAAATTGAAAATATCAAAATGTATCATTTTAGGTTATGGCATAATATATATCTTGTATAACGCAACTCTACGTCGTCAATTCATAACCTTTCGCGCCGCAATAATAGACTCTCCTCGCTGAAGGGGGGTGCGCGCAGCAATTGACTCGTTTTGTACCGCTACGGAGCGCTACGTAGCTGTGCTAGCGGCCGCTAGTGAGGCGTGGCGAGATTTTCGGCACAATCTCTCTTTCCGTACCGAGTACAGTTCAGTTTCGCGCTCACATCTGCGAGAGTTAGTTTACGTCGCTAGTGTCATAATCGTCGAAGAACGTGTTTTTAATTACAAGTTATATATATTACCGTCAAATTCCACAGGTATGTGATGAATAATGGTAATAAGATAATACCATAATGCTGATGTCTTACGTTTCTCACGTACTACGCACATATTTGAGCAATGTAGTTTTAAATGATTTGAGATTAATGAAAGTGATGTGCATTTGGCTGAGGAATGCGGAGCCCAGCATGGATTTACTATTTTAATATCGCTTATATTGAAATATTGATTGACTGTGGACTTCAATTTATGTGGATATGATTTAATAACGCGTCTCGTAGATTGCGCAATAATAATATCGAATGATTACATTGTGTCAATTGAATAGTAACACGAGTATGCATGTTAGGCCTACTGCTCGTGAATGCAACATTCAAAATTCATGTTTTTATTAATTATGAAGTTTTAACTGTACTGAGACAGTTTAAACTCAGGCTAATTTATTTTATGAGCGACTCTTGATACATGTTGATTCTATTTTAGATGCTGTTGGCTTTTTAAATTAAATATTTATATAAATATATATATATATATATATATATATATATATATATATATATATATATATATATATATATATATATATATATATATATATACCGGTATATATTTATATTTATTTATATATATATATATATATATATATATATATATATATATATATATATATAATTATATAATATATGTGTAGGCCTTCCATATGTGCTCGCTATACGCATGTTGGTTCAAGATTGTTTCAATCGTGTCATTGCTCATATATACTTTCAACTTTAATCTAATTTTTGTTTATAGATTATCAGTACAAGTCAAAGGATAGGCCTTCTGGCAAAATAGTGGGCTTATCTTTATTGGTATAGTATAATAATACATTATGATTTAATGGAGGCCTACTTTCATATCTTTATATCCCTTTCTATTTTAAACTGCAAGTTCTGACGAGAATCGTGTATAAAACGTAATTACGTATACTAAAAAACAAAAACATGTGTTCGAAATTGATAATGGACAAGCAGAAAAGTAGAGCAGTCACTTTATATTACAGTCACGGTTGCCACTATAGATTATAAGTAAATATATACGATCTCATTTTATACTTCTCTGAATTTTGGACTTGAATATTCTAATATAATATATTTGGCGGGAAAATCTGTAATTGTACACTTTATTGGTATTTGTATTATTCTCGTCGGTGCCCTTGGCAACGGGTGGTTATAACTGTGTCAGTGCAAAGTACTGGGTGCGTTGCAAGTTGTGGCTGCCAGAGAATCGATTTTTCGGCTCTGCTATTATAGCAGACATGCTATAGCAAGGGAAAGAGGAGTGCTATCCTTTGATACGACCTGGACTTGAGGGTTGAATTGCCTATTGTATCAACAACCCCTCCCTCCCCCCTTCCACTGCCAACACACGCCGGCTAATGCCACTTGCTTTGCTAGAATGAAGTGTTTTCGGAAATGTTTTCATCACAATTGACGATTAGAATGTAATACCAGTAATGATATTGTAGTGATTGATAAAAACTTCGAAACTATTAAAATTATTTTTTTCATATCTACATGTTTTATCTCACGCCTACATTATTACCCGGTTGAAGTTGTTACTGACCTAGTATTATAATGTAGGCCTTAACAAAAATAAATTGTTCAGCACTTTTCAGTTGAGAACCAAGCTGTGTACTGCTCTGATAGAATTCCGTTTGAAGTAATTTATATGATTTAATAAATATGATCAAATTAGCTATTTTAATACTAAACCGTGCTTACGTTCGTGGCACCATGTAAAGTATAAAATGGGTAAGCTATGATGCGCTTTATGACTGATAGTGTAGGCCCTATATATTCTGTTGCCAAGGGTTTACATTCATCGTACATCGTACAGCCTAATGCTCAAAGAAAGAATCTATCTGCGTCGTAATTGGGAACTGTGCAAATAGCATAATTTACTTTAGAAATTAACCGGAAGAATTTGATTACTGAACTGGTAAACATGTACCAAAGGTATACCAACAAAATGAAATATGTAAATATATTGCAGATGACGGATATTCTCTTTATCTTTGAACATTTGAACTTTTCTGAAAGATATTCGATGTTGTTTTTAATCGCAAACCTTGTCGAACAAATCCTCTTTGGAAATAAATACTGTTGATGTTGGTACCACAATCGTCGATTCTCGCTTGAATCTGAAGACATGTATTTTATGTGAATGTCAGCTATAATAGGCCTAGGCTTTCGTGAAAGTGCATTGAGAATTTGTCTACACATAGGCTATTATAATATAAATAGATAGTTTCTTCACTCTTTCTTAATTGTTACTGTTTCAGGAGCTTTTTAAAATTCGTACAACTTATAGATTTTGAAACAAATGTCAGACCAATTTGTATCGATCTATTCAGCTATAGGCTTAAATACACTTGAAATCGTAAATTTTGTTGATACCTTCGTTTAGGCTTTGATATACGAGAATTGAGCAAATCAAAATTCGTTCTTCAGAGTAGAAAATGTAGTTTCGCGTGTAAGATACAAAGTAACTCATATGATACACGCAATGGTACATTCAAGAGTGGTGACACCTGTACTCTTTTATTTTGAAGTGACTAGATAAAATACAATACAAAGAGAAAATATACTATACATTCATTCAATACTGAACAGAAGAAGTTGCTCGATATTTTTTCCGAACAAATCTAATGCTTTTACCGGTGATGACCTATAGGTATACTCAACCACAAAACAGTAGGCCTACTTATAAGCCTGTCGGTGAATACGAGATGTTTTATCGCTAGATTCAGTGATGGGAAATCGATTTTTCTGTCTGTTTTCCTTTCTTCTCTGAATAATCGTGCGATAACGAAATATTCGAAATGTAGGCCTCTAGCCCAGCCCCACAGGAACGGTGTGTCGCGTGTCTGTTGGGGGGGCGTAAGTTTTATAGCTTCTCGAAATCATTTACCACGCGACACCTGTAACCCATAACACCTTTCCTGAACATTACCTTCTATCAAGTAATAGGGTGTAGTATTAGTATCTATATGCGGTGCACCAAATTGATATTTGTATCGAACCACTTAGTCTGGATATTCAAATTGAATAAAACTACAAATTGAGGTATTATATAAAGTAGAAAGATAATGATGGCCACAGATAAAAGTACGTGCGTATACCGCCAGCGATTTTTGGGGGGGTTGAAGATTCCTTATGGGACTTCAATTAACAATGGAACAAATTTTGTTCATGCTACACTATGTGGAATTACAATATTATCATCATTATTGATGAGCGTAGCGAAGTCTCCATCCCACTCTTATAGGGCTTTGTCTGTGTGTTTTTTTTTTTTTTTTTTGTTTGTTTGTTTTTTTGTTTGTAAGCACTCCACAGGTCGCAAGGGTTGACTGATCAACATGAAACTTTTTTTGTACACGCAAACTCATCCAACTTAGAACTGTATAGTTTTTGGGATGAATCGGTAGGATCGATTTTGAGAATCATCATCTCAAAGTTTCTAAAAACCCCATAAGATTTGGCTGGGCGGAAAATGTTGAAAAATAAAATCTCTCCAAATGGGATGAAATTTTCTCTAAATGTGTATACATGGATTTTACACATTATTACGATTTTTTAAGCAATTCTGATCAGTCGTTTTGGAGAAAAAAAATAAAATGACTGATAATATTCATAAAATATATCATAAAAATTATGACAGAATTAAGTTGTCGAGATTCACTGCTTTCTAGATTCAAGAGTTGACCAACAATGAAGTATTTTTTATATGCGTCAAGGTGTGTAGAATACCAGAGTCAATGAAGTGGCAAGAGTAGAACTTCTTTAACGACTTTTATAGCTTATTCAGATATCAAGGTGTGTAGAATACCAAAGTCGATAAAGTGGCAAGGGTAAAACTATTTCAAGGACTTTCATACCTTATTGAGATATCTCGCTCATCTTACAACGCATATTTCGCGTTTGACTAGTTATTATTATTTAAAAACATCGAAAACTTGACTTACTAAAGACATTGTATCCTAATGAAGCTAAAGGTGATAAGTTGGCATCGTTTAATCGGGCACCACAGGGGCAATATTATCCCCCCCCCCCCCCCCCGCGAGAAAGAAAAATATATATAGGTAGGCCTAGTAATAGATTATATATTTTTTCAAGTCCGAACAATTTTTCAGTCTCTTGTAGCATGACCTTTCTCCTAGACTTCATATAACTATTGAAAATCCCTCTGCTGGAAAAGTACTTGCGTTCGGCTATACAGTTTATGATGTCAGAAATGCTGGTAGTCTATAGGCCTGTTCGTAGTGACATCACATATTGTTGCAATAAGTGGCTAACAAAGTCACCCTGATTGATTGTGTTCTCTAACCACAACTTTTATTCAGATCACCAGGTAGTTTGTTTGCACCGATTTTTCTAGTTGCTATGTTAACCTGACAAACATCTCTATAGATAGACCTAGAATATTTTAATGGTTGCATTGTTGTGTGGATCGAGAGCAATATTAATTTAATAGACAAATACCAGGATATCCTATTTAGCTATTTTATGTTATTGAGCACGACCATTAAATAGGTCTACTTCTGTCTTCTTGCCTCTGGAAATGTAAATTGTTCTGTACACAGCGACCTATATACCACACATGCCGTAATCAGCCATTGTTGTCGCATTTGCGTTAGACTAGACATCAACAACTATGCTTTTATAGTACACAAAGTAGGCCTGTGTGTCAATATGTAATGCCTCACAAGTTAACAACGCGTAGCATCTAGCAGTTCAAAACGAAATAAAATAAAATAAATGAAAATGCAAAATGACATGCGAGTGTTTAATTGGTATTATTACTACATATGTAATTAAAAATATATGAAAAACGGTACATGTAGCTCAGTGCTAATGCGATTGCTCCATGTGACCCGCAAGATTAGGGTGAATCGGAGCTTGGTTCGATCCCCGCCACCGTTTTCTCGTGGTTTCCCTCTGCATCCCATATAGGCTATTCCGGGATACTTCGTGTAGTTCCTGCAATATAGGCCACGACCTCTTCACACCACCTTCCCATACCTAAGAAACCTTCGTCTCATTTAATCATTCATTCGAACCAATATACCTTTTTCTACCCAGTGCGGCGTTGAACCCAATATGAATCAATAAATGAATACATGAAAATTAAATGAATGGATTCATTCGTGTCTTGAAAACTCGACCGATATGTATTCGCGAGGGACGAGGGCTAGAACCACCTGTGCGCTACTGATGTGGGGTAGGGGAGACGGTCGATCGGATCCCTCATCTCCCTTCGACACAACTACATTATCACTTTCATCTGGTGATAGTGAAATATAATTGCAAATAAATAAAAAGTGATAGCTAGAAATTACCGAATGGTACGTGATTTGCTTTCGAGCCCGACTATAGTATGATGTCATCCACGCTGCCGGCCGGCAAGAATGATATTTACATGATCACATGGGCCCTGGTTACTGGTTTGGCATGTGACCGTGGCCTGTGGTATAGCAGAGATGGATCGCCCGAAGGAATTTCAATACTGTGTGCAATGGATGCATGCCTAACATAACAGCTACACGGCAACTGTTCTAGGTCGGCCGGTTCGGGACGATTCGGATCAGTGGGGATGACTAACCATTTTATTTATAGCGTTGCAATAGGTGATACTAACAAGGGCTTTCGAAACGTGGCCAAACGAGAAGACTATAACCTCTATTCTATCGACCATCGTACATCTGCAGACGTTGTTGTTGGGCGAACATTAAATTAAAATGAATCAACGCAATCGAGGTAGCCTAACCTAACAAACATGTTTTTCTAAAAGACGTGAGACGAGTGGTCGAGTTGCTAGCACACTGAACCGTTATTCAGGAGGCCGCGGTGTGGTTCTCGCCGTGGTCGATCATCCTGACGTAGGGTTTTCGTGGTTCCCTCTGTCGTTCAGGTTGATAGTAGGATGGTTCCGTAACGACAGTCCACGACGACTCCAATCTATACAAAAACACATGATGAAATGAAAATTTCTTCTCACCATTTCATATTCATCAAACGCAAGTAGATCTTGCTCACTATAGTGCGACGTTTAACCTCCCCCCCCCACAAAAAACAAACAAACATGAAATCTTGAGATTGTAATATCACGACAACACTATACCGGTATGCTGAAGGTGACGTAAATGGGACGTCACTGTCGAGACTTGACCACGGTTTATGGGACTGTTTTTTTTTCAGCTACCGACATTGAAATTGATTGTTATTAAACTTCGAAAAAAATGATTCTGGATATTAGCTCTCTGTAATCCTCAATTTTGAAGTAACTTTGGCGTTACTATTATAGTGTAGTGTTGTCACCCCTGAGTTACGTGTACTTCCGGTCGGATGCGTTGCCACTTCGAGGTACGCGTGCTGTATGTCGTGTTGATTGTTGATGGACTCGTCACAGGTGTAGAGTGGAAGACAGCATCCAATCATGATGAAAGTGATGCAAGGTTCGGCACTCCAATCGTTTGAACCACGAGACGGTCGATTGAAACCATCAATACCATACCTAGGCCTACTCTGTTACAGGGCCGTGTCGAGACATTTTGGCTTCCTCCCCCTTCCATTTACTAACAAGCAATTCACAATTTTTTGACTCTTCATTGAGGAGTCGACATTCAACAATGCGAATTATATAAAATCAAATACAATTCTTTTTGCATTAATACAACTATACAATAATGTATTCTTCAATTTCCGATGGGCTGGTGAAAATTTGGTGCCCCACATATTTAGCCCATGCCTTGATACGGCCGTGCTCTTTCATATATTTTGGAAAAAAAACTCGAGGAATATTTTTGTAAATTAGAGCTTGTACGATAATTGGTACGACCAGTAGGACAGTAGCACGAGCAGACTATATAGCCGTTACGACCATACGATTGCCATATCATTACCTGTTTGCCAATATCGACCAGCTGAATGGAGAGCGAAAAGATACTACTTCAGAAAATTGCCATGTAGGGCAACTCTTTGAGTTTTCACTGCTCGCTTTTACTTTTTCTTTCCAACAATCTGTTTCAAGTTCCAACTGCACATATCGATATATATATATATATATATATATATATATAAGCTCGCATATCAACATGTTTCAATAGCCGTGATATAGCCGGTAGCTGGAATCTCGGCTGGCCATAAATCGATTACGTTTTATGTTACAAAGTACACGTTATTCTACAAGTGCACGATAAGAACCAACAAGACAGAATGGAACGGGAAAAGTCCACGCGGTCTGTGCCGCAAATCAATTACGTCACTGGAGGCTTGGAGAAAATCGAAACAAGAACAATTAAAAAAAAAAAAGAGAAAATGTTATTCTTGAAAAGTACTAGGAAATCAATTCAGTCGAAGAGGCGAATTTGTAATTAACTCTCTTCATCACCAAACTGAAATACATGTTATCAGGAAGCGATGAACATATTTTAATATAGGGTGTGTCTTTTGGACTTTTTACCACCAATTAGAGATTCTTGATGTTACAAACGTTACTCGAAAGAGAAACGTATGAAATACGTAAGTAAGTTCTGCACAATGTAACGCATCACTTAAATACGCCAATCAGTACAGTGCGTTGTTCAACCCTATATGTATATATTAGGTATATATGAAAACTGTTACGTGAATAGTTACTGTTAAAAGTTACTTTCTCAACACGGACGTGAATAGGTGTACTAGAGGTATCGGTTCTCGATCCGACTCTATTCAGTAATTTTGTTAATTATAATTCCACGCCCTGCGATCGTGGGGGTGACGGGGAATGTTTAGGTTTGCTTGACCCAATTCACTCGCCGCACGCCACAATGTTTGCTGACTTGGTGATTGACCCGAATACGTCTATCGGGACTCCGATTTGTCTGGATAGGATCGTAAAATCACGGTCCTTACCTTCGATAGGTCGATATAAACCAGAGGTCTGGTTTATATGGGTCTAGAAATAATCCATGATTGCGTTGATTTTTTTAATTATAATTCTATGACATAGTTTCAACATTGCTTCATGGTTTCGAGTGTATCAGAAAAAAATGAAAGCTGTAAGTTCCGAACGAATGTCTCCCAGCTGTGCTACATCACATTCGCGCGGGTGGTTCGAGCCTTCATCTCGCGAGGATCTCTTGGAAGAGCAGTGTTCTCCTATTTTGAATGAACTATAAACCTTCTCTCAGACTCACTTCAAACTTTTAACAGTATGTGCACGTGATCAAATTGCTTGATATATCTGGATAAGTAAAAGTATGTACGGTAGATTATTAATCATGTATAGAGAGGGACGTCTGTTATATTTTTCATTTTTTGTTTCTTGATTTTCTGTTTTGAAGTTAACATCGTCACGCAACATCACGTTTCAAACCCCTTGCAGAACAAATTATTATATGTTTGCATATCGCCCTTGTGGCGCCCCGTTCAAACGATCCCATCTTTCATGCATTGCCTTGATTGAGGAATAATGATTTTGTATCAAGTTGCGATGTTATTAAAAAAAAAATATATATATATACCTATATATATATATATATATATATATATATATATATATATATATATATATATATATATATATATATATATATATATAAATATATACATATATATATATATATATATATATATATATATATATATATATATATATATATATATATACATATATATATATATATATATATATATATATATATATATATATATATATATATATATATATATATATATATAATATATATATATATATATATATATATATTTATCACAAAGTTCTCTTGCGTTGGCTTCGTTTAGCAAAATTTGTCAAATTGCCATTTGTCAATTTTAACAACTATGGTTGTATCCACGAAGGAAGCTGTCTTACCGAGTTGATGATTGTGTAAACTGTGGTTTATTTAACAATCTCTCGTTACATACGTCATGATTCAACTTGCGGTATTGAAAGATGTAGTTCAATTTCTTATCGTAAACTTTGTCCTGAAAATGTCTATTTACATAACACAGGCGCTAAATGACCTCGCTGTCGATGCGCCTTGAAACCCTAATATTCATTCAAAATATCACAGGAATACAAAATGCACCCCTAATGGTGTTTGTGTTTGTAGATTACTTTTTTCTCTCGTGGATGCAAGATGGTGTATATCTCTTTGACATAATGATCTGTTATGAAAAAATGAAACAAGTGTCATTTTTTGAAGTAACAAGACCTGCAACATCGTCGGTTTACAATACGTCTAGTGAAAATCGTTTGTCCTGATCTCTCATTGATACGACTGGATGCATAAAATGCTGACAACCTCGTATAGAACTTGATCTCTTCAGCATGGTCGGTTGTGGACTCGACTCGCGGATAAGGCACGTTCATTAATGAAGTGAACGTGATCTCCATCGTTCGTTCCCCCTCCCCCTAATAACCGACCTGTTAGTGGGGTCATTTCTTTTATATTAGGCTTTGAAGACGCACTCTAATGATAACTAAGATCTATTGGCGTCGAATGAATGATTGATGAGATGATGAGATAAAGGTTTCTTAGGTATTGGAAGGATAGTGGGAAGGAGGCGGTCGTGGCCTATATTGTATAGGAACCATCTCGGCATTGGCCTAGACTACAGAGAGAAACCACGAAAAAAACCTGTAAAGATGGACGGTGGCGGAAATCGAGCCGGGTCCGATATGCCCCTTCAACTCCCTGATCACATGAAGCGAGTGCGTTAACCACTCAGTTACATGTGCCGGTGTTGCCATCATTACGTATGAGTGATGTAGTTTATAACTCTATTTTTTATTTTATTTAATCCAAAGATTTGTACATGGCACAAATATAGGAAGTATAAAAACTAACAACTAGATATAAAAATTAGTAGATAAAAGAATGGATTGAAAAAAAGACAGAATGATATATATATATATAGTAGTGCAATGATGGTCTAATGAGATTTTGAAGTTAGGAATTCGTTGAGGTCATAGAAGGGGTTCTGAAGTAGGAAATATTTAAGTTTGTATTTGAAAGATGAGAGTTTGGTGAGGCTAGTTATATGGGCAGGTAGTTTATTGTAAATGGTTGTGCAAAGATGGAGAGGGCTGTGTCTGAAAAAAGCGAAGTGAGAAGTGCCAGTACGTATTTAAAATAATCTTGTGGCGTTTTCAAATATGAGCTGTGGATTATATACATTCACGTAATATATTATAAATTGGGTTAAATTAGATGAGCATTATCATAGATACCTTCATGTGACTCATGTGGCACTTTCTCAGTGCGTTTTGCCTGTGTGCGCTCTGCACAGGTCGAGCGGGGGAGGGGGCGTTATACAACGGGCAAATTTGGTGTACACCTGATTTCAGATTTGATTTCAAGGGATTTCAGAGTTTTCAAGGGATTTCAAGAGATTTCATGGAAATTGTATTCCGAATTTCAGAAGTTGTTAACGGCCCTCTGTCGAATGGTTCAAATAATCGCTTCAAAATCGGTAGGACCATGCACTTTTGAGAAAAACTGTTACTAAATTTTGAAAAATCTCTTTGAGATTAGCCCAGTGAAAAATAATTGAAAACCATAAAAAAATTGATCATATTTATAGATTTTAGATCTCATTCATAGCCTTATTCGGGGAACAATGATTTTGTAGCAAGTTTCGATGTTATTAAAAAAAATATATATATATTTATAGCGCATGCATATTATTACCATTGTTTAAAAATTTCAACGTTCTGAAGAAAAATATCTAGATTCATTCGTTCTAGTTTTAATATTGATTGCAATGATCAACAAAGTAAAATCAATTGGAAGCTGCACGAGGGCCTAGTTACAAAACCACGGTGTGAAGATTACGATCACATCACATACAAATCTCTCGGCATCGCACATTGCATTATGCTGCCTGTCTACTTCATAATTATATCCCATCACGTCTTGTTAGCTATATAGGAGTGTGCCGTTGACTTGCTGCAAGCGAGGACGGAATGTGCCGGATCGGGTATAGGCGACGACCATACACAGGCTTGTCAATTACGCCATGATGACGGAGAAAACGCTGTCTCACTCGGATCATCACTCAACGGGAATAATGCGATGAAATGGTAGACTATATTTCCAGGACGTCCATGTGAAAATCTGATTTAGCAAATGGAATAATTTGACGTGGTCCGTCAATCATATAACCGGAGATGTGACGAGGGATTACAGTAAAAATGTGTGCACTCATTTGGCGATGAAACATTTGACAATATCGATCGTTTTGATCGTCGTGTAGGGTCATACAGCCGAGTCATTTATGTTTTTACAAATGAAGTTATAAATTGGTATGCATATATAAAATTAAAATTGGTATATTGTCACATAGGGTATACATAATACATATATTGACATATATATAATATATTGGTATATTTTTGGTTATACACATAGTGGTGGGCCTTCATATTGGCGTATATATTATACATAGAGTATTCCAGATCTGTGTGTGTGTCGGTGTAAGCGTTCGTAACACGTTGATGGGGACTATGGCTGGAGAGCAAGGGGGAGAGGAAGGAGATGGTGGAGAGGAGGGGAAGAAAGAGGGGCGGTTGGAGGGGAGAGGGGGCGTTACCAACTTGGCTATTTGTTGGAGTGATAGTACGTCTACGTCATTGCGTCAACACGGCAGACTGGCTGGTGACGTGTTAAAATGATCACGCGTAAAAGTGCAGGGCAGTGGTGAATTGACGTGTTCATGTTTGAAACATGAGGGGTCTGGCTAGTGGTATGATAGGCATAAATATATATAGGCCCGTGATAAAATCAACTTTAAAATTTTCAACTTTTCATATTTAATTTTCAAATCGAAATTGTAATTAAATTGACATTCCAATTAATTCACCAGTCAATTTTAAAGTCAGTTTGCAACAAATTATGATTTAATTTCAGTTGGCAACTTTTCTCTCCCTCGAGAATGTAGCTATAGACCCATGGCATTGTGACCGCATTTGATTAATAAATGAACGCCATTTTACCTCGGTAGTATATGTAGGACCGGCACAGTAGCTGAGTGGTTAGCGCACTTGCTTCGTGTGACCCGGGAGGTGAAGGAACATATCGGACCCGGTTCGATCCCCGCCACCGTCCATCTTTACATGGGTTTTTCGTGGTTTCCCTCTGTAGTCTAGACTAATGCCGGGATGGTTCCCACAATATAGGCCACGACCGCTTCCTTCCCACTATCCTTCCCATTACCCATAAAATCTTCATCTCATCATTCCATCATCTCATTAATCATTCATCCGACGCCAATAGATCTCAGTCATCATTACAGTGCGTCGTTATACCCAATAAAAAAAAAAAGTATATGTAGGTACCCAATATTGCACAATTATTTCCTTCATTATCTTATTATATCGTTATAAAGAATTTCGAATGAAAATGCTTTTGGCTAGGGCATTTCATTATTACTGTTATCGTGTATGTCTATAGGCACGTGACTTCCTTTCTAGTGTTCGACGTACGAATAGGCAATTTAAAACCAATCGGCTGTTTTTCAAAACGTAGTACGTTGTGTCTTGGAAACGGAAATGTTATTGTTTATATAATCGGTAAGACAAACTTGGGAGTAAGTGAATAAATGCGAGGTCATAGAGTTGGAAGTACCATAGAGAAGTAGTAATTTTTTGGCCTTTTGGAGAAGTTTTGGCCTACTGTTATAGGTGAACGCTGTAGATCTGCACGCTAGTGTAATGAATTTTTCTCCCCAATGGTTAACGACCTCACTATATGGGGATACGAATGAGCGCGTGATGATGAAACGATGAAGTCAGCAGTGAAAGGATCGTTCACAAAAATCCATACCTTATGCGGGACTCGAACCCCACACCTGATTTGACGTTAGTATAATGAGCGAACGATGATTGAGAGTTGAGACTATATATGTGCAGTCTACCAGCTCTTAAGGTCTACAACCTTGTTGCTAGGTGGCTCTTATTAAGTTTCTTGAAAATTAAAGACAACAATAATTGCAGTAACAATCTTTGTTGCAAAGATAGAACTTACACCATGTCATCCATAGTCAACTTTCACCTGATATACCGCCAAAACAAGTATATTTTATCGATTGAACTCGTCAAAATTACTGCATTTATCAATTAAAATTGGCCCTTTTGGCAATAAAGGCTTAGGGTTTTATTTGAATCGAATTACGATTGAAGATGATCGGGTCTATAATAAATTAATTCAGCTGTTCATGTTTTAAATGTCCGAAGTTAAAATATATGTTTTAGTAATTACTCATTTACGATACAGCTGTAAAAAGGTATCAAAAATAGATTTTGAATCCAAAACATAGAAATATATAGTTAATTCTTTTGTTTCTATAAATAATGCCATCCACTCGGGTTTGTGTTTATCAGGAAATAACATTTTTTTTCATCACGCAGGTTATATATAAAAGCTAGAATAGTGGAGATAAAACACACCATCATACTGACTTTGTAATTGGAGAAGACAACTTGAGAGATATTGTTGTTATTCGCTCATCACAACAAATGTGTGCCATCCCTTGAAGATAGTGTACACTAAAAGAAATGAGACATGATGAACACCACTTTGGTATATTTACGTGCAATTTGCGAGCACTCACTTTTTATGATTTGGACTGGTAATTTATTGGTGTTATATGTGAAGTGGATCGGTCACTGGCTCAGCATTCGTACATGTGAATTATCACAATAGTTCTCGAAATACTCACCTGCAGTTGTTTCCGTGTTGACAGGAATGAATATTGATTTTACTATTCAACTAGTGCACGGTTGCGGTCACATGAAGTGGTCGATCAAGCATTAAAACATTTGCTTATACGTACTAAAACCAGGAGGCAGTATGCATACGCACTTCACGCCTAGTCTGTTGAAAAATTGAAAAATTAGCGATTAAATGTGCGTAGATTTTGGTTGAATTTTAATTTTAATTTCAGATTAAACCATTTTACGTCACCGCGAGTGTACGTACACTTACGGTCACTTGATGTTTTCAATGAATATGATATATTCATTTTCATTCATACCTTTAGATGAGTATATATTTTACAACATTTTGTGTTGTGAGTAAATGAATGAGACGAATGAATGAAATGAATGAAAATTAATACCCTAATAGTCGGCCAGTTCTTTAAGTGTGTCTGGAACGCCTGTGAAGTGAGGAACCGTTGACAGGATCATCATCACGTCTCTTCAATTATTGTGTCGAGTCGGCTACCTCCGACAACGCGCCTCAATCTGACCTTATGTTGGCCTTGATCTTAATGACCCAACGATTAGTTGCATCCCCTTCTTATATATATCCGGTCATGTTTTACATGAGGGGTCCCTCTATTTATCTACAGTTATAAAAATGATATGAAAATTGCAAGAATTATTTACGTATAAGATTGAAGATGGGAAAGTTATCTTTACATATGAGATGAACGAAAGTCGAAAGATGGGCATCTAGGTGTAGGATAAAATATAAAATAATATCTAGCCAAAATGAAAGATGAGAGAATTATCTACTTCATTTTATCTAGATAAATCATCTAATTGAAATCACAACAATGAGTATATGTATTCATTGAACCACATCGTTAACTTCTTCCATGTCTTCTTGTTTGTCGATGCAACAATAACATTTCCCCGTTGCACATTTCCGTGGCCGCAGTAGAAGAGAAACGTTCGTGCAAGTCATTCGAATCCGCGTCGGGGCATGCGATTGTCGTGACTTCGCTATCCACGTCTCGAATCATATTATCTGAATTGTCTGGTCATTTTAGACGTTGAAATTATTGTAGCTGTTTCTATAATCTCACCTGTTTCCAGTTCATTGACATCGTTTTATTTTAATATAATGGCATCGCGATACCGTATATTATACTGATGTATCTTCACATGGACTGGAATTATGGTCAACGAACGTCTCAAGTTTCGCATAACTTACTGTCACGGTTCATTTGCATTATGTTAGTTTGGCCAGCTAGACTTATACCTGGCACTATTGAATTCATGTTATACATCATATTGATGTCAATGAAAAATTGATACGAAAATTGTTGTCTTACCAATTCAGGCTAAGTAATGGTGATGAACTTGAACCTTCTTTCATCGGGCACCCCGAGCGAAATTATATTGCCATCTCAAACCTTAAATCAAACGTCAAATGTCACTGCAGTCCATCATTCAGGAGACCGAGGTTCGATTCCCGCCATGGTCGACCGTCCTGACTCCTGACAGATGTTTTTCGTGGTTTCCCTGATACTGGATAGTTCCACTACGGGGTATTGTGCCGGTTCACCCAGGAATGAGGCTCCAGTTGAATTTTAACATTGCTTGGCATGTCTCTTATAGTATTGCATAGCCTATGTGCCAGGTGCCTATAGTGTAGGCAATATACTTACAAAATAGCCTTGATTTGTTCATATTTCACCTCGTTGTCTGAATTTACCTCGCTTGAATGTCAGGATTTTATCATTTTGAAAGTTTCGTGAATTTTTTGAAATTTAAAGTCAATATTTTTTGTACATCATAACTCATCAGTGAGGCATATATTCTTGGTTATTTTCAGGCCCACACATTTCTGTGTACCTGTACACAATTTGATGTAGACCTTCTATAGACTTTTCTAACAAGGTAGGGTCTATATGTATCGTACTACAGGTGTACGAACAATGTGCCAAGTAAAAGTGAGGTTATGTTTGACAGGTCGTGTTTCTTTGTCGTCATGCTCGATGACAGTAAGCTGATGTTCGAATGGAATATAATTTATTCCAGCTTTATCAGCTGGTACTACTACATCGAGGGGTAAACAACTAGTAAATTTGGTCAACACCTGATTTCAGATTTCAAGGGATTTCCGTTTCACGGGATTTCAGGAAGATTTTATGACAAGTGTACACAAGATTTTAGGAGTTGTTAACCCCTCATACTACATCAAGTGTTACAATAGCTCAGCAGTGATACTATGACAAAATATATAAATTAAATACATTTCGAAAATTTTCCCAATAATAAATAGTTCCAAATTTCGAAAATTTCGTGATCTTTTAATATAGAGATGAGTTTCTGTCAGCATCAAGACGTGTTTTTTTCTGTTTCAGATCTAAGAAAGTGCGAGTGACTTTCTTCGAATCGGAGAAGCCCCTGGTGTTGCCCTCGCCCGACTCTGGCGACGAGTTCCTATTGGATGTACCCTCTGACGCTCTAAGCATGACGTCACAGAGCCCGGTGCACGACGAGCATGCACCCAATTACAACCGACAAACTAGGTCAGTATATCCAGCCCATATACACTGCTCGTTTCGTGCTGATTAGTGGCCGGTGCATGGCGGATTTAACGGTCAGCTGCGACCAGGGAATTCCCCCCCCCAGACACCCCTTTCCATCGTTATCTCGCAGGAATTGAAAATAAAATGAATCTTGTTATCAGCCGATTCGTATTTCCAATTTCTTCTTTTGGGTTGGAATTGTTTTCTTGTATGTCCGCGCTTATTGTATCTGACTCTCAATTGTAGTTGGCGTATACCGGAGAGTGGTTGGAAGTGACTTCAAAGTGGCTGAGTGGGCTTGGTCTTCGTATGTTGTGTCCTTCATGTTAGTGCTAGTATTGGGCTGGGGATGGTATCATATACATTTTGCCCAGGTGTCAAGTCTTAATCATTTCCTATATTCACACCCACATATACGTAATAAGACGCGATGTTTTGAGCAATTCAACGTGAAACAATTCAGCCACGCTGTAACAGTCATTGCCATTGCCGTCATCTTGATTCCAAATTTCAGTTTTCATAAGCACATTTCAACATTAAACTCGAGCCCCATGTATAGTGAATGTAAAATGTATAAGCAAGTGCTCATCGGGGGGGCATTCATGTACGTCTAGCAAAGATGCTAGCGGTCGCAACTTGCGATCATCGAAAACCACCCCGCAAAGTTGATGGCAAATTGCCGCCATGACAGTAGTTAAACAGGTTTCATGCCTTGCTAGAGCTTGCTAGGTGTACATGAATGCCCCTCCTGCAGAGTCCAGACCTCCATGTGACTGGGAGATGTGGGTATATTGGGGATCGGTTCGAACCCCGCCACCATCCATTCTTACGGAGTTCTTTTCGTGGTCAATAAGGGGAATGCAGGAACGGTACCTATACCGAGTACCAAGCACCAGGTATAGACTCCCTGTTTTGCTCAGTCAGCTACGGCACCGCTTTATAGTCACCGTTGAGCGTGGATTCGAGTCCCGCATAAGGCATGGGTTTTTAAAAACGTTATTTCACTCATCATCACTCCATAGTTTCATTATCACCTTCTCATTTGTATACACCCGTATAACCTAACTGTTGGTGGGATCGTTAAGCAAACAAATCATCATTAATATAATAGAATGTAGACCTAAGAATTATCAATTTTAGTTATACTATTCTTATAAGGCCTACAATTTGTATTAGTGTTTTCCGGTGCCAGCCACCCATGCGTGCATGAACTCTTGCCCGTGAGGGGTGCGTGTTCCCCGTCACTTTGACCCAGTCCGCGTCTCGATTACAGTGATACCAGCACAAAGTTGAGAAATAACTTTAGAATGATATAGCTCTCGGTCGTTCGAGTGTTGCAAGTTTTGAGGAATTGAAGATCAGAGATCAAGAATGTTAATGTAACGCACGTTGGGAGGTTGGTAGCGGCAGCTTGGATATAGTAGAAACCCAGTGGCATACAAATTAGCATAGCAATCGAACGTCTCTTTCGAATTGTAAAAATGTTTCAAGTGATAGACGAAGAGGCTTACAAAAGCTGAGGATGGTCGATACTCGGGAGACTGTGGGTTTGAATCCGTGCTACGTCGAATGAAGCAAATCGAACTATTCATCTCCGAAATAATCTGATCAGACAAAAAACACATATACACTTTTAGGTTCATCATTATTGTATTTCTGAATGTGAGTACATTTTATTTCTCGTGAGTAATCTATTCAAAACGTTTGGGCTTAACCCAAAACCGTATAAAAAATGTCATGTTGATTTTGTCATTTTTCAATTTGACATGCACCTCTCATGGGCATGCTATCAACTGCCTCTCAAACAACTGTCTCTCAGACCATACTGCCTCTCATTTCTACTGTCTCTAGAAAAAACTGTATCTCAGAACAACTGTCTCTCAAAAAATCTGTCTCTGAAACGAAGTGAACTTCTCCGTGATTTCTGCACAGAGTGTGAAAATTGGGGTGGGAGCTTCTCCTACCAGTATGCAAATGATTATACTATTCATCTCGAAAATACACACAGTTGCAATGTCCCGGTTTTCTATGACATTTCGGTTTTTCAGGATTTCCAAAAACAAAATCCGCGTAATCTTGATACTTTTTTTTTCAAAGTCATTTAACATTGCTCTTATGAAGATGCAGTTGTTCTGAGAGGCAGTTTTTCTGAGAGGCAGTTGTTCGAGATTTCTTCGTTTTTTTTTTCAAAGTCTTTTAACATTGCTCTTATGAAGATGCAGTTGTTCTGAGAGGCAGTTTTTCTGAGAGGCAGTTGTTCGAGATTTCTTCGTTTTTTTTTTAAAGTCTTTTAACATTGCTCTTATGAAGATGCAGTTGTTCTGAGAGGCAGTTTTTCTGAGAGGCAGTTGTTCGAGATTTCTTCGTTTTTTTTTTCAAAGTCTTTTAACATTGCTCTTATGAAGATGCAGTTGTTCTGAGAGGCAGTTTTTCTGAGAGGCAGTTGTTCGAGATTTCTTCGTTTTTTTTTTAAAGTCTTTTAACATTGCTCTTATGAAGATGCAGTTGTTTCAAGAGGCAGTTTTTCTGAGAGGCAGTTGTTCGAGATTTCTTCGTTTTTTTTTTAAAGTCTTTTAACATTGCTCTTATGAAGATGCAGTTGTTCTGAGAGGCAGTTTTTCTGAGAGGCAGTTGTTCGAGATTTCTTCGTTTTTTTTTTCAAAGTCTTTTAACATTGCTCTTATGAAGATGCAGTTGTTCTGAGAGGCAGTTTTTCTGAGAGGCAGTTGTTCGAGATTTCTTCGTTTTTTTTTTAAAGTCTTTTAACATTGCTCTTATGAAGATGCAGTTGTTTCAAGAGGCAGTTTTTCTGAGAGACAGTTGTTCGAGATTTGTTCGTTTTTTTTTTAAAGTTATTTAACATTGCTCTTATGAAGATGCAGTTGTTCTGAGAGGCAGTTGTTTTGAGAGACAAATGTTCGAGATTTCTTCGTTTTTTTTTCAAAGTTATTTAACATTGCTCTTATGAAGATGCAGTTGTTCTGAGAGGCAGTTTTTCTGAGAGACAGTTGTTCGAGATTTCTTCGTTTAACTGTCTCTCAGAAAAACTGCCTCTCAGAACAACTGCATCTTCATAAGAGCAATGTTAAAAGACTTTAAAAAAAAAAAACGAAGAAATCTCGAACAACTGCCTCTCAGAAAAACTGCCTCTCAGAACAACTGCATCTTCATAAGAGCAATGTTAAATGACTTTGAAAAAAAAAGTATCAAGATTACGCGGATTTTGTTTTTGGAAATCCTGAAAAACCGAAATGTCATAGAAAACCGGGACATTGCAACTGTGTGTATTTTCGAGATGAATAGTATAATCATTTGCATACTGGTAGGAGAAGCTCCCACCCCAATTTTCACACTCTGTGCAGAAATCACGGAGAAGTTCACTTCGTTTGAGAGACAGATTTTTTGAGAGACAGTTGTTCTGAGATACAGTTTTTTCTAGAGACAGTAGAAATGAGAGGCAGTATGGTCTGAGAGACAGTTGTTTGAGAGGCAGTTGATGCTATACCCCTCTCATGCATGCTTTTATCAATTCAGCGCCCTCGTGACTCATTGAACCAAGACACTGCTTTAGAACCGAAATCGGGCTTGCGTGCGTGTGTCGAGCCTCGCAAAGACATGAATTTTGTAAACAGCATTCATCTACCATACAATCATTCTCCAATTAACCTATAGCTGTTGGTAGAATATACACAATACACAATTGATTATAATCTGCAATTCCTCAATTCAGTCGCCAGCGTAGTTTCCCAGCATTTTTATCATCACTTATTGAAGCGTAAATCACATATTTACACGTATGGATTTACATATCGTCTTGTAGTTTATTAATGAACATTTGATGAACCTAATTCGTGTATCTGCAATGACGTAGACGTTGTTGGTACATGCGTGTAAACAGCATTGTGGAGAGGCTCATTGCTAGTCGACTGCTATCAGTTTGGAATATTCCTCGAACTCTGTGTGGTTGGGGAAGGGGGGGAGGAGTGATTGATCGATGTCGCTAACCAATTTGTTTGTATTCATCGTGCTTGGCCCGAGAACACACCCAAGATCGATCTGGTTTGGATGTGAGTGGAAATCAGTAGGATAGCTGTGTAGACGAAGATACTATCAAGACACTCCACGCTTCTATGACAGAACAAACTTAAAACTCCATGTCCCACCTGCATTCTTCTAGCATGTCTGCAATTAGTAGCCCATATCTTTTTTTTCTCAATGCTGCTTAACAACCCCATCAACAGCTGGGTTATACGGGGGTACGAATGAGCTGGTGATAATGAAATGATGAAGTGGTTATAGGTGAAAGGACGCTTACAAAAACCCATGCCTTATGCGGGACTCGAACCCACGCCCAACGGTGACTTCAGTTTCTACCGCTAGCGATAGTTGACTGAGCCACCAGAGAGCGCGACAAACGCTAATCCAACACGGTTTTCGCGCCCTTCATACCGTTCAATCGAGAGGGCTGTTAGAACTGTAGTGAAATTCAAATATCCAATAGGGGTATCTTCAAATGACCACAAACGATATAGAACCAACTGGCCGACTGGTGAAGCCACGC
Organism: Brachyptera risi; assembly: GCA_964007535.1. Taxonomy (NCBI): domain Eukaryota; kingdom Metazoa; phylum Arthropoda; class Insecta; order Plecoptera; family Taeniopterygidae; genus Brachyptera; species Brachyptera risi. The sequence continues at coordinate 21,670,090 of OZ023334.1, forward strand.
CTATTTCGAGTCAACAATTGTATCAACATTAAAATCTTTATAATATGGAACATCGTTTCCCAATTAAGGCTAAATAAAGTGAGGAAGCGATTTCTTGTTTTTTTACGATCCAGGAGGCGGTTTATCAACAAATAAATTAATATGTGTGTTTACTGTTTTTGTTTCAAATTAACAACAATGAATTTTGACACTAGGACCGTACTGCGACCATGCGTCAAATGCTGCTATCTTCCACTTTTAAACTATGTCTCTTGGGTAACGTTTAATAAAGTCACTTAATCAATAAAAATGTAATGAATGATACTGATGTTTAATTATATCACTGCATATACTAATTAAAGGTATCTAATTCCGTGAAATCATAAATCAGTGAGTATCTATGCATGTGCTCCAGCCACTGCTACAGCGATACCTCTGTTGGTTTAGTTGTATAAGAATGTGGGAAGTGGCCAAATAATTCCAAGGAATGATAATAATATGTCGCCATGTCGAGTTTTTTGAAGTGGAATGTGGATAATTGGGATACAGCTATATTTTACATTCGTTGGATTGATCACTCAACAGGTATAAAACACATAAAGAATGTTTTTGGATTTGACTCGACTATAATCTGAGAAGGCCAGGTCAGATGAAAAATAAAAACTGAGACGAGACTCTGAACCGTCATTCGGGAGACCTGGGTTCGATTCCCGCCATGGTCGACCATCCTGACAGGGTTTTTTCGTGGTTTTCGTCTGTCATTCAGGTCAATACTGGGATGGTTCCTTGAAAACAGGCCACGACCGACTGCTCCCCACTATTCAAAAACACCTAATAAAATGATCTTTGATCTCATCATCCCACCAATTCATATATCATTCACGAACGCCAATAGATCATAGTCATCAGTACAGTGCGTCGTTAAACCCAGTATAAATAAATCAATAAATAAGATGAAAGTCAAATAACAAAGGTCAACAACTCTCAATTATTATAGCAATAATAGTCTTGACCCCAGTATACTTGTATATCCACGAGAGAGATGAAGGTTCCAACCGACCGTCTCACCGCTCTCACGCCACTAGCGCGCGGGTGGTTCAAACCTTCATCTCGTATGGGTACAATTGTATAGTACGTTGTATAAATTTCATGTATTATAAATCTTCTTGCTATTCGCTTGTTCCTGCCAGAATTATTAAATGTCAGACGACTTGACATTTGCAATCTCTTGACGATTAAGAGTTAAATTGTGTATAATTTACTAAACACACAGGATCTTTGTCGCAGTAGGCTATATACACTCAGCTGAGCCGTGCAAGGAGGAAATCGATCGCCGTGTAATTTTCACCTTCCACCCTCTCCTCTCCACACCATCTCATCAAAACGAACCCTCCCTACCCACCCCCTACTGTGACCTATCCAGGTCGTCAAATGTGACCGAATGACCTTGTTGCTATGCAGTTGTATTATGACCTTGCACTTGCATTCTGTCACTTGTATACCTAATACGATGATGATACCGGTGTATACGCTACAGTTTAGTATAAGTCAAGTAAACCAAATTTGAATTTGAATCCATTTTTTTTTGTCGAACCTCATTTTTTTTTAAACCAATCATCTTTGTCTAGTTCTTGTATCAAACTATAACTAGATGTGAATTATTTAATCCATATCGATATATCCGCCCTTGGTAGCTCGGTCAGCTGAGGCACCGCTTCAGAACCTGAAGTGACCGTTGGGCGTGGGTTCGTGTCCCGCATAAGGCATGGGTTTTTGTAAACGTACTTTAATTTATCATCACTTCATAATTTCATAATCACCTGCTCATTCGTACCCCCTTATAACGTAGCTGTTGGTGGGGTCGTTAAGCAAACAATAATAATCATTATCATCATATCGATATAAAGCTGCAGCATACCAAGACGCGTGACCGAGTGGTAACACACTGAACCGTCATTCGGGAGACCGGGGTTCGATTCCCGCCATGGTCGACCATCCTGACAGGGTTGTTACGTGGTTTCCCTCTGTCGTTCAGGTTGATACTAGGATGGCTCCTTAACGACAGGGCACGACCGACTCCTTCCCACCATCCAAAACACCTAATAAAATAACCTTTCATCTCATCATCCCATCATCTCATTCATCATCCACCGACGCCAATAGATCATAACCATCAGTATAGTGCGTCGTTAAAACCCAATAAAAAGATGAAAAAAGCTGCAGCATCTTGCTAATACGCACAGCGAATTATGCAATATACTTCACATAGGCCTATACTTAAATGCTTGATGCTTGAATACTTGGTAATGAACTGTATTGAATAATATCTAATATAATATGATTATGTATTAAATGAAAATTCGGTTCTGCTTGCATTTATTTATAATTTCTACCTCGTCTCTATGACCCAGGGCTCCTCCACACCGCCAAATACCAACTCGATTATGAAGGGGGATATATATATTTATATATATATATATATATATATATATATATATATATATATATATATATATATATATCCTTTCCATACTTGAAAATCATACTTGATATAACTGTATAACACATTAAAATAAAGTAATGCCCCGATACCTTTATAAATATACTTTCACGCTTTCGAAACACATCTCGATTTTTCCCTCGGTCGTTTATTTCAGTAACCATCTCGTATCTATAATACACCTAGGCCAGTGTAGTGAGTGACCAGTCCAGTGGTTAGGGTGATTACTGGAGAGGAACCGAGAGAACAAAAAAATAATAACCGTTCCGTGTTTTGGCCATCCCTCGTGTATAAACTTACAAACGACGATTACAAACTTTCAAGTGCTGAGATGGTGCTATCATAATACCGTATACAATATATATATATATATATATATATATATATATATATATATATATATATATATATATATGTATGTATATATATATATATGTATATATATATATATATATATATATATATATATATATATATATATATATATATATATATATATATATATATATATATATATTGTATCACCATCTCACTTGAAAGTTTATATATATATATATATATATATATATATATATATATATATATATATATATATATATATATATATATATCGCAACTTGAAATCGTACAAAAGGAATAATGAAAAAGTTCATCCATATGAAGAGATATGAGGATGTTTTATGTACTTCAGCTGTTTCTTTGATCACGAGTTTTTTTAATAGTTAATGTGGTGCACTCGAGATTACTTGGGAAGCTGTACAGAGTCGAGAGATATAGGCCTACTCTTCAGCCTTCAATGACTCGATCTACCACAAGTGAAATTAGGCTGTGCGAGAGAAAAGCAAAGATAAATAAAAAAGAGAGAAATAATGTTTGTTACGTATAGTCATTAAATGTACGCTTTCCGTATGTATTTATACTTCAATCCCCAACTTATAATCATTTTCATTATTACTTGTATTCACGAAAGAAGGTCTTCTAGCAACTAAATAATTGTTCAAAAATTCCCTTGGAATAATAATTGTACCTAATTTAAATCAATTTTAAATAATTGTACAAAAATCCATTTGACCATTTTGAAATATGTAGTTGCATCGTAAATCTTGCCCTGAAAAATTTCGGCATTTACCCTGAAAAATCCTCAGCTATAGAAATGAATCGGTGATATTCATGTTTGTTATATTGGTAGGCGACCTTCGTCTCTCGTGGTTACAAGTAGGCCCATAAAGAACGAAAGTATTTGAAAAGATATTGATCTTTATGCTTGGTAAATGAAACGACGAAATGTTTTCACTCTTAATAATGAGTAATTGCTTATACCGTGTAAATTGTTCCAGTTGAAATAATGAGAAAATCTTCCACTGGTTGCACTTGTAGTTAATGACTTTTGTTTACAATAGTATTTATAAGAGACCTACTTACAGAAATCACACTCAGTCAGAATACAGCCGCTTTTTTTTCATTTCAATTTTTATGGCCACTAAAAAGTTTTCTACGCTTCTAAATGTGCGTCATTCTTTGATCCATATGTGAAACGCGTTGGGCCCATCTGACACCGCGTCCATTTGGTTATACTTGCAAACTTCGGTGCTCAAATATAGTATGACTTGAAATGTTCCATATTCATCCCGCTATACTCTTTTTAGTCAGCTTAAAACTTGTTTTATTCGAACTATAAACTTCTCTCATATTGTTAATTACTATAAAAACCTGCATAATGCATTGTAAGATGAGCGACATATTTATACACAACATATACTAACAAACTGTATACACACCTTGATTATGAAACTATCAGGTATATGTGACAGCCTTTGCTTAAGACTCCAATTTGTTGGTCAGCCCTATAAACTTGAAACGCATTCATTCCTCATTTTTTTCATCACTTTCTTGAAAAACCTTGTAAGAATAACCCAGAAGGGAAAATATGAAAAAATCTGATTAATTCAATTTTCTACGAAATCTGAGTGATTCTAAAATTTTATATAAAACGGATGAGCAGTATCGAAGATAAATTAGTTGTGTATTTTTTTATAGATCAATCAAACCTATTTAGAAAACTATTAAAATCAACAAGTGAACCCAATGAGATCATAAAACGATTAAAATAATCAATATGTTCAGCAGGATGGCAGTGGATTGAATATCCAAAATCATGGTGTGTTTATACAGTTTTCTATTACATTTCATATATAATCTCGCTCATCCCACAACGGGTATGCTGCGTTTTCCGGTTTATATAACATGCACTCTACACTTTTCCATTACATGCAGTTTAATTGGATGTGAGAATTAAAAAACAGCAATAATCTTATCGATTTTTTCTATTCAATTTTCATCCCGGCTGGCGCCACTGGTTCTATGGAACCGCATGGCAAGTTCAATATAATAGCCCCTTCGTTGTAGGCTTCCTGAGTTACAACGTAATTAACGGGTATAGTACGAATGCGCGTACACTTTCTTCTACAACATGCATTTACCAATTATGTACAACTTGCATTGAAACCAGGATATAATGAATCAGCTATATAGTGTATTCACTTTCATTAATTACCTTAATTGAACGCTAAACAAAACTAATTACGGTATCGCTGAATGTGCGAGTATTTTAGCGTTTCGCATATACGATCTCAATAGTAGGCCTACTATCCGACATGGTATCTTATTTATCTGTATTATCTACTACAAGTGGTGTACTCTGTACTATAGACGAGGCTATAGCTGGTGTCTAGGTTAACGCCCTTACGATTATTGTTTGGTAACGACCTCACCAACAGCTAGGTTATTTGGGGGTGCAAATCATCATTAATGAAATATGAATAAATGAAGCTATGAAATGATGATAAGTGAAATGACGTTTACGAAAACCCATGTCTTATGCGGGACTTGAACCGACGTCCAACGAAGATGTCAGATAACTATACAGCGGTTCAAAGAAAACTGACTTGAACTTTTTTTTGTACCTCATTGGTTTTCACAAGTGTCTTAATGACTCTTTATCGTGAGGAGGTGGGATAGGATAGTGGGGATGAAGCGGTCGTGGCCTACATTGTGGGAACCATCCCGGCATTAGCCTATATACTACAGAGGGAAACCACAAAAAAAAACTGTAAAGATGGACGGTGGCGGGGATCGAACCGGGTCCGATATTGGTCACCTCCCGGATCACATGGAGCAAGTGCGTTAACCACTCGGCTACATGTGCCGGTAAACTACGAAGGATAGCTAGATACACCCTTATCCGTATATATTTTGTTTAGTTTTGCCAGATCTTGCACATTAAAAACATTTATTTTCAATTCTAAATTCAAGTCTAGCCTATAATTAATTTGATTATACATTGATTAATTTATTGATTCATGTATGGACTTGAAACGATGAAATTGCGTCTTTGTCTGAGCTCAAAAATTGGTAATTCATTTATTTTAAGTTCAACGACGCACTGTACTGATGACTACTATATATTGGCGTCGGTGAATGATATATATATGAGATGATGGAATGATGAGATGAAAGATTATTTTAGTTGGTCTTTTTGAAGTAGTGCGGAGGAGTCGGTCGTGGCTGTTGTTGAGGATCCATCCCTGAGCGACAGAGGGAAACCACAAGAAAAAAAACTGTCGGGATGGTCGACCATGGCGGGAATCGAACCCCGGTCTGCTGAATGACGGCTCAGTGTATTCATCACTCGGCCACACGTATCGGTCAAAAATTGTTGCACAGACTGGTTGTAGCGAGGTTTGACTCTTTAGTTTACCATCTCAGACTGCTTAGAGCTACTCATATGTTTACTTTTTAGAAATATGCTTCTGTCATGTGACGTCACACATTATGGACAGAGACGGACAACAATGTCCCTCGATTAATATCAGCCAATCACAGTCTGTGTCGTTTCCGAATTAGCTGTATTGCTATGGCAACGAATTCTAGTTGCTTTATCGCTACACAATGCTGGGCTATGCCATTCCGATACTATATTATTGAGGAATTAATTTGATCATTTTGGTGGACTATTATTAGAGAATAATATTAAATTATTACTATTTGCATCATTATGGATGGCATAGTTTGAATACCAGTGACAGAGATTTGCTGAATTGACATTTTCAAATGAAATCAATTTATAAGGCATAATATTTTCTGTTATTGGTTGGGTATATAGTCGACCCATACAAAACATGTATTACGTGGTAAAATTCAAAATTTGCAGTGCAGTCCGTCAAATTGTGTCATCGACTTATTCGAATATTTTTTCTCTCATTGTGGATAAATAAGATCAAATGTAATCCATTGATGATATGTGCATACTTGGTTTTAGAGGATGCTAAATTTCAGTATTTCGGTTATGTGTGTTACACACTCCTAGTACGGCGTGCGAATAAATTCGTAGACCTAACGCTCTCTTTTTTATATACATCTGTCCTTTTTATCAACCCTCAATTGGTCGTTCACCATACGTGCCTTTAGGGTCTACCTTTTCTCACATACAATATGAACAACCGTAACTATATCTATGTAGTCTAGACCAGACATCATCGTATAATCCAGTTGGCCGAATGACAAAAAGTAATATACACAATACCGTTCGACACCCTTAGCCCACAATAAGCTGCGAGCAACTGTATTAGTAACAGGGGAAGTGAAGAATTAGGGAAGACTTTCGACACATCTAATTTCATGTGTTGGCTCCATTAGTGAATTTTATATCGCTTCGTATTTTTTTCGTCGCCATCTGTAGCTCATCGGCTCAAGCATTGCTTTATAGAATTTGAAGTCACGTTGGACGTGGATAATTCGAGTCTGCAAGGCATAAGTTGGGATTTTGTTAACGTCCTTTCATTGTATCATCATTCCATATCGTCATTATCACCTTCTCAGTTTACGACTCATATGGGTTTTTCTTTGGTCCATGGTATTGATGGGGTTGTTGAGTTTCAAAAAGGATGTTGTTACATTTTCAACTTGTATATTCTAGTTTTCGAATCTGAACCCAGACGGGCACGAACTCGTGTCTTATGAATATTGGTTTTTATGAATGTTTTTTCACTTTTCATCTCTTCATCGTTCCATTATCACCCGTTCATTCGTACCCCCATATAACCAAGCTAGCTGTTGGTGAGGGTCATTAGGTCACAACTAGAAATAACTATACCAGTCCGTTTTTTCCGTATAAATCAATGTTGTTTTTAAAGTGTATTTACTTTCCTATAATGTTATATACGGATGCTTGCCAACTGGCGAAGTACATAATTATGCGTGTTGTTTTGGGGTTTTAAATTCAGTGTTCCAATTCTCCAGATTGTATTTAGAATTTTATGAAGAAAATTAGCCAATCTCATAGAAAATATGATTTTACTTATTGAACTGTTGCTGTTTGGTCGGTCACGTTGCTCTTGGCTCCTTCCAAGACTGCGAGACGCCTTCTCGACCTTGTGCCCGTATTCGCACCTTGACTGCGCGAGCATCTCGATAGATTTCAGTAACATTTGGAAGCTCTCTTTTCTCTCTCTCTCTCTCTCTCTCTCTCTTTCTCTCTCTTTCTCTCTCGACGAGCATCATGACGTACAAGTTTATTTCCACGTGTGACGCAATTTATGTATGTTCTTTATTTATACCACCACTTCGACTTGCAGTGGCTCAGCTGCGCGCTTCCCCAAAGAAATAGTTTCCCGACGCGGTGTAGAGGGAGTTTGTGTTTTCGATCGATCAATTATCTCGAGATCATTGTGAGTTGTGGTAGTTGGGTTCGAACAGCGAACTTTGCTGGAAGTCTGGTGTATACGAACAGCTGAGCAGTATAATCGCGAGAATAATGGGAGCGAGCCGTGTGGTATAATATACAGTTGCATCACAATCACAGTAGGGGGTGTTCGAAAAGTCTTCCCGAAACAAGTGTAACAATCGCGAAGTGTGGGTTGACCGTGGTCAGTGTCGCAGTCTGTCGGAAGGCGCGTTCAGTCGAAATTTGAAACGATGTCACATCGAAGAGCTTCGAATTTCAAACGAGTGTGTTCGTCAGTTTGAATATTCGTGTTTTCCCATCTGGATCTAGTCCGGGGATTCAAAGGATTTCCCAGATTTTTCTCCAGTGTTTGTTTAGTTTAAAAATAAACACGGAAGAATTTAGATCAAATCCTGAAATAACAAAACGCTAACGTTACGACGACTTCCAACGTTAGTGTGAAAGAATTCGACATCGAGGTGTAGGATTTGCGTATTCGAATGAAAATATACATTCCGGTTTGATTATTTGAGAATCGCGTCGTCGAGGATAAATAATGGCAAACGTGGACTCGACCCACGGAGGTCTCCTATACTACGTAGTAAAAGTGCCGAAAGAATCCGAGAGGTGTGTGTTGGGTGTTCCTGCTCGATTGAGGGGGGAGGGGGGGATCAATTCCTCTTGATTGCCAATTAGCCGATCTCTATAAGGTTAATTAGGGACTCCTTCAGTGTTCAGTTAACTAATTTCCTATTTCTAACTTCATTAATCTTATGTTTTTGCTTTAAATAGACGTAAAGGCTGTGATGTGGCTGGAATGTGTATTCTACGAGGAAAATACTCAAGTATAACTTTTGTATAATATTGTCACTATTACAGATTAACACGTCTTTGCATATATAAATAGTATGAGAATACGTTCACAATATAGACCATTACATGACATCATCACGCGGTTAATTTATATGCATAATGCAGAACCATGGAAACTTCTCTATGGCAGGACTTACTGCCTATACGTGTCCTATTATCCCCAGTGCATGCACACCACGCAACGGAATACTGAATTATACAATACTATTGGTCATTGGATCAGTGGAATGTACTCGCTCGCTCGCTCTATCATATTCAGGAGATCGGGGTTCGATTTTCTCCATTGTCGACCATCCTGATTTGAGGTGCTTCGTGGTTTCCTCGGTTGTTATTCAGTTGAAACTGGGATGTTACTTGACAATAGGCCACGGCCGTCTCCTTCTCATCTTTCAATACCAGAGAGGGATTGTGAAAACAGATTGGCCGTGTTTTATTCTCGGTTTTATTAAATACAATAAAATAAATAATCGATACGTTACTGATGTCTACAACTATTTCATTAATTACCTATCAAAATTCTCAGCAGGCACCAGAAATTGATGTAGGCTAGAAAAGGATTTTATAATGTACAGTAATATGAAAGGAATTATTAAAGTATTTTGAAAACCGTAGACTTTGAAACTGTACTTTGAAATGTTCATCACGGGAAGTTCTGTTCTCTCTCTCTCTCTCTCTCTCGCTCTCTCTCACAGGATGAGAACGCCCATGGCTATTAGTTCATCAGCTGTAACGACTACCTAACCTTGACTACCCCTTACCCATTCAGACACATTTTGTTATTGTGTCGTTTGTTTGCTTAGTTGTGAAGTTAATAGAAAGGTCAAGGTAAGCTAGTGGGAGTACCCTGTATTTAGCACACTCAACAGTGAAGATAGGATAGTTATGCAAATTAGTATATTTCTAATTATGACTGATAAAACAACCCGAGTTCAATATCTATACCGTTCATGACCGCAGTATTTCCAACAAAAATATCAACTTCATTTTGCACATGTAATGTTTTTTTTTTCGTAAAAACATGCATTATGCATTTCTGTGCAACTTTTGGGTTAATCATAATATTGTTATCTTTTAGGGACTATTTTGATATTTTCTGTGATACGTATTCAAATAATGGAGATCAAATTTTATTATACCTCAATATTTCATGTTGGAACTTGAGCAGAACTACTTCATGTTCACAAATAAATCTATGCCCATCGACAAGACAGATAGCCACCCTCGGTAGCTCGGTCAGCTGAGGCACCGCTCTAGAAACTGAAGTCACCGTTGGGCGTTGGTTCGAGTTTTGCATAAGGCATGGGTTTTTGTAAACGTCCTTTCACTTAGTTATCATCACTTCATAGTTTCATAATCACCTGCTCATTCGTACCCCCGTATAACCTAGCTGTTGGTGGGGTCGTTACGCAAACAATAACCGTGACCACCGACAAGACAGATATGCTTATATATACAAGTAGACCTACTCTTCAATTTTTCCCAACTACTTCGTCCCTGCAACTTATATTGTATGCACATTCATGAAAAATTATGGTGCATTTTTCGGGTATTTTCTTTGGTTTATAGTGCATTTGGTCCCTTTTAAATTCATTAATGCATGTATATTTGGCAGTTTCTTAAGTGCATATCTATGTAATTCTTGACTCATCAGTGAGTAATGGCAGTGGTGCACGGACCTGACTTACAGTACTTTAAATATAATTATTAGGTGCAGTTTCGTGTAGTAGATTCTAGCAGGATTTAATAAAGTATACTATATTGAATCTTCCTGGAGTAGATTAGAGTCTTGACAATAATTGCCGTGCTAAGCCCGTATTTTTCTATTGCTGGTCGTCTTTCGTTTAAAACGAGGTCTTTGTAAGGAAATAACCTCACTGACAAAACATGCAACCAGTATTTACCAAGTTTTTAATGTTTACATGTAGACTTTGTGTCGTGTTCGACAGTTGGTTTGCTTCCACTACGAAACATGAATAATTCATTCGTTCTATAATTTATTAGGGGAAAAAGCCGAGGCTTAACAACTTCTGAAATCTGGTGTTCACTGTCATGAAATCTTTCTGAAATCCCCTGAAATCTTCTTGAAATCCCTTGAAATCTTCTTGAAATCCTGTGAAATCTCCCTGAAGTCTGAAATCAGGTCACTAGTTGTTTACCCCTCGGAAAAAGTTATACTAATACCAAAATAATAAGATGTATCTATAACGAACTATCCGAGCATGTGCGAAATGAACATTTTTCCAAGTAAAATCTCTAGTTCAAAGCTGCACAAATTATAAATGAAATGAATAATGGTCATACGTTTTGGGGCGCCTCAAATATCTCACTAAGAAGTGTTACGTTATTTAATTAATTTATAATACCGTGTTGGATCAACAGCTCAGTTTTATTAAAGAAGAGTGAATACAGAATGACTTATTTCCATTCATCAAATATAGATACTGTTTCGTCCTAGTTGGAGTAATACAAAGTTTTCTCTAGAGTGCTGTGTTATAATCAATTATTAAATTGAAGAACACACCACTAATCAGATCAGATTCATTATCTCAGGAAGTGGCTCTGAATAATTGAAAGATCGAATTTTTATTTTTTGATGAGCCCAGGGTAGGCCTAATATCAGAGCGAAAATAATGTACTACATTTTTATTTAATATTCATAATTAGGCCTACTATAATAAATATACATAATTCCATTCCATTGACAGCTTAGGCCTATAGTTATAACTATAAGTGCTAACATTTACCCATTGTTACTGTGGTCGTACTATAACAGCAGTGCTTGCAGGGATTATAACCAAGTGCTAAAATTAACCCATTGTTACATTGTTACCGTGATAGTACTAACAGCAATGCACTAATGTTCTTAACCCTAATGTTTGTTGCCCTCCTTGACCTATATTTTTTTATATCTGTTTCTACCAAGATATTTTTCAATTGTAAGTTGATACATTAATAACATGCACCATAAATTAATAATATTGGCTACAGACAAATTATTATGTATTTGAGAAAAATGGTATTTGCCCAAGTCACTGATTGATATATATTTTCTTATATGGTCAGTAGGGTTCAAAATATGTAGGCTTGATAATAAGATGAATCCAGGAAATTTTTTTTTTAAATGCCACACATTTTGCTCAGTAAAGGCATAACCTTTGAAATGGAAATGAAGCTGGGCATGTGTTTAAAACCCATATAGGGCATAGTTCAATGTGAATGTCATTCATGTACCGATACTCACTTGTACCCTCAAATTACCTAGCTGCTGTTGTTGTCATTGGGTAATCAGTAATAATTGATCAAATTGTTCTGAACATTTAGTTAAGCTTGGTATTATATAATATTCCAATAAAATCGAAAAAATGTGGAAGTATTATTCAATTGCAATATTAATGACATATTTCAACAAGTTTGACCGCTTTTTAGATGTATTTCCTATTTTTACCATGCTCAAGAGACTAACTACATGGATATGGTTGTTATTAAAATGATTGCTTGTGCTGGTGTGTATGTTTCTGCTTTGTGTGCTAAATATGCTTTGTTGCTCTCTGTCTTTCCAGAATAATCCGAATGACTGGTTATGTTTCCAGTACGGATTCCGGCTGGGACAATCCGTTCCGACCGGACGGCGACTTGAGCCGCGAGGCGGATGAGATGGTGGAACTCATCAAGGGCGGGAAGCCGATCACACCAACACCAGGTAGCGTCGCCCCTCAACTGCCGTTGATTGACGACGATGACGAGCTGGACTCGTCGACCGTCGCCCAAGTCAACGCGTCGCTGGCAAACTCGCCGACAAAACAAGGCGCCAACGGCAGCGCGGCCCCCAACGATAAGACCCCCGCGGTCGTGGAAGTGCAACGCGGTACAGTGACTCAGCCGATCGACGCGGCGCAAGTTGAGCACGTTAATTTAAAGAAAAAACCGAAATGCAAATGTTGTGTGATACAGTAACAGTTCGACATTCGAGATTTTGTGCAGATATTCTGGTATTGCTAGCTTGTCAAGTGGCGTGCGCCTTGCATAAAAACACAAAAATTCGTTGCTACTCCGAATGTGCATACGGTACAGTATTTCGTGAAATACCAAAAGAATCTGAATATGGCCACTTCTTTCCCATTCACTCGGCAACTTCTGTTGAAAGTCATATTTGTCTCTCAACGTTTTTTATTTGTTACTTGCATCCTCCATTTTAGTTTCACTTCAAGTTTTAACAGAGCTATATGTGGAGCCATAGTTTGGCATGAATTGTGCTTTGCTTCATAAATCACCCCAGTTAATTACTGCTAGCATGTAGGCTACTTCATGTATATAGCAGCCTACATTTTGTACATTTAAGTAGCTTTTTGAATTGATCAATCATACGAATCGATTCAACATACCATCTTGAAAGTAGGCTCCATTATAGGCCTATCTCACATTTGTCTAGATCGAAAATTTTCAAAAATATATTAGAAGTGTATGTATGAGGGGAAGGGGGGGGGGGGAGCAGGGCTAAAAAATAGGGCTGCTTTGAATCTCGGGCTTTATTTACAGAGGCAGCTAGCCATGCAGCTAAGATTATGCAGTGTGATTTATGTTTGTCTACATTTCACTTGTCTTTCCTACTTGCCTAACAACTGGATATAAACTGTTCCTGCATTGAAAGTTGGTTGCCAGATGAAAAAAATAGGTTCTAGGCCAAATATAAGAGAAATGGAGTACATTACAGAATGCATTGTTGACAGTGAATAACCAACTGGCTTGAAAACGAAAGCTACTTGTACAACTTTATTGTAGAAGTATCGGTACTAAGTAGTGATAGGTCACGTTTATGGTGCTGAATTAAATCTAGGCAGCTAGTTCCAGGGTTTAGGAGATAAGTAGTGACGACGTTATGCAGCAAAAGTATATTTCGTCAACACGTTTTGGAAACTACTTCGACTTGATTTGGTGACATTCTCATCGCTGATACTGTAAGAGCTGGCTCAGAACGTTACAGAGCACGTTAATGGCGTTACAGTAATTCGCGTTGGCTGAAGTACCGTTACTATGCAATGAACCGAAGATATTTCATATTTCTTTGCTTTGTGTGTGTGTTTTATTTCATAAAGACCTACGTATGCCTCGTATACAAACTATTTATCGTGCTTAAAATTGTGGGCTTTTGCATTTTAAAACGATCAACTTTATAATGGGCTAAGAAGAGAATGAAAGTGAATTACGAAGAGACGGTATACATTGGGCAAGACTGTTATCTCATCACAATTGTAATACTTTCTTTCAGTATGTGATATCATTATCAATTCAAAATAATGATTCAGCAGGCACCAGACTTTGGTATTTATTTTTAATGTCTACTTGAATTGTAGTTTTGAACTGTTTGCACATTTACCTTTGGAGAAAACATATTATCTAGGCCTACATATGCGACATAAAATTAGCTGTTTTGTCATTACTCATATTTTGTCAATTTTCAATGTTTGTCAACACTAAGAAAAATGTAAAGCTGCTCGTCCTGTACCAACTTGTTTGAAAAAATTGTGTTATTGTGTGAGTGACGGTTACAAACATTGTGCAGCAATTTATTGCTATGAGTAGTCTCTCCAGCTTTTTTACCTGAGCTATTCTTTACTTATGAATGCCCTACTGATGCATTCACTATGATGAATGCTTATGATGCACTGTCACAAAATTCTGTGGGACTTCGAGGTCACTATTGTTCAAGTACTTTTGAGTTTTGCTGAACTGGTTCAACGGTATTTCAAGCGTGGGTTGAAGCACAGTGACATATAACTTCATCAAGATGGTCAAGTTGACTTCTCATGTCTAACTAACAAATTTTGATTTGAGGGCCTCTGGCTGGCTGCAATTAATATTTTATTTGCTACAGTAATTAGTTTTGCTTCAGAGTTGAATAGTTCATATCAATGAAGCTATGGACATGTTTCTCTTTCGTTGAATATTCGTCGTATTAATTCAAGTTGGTGCGAGTTTTCTGGTTCTATTCTAGCTCCAATGAAATTATTGCTTTTTCAAAATTGTATAGTATATTATTATGTATCAGTGGGTCTTCAATTCAAATAAATGTTTCACATTTTTCTGAGAGACATCTAATACAAATTGTTTATTTATATAGTGTTAGTTGGTAGTTTGTTTTGACGATTATTGTCATTGACTACTAATTGGTATCAGTAAATAAGTTACTTGTTTAGGTCACCAGACAGTTACACTAGTGAATTAAAATAAACCAAGTAGGCCTACAAGTAAAGTAGAAATCAGTCTTGCCCGAGACTTCTGTCTTTTGTTTGTAATTGTTGCCAATGAGAATGCACTCTAGGTGGCTAAAGACTATAAAAAGGTAGTGCCAATGGCAGAAAGCTGTGAACTACCCGTCTGTTTTGACAAGTAGGCCTATGTAGCAGCAGGATGATTCAGATTTGTGATTGTCTGCGGGGTTAACTTTATGTATGAGATAGTGTGGTAAAGAACCGTTTGCTAACGGTTTGTAATTTCAATTGGAAATAACAAGGAATGAAGTCTCAAAAATGAATATGTCCTCCAGAAAACTGCTTTGACACAGGGCCAAGCTTTTGTGCTTGGAAGGAATTTACCCAGCCTATCACAATTCTGAAACATGCTGTCTATAAGCTTTTCTTTCTTGTTACGATGTTAATTTATATGAGAATAATGGTGTATCTTTACATGAAGTCTGAATGTATATTTGAGCAAGCAGTGGTTTCATCATCTTCCTACTAGCATTACAATTAATGACAGTAGTGCCATTAGGCCGAGCTACAAAGGCACACCAGTTATCATTTATACCTTTGTTTGCAATTGAACAATTATTTGTTGAGCATGGATAAAAGCTTTGTAGCTTTTGTTTCGATAGGTACTTGTCATAGTAATAAATTATGTTTTTACAATCATAGTCTGACAATTTTTTAATGTTATATTTAAAAAATGAAATGATATCAATTAATGAAACTCCAAATTAGGAAATATTTATGTAGTAAAGTATGATAATTATTTGTGTTTTTAGACAGGGCACGCTATATCGTTCGTCTATGAATATATTGCATTTCACAAACAGTTTTAGACTCGTTTAAAAGAGTTGTACGATATTATATTTGTGCATGAACATTGGTCCAATACCATTCTATGTAAGCTAGCTTGTAATAATATTTTTTGATTGAATTGGAGGTAAATTTTATATGTGTATATAGAATTAAACAAAATAAGTGTATCAAGGTGAAAGATACTTTCATTTATTAAAGATGTAAGCCTTACCATTTTTCTTTATTTACCCAAATTCCTGTCACTTTCAGTCAGTGTGTTGCATTTGTTGAATGCATTGTATTATGTGTGTGTCACAGAGATCCTTAGATGGCCGATGATAATTATGCATCGAAAAAGCTAGATTATTTCATGTAATTATTAGGGTTGCCGTTCGATCAAAAAATCGAAATCGAAGTGTACAATGTCGAAAATCGATTGCATTTTTACCAAAAATCGATCAAATTGACGAATCGAAATCGAATCGAAAAAAAACGTGTTAGGCAGCAAAATACCATGTTGATATACCAAACACGCGCTATATATGAGTATAATGTTACCATACACACAACTACGTTCTCTCCTCAAGAGTCATTGAATCGACTAACAAATAATGACGTAAATCGTCACGTCCGGGGTAGAATTCAGTCAATTTCGTATTGCGATTCTATTGGCACTCGGCCGTCCCGTGTGTTTTCTCATGCTAAAGTTTTGTCTTGTCCCATTGCTCGTTAAGGTCAGGCAATGAGTCAATGACAGACCACACACAGTAGAAGATCATTGCGCAGTAGGAATTACGCGTCAAATGAAAATGATCGAAATTGGGAAAATCATGCTTCTTCATGATAAAACATTTATCAAACGTGTGTTGAGTGGAATATCTCGCAGTTTCAAGTTGAGGTTGTCATGAGTGTGCGGGTCCAGTACGCCCAATCAAAATGAGAAAAACACGTATTTTTTCCGATTATAGGCCAAGATTCGCATATAAGCCTGGGGTGAATTTTAGGCTGGAAATTTCGAGAAAAGCCCTCGGCTTATATTCCGGACAATTTTTAATATTTTAGTTTGCTTTTCTCTCAGATTTCTCTTAGACTGGAAACACTATTTTCATGTAAGATCACATTTTTATTATCTACGTGATGCGCATAGTTTTTCGACTTTTTCCAAACCAAACTCCTCCGCCCCGCATGTATAATTTCATCTCATATGTCATAATAGATATTTTAAAAAGCAATAACACATTTCGGGAGTCAATCAATCACTTCACACTCGTCGAAAGTCAAAGCCACACTTCACATCAAAACGACTAGATAAAGACTAGACGCACGTGTAGCAGGACAAGTATCAACTCGAGATAACCAACCGTTCGAAAATCTCTGAACGATGGGTGTCAATGGAAGCGAGCGCGTCACTTGTGACGCCTCGCGCTACTCTTATACTGTTTGAC
This sequence comes from Brachyptera risi, assembly GCA_964007535.1. NCBI lineage: Eukaryota > Metazoa > Arthropoda > Insecta > Plecoptera > Taeniopterygidae > Brachyptera > Brachyptera risi. Next base: position 21,687,646 of record OZ023334.1, read on the forward strand.
GCTTTTGATTTTCAAAAACTTTTCGATATCGATCGAATCGAAAATCGAAAAGTACATATCAAAATCGAATCGAAAACCTATAATCGAAAATCAATCGAAATCGAACGGCAACCCTAGTAATTATCAGTAAACTAGAAGTCCATATACTGTCTCCGAATTGAGGGGAGGCTCTTATTACATCATATAAACAGTGAAAATAATGCAAATAATAGTTGAAAAATGCATGGAAATTAACCAAAGTTTCAAATCAATTATTGAAATGATATAAAGTCCGAAAGGATATGAAAACTTTGGCACGGTAAAGTAAGTCCTCATCATGACCTAAGAGTCAGCTGTTGTATCAACTGATGGTTATACTGTAGTGTATTGAGCAATAATTAGCAAATTAACTCTTTGTCACTATCACCCATTTTACCATTATCACCATTCGTTGGTATTTTTAAGCTGATTTCACAATGCGAACTAATGATTAGTGATTAATGATTAACTAATGTCGGGAGATACGGAATCAGTGTTGACGTTCACATTGTGTTTAATATCAGTGACTGACCTCGAAAGTAAAACCAACTTTCAACTTCAGTATTAATTGTTAGTTTTGATCATTAGTCTAACCAATCAGAAGTCGTGTATTTGAACGGCCGGAAGTCGATGCAACAGAGGGCGGCAAACCTGACATTCGCTCGCTGTTCTCGCTCGTTCACAGCCTTCTAACATGTTGATTTCAATTTAAATCTGTCATCTTAAGAGAGCTACGACTCATGAAAAGTGCTTCATTTCCGTCAAAATTAATTCTTATTTCAAGTCTATGTGAATGCTCAGTTTCGTAACTTTAGTATTTAGTACTACGTAGTCACTAATCATTATTTGCATTGTGAATCCAGCTTTATTTACATACCATTAGCCCTACTAATTCTATCAACTATTTTATCTTTGATCACCAGTTGACACAACCGGCTTGAATTTAGTTGACTATATTTTCCATTCATTACTTTCTATTTATTATTAATAAGTTTTATTTCTTATAAACATGCAATTGCCAGTGAACTATTCAATTATTTCATCTTCAACAGTGATGCAGTAAAAATGGGTTATACTGCGCAGTATAAGCTATTTCTCATACGTGTTCTGTATTGTCAATTGATATTCATTACTTATTCATTTGTGATGAATATTGAGTATCAATTTATGTTTCTGAATTTTGAATGAAAATATATACTCTCGTTTTCTCAATCATGCTTTTTTAGTCTCATGTCAAGATCCAGCTAATTATTTAATTTTACTGCATGATTACCATTGGTTTTTGGGTGTAATACAATTTTTTTATAATTATAATAATAACGAAGACATACAAAATAATATTGATAGCAAAAAACTATGAAACAAATGGCGATAGATAAATGATGGCCGGGCGAATCTGGCAGACAAGGAGTGCGACTACCAGAGCATATGATGTAATGAAACCACTGAGCAACCGAAACAAGCAAATATTTCTAAGGAGTCTAAAGGGAATGTTTGCTGTATCTATCGAAATTTTCGGCCATGTATATGAAGAGATATTTCTATTTTCAGTTCTTATTCAAACTTTTTTTATTCAACTTTTGCGCAGAATAATGCATGTAGTCGATTTAATGGTCGTTTCCTACTTGAGATCCATGCATGCTTTGCTGCTGGATGGCTCATAAGAGCTTCATATATTCCAAGAGCTCAAACTATTTTCAAACATCCACGACACTTCATCATATTTAAAATGTATCAAATTGTGAAATGGAAACATTTTGTTGATACTAGTTAAATTAATTTATGCAATGCGTTTTGGTTTGGCATGTTAATACTTTCAACATATATGATTCTTGTAAGTAATGTGAATATTGCATTTTGAATCATCATTTCAAGTGTATGAACTTTTTAATGATGGTTCAAATGTTCGATGGTAGAAAAAAATGTAACCTGTCCCATAAACTAGTATCACTAAAAGATTTTACATACTATTTAAAAACCATTAAAAGTAGCATTGGTAGGATTCGAAACCGGTCACCAGTTGTATGGACATCATTTCTCTAAATCTGCTTAGATCGGAGTAGAGGAACCTTCGTATAGGCCCTACTCACTTGACGGGACCTCAGCTCTCTTTTAGCGCCGCACATTACAGACCGTAGCGCCGCTCCTACCATTTATCTTGTGATAACAGTAATGCAGTTAAGAAGTCCTTCGAGCGGTTCAAGCGGTTCTTTTATTTTCTTTGTCTATTGTATTTCTATTCTAATTTTTCCGTTAATTTGTCGTTCTCTTTTTTTTGTATTGCCATTGTGTTATGTATTTTGTCCTATATTTTATTCTCTATTACATTGCACTTGTGAAATACTTGTATTCTGTTGACAATAAATAAATAATAATAATAATAAACGGTCCTATCTTTCATCCTTAGCCTTAATTGAGGAACAATGATTTTGTATCAAGTTTCGATGTTATTAATAAAAAATATAAAAAAAAACATCAGGAATTATTTGAGTGTCTGCAAAGCTAAGAACTTTGATGTCTGATTCGTTTCCCAGGATTCAAAGTTGATGTATTTTCTTTCTTTCGAATCTTAAAATGGTTTTGGCTAAAGGTTATGGGGTTGGTTGATTTTCTTTTCATTAACTGGCATTGATTAATGATCAGTATTGGAGTTATTCTCCATCACGAATAGGAAATACGTCTTTGACTCTTTGATTGGTTCTCAGGGTGTGGCTTTTGCTGTGAAATTCCTGTCTTCACCCGCTCGTTTTCACCATAACTTCATTAGACCCCGTTTACATTACTACTCAACTACTCTAGTAACCCCACCTACGATCGTAACTTACCGTGTGTGAACGTAAATCAGTTGCTACGCTAGTAACAAAAGCTACTAGAGTTAACTTACTACCGTTAGTAGGTTTACTCTAGTAGATGTACCCGTATGAACGCTCATAGGTTGGTACGATCGTAGCCTGGTAGTATAATTTCAAGATGGCGTCGGCGAAAGTTGTAAATATTGCCTAATCAGCTGTGCAAACAGCCTTCAAAAATTATTTTAGTGTCGTTGGCTAGAAGGCTGTAAAGCTCAAAACACACTCACGCGGTAAATTATGTAACTAAAACGTCTAGTAACCAAGAACTTATTTTTTTTCCGTGTGAACGCAATATTAGTTACTACTCAACTACTCTAGTAACTCTACTATAGTAGGATGGTAGTAATGTAAACGGGGTCTTACTCACTCACTCACTTGGCACGCATACCCGCAGCTTACCTTGAAATTTAATAAGCTCTTTGGCGTATGCCGTGTAGGCCCGTGTTGTGTGTGTGTGTACAACAGCTGACTCCAGTGACGCTTTTTGAATGTCGAGTTTTGTTGACTGGCTACGTCATTGGCAGTGGCTAGGTTATAATAATTTTTAGACTGTTGAATGTTATTTGTATTATTTATTATTATTCTTGATATCATTATGTAGGATGTACATCTGAAACTTTTTGTAGGGACTATTGTGAGCCTTGCTCAAGAAATCGGAAAGCAAATTCAATTTGGCTTGGGCCTAGGGCTAGGCCTATTCTAGCCTAGGGCCGATCGATCTTAAATCATTAGTTTATAGTGTCAATACTCAATGCTATAATGGATGTTGGAAGTAAGCACGCGATTCCATTAGAAATTCTAGACGATTTGGGAAGGTAAGTTCAGTAGGCCTACTTGTTAGTACCAGCATTAAGTATAGAAACCTCTATACTTAATGGTACCAGTAGCCTACCTAATTTACAAGCAGATTGTTGCTGATATTTGCACTGCTGCGTTGGTATTATTCTCTATGGTCTTATGAGCCTAGCCTAGGCCTAAGATAGTCTTTGTAAACTAGGCTCAGGCCTCCTCTAGTCCGAATATTGTAAGCAATGCCAATCTGTTATGGCATTATGTTATGTTGTTGAGAAAAGTGGGTTTACGTTGCTTCCCTACACGGCATTCGGCCGTTCTCGAACACACTTCGTTTAGTGGTTGTGTGGTCGTTGCACCATGTGTTCACAGTTCAACAAAAATTGAATAAAAAACAGTTTCATTGGTTTACCTTGAAAAAAAAAAAAATTCATCACCTTCTCTTGATGTATGGAAAAAAGCTGCCATATATAATACCGTATTTAAAAAAATAGAGTAGAATGGCATGGGATTCGAACCTGTGCCCTTTTGCACTGCAAGCCTCACGACTGCGCTGAGAGTGTAGTCGACAAAACTACTACTTGACGCACTTGAAAGTTGGAACTAAGACAAACTAGGTCTGTGTGGTCGTGCATGGCTGCGCAGGCTTGGTGCAGGGAAGCAGCATTGACCCACTCGTTTGTTGAGGATGGTTAAGGTTTGAACTGTGAAATTACATAATTACAGTCTCGTCAATTTGACGCAAATGTACCTTATCCCACCCTATGACCATATCTAAAAACAACCTGGAAAACCTGTTGAAGCTGATCCCAAAAAATATCAGTTCAACTCATGGTATATTTACTGTGCAGTGTCAGCCTACTGTAAACTGCAATAACTGTAGCCGTCACTGTACTAACGTCACTATAGGCCTACTGTTTTCCTATGGGAAACAAGTTTTCTCATGAAAGATCATTTCCATTTGGTAACTAGGGCCATTGGATTTGTAACAAACACAATGCCAGGTCTGACATTAGTTTTGTATCTAGGGCCTATATGTGGTCTTAGTCACAATCTAACAGTGTTGTAGGTCATCTAGAGTACCGTAGACCTAGATTGTAATTCTATGTGTCTTGGGCTCTCCCTCAATTTAAGCCGAGGCCTAATTATTTGTGGGCCTAATTAATTTTGGCCTGTATAATTCATCGTTGACCTCATAGTAGGCCATTTTAGATTAATAGCTGTCTAAAAGTTTTATATTTTTTCCAGCCGTTTCATCATCAATGTTCCTGAAGAAGAACGGAAGGACGTTATTCGGATATTTTTTCAAATTGAATTGGCTCATTGGTTCTATCTTGACTTCTACTGTACCCAAGAGAACAAGAAGCTCAAGCCATGTGGAATGAAAGAGTTTGCTGCACACATATTCCAAGTAGGCCCAAAAGAAACATTTTTTGGATGATTTAAGCGAAGACTCAAAAAAGTGATTTTTTTCTCGCTCCACAGGTCAAACAAAAATTCAAAATGAGTTGAAACTTAGCATACACAAGTGTCCTTATATGTAATTTGATACTGTATATTTTGGAGGCGCAATCGGTTGAACCACTTCTGAGAAAACTCATTTCAAAGTTTTCAAAAATCCCATAAGAATAACCCAGCAGGAAAAAATTCGTCAAAAATAATTCCTCTGAGAGAATTCAAATTCTCAGGGAATTTCAATACAATAATTATATAGGCCTACACATTATTCCAAACTTTCAGTCAAATCAGATCAGCCGTTTCAATATAGAAAATATATAATCCAATTTTTTTTAAATCACTCAAAGCTATTGATAAACCAATTGAATCCAAGCAACAGGTGTCACCAATTAATTGGTAACGATTAAAACAAAGCCTTCTTCATCATCATAGAAATTAATTAGGAAATAGGATGGCAGTGACGTAATTGTTGTATCTCAAGGTGGATAGGCCTATATATAATAACCAATCCAAAGATAAGTTGATATGTTCTCATCCATTAACGCGGCAACACATAACGCATATATCTAGTTTTAAACAATCTGGAACAAGTATGCTACCGTGGGCCCAAGTTAATTTCTTCAATTTCAAACAGACTTCCACTTTTTTCTTATGCATGCACTTTACATGTTAATAACTGAAACATAAGTTTCGTTATTATTTAATGACAACTGGCAACCCAATAAATAACAAATCCCAACCTTTCAACTAGGCCTACCCCTGTACCGGTACTCATTCATGTATGGTGTACTCCCATATGACCTGAAATCTGGTACAAGGTAGTAATTTAATGAAGATAAAGCTGTAGTCGGCTGCGATGATAGAGGCGTAAATATTTGCAGAAGAATTGATGAGAATAGAGTGGGCCTAAAATAATCATGCAGTTGTGAGTAATAAAATACCCTGGGCCTATAGTTGATAAGGGACTAGGGGTACAATGCAAAATAACCTGATAGACTAACACTCAATGTTTCCATACAATACATGTGGAGTTATAATGCATAATATTATTGGTTTTAATTAGGGATGGGCATCCATTAAAAAATCAAAATAAATTATCGATTTTTTTTATATGGTCAAATCGATTAAATAATCGATTAAAACCATCAAGTTTCGAAAAAGTTGGTTTTTCGTATTTCTGTAGTTTGCCGCTTATTTCACGATTTTAAATTTGAATTCTTTCTTCTCATTGGTTGTTCAAAGTTCTCGTTAATGCATCGCGTAATATGTTGTTTGAGGTTAGATGTATTAGAACAGTATGTTATCTCTCGTTCACAGTGGTGGCAGTACACAAAATCTTCAGTCAAGATTTGAGGTGAAGTTGAATCTTGATTCTTAGCACAAAACTCAAAATTCAACCACACATCACTTCTCAAATTCGGAGGCGTAAACAGCGTTTTCTTCCCACTCCTAGATGTAGACGCCATCTTTAGCAACTAGTTGAATCGCTTTGGTGATGGCCTCAAACTCCCGTTATTTAGGCCAGGATCAATACCTCGTTAACCAGCAGGCCTACTAACCTGTGCGCACGCGTGAGGCAATTTGAAAAGCGGCATTTTCAAAATATGGTACAGATCGGAGATATTGATTAATGGAATATTTTGCGTAATCGATTAATCGAATCGATTAAATCGATTCAGTGCCCACCCCTAGTTTTAATTAAACAAATTCAAGTTGGCACTAATATAAAATGATATAGACCTAGGCCTACCTAATTATTCGTACTTGGAGAGTTATGAATTTTTTATGTTCCCTGTCAAAATGTCAAGTTATCATTTATCAATATACCTACATCATCTAATGTCCGGCAATGTTTCCTAGCACATTCCGTTCTTAAAACCTCATGCAGTAAATCTGGAGCGTATCTTGGAACAGTGGAGGGAATACAAGCAGTCAGTACCAACATATGGCGCCATTCTGTTGAACGAAGATCTTTCTCAAGTGCTGCTAGTTCAGAGCTTCTGGGCCAGGTCGTCATGGGGATTTCCAAAAGGTACGGTTAGTTAATTTGCATAGACCTACTCAGGTTCATAGCTGTTTCTAGGTGTGGGCAAAACTGGCGGAGAGCGAGGTGCCATTGGCGAATATTACTGTAGGGAATTCCTGAGGTTGATCACTCAGGGGAAATTCCTAGCACTAGTCAAACGCGAAATATGCGTTGTAAGATGAGCGAGATATCTGAATAAGGTATAAAAGTCCTTGAAGTAGTTCTACCCTTGCTACTTTATCGACTCTGGTATTCTACACACCTTGATATCTGAATGAGCTATAAAAGTCGTTAAAGTAGTTCTACTCTTGCCACTTCATTGACTCTGGTTTTCTACACACCTTGACGCATATAAAAAATACTTCATTGTTGGTCAACTCTTGAATCTAGAAAGCAGTGAATCTCGACAACTTAATTCTGTCACAATTTTTATGATATATTTTATGAATATTATCAGTCATTTTATTTTTTTTCTTCAAAACGACTGATCAGAATTGCTTAAAAAAACGTAGTAATGTGTAAAATCCATGCATACACATTTAGAGAGAATTTCATTCCATTTGAAGAGATTTTATTTGTCAACATTTTCCGCTCAGCCAAATCTTATGGGGTTTTTAGAAACTTTGAGATGATGATTCTCAAAATCGGTCCGACTGATTCATCCCAAAAACTATACAGTTCTAAGTTGGATGAGTTTTCGTGTACAAAAAAAGTTTCATGTTGATTAGTCAACCCATGCGACCTGTGGAGTGCTTACAAAAAAAAAAAAAAAAAAAAAAAACAACAAAAAAAAACCAAAAAAAAACACAGACAAAGCCCTATAAGAGTGAGATAGAGACTTCGCTACGCTCATCAATAAGTCAGACAGGAAAATCCTTCAAGGGACTCTCCATGAATCATGATGGATCTAGAATCTTTTACCCATGATCTAGTTGCAGTATATAAAGACCAGGAAGGCAACCTGCAGGCCAGTTGCCAGTTGACAGTCATCATGTGAACATCACACTTCATTGGGACTATCAGATGTCTCGATTCACATTCATGTATTCTATACATCAGTGTAAATAAATATCCAGTCAAATTAATACAGTGCTACTTTGAGTGTCAGTGACAATCTAACCACGCACCATCACCAAACACACCCCACATTACCTTGAAATATGTCTAATTACTTGGACCGTATGCTCAATTTGATAACAAATTTGAAATTTTAGTTGTACATAGATAATTTTGATTATTCCATCATTCAGGAAAGGTGAATGAAGACGAAGATCCCAGCCATTGTGCAGTACGAGAAGTATTGGAAGAAACTGGATGCGATATCGCTCGTCAGCTCAACCCCAACGAATTCATCGAAGCTACCATCAACTACCAAGTTGCCCGTCTGTACATCGTCACGGGTATACCAAGCGATACCAAATTCCAACCTCAAACTCGAAACGAGATCAAGAGTATCGAGTGGTTTACGATAGCCGATCTTCCCGCCAACAAGAAGGACATGACGCCCAAGTTGAAGATTGGTGTGGGACCCAACTCCTTCTTCATGGTCTTGCCTTTCATCAAGTAAGACACACTAGGCTACCATACGGTACTATTTTAATGTAGCCATAGACAAGAATCATACAAAGTAAACATTCCCAAGTGAATAAGTCAATCAAATTCACAATCTAAATACGAAAAACAAACACAACCTAGTACAACCTAACAGCAGACTTACAGTCACTGAACGTGATCCCGAAACAGCTGGAGTTTCTCGTTAGGTATATTGCTCTTCTGAGTCATCTTGAAGACCCAAAATTTGAACCGTAATGTCTCGAAACTCGGGATTATACAGTTTCTTCTGCACCATGTGTTCTATAGCCTTGGAGAATTTGAATTAGGAAAGAAGTGAGACAATGTAATGACCCACCTGGTAAGTTTATATAGCTTCAATTTCCAATGCCTCTAATATTATCATTAACAGTCTTATTTTATAACATATTCGTATTTCAATACTTGTAAACATTGTATTCACTTGTTAACTATGTTACGTACGAGTGGAATTGTGTATATTTTACATGAAATAAAACTTATTATCAATAAAGAGATTTTAAATTTCTAATGATTATACTTCTATAGTAATAATGTTGAGTTGATGATGTTGAGGTTAATGATAACTCAGATTTATTGGTGTCGCGGTGATTGATGAACGAGGTGATGCTACTTCTTATGTACCGTAACGGTTTTGTCATTTATATGAGCTGTATTATAGTTAAAATTGAAACATTTTCCAGACGTCTGAAGACCTGGATCCGCGATCGCCAACAGAAAGTCGTTCAACCGACCAGGAGGCCTCGACACAAATCGATGGGCGACAACGAGCCACAGTCGTCTGTCAAGACGCGACAGTGCACCCCTAAGACAACGTGGTCGAGCATACCGCAAGCACAGTCCACTCACGACCTTCAAGCGTTGAAACACGCGGCGGCAGAATACAGCATCAAGCAGAACACGCCAAACAGTAGGAGAAAACTGTTCACCGATCAAGAAATGTTTCACGCTCATTCCTGGCTAGATTTTAGGTTTGATTACCAAGCGATAGTAAGTGCTTGTTTCGATTACAAGCAACCTATTTAAGTGTAATTGTAATTCAGTATTTTGTATTCATTATTGTGCTACAATATAATTTTGTATTGATATATTTATACGGGAGTGATCCGTTTTTTCAATGTGGAGAACACATGTTCTAAATGACCATAAGATGAGGCTTGAAGTGCCTATAGTATGCTTGAATCCACGAAAGTACATGATCGTCTACCAGCATGCCCAACACAAATATCTCCGTTAAATCTGTGAACCTGTGGTATTTTTAGGGTATTAAGATGGTTTTCAGGATGAGAACGATAAAATAAGAAACGGAGCTCAGTAACACCTATCATATCAAATGCGTTGAATCCTCAATGTTATGTCATTTTTGAAGTTTTTATAATCATTATTTAGTTGGTAGACGACTTTATTCTGTGAATCAAGTATAGTAATCTATAACTATGGTCAACAATGATGGGCCTACACAGTATACAGAACACTATAAGCCAAGTGCGACAAAGTGACCACTGAAAAAGGAGATAATTTGAAATATTTGTCAACCTAAATGATCAACTTCCTTGAAACAGACTTGAACAGACTAGACAGAATTTTACTTTAATATTTCAAAATCTCTTGAGAATATTTAGGGCCTACCTATTCTCAATTATTATTTAGTAGGTAAAGTCTACATTTAGTAAACAGCATTTTGTATTCAATTTACTATTTAGTATTCACTATTTCTATTTGTCTATTTATCTACACTTTTAATCTGAAATGAGCGTAGTGTACTGAATAATATAAATATAATATACGGTAGGCCTAGACCCATCGGAGATTCATGTTTGAAAAAAAAAGTGTACAGCTGAAATCTTTCATCTTGGAATATAATTGATTGTTTGACAACTAGCTCAATGTTCATTGTTACAGGTATGTCCAATACACAGTATAAATCAATACAGTAATATCAATATATTACTTGATATTGTACTACTAATAAGAGAATAAAAAAGTTTACCCAAGAACTATACATTTTTTATTATTTCATTACTGGTTTCACCACTCCTCTGTTTCGTTCAGATATGGCAGTAAAGTGGCCAAAGTACATGGGGCTAAATGAGTTGGACACCACCACCCACCCACTGGCCCTGGCTACCAGCTATGGCCATAGTTTTAAATACCGGTACGGTAGTTTTTTTTCCTTTTTTTCAAGTGACAATTTAAATCATGAGTGCTACAGAAAAACAGGAATGTTGTTCGGATTTTCGTATTGGGCCGCGGACGTGATATTATACAATAATTGCAGAAAATACGAAAGAGGGTTTTAGGGGCTCACCAGCCTGCAATGATTTTTTTTAGGAAATGTGATATTTAAAGCACTTCTTGCATAGGCCTACTTTGGAAAATGTATTTTTTTCATTTTTAGAGATTTCATTCTTTCATTTTTAAGAAGTAGAAGAGTTCTCATACTTGGGAAGTATTGTCAGTAAAGCAAAGGATAGAGCTAGAAGTGAATAAGAGAATAGCAAAGGCGAACGGGCTATTTCAAAAAGTAAGGAAGCTGATTTGGAACCAAGATTTTCCGAGGAGTGGGAAGATACTCATTTATAATGGGTACTACTTGCCTATCTTGACATATGGAGCAGTTACATGGTCAATCAACTGGAGAGAATAAAAGAAAATGGAGGCAGCAGAAATGACGTTCATAAGGAGTGAACGGAAGTGCAGGAGAGCAGGAGTGCAGGAGTGTCAAAGTTGGAGAGGAAGAGAAGCAGTAATATAAGGAAGGAAGTGGGAGTGGAAAGGGAGAGACTTGGGTGGTACGGGCATATGCGGAGAATGGAAAAGAAGAGAATACCGAGAGCAATGTTTGAGATAGCAGAAAACAATGGAGCTAAGAGAAGAGTTGGAAGACCAAGAGAAAGGTGGCAGGAGGGAGTCAAGTTCGGGGTAGTCAACCGAGGAGAAAAATGGGAAGAAGTGGAAGACGAGAGATGGTGGGAGAATAGAGAACGATGGAGGGAACTCGTAGGAAGAGAAGAAGAAATAGGATAGGCTTAGCAGTAGTGAAGAAGAGGAGGAAGAAGTCGGAACTGGCAGGAACCGATTGATATGAGAAGTCTGCCCTAGAAACACTGGTGGAAACACCTCCTGGCCCAATTTAATTGGTTATCTGGGTCTGATATATATATATATATATATATATATATATATTTAGGGTAGGCCTATGCAGCATGCTACAGCGTTGCGTATTCCTTATCTATTTCAAACAGGAGCCCCGCAGGAATTTTGTTCCAAATATGGCATTCCGAGTGGTGGTTATAAGCGCATTTTTGAAAAAGTTGTATTTTATTTATGTTTCATAAGCTGTTTGGCTGTTGTATGTTTCCCACTCTGTACTTACCTCAAATAGAATGAGCTCTGCAGGGACTTATTTTGAAAATATGGCATTCAGAGTAGGCCTATATTTCAGCCTACCGGTAATAATGAAAATGTATTTTTTTATTTTATTTTTGGGTACCCTGCAGCTTTGCCCACTTGTCGCTAGTGTTGGGGAAGTTCCTCAAATATGGGACTTTTAAAAGTTGAGTTACTTAGTATTTGAAAGAAACTTTTGAAAGTTATAGTTACTCCTTAAAAAAGGAACTTTCAAGTTCCTTAAAAATGAAAGTTCTTTTTTAAAAGTTACTTTTGTGGAGAAATTACAGGATATGATTTTAGGAGTTGTATATGTCCTGCGCCTTCGCGAAAAGCATACGGTACATCGTTGATCAATTACGGTAACTTAATATTTCTTAAAAACGACAAATACATGTCACTACAGTTGCTTATCAACTCAATTTGATGTTCTTTATTAATAATAAACATTTTTGGAAATTTTCAGCTGGATTGATTGAGTCATAGCAGAGAGAACAATTAAAATCTGACATTTTGTAAGGCTGTACATGAGTAGGTCTTCTGTCCGATGGAAAAGTCAAAAATTAATATTAGGCCTACACATTTTTTAATTTTTGCTCAAGACATATTGAAATTTTAAAATACACATTACTGGTAATTTTCAGTTTATGTTATCATTTATTTTTGGGAAAAAATAATACGTCAAGCTCTGTGAAGTTTTTAAGCGTTACCTTCACTTATCGCTCATAGCATAACTTTTGCGTTTTTCTAGTTAATAATATAGCCTCCAATACAGATACGTAATCTGGGTTGCCTAAGCATCAGGTGCTATTTAATATTTATGTAGGCTTACTGTTTCTTGAAACTTTATTCCATGGTGGATCTCACATTATAGACGACGAAATAATTCCACAAGTTCAACAGAACTTGTTGAACAGTTTCACAGTTCAATAGAACTATATGCAGGCACATAAAAATCAAAATTTCTCAACATTTGTTTCTTTAGATTCGAGCAGGATCTTGTTGATGTGCCTATCACCTTCTTCATGGGCAAACATAAATAGCACATTGCAGACAAATAAATTAAATTGAATTTTTTTTTGTTCTGAATGAAAAAATGGCTTGTAGGAAGCCTACGGCAAAAAATTGTTCTCGGCTGTCTGTGCCATATTTCACCAGAGTGAAAATTTCTAAAACCAAGTACGATTTCTAAAATTAGGTAGGAATTATAAACTGTAAAACGTAATTTAACTAATTACATTAATTGCACCAACGTTTAGTTCACTATATAGTCTATGCTTGCACTTGTGAAGAAGGAATAGTCACACAATTTTATGAACTGGAAGTTGAATATCTCATTAAACCACAGAACACACGTGTTGTCACTAGTTCAGTAAACTTTGGAATGACGTTCGATTGTTTTGAGAAAAGTGATTCTTCAAATGTTGCCCCCCGGCCCCTCGATGGTAAATTGTTTCATATATTTAGATTTTCCCGTTTGTCTAGTTTGTGACATCTGAAATGATGACGAAACTGTCGGGAAAAACTCATACACCTACTCTCATTCATTGCTAGGCACCACCACAGTCTAGCAATCTGCGTGGTGCGATCCAAGTCCCGATCATTTCGTCAGTGTTGATGGGTTTACCGTTTTCGAGTACGGTATTAGGATTACAGAGGCCAACATATTTTAAAGACGATGAAACGAAAACTGGAATAGATTCTGTTCTTGAAATAAAATGAAGGTAATCGTATAAAAAGAACTTGCAAAGGAACTTTTAAATGTTAAAAAGTTCCCTCAAGAAAAAAAGGAACGTGTTCCTTTAAAAGTTCTCGAAAAAGGAACGCGTTCCTTTTGAAAAGTTCCTACCCAACACTGCTTGTAGCCTACTTCAAACAGGAGCCCCGTTACTCAAAATGTTATTATAATGGTTGTGTATAGGCCTAGCGTATTTTCGAAACTGCAGTTCATTCATGCTGTGTACTGAAGGGCTGCCTACTCTTTAAGTACTTCAAACAAGGGCCCCCCAGGGAATTTTTCTGAAATTATAGTATTTCAGTTGTTGTTAAACATATTTTGGGTGATGTAGTTATTTCATTTTCTGTAAGCTGAAGCTTTGTCTGGACGTATCCACTGCAAATACAAGGAGTCTCAAAAGGGAGTTTTTCCAAATATTGTATTCAGTGTTTTCAGAAGTCATTTTGAAAATGTAATTTTCCATTTGTGAAGTACCGGTATGCTGAACTTTTACCTGATAACTACCTACTTCAAATAGAAGGTCTGCAGGTGAATATTTTGAGAGTATAGGCCTACAATCTCAATAATTTCTCACTAAGACATTTTCAAAAATATAGGCCTATTATTACCGGTAATTTATTATTCATTTTTATGAGGTATTTTGTTATTTAGAAAATGGAATTTTTATTTGTATAAAATATGCTGAAACTTGATCTGATAACTACCTACTTCAAATAGAAGGGCAGTTTTCTGAGGGTAAACTATTCGAATAATTTCTTACAAACACATTTTCAAAAATGTATGATTTTTATGGGGTATTTTGTCATTTTGAAATGTAGTGTTTTTTATGTAAGATATGCTGAACCTGATCTAGTAGAGCGGTCTCTTTACAAGCCAAGTTCCGTCCGTATGTAGCACTTGCAGAGCAACGCACTATCTCTTACTCTAAACATCAAAGCAGGGTTTTCGCACTATTGGATCTTGGGAAGTAAGAGTCGGATACGCTTTCTGATTGCCTCTTTAACACATCATTTTTCACGCGACAATATTTTTCAAATTTTATAACGATCGGTTCAGCCGTTGAAAAGATATAAGGTCCAGTAGTGAGATAGGCTTTTTCTTTTTCTTGTTTTTGCCTTCCGATTATCTTACTCCTCTTTTTTCTTCCGATTCTACGTCAGGAACAGGCGTCTTTGCCGCTTGTAATAGTACCTAAACTACTGCTTTGTTTGGGCTGTAATTTTCAGGGTTTGTGTATGAAAGTACGATTGTGATTTTTTCGTTGAATGAAGTTGTTGTGAAAAATAGGAGACCGTTGGTGATATCATAAGAAACGCTTACATTTTTTAAAAATCCCTCAAGATTAATGAGGAGAAAATCGAAAAAGAATAGGTCACCTACCGTGCATTACGTAGGGCTTGAACTACTCACTCTTTTGAGTTGAAATTTTTTTTTTTTTTTTATATTGGGTTTTAACGACGCACTGTAATGATGACTTAGATCTATTGGCGTCGGATGAATGATTAATGAGATGATTGGATGATGAGATGAAGGTTTTATGGGTAATGGGAAGGATAGTGGGAAGGAAGCGGTCGTGGCCTATATTGTGGGAACCATCCTGGCATTAGCCTAGACTACAGAGGGAAACCACGAAAAACCCCTGTAAAGATGGACGGTGGCGGGGATCGAACCGGGTCCGATAAGTCCCTTCACCTTCCGGGTCACACGAAGCAAGTGCGCTAACCACTCAGCTACTGTGCCGGTGAGTGAAATTGAAACGAATTCAAGCAAGAATTTGCAACCTTTTTCAATTCATCACTATTTTCAAGGTCACACTGTTTCGTGATACATTTCATTTACAAAAAACGGGAAATTTTATATTCTCCATTATCTGTGGATCACTGTACTTGTTTGTAGTTTGTGTACACATTTTGTAGTAGAATTTTATTTTATTCAGACCACCCATTAGTTACAAGATACTATTACAAAATACCGGTACACCTAGCTTGAAAATATATTTTTGTTCAAAGGAAGCCGTGATTTTTCATTGTGACATGTTTATGAGTTTCATTTCAGGAAAGTCATGATTTTCCATTGATAATTTATGAATAAATGTCTGGTTTTTGAAGAAATTTGGTATATTTGTGATACCACCGACAGCCTCTTACTGTCCGCATCGAGATAACACAGCAAAAGCTCAACATTCGTACTTATATGAAAATGTCCTGAAAGTTTCAACCAATTTAATAAATCCTTACTCGCACAGCCATGGAGATTATAGGTCAATATTATTTCAAAGACTCTCTATCCTAAATCACACACTACGTATCACTGTCACATATCCAACAATCGAAGAGCCTTCTTGCTCATCATCGAGTGATGTCTGGCAACAATGTCCGCCAGCTTCGTACTGATCAACGGATTCGTTGCGTAGTGTTGTATTACGGTAACGAGAAGTTGACCGTACTTTATGTTGTTTTGGAAAGTGTCTGCAGAGTCGGAGAGAAGCTCTGTAATGTTCTGTATCACTGCTTGATCTTCAGTCGGTGCTACAAGAGCGACTAGAATGGGTAAATGAAATTCACTGAGGGTTCGTAGGTCACGAATCACAGATCTGTAAATAAAAGTAAATCTGATTTAATTAAAATCACTAGAACCTCACAGTGAAATTATGAAGTAATTAAATTAATTGAAAAATTAAATAGGCCTAACTGAAATAATACTCTGCGGTCGGGAATTTCGTAATGCGTGCGAGAATGAGTGTTCTTGAGCAGCTAGCTGAATGTATTTACCAGGCTCTATTCTGTTCACTAATAAAAAAATACGAAAAAAGTATTTTCAATTTAATATCGATAGTAAAATGAAAATTTCGAATAACTTTGTACAATTTTAGATGGTTGAATGTCTCTTATCATTTGCAATGCTTCTATTGTGCAGCAACCATCATGAAAAAATTTAAATACCCTAGTAGTTTTCAAGGTCATTTGATTATAATTTATAATCTGCATCACAGCATCTAAGGATGTACAGTGAAATCTCTATACATCGTTACCGGATCCATCATTTTCCTGCTTGTATCATTCATTCTTTCTCACCCCACTCCCATATACAGGTAATAAATGATGAATTTTCCTGGATGAATCATTTTCCTGCATGGATTGTTTCATTTTCCTGGTCCCTTGAAAAACAATGGATAGAGATTTCACTGTACATATAAAGACCTACCAGTAAGCCCCTACATATATTTTGATTTTCCCAAAAATGACATAAAAAGCTTTTAGCCTTACTTGAGTAGCATTTGCGTGTATGGCGGGTTGACTGACTTGACAACATCTCGCAGTGTGTCGGAATGATGTGAATACTGGTCGATGTGTACGATGAATGGAGGTAGCAGTTGGCCGCAGCTGACTTCTGGGAAGCTGGTCACGAACCGACTAAGGCCAGACGACACTTGGCGCGTGAGCTTGACGCTGGTGCCCTGCAACTAAAACAGCAACGTGAAACTTTTCTCGAATTCACTCTGTGCCTTTAAATCAAGATGATCATTAATTAATGGAACAGCAAGAAAGAAATACTTCAGATATTTATGCAAGTTGAAACCTCATAGAGTAACTGATTGAGAAAGTTACAACATTATTAGTTCCAGTTTTACGAATAATAAATTTGTTGATTTAGCGATGATTAGTGGATTAGCTTGTTATTACCCTTGGTTACCAATGGTATTTTTGTATCACAATTTTTAATTAGCTTGATTAAAACATTTTCATTATTGGTAATATGGGGTCTTAGTGATATTAGAGAAAAGAAGAAACCAAGAGACAAAGAATACAGTAAAATAATGGCAGCACATCAACTCTAGTGGGCTAATGTAACAAAGGAATATAGGCTTACGCACTCGTACTAACAGCTGTTTAGCAATAATACGATGGAATTTCACTTGATTCACTGGCTTCATTGCGCACAATATCTCGATACAATTACAGACACCGTCATCACTGAGAGCACCCATTATCTCGGCCGTTCTTTGAGGATCCGTTTCACTCAAAAGCTCTGTTAGTTCCGTCTCATTGGTAGGATCTGAAAACAACACACCATGTGTTACACTTACCGGTATTCATGCAAATTAAATTCATGAGCGGGTTGGGTGCCTTGATTCGTTCGGATGTTTTCAGCTGTATTTCGAATAACTTCATCTAGCCGACGTCAAAATTGCAACTGTGGTTAGGCCGTTGGGTTTGAAGTTAACGGGTTGTACGTCTGTGGTTCATATCTTGTTGTTGGCTACTTTTATTTTCAAAATTGGATTGAGTGTTTAAAAATAATGGTTGGTCAATAAGGTTGTTGAAGAAACCAAAAACCTGAACTTAAATCTCAAACAGCTCATTTTACATAGGCCAAATTACGGTATTATGAACACATACTTTAACACTGTATATATTTATATAATACCTATGTTCCAAATATGTTATTCTCAAATTAAAAATGAAAAATAAAAAATAAAAACATGATCACTATCAATGGAAGTGGTTTCAGACCCACTCGTTTGAATTTTCTCACCCTTCAAGTTTTCCTCTTCTTGTTTTGTGGAATTTTCATTCTACTACTGTATTAAAGATTTTCAAATTCTGAAGCACTATTAGTAGGCCAAGGTCTGTTATTATTTCTCAAGCGCTCGAACAAACAGGTACCTACACCGAATAAAATGATAATTTGCTATGGTAGGCCTACCGGTGTCGATCGAGGATAAATGATGATGAAACCTAAATTTATTTTCATACTTGAATACTGTATTATAATGTGACATTATAGGACGAGATGATAAATTTGATAATCAATATACCGTATTTGTATTATGAGTGGAGATAATTTTTCAACATTTTTTTAAAAACTCGTTCGGGGCAGAGCCCCACAGAATTCAGAAGAACGAAAAAATGTATTCAGAGCAAATTAAAGAATCTACAATTTTGTTGTATTTTGCAGGTTTCAAAGTTCTTGCTAGGCCTATGTGTTCAAAGTTAATACACAATTTTGAAAAATCAATCCCTTGATGATCTTTGAACACACATTTTTAAATTCAGCTCTTAACCTTTCAATAGGTACAATACATATTAAATGAAGTGACAATTATTATTTAATGTTTGGTCTGTAGGCCTACCTTTGATTTGCAAAATGTACTTTTCTTCTATTGGTGATGTTGGCACATATAGGCTATCATCAATAAAATTAGCAGTTAAATCTACTTCCACAATCTGAGCCGGTTCTTGAATTACTTCTGATTTCTCTTCCTCGACGAGGCTTGTACGATTTGGGGATTCATCGCACACCGATTCTTCTGAACTCCACTCACTTTGCTCACCAAGACCATCCTAAAGAACACAATCGATTAGGAATTTCAAATGGTTAGGCTCCCGAGGAAAAATGAAACTTCCTGTTTGTTTATCAATCCTACCAACATTTATATAGGTCTACCTAGGTGAGATTTGATGTCATAGGGCCAACGTAGCATGGCAAGAAGTGTTGGAGGCTAATTTTGTGGTAAATATTATGCTGTATCCCTAGCCAAACGTTTTTTATGATAAAAATGTTGTAGAACTATTACATATTATTTCATATTATATAATACCGGTATGTACATAGACATATTATATTATCTAGTTTATATTATTTTACGATTCTATGTTTGGGCCTACTATTTACACATACCGGTAAGCAGTAAAGTATGTAAGTACAGGAGTAAGCCTATAGGCTTACTCCTGTATTTGAATTTTTTAACCAACTCAGCCTGAATCCATTTTGCCATTGCTTACAAAATCAAATAGGCGTACAAAGCCTTACAAAATCAATGGTTCTGCTAAATCATTTCCCAGGTCAATGATGAACGTTATTATATACCCACAATCATCCAACATACGGTAATCAGTAACCCTAAAAAAGACCAGCACAGTTCTCTGTACATTATTTACCAAAGTTTCATATCTGCTGACTTGGACTGAGGAGATGGATCTTATAATACAGTTGAGACATTACCAATAAAGATATGGATAATTTTATAGTAAGCCGTGCTGATCCGTTTTGGGGTCATGTTTGGTGATGGTTAGGGTTTGATAGGATAAGGTTTGAACCGCCAAATTACAGTCTTGATATCCATTCCTCATAAGCCTTAGGCCAACCCTACGTAACACTATAACCATCACGACACCCCCCTAATCTCTAAACCACAAGAGAGTTCACCCAACATGACCCTGAAATGAACCGGCGTGGCTTACTATATAGTAATTTGCCAAGGTATGTTGATGCTCGACTTTCTTTCTATCCTATGCCTACCTTAAGTGGCTGTAGGCCAAGTAACTCGTGACCAAGTAGAGAGTGCCAAACATTATAGTCTTCTGGTTTTGAGTGATTTTCTTTGGTAACAGAATACTGTTCTAAGAAAGCAATCACTTGAGGCTGCACTTCTGCGCTGAACTTCCAATAGCCCGATATAAGGCTACTGCTATCAGACATTCTAAATCCACGGTAGGCACAGGACATAGCCCCACCTGTTGCATGAAGTTACTGCAACAAAGTACATAGGCCTATTCAACAGGGATCCGGCACGCTGAGAGAAAAAAGTTCCTGCCAGGGTATCACAAAATGTAAATGATCACAAAACGTTACAGTGCAAGCTACGGAATTAATAAACACGTCCTCAGGTGTAAACAATAATAAATTGTACTCAATGTGAGTGATTTAAATTTTGTGAAAACACGTGGTAAGATTTGTTGGCTATGATGCAGTGAAGTAAGATATTTTCAACAATTAATTACACATCAGTCACCACAAATCAAAACATACAAATGTCATGCTACAGCCTAATGCGAATGATTATTATGGATCGATAGTATTCTATAAGATACTTCTCTGAATGGTATGAAGCGGTTTCACTACAATATGTTCAAAACAGATGGAAAGTCAATACCGGTACGATAGTTTATACAAAGTTCATTTCATTTTTGTTTATATTGGGTTCAACGACGCACTGTACTGATGTCTAAGATCTATTGAAGTCGGTGAATGATAGGCCTATATGGGATGATGAGATGAAAGGTTATTTTATCAGGTGTTTTGGATAGTGGGAAGAGTCGATCATGGCCTGTTGTTAAGGAACCATCCCAGTATTGACCTGAATGACAGAGGGAAACCACGAAAAACCTGTCAGTATGGCCTACCATGGCGTGAATTGATGCCTAGTTTCCTGATAAACGGTTCAGTGTATTAACCACTTGGCACAATATGTTCAGACAAAAAGTCAATACCATTAAGTGTAGAGGTTAATGTTATGGACATTGAGTTTGTTACACAAACTCAATTGTAGGCCGAGACCTATAGCCAAAGCCCTTTACCTATGGCACCATCAAGTTTGTTTTTAGTAAGAAGTTGAATCATATGCCTAGATAGCTAGCTTATGCCATTAAGTATAAAGTGATGCCTATGCCTACTACCAGGTAGTGCCTAGGCGTAAGCCTACTCGTTGGTAAAATTATAAGTTCCTAAAGAGTTAGGGCCTGTGGGAAGGTTGTGGGTAAATTCAGTGGTACAACCACTGAAATAACCATAAATCAATGGTAAAACCATTGAGTGAAGAAGTACTACTTTATCAATGGTAAAACCTACGCCCCAGCAAACTAAATGGCCCTAGCATTAAGTATAGAGATAAACCTCTATACTTAATGGCCCTAGTAGGCCTATTTGTAGGTTAATATACCGGTAGGCTAGTTTAAGTCTGGGCTCGCGTTCAGTTATTTTGTAAACCTTTTTATCTCAGTTTTTATCTATTATTGAACTTTGAGAATATTATTACGTCTGTGTTTCACGTAGGACCATGGATGTCATAATAGTAGGCCTAATACCATTGCTAATACCGATGCTAATACTTACAGACACCTTACATAACCTTGAAACTTCCTTGTTGATTAAGCCTAAATTGAGTCAAGGCCATACGATGGGATCGTGGTTATGGCCTCGAACTTGTAAACAGCCAGCTGCTGTCGATTTGACAGCTCGGAAAATTTCTACGTAATGCAGCACTGGCTGCAGACTAATATTGTTTATTTGGAGTTTGCCCTTGGTCTTTGAGGTAAAAAATGATGTCGAATTTGTTGCTTGCTTGAATGTTTGTTTTCATTGCTTGTTATGCTATAGTTTTAGTAGTTTGTATAATCTAAACTCAGTCCAGTTTCGCACTACACATTTCAAAAACCCAGCTGAAAAGCTGGAAAAGATAGACGCGGTGAAGAATTTAATTCCTATTAGAATGAAGTTGAAATCAAGCAGTTTTTAATGCTCCTAATTTAAATGTGAATATTTCTAAGAATCATGATCATGTAGGCCTATAAGAAAATAAAATTGTTATTTTCAACCTGCACCTGATTGAAACATGAAGCAGTTTTAATAAAATAGATTTCCAACCTGCACCTGATTGAAACTTGAAGTGTTTTCAATCTACCAATACCAATTGTTCCATTTCCATCGATTTTTTGAGAAAAGTACACCCTGGAAACAAAAGTATTTGCTGGAAACTAGAACTTATATAGGCTTACTTATATGCACAGTATACTAGGCCTACATTTGGACAAATGGAGTGCATGGTAAGATCACCCTTGTAGTTCCCAGTCAGAACGATCCCACATCCACATGTCACCCTCAGCCTTAATTGGGACACAATGATCAATTTTTTTTTTAAGTTTCGATGGCGATATATATCTATATCCGTATATATATATATATATATATATATATATATATATATATATATATATATATATATATATATATATATATATATATATATATTATTTAAATATTTTGATATATTTAAATATATATATATATATATATATATATATATATATATATATATATATATATATATATATATATATATATATATATATATATGTATATATAATATGTGACAATGATCTCATTTTGTGGATTGCCCTTCCGTGAAACACTTGACGGTTCTGAAAAGAACCTTGGCCTTTTCAGAACCGCCAACTGTTTCACGGAAGGGCAATCCGCAAAATGAGACAATTGTCACATCCATCACCGGCCCTCAAAATCTTTACCATCACATATATATATATATATATATATATATATATATATATATATATATATATATATATATATATATATATATATATATATATATATATATCTTTTTCTATATTGTTATCAAATTTTTACATAGGATGATCGTCTATGTAATTTCTTCAGGGTAATTGGGGGAGAGGGGGGATGGCGTGAGCTGCATGAGTTGATAGAAAGAAATGAATCAAAGTATGGAGGTAGGTGAAGTTATGATAAAGGGGGCTAGATCAGGTGTCGGTACATTCTCCTGAATGAATGAATATTAGGGTTTTAAGGCGCAACGACTGCGAGGTCATTTAGCACCTAAATTTAGCTCCTTCTTGAATTGGACAGGTATGGATTGGAATGGGCTTATAGTAGAAGTGTTTTTGATGGGGATGAAATAGGCAGTGGTTATATTAGTGAAAATTTAGAACTGCGCATATGAAAAAATCAATTATATAAAGAGGTAGGTTCCGCGCGGTTACTGCGGGGGGGGGGGGGGGGGATCCACAGCCCCGCAGGGAATTTTTTGAAAACTTTGTTTTTTAAAGTATCTTGTTACTATTTGGGAATATGTAGGCCCAAGGCTGTTGCATCATGATGCATCATTACTAATATGCATTATTAGTGTTAAGAGTATAATTATAGTGCATTATTATATACAGAGATTTGATTTTACAGCTGCGCAAATTGAAATTAAGAGCTGCATTTTTGAAGTTTAGAACTGCGCATATTAGGGTCAACTGCGCACTAATATAACCCCTGGAAATAGGGTTGTTATTCCGTCAGAGGGTTCCCAGCAAACAGAAATCGTCAGTGGGGCACCGTTTCGATACCGGTACCGCACTTTTTAGAATCTGCCGTTAACCAAGAGCGTGCTTAATATTTCAAATTTGAAACATTTCGAGATCAAATTGCAAGATACCAGATAAGTTTATTAATACATCAGATTATTGTTATTGAATAATTACAGTTATACTTTTTCTTGTTGTTATACGCAGATGTGTCTCCCCTGTGAAAATCAAGGAATAAAACACGTGAAAAATGTTTTTTCCACATATTGACTATATATGCAAATGTTTTAATCAACCACCGATTTCGGCAAACTCTTCGCCAGTCTTTTTATTTGATCACAATATGACTTCACCGTTCAACGCTGGCTCTCCACAGCCTATTTAAAAAAATGTATATTAATCAAAATTCAATTCAAAATTCATTCAAATTGTGGTGAAATTATCCCAATTATGTATTTTTATTATATAGACCCTAACGAATTTATTGTTCATGATGTCGGAAAAAAATTGACAACAAATTGATAATGGCTGACTATTTAAATCGAATTGATTATTTCCCAAAAATTAATTTAAAAAAATGGTCACCTCAATTTGAGCAAACTTTACATGTAGGAGTTACGTATAATTATCTGAATGAGATTTCGTTGAGTTTACATTTTTAACTCCTGAACCTTGTTCACTAGATCTGATTGATGAAATTTGGCATTAATTTAAATTTAATCACAAAATCATAGCAATTTTCATCCGATTGTTCCAATTTATTTTTGTGTCATGTGAAACATTTTCATCGTGATTTTATAATAAAATTTGGGAATGTGGTTTACTAACGACGGCCAATAAAAAGTAAATAAGATTTTCCTGGAAATTCCATTGAAAACAAAATGGCGGCTCTGATTTAGAGCAAACTTTTTTCAATTCTGTTCAAAATTCCGAGGTAATCAAAATTCGACGAAAAAATTTTCTATTACAATTTGTTTGAGGCTAAAACTTAGTTTGACTGGAGTAAAAGCTATTTAATATGATTGGCCTACCAATCAAATCCAAGCAACAAGTGTCCCCAATTGATCATAATTCATTCATAAACGATTGAAACAAGGCCTTCTATACTATCAAAGAAATAAATCAGAATGAGTAATCAATAAGACAGAAGGGCATAGTGACGTAATTGTTTGGATCTCAATTCTCAAGTTGGATGTACCGGTATAGGCCTATAACCGACCAAAGATGCTCATCCATCAACGCGGAAACACATAACGCGTTTCCCTAGTGGGCCTGAGTAGAAAATGATTCATGGATGAATTAGTGTTAGAGAATGAATGAATTAATAAAGGCGCGTCGACAGCGAGGCCATTTTGCGCCTTTTGAAAAGTGAATAAAAGATTTGTTTGGAACGTATAAGTTTTACCGCCAATGCAATGGTTTAGTCGCGAAAAGCATTTGAAAAATTCGAAGTTATTCGTAACGAAATCATACTAAAAAAGGACGGCTTTGCAATTTGAAAGTTTTGTCCAAGTGAACTCTTCAAGAGAGGGAAAATGCTAATGTGTGGATATAGATATTATAGGCAATGCAAACGTTTGGTAATTCTAACTATATAGGCTTATAATAGCTTTTGATATGGTGAAATAAAATTGCCATACACATTTTCCCAATTAATAATTCATCCGTGGACAAAATTTAATTTCATGGATAAATGATTAATATTAATAATGATGATAATTATTTTTTTAATGTTTTTTGAGAAATTTTTTTCATTACACAAGATATAAGTAATTTACAAATATCGTAGACCCACAAAGTCATAACAAGACTTGTCTGTGGGTATATTAATTAATGTTATCATTAATATAAATACACATATTAGAAGAAATGTCTGGATAGCAGCTAGTCAACTTGATATAATAATAAAAAAATACTTCTTCACTTCTCTTTTAATTATAAATAATACATATTAATCTTGTCATGAAAGAAATTGCCATGATATTAACATCTGATTTTTAAATTGCAAGATGGTAATTCATTATAAGGTACAATTTTGCCAAATCTATTTTTTTATTTCAATTTTTACACCGGATAGTTTTTGTATGTTTAATAAATCAGGTGGAAGTTTGTTCAAGGTCGGTATTAGACATTGTTTTTCCTGTTTTCCATACGAATTAATATAAATTGGTGGTATAAATTTATCCTTACATCTAGTTATATCTAATGATGATAATTATTATAGTAATAATAATAATAGTAATAATATTTTTCTATTTCAACAGATTAATCAATACATTTTGATATTGTCAGCGTCAGCAGTATATTAATACAAATATATTTGAGGGTGATATATGCAAGTTCATCATTCTGAACATGCAAATTTCATCTATCATTCAGAAATCGTCACATCATTCAAAAAACAAAATACAAATACGAATAAAAACATTAATTAAGAATATAGATACATATAAATACGAATATCTCTTCATCATTCGATATAATAACAAATTTCAGAAACTGAGTAGGAGCCAATATATATTCATTTAAAACCGTCTTGAGTAATATGTGGTCTTTCAACAATTTTATGCGTGTTGGTAATGCACTATATATAGCAATGATTGGTTCTTTGTTAAAAGCATAAGTATGTTTGTCAAAACTGTAAATAATCCTTAATGTCATACTCGTGCTTATTGTATTTTACCTAATCATTTTTCAACTATTATTACTGATATCTTAACTATTAACTATAATAATTTAGGCCTACTTTACTAGCCAAACGCAAGATGAGCCAGATATCTGATCAGGTATAATAGTCGTTAAAGTAGTTTTACCCTTGATACTTCATCAACTGTGGTATTCTACACACCTTGTGCATATAAAGAAGACTTCATTGTTGGGCAAATATCGAATCTAGAAAGCAGTGAATCTCGGCAACCTGAATCTGCTTTAATTTCTATAATAATATTTGATGAATAAAAACAATTAATTTATTGATGAATAATAATTGTTGCACTTGGCATACAGTTTTGATCTCACACCTTTTATATCAGGAAGTCATTGTAGTTGCTAAAATATTTCAGAACTTGGCTCCAAGTTTTTACCCGTCAGGGTTTTTGGTGGGATATATTATAGGTAGGCCTACTTAAGTTGACTAAAATCTGAAATGACCTGAAAAAGTTGAAAGTCGGAAGTCGGAAGAAGTCGGAATTGAAACCACTTATGCAATTATTCATACTATCGTGTTCAATAAAAATGTAAATATCCAAAATGACTATGAGTTTGGATTTGATATATTTGTGAAACAATTTGGCAACGTCGCACCACACCCTTGTCCTCAAAATCCAGGAGAGAAAAGTTCTTTTCTTACAGTTGGAGTTATGATTGACATTTTTACCTACTCAGCAGTTAAGCTGATCGAAGAGATATGAACACTTGCTACAGATTGATGAGACAGACATACCTTGGCTTTATTTTATTTTTTATTTTTATAATGGATTTAACGACGCACTGTATAATGATAACTAAGATCTATTCGCATCGACTGAATGATTAATGAGATTATGGGACGATGAGATGAAAGTTCCTTAGGGTAATGGGAAGGATAATGGGAAGGAAGCGGTCGTGGCCTATATTGTAGGAACCATCCCAGCATTAGCCTAGACTACAGAAGAAAACCAGGAAAAACCTCTGTAAAGATGGGCGGTGGCGGTAATCGAACGTTCGAATTACGGTTCGGAATCCAGAAATATTGAACATAACAGTCATGCAATCCTACATTGTGTGATCGGCTACTTCCTGTTTATATTACATAGAATATACAAAGTTTAGAAATGTAAAGTACGTCAAATCGAAATGCATGTTCAACTATTTCCGATTGTATCACATTCTGTAATCAACATCACGACATTTTTAATCTTCGTCATCCTCATGTCAATATATTCCTATTTGAAACAATATAAGAACATTATTTAAAAAAGGTGTCATGCCACATACTGAATATACAAAGTTTAGAAATGTAAAGTACGTCAAATCGAAATGCATGTTCAACTATTTTCGATTGTATCACATTCTGTTATCAACATTAACAACATTTTTAATCTTCGTCATCCTCATGTCAATATATTCCTATTTGAAACAATATAAGAACATTATATTTATGCCACATACCGTATAGTTGTACTCATATGTATCATAGAATTCGTATCAGTGGGCAACTACTACACCGTGCATATAGTCAGAGTGAAAACACCCCAATATGATTCAATTCTTCAGCGGGTTGGTAGTGTCCTTCTACGTCATAGCTTCTTTCATGATGCCTACAGATGGGGTGAGTGATAACAAAATCAAAGAAATTGAAATAAATATATGTTCAATATATCTACCAAGTGTTATGTGATAATTAAAACAAGTAGAATGATTATGGAAAAGGTATGTTGCGTGAATCATATTTGTATACTTCGATATATTATTTTCCAGGCGCGCTGGCGTTTCTATCCGAAGGCATTTAAAGACTGTGGCCTCAACTTGACCATACATGCCAGAGATATAGAAGTCGTGTACTCGGATCACGGTAGAAAGTGGATTTTGAAAACGAATATTAATGTCCGAGAAGATTGTACAACAGACAGAGTAAGTGAATGAAGAGTAAATGAACGAGAATATATATATATATATATATATAACAGCCTTGATTGGATGAGACATCAGTCTCTTCTTATCAGAAAAGAATGGACTGAATAAAAAAGGCTGTGATATATATATGTATATATATATATATATATATATATATATATATATATATATATATATATATATATATATATATATATATATATATATATATATATATATATATATATATATAGGCTATATATACATATATACTATAACTATACCATTGTATATTATGACACTGAGAAATCTTAGTATAGGCCTATAGTGAGAAGCATTTTCATCGGAACATTTTTTGGAAATCTTCATTTTTGTTAAATTTCGTAATTTTGTTGAATTCTTATTTCTACACATCTTCGATTCTGTCTTCAACATTTTTGTGGGATTCTGCTCCTTCTCAAATCAAGTTGATAACGCCTCGGCTTTCCCAACACAAAAACCTGACTGGTAGCTTGGCCCAATTGTAATAATAATTACAAAATATAGTAAGTTATTATTGTTCATTGACATTACAATCCGTTCTATATATTGTGTGCGGGTTGGTATATACACATGACGGGATTCAGACAAATGTCAGTACTTACAACTGACAAGCGACAAGAATACAAATTATGAATAGAATGGGACTTTTAAGTACAAATATAAAACAAAAAATAGGAAAGTTCAAGAATAGTAAATGATACGGTCCCAAAGACTAATATGAAAAGCTTGGAGCTAAGCTAATTGAAACTAAGCATGCATATGAGGAATGTAATAAACCTTTTGGTGACAAAGGTAGTATACACTCTTGTATTGTGACGTGCTACATAGTTTCAAATTTGTACTTCAGTATAGGTATAGGGCCAGGCCCTACATGATAAATGAGCTAGAATAATGATACAGTTCTATAATTAATCCGAGCACCAATTTCAATTCACCATTTTCTCACAATATGCTCTAATATTTTTCAACTGCATAGTTTGTTTCTTTTCATCTATTTCAACAATGATAAGAGCATCAAGGTTTCAGGTGACTATTCCAAAAATAATACGTAAATCTGAGTATCAATGAGCACAAATATCGTCAAGAGATTGAATATATTCATGCTAATCTTTTGAATATGTAAATAAAGGCCCTACTAAAATATTATTTCTATTTAGTTCACTTTTGACGTCTTCAATGACGCTCATCCACCGATCAAGATACTGACGTGGACGATTCCTGACATGTGTAATGTTATCCCTCGGGATAACAAGTTCGTCAATCCTATATACGCGACAGGAGAGTTCCCTCGAACTTGTCATCATAAAAAGGTGAAGTAATTTTCTTTAAAAAATGAAAAAAATCTTGCTTTTATTCCCCAACAGTAAAATGTCAAGTTCAGTAACGAATCAAAAACTAGATTTCAAACGTGGTGATTTATATTTTAAAGGAATTCACATTCCTGAAACCAGATTTTAATGAACTACGAAGATATTTATCTCTTTAATTTCAAAGAAAGCTAGAAATTATCATCTCAATTTTAGAAATTATAATCAATTGTTTTGTACTTCGTAGACCATCAAGTCATGAGGTATGGCATTACCGATTCTGTACATAGAAACACGAACAAAATCGAGTAGTGTCCACGTCATGATTCAGAAAAAAGGTCAGCTCCTGGAGGACAAATACATGAATAATAATTTCTGAAATTGAGATGATTATTTTCAGTTTTCTCTAAAATTTCTGAAATTGGAGAAATTAATATCGTCATCATTTGTTAAAATCTACTTTTTTTAAATATTGGGTTCAACGACGAACTATAATGATAACTAAGATCTATTGGCGTGGGAGGAATGATATGATGGGATGATGAGGTGAAGGTTTCTCAGGTATTAGGAAGGATTGTGGGAAGGAAGCGGTGGTGGCCTATATTTGAGGAACCATCTCAGCATTATAGCCTGGACTACAGAGGGAAACCACGAAAAACCCCTGTAAAGATGGACGGTGGCGGGGATAGAACTAGGTCCGATATGCCCCTTCACCTCCCGGATCACGTGAAGCGAGTGCGTTGAGCACTGCGCTGCATGTGCCAGTAAAATCTAATTTCAGGGTTGTAATTTATTTTTCATCACAATTTGTATATGCGTATGAATTGAACGAGGTACTATCTGTTCCTTTTGTTTTCTCTCTCTTTCTGACAGGGTATGTACAGCGTGTCAAAGATGGACACTATAAATGTGACAGGCCTGGCATACGGTAACTCTGCCGCATACAGAGGCACTGTCCACATCAGAGTGGGTACGTTTGACAAGGAAAATAAACATACTTCCTGCGCTGAAGGATACGGAAATGTCAAGATAACTACCGGTATCCAATGAGAAGACCGAGACGTGAAATCGACAACATTGGCCTGTTTGAATATTCGACTCATAGCCTGTTTTAAATACACTCATAATATACATACGTATATATATATATATATATATATATATATATATATATATATATATATATATATATATATATATTTATATATATATATATATATATATATATATATATATATACATATACAAATATATACTTATATATATATATATATATATATATATATATATATTATATATATATATATATATATATATATATATATATATATATATATATATATAAATATATATATATATGTATATATATATATAAATATATATATATATATATACATATACAAATATATACTTATATATATATATATATATATATATATATATATATATATATATATATATTATATATATATATATATATATATATATATATATATATAAATATATATATATATATGTATATATATATATAAATATATATGTTGAACTCTTTTCTCGGGACAACCACGTTTGCTCTTTTGGATGCAGTTGTTGGATCTGAAAAGATCCGTTGCTCCGACGTTTCGACAAGATCGCACTTGTCATCTTCAGGGATTCGTGTTGGTCAGCAGGCTGAGTGGAACCGAATGGCGAAAGCTCTCTCCGCTCCCAGGTTATAAACCCTCCGCTGTGATGCTTCCGCTGCGTCCTGCTGCGTACTCGGTTGTCATTGGTCGGGGCGCTCGGCCAATGGCCGCGCGCGCTTTCGTCTGGTTCCGTGTGCTGAGCTCAGTCTCTCTCAGGTCAGCGTCCGGTGTGTGTCTCGTCACAGTATGTCCTACGGTCGCGGCATCCGTGACTCCCGGGCATGCTGACCGTAAGCGGCGGGTGGTGGCTTCACTGCTGGGCACATCTTTCTTCCTGCGTCTGTCTATTCTCATCGGCGGTACCGTCGATTTACAAGGCGTTACAAGGCGTAACCATCCAGCCGCAAGATCTGCTCGTCAGCTTCGACGTGGTGTCACTGTTCACCAATGTACCAATCACTGAGGCACTCGACATTATGCGATCTCAAATCAAGCCATCCAAACAGATCTCAGACCTTGTGGAACACTGTCTGAACAACACTTACTTCAGGTTCGAGGGGCAAATGTACAAGCAAGTCCAAGGAGCGCCCATGGGTTCACCACTGTCTCCGGTCATAGCCAACATTTTCATGATGGATTTAGAAGTACGCGCACTCGAGTCTGCCCCTCTCAAGCCCACTATGTGGCTGAGATATGTGGATGACACCTTCGTTATCTGGCGGCATGGGAGAGCCGAACTTGAGAAGTTCTTACTACATCTGAACGGAAGTCACGAGAAAATCAAGTTCACCATGGAAGTTGAAGAATCGCAACGACTCCCGTTCCTCGACGTGCTAGTGATGAAGAGACCGGATGGACACTTGGGCCACACTGTATACAGAAAACCTACCCACACCAATCGGTACCTCAACGCCGAGTCACACCACCATCCGTCTCAACTAGCCTCAGTTGCCACCACCCTCGCCATCCGATCAACACGAATCGCTGATCGAGACCACATAGACGCGGAAAAGAGACAACTACGGCTTGCTCTAGAAGCGAACGGCTTCTCGCACTATACCATCAACAGAGCCTTCAACCATGAACCTCGGAAAAACGACGAATCATGTGAACCAGAGGATAAGAGACCGACAGCCTATCTCCCGTATGTGCGGGGGTCTACCGATCGAATAAGCCGTCTTCTAAGAAAACATGACGTGAAGACGGTCTTCAGAGCTGACAGAAAAATATCATCCATGCTGCGAGGAGTGAAAGACTCTGTGCCTCTCGAGTCACATGGCATATATGAAGTGCCGTGCGGGTCTTGCGCGCAAACTTATGTAGGCCGCACCAATCGTAAGATCTCGGCCCGCCTAGACGAACACCGGTCATCAATCAGA
The DNA here is from genome assembly GCA_964007535.1 of Brachyptera risi. Lineage (NCBI taxonomy): Eukaryota > Metazoa > Arthropoda > Insecta > Plecoptera > Taeniopterygidae > Brachyptera > Brachyptera risi. Next base: position 21,720,343 of record OZ023334.1, read on the forward strand.
CGCCAAGATCACTCGTCGGCACTCGCACTCCACGCATCGACAGAAAACCACTGGATAGATTTTGACAACGCGAGAACTATAGCCAGGATCGACCACGAACGCCCCCGGATCTACAGGGAAGCAGTCGAAATTGAAAAGAGGCTACACACGATAAATACTCGAGATGACGCCCTGCGACTACCAGCCACATGGAAGCCTCTACTCGTCAGCCAGCGCGTACTGCCTACTTCTCCCCCGGCCAAAACGACGGTACCGCCGATGAGAATAGACAGACGCAGGAAGAAAGATGTGCCCAGCAGTGAAGCCACCACCCGCCGCTTACGGTCAGCATGCCCGGGAGTCACGGATGCCGCGACCGTAGGACATACTGTGACGAGACACACACCGGACGCTGACCTGAGAGAGACTGAGCTCAGCACACGGAACCAGACGAAAGCGCGCGCGGCCATTGGCCGAGCGCCCCGACCAATGACAACCGAGTACGCAGCAGGACGCAGCGGAAGCATCACAGCGGAGGGTTTATAACCTGGGAGCGGAGAGAGCTTTCGCCATTCGGTTCCACTCAGCCTGCTGACCAACACGAATCCCTGAAGATGACAAGTGCGATCTTGTCGAAACGTCGGAGCAACGGATCTTTTCAGATCCAACAACTGCATCCAAAAGAGCAAACGTGGTTGTCCCGAGAAAAGAGTTCAACATCTACATTCGACCGCGAGAACATACGAAACAACATAAATATATATATATATATATGTATATATATATATATATATATATATATATATATATATATATATATATATATATATATATATATATATATATACATACCATTCACAATAATAGTGTTGATCAATTTTTTTAAAGAATTGTGACATTTTGTTTTCAAATGAATAGACTTGCATACAGAAAATCCATCTGTGAAAATTATTTCAGATATGTGTTCAAAGAAATACACACGTATTCAATTTTAAAATCACACATTCCCATCCACAACTTCCCATACCTTTGACAATAGACAACATTTACAATACTAGGCAAACGCAACATGAGCGTTGTAAGATGAGCGAGATATCTGAATAACAATAAGGTATAATAGTCGTTAAAGTGGTTCTACCCTTGCTACTTTATCGACTCTGGTATTCTACACATCTTAATGCATATAAAGAAGACTTCATTGTTGGGCAAATATCGAATCTAGAAAGCTATGGATCTCGGCAACCTAAATCTGCTTTAATTTCTGTAATAATATTTGATGAATAAAAACAATTAACCGCTAGTGATAGGCGTGGCTTATCGGCAGGCCACCTTGATCTATACTTCGTGTGGGCATTTATAAATACTCTGATAGGCAATGTTAATTTACCCACATAACAAACAGCCCATTTGATTGGATGTTTTGTCTTGTGACGTTTGTGGGCGGGTCAATCACAAGTCGTCAATTATTATTTTTTTCTTCAAAACGGCTGATTCGAATTGCATACACAATGGTGATAATGTGCATCATCCATGTATACAAGTTCAGAGAAAATTTCATCTCATTTGGGAATATATTATTTTTCAAGTTTTCTTGCCCAGCCTAATCTTATGGGGTTTTTAGAAATTCTGAGATGATATTTCTCAAAATCGATTCAACCGATTCATTCCAAAAACTATACAGTTCCAAGTTGGATGAGTTTGCATGCACAAAAAAAGTTTCATGTCGATCAGTCACATCCTGCGAGTTGCGACCTGTGGAGTGCTTAAAAAAACACAAAAAAAACAGACAAAGCCCTATTATAGTAGGATCGAATCTTCGCATCGCGCTCATCTAACTGATTTTTTGATAATCAGGTCGTTAAAGGGGTAAATCTTATTTTTTACCGTTGGTCCGTCTCAAAGATCGTAACGTAGGCCTACTTCACTGAGTTGTGAAGAAAGAAAATGAAAATGATCCAAATGATCAGACGATCTTCATGATTCATTGGAGAAATGTATACAAAAATTGTAATACTAAGAAAAACATGTAATACAAGAAAATTCCTTTCTTATCCCAATATCATCACTTTATTAGTGGAACACAAACAGAAATGTAATCTGGAAACATAATTCAAATTAAACTCTCTTACGTTCGAATAAATACCAACAGAGAGAGAACTGATAAAAATAATTGCTCTACATAATAATTGTGGCACAACCCCTAACGGAAATAAAGCCGATAATAATAAATATCGATCACCCGGTTCCAACCAGTCAGGTTGGAGGGTGTTGAACACCATTTATCTAGGGCCTCTCAATTGATACCGTCTGGCCAGACTTGTCGCATCATCTTTCTCGTCTTCATTCTATTCTTCACTTTCTTCCTCCACCTCCACTAAGCCATTCGCCATGCGCTCATTTCTTCTCAATTTCATAATCTTTCCTCGTCAACATCATCCCATACACCTCCTCTCCTCCTCACGCCACCATGCACTTACCTTCATCTTCCTCTTGGTCTTCTAGCTTTTTTTCTTCACACTAATACTCTTTCGAATGATCGAATCCGTTTCTAAGCCAATAATGTGGACAATCAGGAGCCGATAATGGAAAAGGTTCTCATTTCACTACCGCAGGAAAATTTGAGAAAATGCATGGAATTTATGTATTTATTGGATTTTAACGACGCACTGTAATGATGACTAAAATCTATTGGCGTCGTATGAATGATTGATGAGATGATGGGACGATTAGATGAAAGTTTTATGGGTAATGGGAAGGATAGTGGGAAGGAAGCGGTCGTGGCCTATATTGTGAGATTAACCATCCCGGCATCAGCCTAGACTACAGAGGGAAACCACGAAAACCCCCTGTAAAGATGGATGGTAGCGGGGATCGAACGGGGTCCGATAGGACTACCTCCCGGGTCACATGAAGCAAGTGCGTTAACCACTATACGCTGCATGTGCCGGTATTTATGGAATTAAAAGTCATTTTTCACGTTTGTTTATGAATTACATTGGTGCAAAAAATGTTTTTCTGTGATAATTGATGAGCGTAGCGAAGTCTCCATTCCACTCTTATAGGGCTTTGTCTGTGTTTTTTTTTTTTTGTAAGCACTCCACAGGTCGCAAGGGTTGACTGATCAACATGAAACTTTTTTGTACACGCAAACTCATCCAACTTAGAACTGTATAGTTTTTGGGATGAATCGGTCGGACCGATTTTGAGAATCATCATCTCAAAGTTTCTAAAAACCCCATAAGATTTGGCTGGGCGGAAAATGTTGAAAAATAAAATCTCTCCAAATGGGATGAAATTTTTTCTAAATGTGTATACATGGATTTTACACATTATTGCGTTTTTTTAAGCAATTCTGATCAGTCGTTTTGGAGAAAAAAAATAAAATGACTGATAATATTCATAAAATATATCATAAAAATTATGACAGAATTAAGTTGTCGAGATTCACTGCTTTCTAGATTCAAGAGTTGACCAACAATGAAGTATTTTTTATATGCGTCAAGGTGTGTAGAATACCAGAGTCAATGAAGTGGCAAGAGTAGAACTTCTTTAACGACTTTTATAGCTTATTCAGATATCAAGGTGTGTAGAATACCAAAGTCGATAAAGTAGCAAGGGTAAAACTATTTCAAGGACTTTTATACCTTATTGAGATATCTCGCTCATCTTACAACGTATATTTCGCGTTTGACTAGTAGTTAGAGATAATGCATGGGTTGAAATATTCAGTGTACCCTTCCTTGTGACGTATTGGGTTCGGCCTGGGCCGTCCCTGCGTACTCTATGTTGCGCACGTTCATGATGAGATGTATGAACAGCAATAGGCATACACACCTTGATTTTGAAGCTATTCAAATCACTGCCATCGTGATTTACCTATTGATTATCTCAATCCTTCTATGATCTGTCTGGTTTCACGTTTTTTTCATCTTCATTCTCACCTTAAATGAAACTGAACGTGAAAACACGTTTTCATTGCCTCATGAAGCCAGAAACGTAGTTTGTATGTATGGCTATACCACAGCCTTCTTTATCAGATCATTCTTCTCTGAAACTGCCCTTTCACTCGGGGTATGCTTCCCGTGTTAAACGATGTCCAATTATTTTAGTTCACAAAATCGCCGATGGTGCCGTTGTTTCCAGACCATGACGTCACTTTCCAAAGACGTTCAAGCATATCACTCTTTTTGACATGACATATCTGCGAAGATACGAACAACTTTGGGAATTTCTTACGAGAATTTAAATTACGCGCGCATTCAATTAGACCGTGACTGTGAGTTTACTAACTTTGTTATGACAATAATATGAAGGATTTTATTCAATTATATTGCGGAATATCATCGGGACAAGTTCTTGAATGATGCTTATTGCTTGGGATAACATATATATCGTTCAGGTTTGAACCTCGGTAAGCCTGAAACCCCTAGTCGAAATGTAAATATGACATAACCTCAATAACGTAGCAGGAAATTGAAAGATTATGATAGAATGACATTTGTTCAAAGTTGAAATTTTAGATACCAGAGTGCAGTACATACCAGACCATGACGTCATTTTTCCCTGCGCGAGCAAATATGCGCGAACCCGTCAAAATAGCCCGAGTGAAAGGGCAGTATAAGAAAAGAATGAATAAAGAAGGCTGTGGGCTATACATACATAATTATTACAAATTATAAAATACATAATTACAAATAACAACAAAATATATGTATCTGAATCGATAATACAGTGTAGCGAATAATACATTAAAGTAACCAGTTTTTCCTCACAAGCAGTCACAATATACACAGAAAATGACTGAACAAACAATGAATGTGTACTTAAACAAAAATAATGAAAGAATAAATAACATATTCTGGAGAACAATTCATGTTTTCAATTCTCCTTTAATTTCCGAAATGTTTAATGAGGCATGCAGATGATATGGAAGTTTATTAAATAGTTTAGGTATACCAGTACTCTCTTCTTGCTCCTCAAGCGAATTATAGATGGAAGAAGGCATAATTAATTGGATGAGCGAAGCAAAGACTCAACTTCGCCATACCCGAAAAAAAGTGACTGTTTTTTTTTTTTTTTTTTTGTTCGCGCTCCACAGGTCAAACGAAAATTCAAAATCAGTTGAAACTTGGCTTACACAAGTATCATTATCTAATTCGATACTGTATAGTTTTGAGGCGCAATCGGTTGAATAACTTCTGAGAAAACTTATTTTAAAGTTTTCAAAAATCTAATTAGAATAACCCAGAGGAAAATATTCGTGAAATAATTTTCATCTGAGACATTTCAAATTCTCAGGGAATTTCAATATGATAATTAAACACATTATTCCGAACTTTCACTCAAATCGGATAAGCCGTTTTGATGTGAAAAAATATATAATGCAATTTTTTTAAATCACTCAAAGCTATCAAGATACCAATTAAATCCAAGCCACAGGTGTCACCTCTTAAATGTAAACGATTAAAACAAGGCCTTATTTATTATCATAGAAATTAATAATTGAAAATAAGATGGCAGTGATGTAATGGTTTGGATCTCAAGGTGTATATATATATAATAACCAATCCAAAGATAAGGTGATATGTTCCATCTCATCCATCAACGCGGCAATACATAACGCGTTTGCCTAGTTGGTATCTTCATTTCTAGTTTGATCTGAATGATATGCCATTCTGTTTATGCTATACTTTGATAAGTATCGGATGGGGTTGTTGAACAGTTGAAAAAATCACCACGCAGTTGATAAATTTTGATAATTTTCTTAATAGCTTTAATTAATTGATGTGAAAAAAATAATACGTACAAATTATCATCTCCATTACGACTCGTCGATTAAAGATTTTTTCCACATTTTCACGTTATTCGTAAAATGATGATTTTCAAAATTTCGAAATTATTATTCTCAGAAGTGCACCGATTGCGCTTCGAAGCGGTGGGCCTACAGTATCGAGTTGGATGATGACATATGTGCAAGCCAAGTTTCATCAAAAATTCTCCACTTGTTTGACATGTGGAGTGCGATTTTTTTTATTTTTTTATTACGATAAAATTAAATCTTCGTTACTCATCTAATGAGAGTACAGAAGCACACAAAAACTACATAGAATAAAGGGTATGTACTGTACAATATATTAATCATAAAATATCATATTCATATTGATATCTGTGATCCTATTATGTTCAGTTTTGAACGTGGTTTCCTTGTTTGCTAAAACAGTATAACTTGGGTCTAACCTTGCTATCGGGAACACGAAAGATAGGCTATCCCAGCTTGACCGCATATATTCAGATAAAAGTTGTAATCAACATCGTCGCCTGGAGATATCAGGGAGTAGGGACTTGTCTTTCGGATTCCCGATAGTATGAATTCACCTAGCGCTATGTAGATATAGCTATCAGCAACATGTATCTGGAGTTGATTAATAATAAAGTTTGGTATCGTCAAAGCGTCAACGGATTCGTGTGCTAAGCGCATGTTGCCTGTTGTTCAAACATGTTGTATAGGTAGCACAAAGCTGTAGAGTTCAGTCGTTTGCCTCCAGAACGCTTGATGTTCACACACAAACCTGGACATCTAAAACATGAAAACATAAGGAAAACCCGGGAAAGTTCCATGGAGTGAAAGTGATATGTAAGTCTTTCTTACGCTCTTTTATAAATCACTATAATACGTAATTAAAACTAATCCTTCCAAGCAGCAAATTACACAATTATAGTGGACAAATGCGGGTAGTCTACAATACAAATCATTAATTTATTTAAATGGTGTCTCATTTATAGATAAGTTTTTTGTACCACCTGCAGAGCCAAACTATGTGTACAAAATGTAGTTATGTGTATGGTAATGGTAATGGTTATGTGCATTATAAATATTATATATGTTGACCAAATCTTAGATTTCAAGTTATATTTTCACCTTGATATACATCCTTTTGATTATTAACCATCATATTCAACTATAATGACTTGAGATGTATTTTTTTTTAATATAGAATTGACTTGATCTCTACATATTGTAATTTAATGACAAATTCCATACTTGAATGTACACTTATTCAAAGTATGTACCTACGTATATGTAATGGTGCAAAGAAATGCTAAATAAAATACAAATACAAATAGAAATATTTTCAACATAAAAAAATGCATCTATACCTCTACCTTTTATTGTATACAAATTGTTCGGATTCTATGGTTTAATAAAATGATCGATCTTTCACATAACCCCGTGCTTGAGACTAAACAAACACTAAGCACTAAACACTTCACACTGAACAATAAAAACTACTTTCAACAGATTAAACAGTTAATACACTACACATAAACGTAACTGTACATAAACAGTTGGCCCTACTTCATTTTCATTCTCGAGCATATAGGTGTTTGCTTAAAAAAAAAGATTTTTCAATCAGTTAATTAATTTTTTTGAGGTATTTTTTTGGTGAAGATATTCATATTCATATTATTCGATGTGAAATTGTGTAGATATGATAATAATCTGAAATTAGTTTGATTTGGGCTAGTTGGTTAGATCGGACTCAACTTTATTTTACGTTCTGTATCATTCAGCAGTCTTTTTAGTTATTCTAGATGTCAATTCCAAGAGAGAGAAGTTTATTAAAACACACTTCCGCCAAAACGGTTGCCACACGGACACAGTATAACAAAATTCATAAAAACAATGCATTATTTTTTAGAAAATAAGAGAATTAAATGTATAAAAAATGTAATAGCTATAGACATTATTTTAAAAAACTTTTTCGTAGTAAAAAAAAATGAGTATCAAGAGTTATATAAAAGTTATATATTTGAGAGAAAATAATGGAATGGTGATAAGGGTGCATGAGTTGGTAAAACAAAAAAACAAACGCGAATATAAATGAACACTAAAGTAAGAATAGAAAATTAAATGAGATGTTGGCCGTATAAATCATAAAAATCATAAAAATCGTAAAAATCATAGTGATTTTGGACCTTCGTGGTCATTCATAGTCAAGGTGAGCAGCAATACACGATTTTCTCCACTCCACGTTTCCCTGTAGGCCTACTTGAACAATATTCTCACAGGAAATTTCTTGCTATAGAAACATACCATAGCTTCTGAAGACATTGTTTTTTTGACACTTGCAACAATATGTGACGTGAGCCGGTGTCCGATCTGTCGGACACTGTTTGATTGTGACTATTCAAAATAATGGTCAGCGATTTGTGGTTGAATCGATTGATTAGACAAATCGACAAATGAGAATTGACAAATTCACGGTTGACAATTGAGTTCAGATTCGAGCAGTTTATATCCAGCATCTGCCTTCACGTAGGCTCGCACGCAAAATAAATTGACGCGCCCGCCCTACCCTCGTCGAGATAGGCAAGCAAGTAGTTTAATTACATTGTAGCACCCCTTATTTGTGATTATCATTACACCTCAGCTACGCCACTGCATATATGTGAAGACTTGACCTTCACCCGCACCTTCACCATCCGGGTCGCAATTATTGAACGTGACAGTATGAATGTCATGTTATAATCAAATTGCTTATTGTTATGTTTTTTTGAATCAATTATATTAATTAACATGATTATGTATAATCTTAATTATGTATAATGTGTAAACTTTTTTCCCCTTTTTGATTTTTGTATGATTTCGTTATCATCATTTAATTATTTATTTTTTCTACATTTTCTTATTCAAACCTAGTCAAATTATATTCATTTTTTTATTCTCTGAAATGTTGTTATTGATAATTTGTTTTATATTTTAATTAATTGATTTTTATTCTGTGTTTCTGCAATCTTTTAATGTAAGACAGAGTCTGAATAAAGATACATAATATATATATATTACTTCATGAGAATGCTGATAATGCTGTTCATGTATATATATATATATATATATATATATATATATATATATATATATATATATATATATATATATATATATATATATATGTATATATATATATATATAAACATATATATATATATATATATATATATATATATATATATATATATATATATATATATATATATATATTGTTCTACAAACGTACACTCATTACCATTCCATTTTTTTTCAAATACAATTTTTTTATCACCAAAAAGTTTTTTGAAATAATGTCTCCATTATATTTTTTTTACTTTCAATTCTCTTACTTTTTTTGAAAAATAATCCATTGTTTGTATACATTTTGTTATACCATGTCCGTGTGGCAACCGTTTTTTGCGGCAATGTTTGAATACTTCTCTCTCTCTGCCACTCAGTTTTAGTATAGTATTGGATAGGGAAGACGGTCGATCGGATCCCTCCACTTCCGTTGTAAAACACATATCCCCATTGTATGAGTTCGTATCACCTGACTTTAATCGATCTAGTTAGTTAAACTATGACAATATTGACTGTTTTCCGCACTGAGGCGGCAGGTAGAACATAGAATAGATACAAAGTAAACCTACGAGTGTATGCATGGACAGAAAGCATAGAAGTGAAATTTCGCGGAATATATTCTTTCCTGGAAGGGTTTGTATGAATTAAATTTTGGTTTTTGCACACTCAACTCGAGTATAATCGTCACTTGAATCGTTTTTAGTAACAGGTTGACTGACAGTAGTTCTTTATGCAACTGAGCGATCGGAGGGAATTCAAATTTATTATAACTTTTTTCGTCTTGTATCATATTTTTGGTTCTTAACTGGATGTCATCGATATGGGTCATCTCATCAGTCCTCATCAGTTAGTTATCAACTTTATTGATACTTATCCATCTATCCATTCATTAAAATAATCACGAATAAGTACGTATACAGTATGCCGCAGAGGTGATGGTCCTAATTACGTTCGTTCGTACAAAACAAATTCAATTTATATCGAGGAGAAATCACAAACATATGTACATAACCTTCGATAGACTATATATAAAAACAACTTATATCATGTGGAAACAATATTTGAGCACCACCAAAACAGCAATAACAACCAATAAATAGTATGAGGCTGCAGGCGCTCTACACGGGCTCGTTGTTCGCTCGTTGTTCGCTCGTTGTTTCGCTCGTTGTTCGTTTGTTTTGCTCGTTGTTCAGACTCAAGTTTAACATGCATCGTGTGCTAGGCGCAACCCGTAGACTAGCCCGCCGAACTCATATTCACGTAAATGCCGTTAATTCCCTTACTCACACTTTTGATATATTTCACAGTCTATATTTTTTTTCGGTATTCAAAAATATGTATCTAGGTTTTCGTAAACTAGAATTTTTTTCATTTTCCATTTGAAGAATTTGAAAAATAACAAATTTTTTGTTCAAAATTCTGTAAATGCGATAAGCTCCGTTTTTCAATTATTAACAGAATTCAAAAACAATCATATTGATATCTCAAAAATTACGGCCGTGAGAGTTTGCGGCTTGAAATACGAGCGCCTGCGGCCTCTTAAGTCTTAACTCCACTCTCTTTCATCTCGATTATCTTTCTGAACGTTTTATTCGATAGTCTTTTCCCCTCAAACACTATTCCAATTCAGTTTGCTTCATTATCTGATTGTATGATCAATGAAAGAGTAGCATCCTACATTTCTTCTTACTTTTGAAAAACTCTATATTCAGCGTATGGTATCCTCTTCCAATATTACTTGCTTTACTGCATGAGTTTGCTGTTCAATTCCTTCCCTCATCTATTCCTCCGACTGCTCTGTTCATTACACGGCTGTGTAATTCTCCGATTCTTTCCTCCAAAGATGCCCACAATTCAGATCTTTTATAATTTCAATAACACTGTCCACTTCTCTTAGCATCACTCCTGAGCTATCTCTCTATACAAATACATCTATCTATCTACATGCATATATATATGTGATGACGGAGATTCTCGTGGTCGATGGTACATGGTAATGGTATACGATGAGTTCTTCGGTTGTGCCACGTCTTGTAGTTTTCAGAAAACAACAGAATTCGATAGAAATAGAATAGAAAGAATATAATTCGATAGCATTTCCTTTCGATATAATTTCACCCAGGAGATGGTGGGTGAAATCTCATCGAAACGCATATATATATATATATATATATATATATATATATATATATATATATATATATATATATATATATATATATATATATAAATATATATAAGTATATATATATATATATATATATATATATATATATATATATATATATATATATATATATATATATATTTGAGCAAGATGTCGTATGATTTATTAAAATGTCTTTACACATAATTCCAACTCATGGGAATTTAGAATAGTTCCACATTAAAACAATGCGGTTGATAAATCCATCTGAAACCAGATTCACTAATGGATAAAAGAATATGAGTATTATTTTGAGGATGTTCACAGGTGAACGAACTACGAAGATCAATACGGAACATGACGTCACCATATGTCACTAATAGTGTATGCATATGTGGTTCATCCTTCATTTCTAAGCACTTCTATGCATGCATTTGAAAACAAGGGGCGGTTCAGTGTTATAGATACACTGCCGTGCCACCAGTGGCTCCGTATTGAAGCTTATTCATCGTCAACCTCAAAGCCCTTACATACTAGCATGCATGTAGTATAATGTGGTTCATCCTTCGTTTCTAAGCACTTCTAAGTTCCATGTATGCATTTGAAAACGCGACCTGCCACTAGTGAATCCGTATGGAAGCTTATTCATCGCCAACCTCAAAGACCTCAAATACTAGCATGCATGTAATAATGTGATTCATCCTTTATTTCTAAGCACTTCTAAGTTTTTATGCATTGCTTTTGAAAACATGACCTGCCACCAGTGGCCATGTATGGAAGCTCATTCATCGTCAACCACAGAGACAAAACATCTTAAACTTATGTTAGATGATTGTGTCTCGTATTTGATATCAATTTTTTTCCTTCAGTAGCAGTGTTGTAAAAGATAACTAAAGATGACTTTATATGTAAAGATGAACGATGAAAAATGTTATCTGAGATAAGATAATACAAGATATTTGAAAATGTTACCCAGAGGATCTACAGATAACAGGCGAATGAAAAAGATCGGAATAAATGTCAACAGAGAACAGATGATCTCAGAATGTTATTGGAATCTGACAATTTTTTATAATTCACAATATAATTTTATATTTTATGATATTCATTCATCTGAAAATGAGAAATACTACTTCTGCTCAATAACTATATTTTGATTAACAGTTATACTAATGCAGCATCATCTATAAGTGAATTGATATTGAACAAAAAAAAATGTTCATTTTGTCCCGTTAATCTGAGTAAACCAAGAAAATCTCGAACCTCTCAGCAATGAAACATGAAGAGTTCCAAAGAAATAGTTGTAGGGCTTCTTAGTAGGGTTTTTAGTACGTTCGTAGGGTTTCTTTCACCTGTCGTATAGTTTATTTGCATACTATTGTCCTCAGATGATTGATTCCTCATAAGTCATAAGTCTTGTCGCTTAATTAATATTAATATCCTCATAAGTCATGAGTCTTGCCACTTGATTAATATTAATTTCTGAGTTGTGAGCAAATATTATGCTAAAGGAAAACACAACTCGCACTTTGTAAGATAATCGATGAGACCTATTCATGTGAAATGTAATGAAACATACATTGATTTTGAAACCGTTAATGCATGATTAACCTATTATATACTCGTCTGGTTTTCAAATAGTTCAACGATTTAAGTCTTCTCTTACTAATTCTGACCTTCTTATAACAGCCTTCAATTGATTTGAAAAAACTATATACATTATAATTGATTCCTACAAAACGGCTGATCTGATTTATGTAAAACTTTGAAATAATGGAATACATTATTCTCATGTTTAAATTACTTGAAAAATTGAATTTATTCTGATATTTTTTTCCGAATATTCCCCTTGAGAATTATTCTTGTTTCTTTTTTTTCAGCATTTTGAAATGTGTTTTTTCTCCAAAGTGTTGAAACCCATGACCAGAATCATACAGTATCGAGCATGATAGTTTCACACCTGTATTCTAGGTTTAGACAACATTTTAGTTTTCGTTCGACAGAGCGCGAACAAGAGACAACAAAAATCGTTTCTTTTGAATCGTCAATACTGATTCTTCGATTCCCTCATCCGACCAACAATAATATCTTCAATTCGTTTATATGAAATGTAAAATATGAATTTCAGTAGATTACTGCAGCCTTTTCAACTTGACTCATTCACCAAAAGTTTAACGCTTCTAAATTGAACGTAAATCGAGTGTGGGTTCGAGTACCACATAAAACAATAGTTTCATTATCACCTACTCGTTCCCTCCACATAACCTATCTGCTAGTGACGTCGTCAACCATGATTGAAAACATTCAGATGACAAATATTGACCTTTCTAATTTGATCCACAAACCGATCAACGAAGAGCGATGTTTCGTCCTTCACCTAATCATGTTATTGATGTTACTATTACGCGTCGCGCAGCGTGATTGGTGTGGATTCTGCCGCCGCTTGATTGAAACATTTCCGGCATAAACAGCCCATCGCTCCCTGTGTTATTATCAGTGGTGGGGAGGATGGCGAGGACGTTGAAGTGCAGGGAACTCGAAGGGGGGAGCGCGATTATTATTACGATTATTACGTGATTAAAATATGTGTATAATAATCGCTTTCATGAAATGAACAACTTGTTATTGTAAATATGTTCACTGAAGACAGCGAGATATATATGATATTTTATTACACGTATGGAAAAGGTGAGACATATTGAATATGATCGTCTGGAGTTGAAATTCGAAAATTTTAGTATTTCGAAATCGGTCTCAGATTGAATTATACTAAATTGAAGGAAGAAGATTAAGGAAGTTGATATCAAATGATTTTTTGTCTGTTTCTAAAATGGAAGGGAAAAGTGGCTGTGTTACCATCGCTTTTTAAATTGGTATAGTACTGAACATTCACATAATTTTTTGTTAGGTGGTGGCGAAACGGAGAGTTAATTTCACCGTACTCGAAAAAAACAAACCATTTTGTTTTGTTCTAGCTCCTAATTTCAAACCGAAGAAATGTTTTTGATGTTTCTTGTCATGCATCGTATGCCATCATCTGACTTGATGCTGTAGAGTTTTGAAGATCGATCGGTTAAACCACTCATGAGAGAAATAATTTTGAATCTTGAAAAACTGCATGCTAATAACCATGGAATAACCCAAGAGGAAATATGTATGGAAAAGAATTTCTCTGAATAAATTCAAAATTCAACGAAATTTAAGTACACGACCTTTACAAATAGTTTCGAAGCCTAAGGGTTAGTCGGATGAGCCGTATCAAAGATACAAATTATTTTTTCATTTTTTTTACATCAATTGAAGCTATATTAAGAAAACTTTGAGGAGATCGACAAGTAAAATCTTTTAGATCATAAAACAGTAGATTTAATCAATAGGTAAATCAGGACGGTAGTGACTTGGATATATAGATTACAAATCAAGGTGTGTAAATAGATCTTTCCATCTCGATTTCCATTTCATTTCATATCCAATTATTTCTCTCATAGTACACTGCATGTGCTGTTTTTTCTGTCTTGAAATAATGTAAGTAGGCCTATAACCTTGATGTTACCTAGGACTATAGCTATATAGTCCTAGATGTTACATAAAGTGGTTGGTCAAAATATTTAAGTGACTGAAACTAGCAGACAAAATATATCGTGAAAAATTAGCGGTAGGATATATACCTAATTTTATATAAATTCCCTTTTTTTTATTCATTTGCGCAGTACTTTTTCTTTCAGATGTTTCTTGTTGAATATGTTCATCATGATCATTCATATAGGGAACAGCCGTCTGTAACTATAAAACAAGTCACACATTTATTGACGTTCAAGTAATTTCAAACCCATTTATACCATCAACACTGACGTATATAGGTTTGAATCTCGCGTAAGGTATGTGTTTTTGAGAACACAATTCATCTTGATCTGACTCTCCGTATATGACCTAGCTGTTGGTGAGGTCGTTAAGCCGACAATAAGCATCATTATACATATTTTTGTAGTATCAGCATAATGTATACTTTGTGGGTTTTCAACCTCAATCTGAAAAATGAATATATCTAATTCAACCTTTTAAAATAAACCAATTAAACTATGAACCTCACAGAGAAAATTGAGAAGTTAACAATCACAACTATTCGAGTGAGTTCATTCACAATCTCATAATTAATTGCAAGTAATTTATTAGAACTTTGAAGACTCCTTATTTTAACGGAATCATATTTCACTTTTGAGAATAATTGAAAAATGAATTTGACAGTAGGTATGTATGATATTGAAATATCAAAAAAGAGAATGTAACAATATCTCGTTAGATATTTTAGAACCTTATTATCTGAGATGTGTGGAAAAATGGCTAACCGTCATTCAGAAGACCGGGGTTCGATTTCCGCTATAGCATGACCATTCGGATGAAGGTTTTAGTTTTACATGGGTATCCCTAATTATGCCAAGGTGAATACTTGGATGGTTCCTTAACAACAGGCCACGACCGTTTCCTTTCGACCATCCAAAACACCTTCTCACCATACCATAATTTCACCATATGTTATGAATAACAGAAAATGAACAGAAAAAATGAAATAAGAGAGCGAGTATAAAATGTGATATAAAAACATGTACGCCAATCATCATCTTCAACCATTTAATTGTACAACTGAAAACTGTTGACTGTTTGCTTTCAAATACAAGCTTTTAAATTTTAAATTTAAATTAAATTGAATTTTAAATTTTTAAATTTTTAAATTTAAAATTTTTAAGCTTTCAAATTTCAAAGTAAAACATCACAAACTTTTGTTTGCTAACCACATATTTATGACAAATACAACAAAATTTGCGGGGCGGTATGGTGCTCGTGGTTTTGAATCGACACATTTGTCCCAGTTATATGGTGCATGGGTCTATAATTATAATGCGAGGGCCTGGTATTATTACACAGTCCAGTTAGCCTTACAACATGTCTATGCTAATACTGAGAGTTAGTTTGAACATCAAGCTGCTATCACAACTTCAAGTGCCAGTTAAAGCTCGTTGGTAATTATAGGCCATTATAAGCCTCATAGAAATGCCGTTTATCATGCCCGGTATATTATACTAAAGTTAGCGCTGAGAATTGGTGAAAACAAATATCACATGTAACCATGGTAATAACAACTCTAAACTGCCAGTTAAAGTTACTCCCACGTTGGTAATACCGAGCCTGAATCAATCATGCAAGTTTTGACAGAGATATAAATAAGCTGTATAGGCCTATTGTTCTAGTTGGCTTCTCACGTTTTTTCTCACTGATTTCATGTGCCAAATGATTATACTCATCGTGATATCCAAGGTCACTTATTTCCATCCATGCTTTTTAGTCTTCGTGGAAGTAATTTTTTAATTACTTATATTAAATACTATAGTTATATTGATTCTAAGTTACAGTATTTGAATAAATTACCTACAGTAAAATTGTCGTTATATTATGCAATTCAGTTGGCATTGAAAAGAAAGCGAAATAACTTGTATTAACTTATATAATATGCTGATGCATAAAGCACACCAGTGTTGTCGTACAACATTTTATATTTCAGGTCAAGGTCGTGCATCATATATGTCAGCCTCATACGTCATTCGCATCATTTGCAAAGATGATCCCCCCCCATGCCCCCGTGAAGCTGGCCCCGTACATGTGACAAATTCAATTCAAACCGATTTAAACAAATGCCTTGCAATCGTGAGTGCTTCGGTCTCCGTTAGTGCAAGTTATAGTGCTGCAAATAAAATCGTTGGTGATATTGTAGTGCTGGCACTACTTTACCGAATCAATGTGCGGAGCCAACTTCACGCTGGCCCCGCCCATGATCGGAAATTACATTTCCTTGTTAGTGCCGTTCATTTTTTTGTTAGTGCTGTACTGGTTAAAAACAGAAGATACATAAGCCATGTGCGGGGCAGCACCTCACATTAGATGGTATAGAGTTTTTATAGTGTATAGACTTGGGTGTCCTTTAGTGCTGGTTAGTGCCACAGAAATTGTCGTTAGTTTAGCCACAAATTGATGTACAAAACTGAGAAATAATTGAGTGACGGTGCTATTTATCTGCGGGGCAACTTCACGCAAGGTAGCCACGCTCACGGAAAATTGAAGGGTATATAAACTTAAGAATGTGTTAGTGCTGGCAAGTGCCACATGAATTATCGCATTGTATTCTGATAGCTTTTCTTTAAATCTTCTGTTATTCATATTATACAATAAAACTCCACACCTCTTCACACCTCCCATGCACCCCCTTCCTTCCATACTTTCCCTCCACAACTCTCCACCACAAAGAAGTCTCATTACCATTTGGTAGAGTATATACATCTAATAATGTTCTGTGACGACTTGAGATGAAAAGAATGAATAAAAACAAATGAGAAATTAGGATGTATCATAATTAGATTGCTGCAGTTAATTTGGGTGACATCAGCGATTTCGGGAGTCCTCTTATACATTAAAAGGAAGTGAAAGTATAAATTCAGGTAGTCAAGTTATTTTGTTATTCACCTTATCATCAAAATAGATTCATTTAATTTCATAGTAAACATACGACAATACTTACACGTATTTATAGTTAGTCAAACATGAAAACAATACATGTTTACATCTTTTCTTGAGGTATTTCATTGAACATTTGAGATTTTATTCAATTTTTCATCTTTATACCTGCACATACAGCTCAGTGCTAACGCGCTTGCTTCATGTGATCTGGAAGGTGAGTGTAAATCGCACCTTGGTTCGATCCCCGCCAATCGTCCATCTTTATACAAGGTTCTTTCGTGATAATTCCCTCTTCAGCAATAGTCCAATGCCGGGATATGGTTCCTTCTTACAATATGGGCCATGACCGTTTCCTTCCCACTATATCCTTTCCATTACCCATGCAGAAACCTTCATATCACTATCCCACCTCATCATCATCTCATTAATCATCCATCCGACGCCAATAGATCTTGGTCATCATTACAGTGCGTCGTTAAACCAATATACCATCCCATCAACATTCATCCGACGCCAATACACCTTTTAATTATCATTACAGTGCGCCGTTAACTCAAATATAAATTCATATAAACTCTATCTCCATCATGAATTCGCAACTAACTCTACATGGGTGAGAAATTAGTTATTAAACTTGAAACTCTATCAATTTCCAAGTGCAATCTTTTTATGACGTTTACTCTAATCTATGACACACATACGGATACACTCGTATACAGACCCACCACATCTTATCATCGCAACACATCGGCCTCAATACATATACTGAGACTTGAAGTTCAGAGGATCATATGGGGAGGGAAAAATCTTCATCCAGTTACTCGGATCTAAGATAAAGTAAAATCTTATCATAATACTGGACTAATTTTAATCTTGATTCACTTTGATTCATAACTTATTCACCTACGGCCATCAGTCTATTGTACACAAAGCACCAGCTCACGTGTGGTATAGGCATTTACTTTTTATCCACGACAAAATGTAGATGTGGTGTTTTTTTACCTAGATTGAGTGTAGTTTCAAGGTAAGCAAGTCTAGAAGGCAATACTTACACTCAGATAATAGGTGTTTATCCTGTCTAAGAATGGTAATGAAGTCTCTATACCATGTCTGGTGCGTACAGGACGTCACTGTGACGCTGTGGTACTCTTGTGGTGCTAGGGGTTCAAGGTTCGAATCCAACCCACACTACTTTTGGATTTAAAAAATAAATATTATTCAAATGCCATGGTTCAAGAGGCAGAATGATTATTTTAGCACTGCTATTGGAATTGTTTTTAATTTATTTTCTTTGTCATCAGATTGTCTCACGCACTGTGCTTCGACAGAGTTCGGAATCACTCGGGTTATATGTGACGTCACGTACTCGCCACACAAGGTCGGAACTACGCCAACCGCCAAAGTATCAGTCACAAGAAAAAACAGATGAACATTTCACGGCGGACAATTCGGTTGTGTCTACAGAAAGACTTCAAGAAGCAACTTGTGAACAGATTTAACCAGTCAACAAAAAGTTCTTCAAACAATATTCAAGACATCTCATCCAAATACAAACAAATCCATAAACAAGAAATGGATTCAATTCCAGGAGACTGTGATCCAATTGACAACAATGCGATTAAAAATCCAACAATGAAAGATGTGATACTCGGAAATAACAATAAAGACGATGCAGCCTATTCTCAATTAGGTATGAATAGTTCCACATCCAGTCAAGTTTCAGTGTTATACTCGACTTTGCACGATCTTTGCTTGGACAATGTCGCTTATTACAGCAGCGATGTGAGCACGACTGGACGCCGCCTCCATGCGGGGTTCACAGTATTAGTGGAGCAGATTGGCGTCGCGGCGCCTATGGTCGATCAGCTGCTGAGTCGGGCGTCGGAGTTCGACTTCGATGAGACGACGCCAGCCAATGGGTATCGGAGTTATGTGACAGTGGTGAATGCGTGTGTATCAAAGGCTGTACAAGTTTGCCGCAATGTCAAGGAAAATCGAAATTCTATTTTCTTCAGGAAAAATGTATATGCAGGGTAAGTCTAATTATTATATTTATTAATTCGTGAAGGGAAGTCAATTAGAATGGTTTTAGATACGGATTCTGTTTATTGTTGAGACGAAAGATGGTGTTGTGTGTTTGATGTCATTCTTTTATTCACGAAAGAGGAACGTTTCCGAGCGACCGTTCCACTTATCTCACACCACTAGCGAGCGGGTGATTTGTGCCTTCTTCTTTCGTGAATACAAGTATGCATACAATAATACAACAATGGAAGTTACAATCTACGTAACATTGAACCGTACATGTTTTCGTAGCCCATGCGTGGAGTGCGTATTTACACAATATCATCTAGTTTCCCTCACATTTGAAGTGACTATTTTTTACGAAGTCATTGAAATGTGCTCATTTCATGTTGAAATTCGTTTTGTACTGCTACCGCTCGTTAGTTATTCCAGCTTCAATGTGGTGGGGCCAAGTTTAAGGCCAAGTAAATGCCCAGGCCCTCCATATTTGAAATTCATACTTCTTATGTCGTAACTGAAATTTGCTTATTTTGTACTGAAATGTGCTGTAAAAAAATTGTTTTGTGCTGCTACCGTTTTTTTTGGTTATTCCACATTAAGTGAGGGGAGGAGGGGGGGGGGGAAGTTTATTTGAAATCTATACTCTTGATAAACTTTTTGAAATATGCTCTTCTTGTGCTGAAATGTGCTGTTGAAAAATCTTTTTTTGCTGGCTGCTGCCGATTATAAGTTATTCCATATTTATTGTGGCCATCTTCCCCCCCCCCCACACACAAGATGTGAAGTGAAAAATGAATGGTCACAGCACAGAACGATTTCTCAACAGCATATTTCAGCACACAACTAGCACATTTGAGAAAAATCATAACATACATTTATTCAAAATGTGGTGGAAGAGGGCTAGCATTGTCTTGCCTCCCATCATTGGGACCTATATATTATTGTATTAGCTGATGATAATATTGTGTTGTTATAAATCAGAGACACAAGACACAAGTTATATCCACGAAATAAGGCGCGAACCCGTGCGCTATTGGTGTGAGATAATTGGGTAAAGGGGACGGTCGCTCGGTACCGCAATTCTCCCATGATTATGAGTATATATAGGAGATATTGAAATGAATAACATATTTATATAACATATTTACATATTTTTATAACTATTAAAAAAGGCATCAGACGACTAAATTTTGTAATGAGAAACTTAAGATCTAGTAGACAGGTAGTGAAAGAAATGGCGTACAAATCATTAGTGAGACCCACGATGGAATATGCCAGTATGGCTGGGATCCACACCAGCAATGTTTGAAAGATAGCTTGGAAAAAGTTCAAAGGAAAGCGGCAAGGAAAGTTTTATCAAAGTACGGCAGGCGACACAGCCCTACCGAAATGATCAGTGAATTAGGATGGGAACCTCTCCAATCGAGAAGAAGATCATCTAAACTTGTGACTATGTACAACATTTTATCAAAATATGAAGCGTGGGGGGAAATAAAGAACTTAATCAAGTCGTCTTCATTTTTAGGAAGAGTTGGCCATAAATTCAAATTGACATTAAAAAATTACACTACGAACGTGGGTAAATTCTCTTTTCTCGCTGCCACCATCCCAGAATGGAACAAACTGGGAGATAAACTAAATCAGGAGTGGCCTAAATCTGTGAATGATTTTAAGAAACTAATGGAAGGAGCTGAGAAGAAATGAAATGGAAAAGAGTGAGCAGCAAGGTTACTATAAAATAAATATATTGTAAACAAGTGAAAGATTAATACTTAAAACAATAAAAAAATTACATACATACATACATTTGATTCGAATAAGAAAATGGAAGGCCATAGGTCTCAGAGCAAAGTGAGAATACATTCTCTTCTCCTGTCATATTTTCATAACCCTGAGGTGTTCCTTGCATAGTTTTACTTGTTCATCGTATTATATTATGGAATGATATAATATGCGTATTCAAATGCAATATTGCATACATTGACCTGGTAAAACCAAGGAACAACTCAAGGTTATAAAAATATGCACGCGAGTAAAAAGAGTGTATTCTTACATATTTACATATTTATGTACATATTTTACTCTGGGTACGATTCATATTCACGAACGATATACAAATTTAATTTATTTGAAGATTTTTATCATTCTCAATATATTTTCCATAATCTCATTGGGTCTCATTGGTGTTTTCAAAAATTCAAATCTAGTTTCGAAAAGCATTCCAACCGATTCATTCAAAACCTCACCGATTTTTCATTCTTGTACGTGTCTAATGCTGGAGAATTTATTGAAATTATTTGTTTTTTCTGATTGATTCTCTCACTCGAAAATTAAACTTTCAAGCTATAAATACAAAAATATGCAAATAAGCCAACATCAACTATTTTTAAAAGGGGCGTTAACCTATTTTTAATAATTTACCGATGTTTTTTTTAAATCACCATTGTTTACTCTTACAACTTAAAAAAACAACAACAACAATATACAGCTTATACACACATAATACACAGACATAATAATTTATATACATGATAGCAATATAACAATATACAATATACAATGCACAATATTCGTGAAATACAATATGATAATACATAATATATAAGAAATTATACATGATAAAGCTACGTGTCATTACACGTCAGACAGTCAGAGTCACATGACTGTACACTTGGAAGTTTCGTCATTTGTTACCACATTTTCAGTTTGATATAGTAATTCACTTTTTTCACAATTTTGTATCCTGTAGCTCAATGCACCTTTTCAGGAGAACTAATTGTTCAATCATCTCAATTTTTTCACATATTTCAATAACCAGAACCACTATGGTAAATATGAAGGAAACCATTATTTTTTTTAAATTTACATCGATCTTCAATTATTGGTCTATATTTTTCAAATTGATATTGAATTAATTACATATAAAGAGCAATCAATAATTGATAGATATGATGTTTCTACTTTTATCGAAATTCTGGCTTCCTCAGATTATGGAAGCAAACAATTTACACCAGAAAAATGAAGTGGTTAAGTAGTTTTTGAGAAAAGGTACAAATTGAGTGTTGAAAATAACAATACCCGGCAAATAAATTATTTACATATAGGCCTACTTATAGATGCGTGAAACTATTTCACTCTATAGAGTCCTTGTAACAAATACACTAACGCGAACCTCATATTATTTTGAAAAACACATAACTCATTAAGAAAAATATATGGCATCTTGAAAAAAAAAAGAAAAAAAGTTGGGTCTATACATATGGATATATGAACGTGTGAAAGCAGGGACCCGAACCGGAACCGGAACCGGAACCCGAAAAAACCCGTATTTTTTGGGAACCGGAACCAGAACCGGAACCTTTATTATTGATTTTCAAGAACCGGAACCGGAACCCCTAAAAATCTTGGGTTCTTTTCGGTTCCATAAAGGTTCTCAATACCTAATTCAGACTCATTATTCACTCATTTTGTTTAAAACTTTTTAGTTATTTTTTTTTACAGACATTAAAAAATGAATCCTTTTCACGGGATTGTGCCAAAAACGACCGTTGATTCATTTTGTGTCCACGTTTTTGTTCGGGGAAAATACATTGACATTTGAGAGTATGCCTCTATAAAGGAACACAGCTCTCTGAGAATCGTTCTTTGGCGGTGCCCTCGTAGATGTATAACTTCTAAGTAATGCACCAAACATAACCGATATCAGAGCGTGTGGCCAGTTTGGTCGAGTTTTCGCTATTTCGGGAATTTCTCCTGTTTCACCATTTCTGTATACATTTTGTCAGAAGAGAAGGTGTAAAGGAGAAACCTCGAAAGTCGAAACCCAGTGTGAGGGGAAAGATTTGTCCCCGGCAGATGGACAAACAAAACAAAGTGTCAAAAACCACCAAAAATAGACGAACCACCACAAGCAAGGAAAAAAAAAATGAAATCATTTAGCAAGTGGAACCGGAACCGGAACCCTTATTCACACTATGGAACCGGAACCAGAACCGGAACCTTTTAAATCGTAGAACCGGAACCAGAACCGGAACCGTTATTTGAGAAAATTAAGAACCGGAACCGGACCCGGAACCTTTATTCATTTCGGTTCGGGTCCCTGTGTGAAAGTGAATCTTAACTGCGCCCGTCGAATGATCATACCGCAATTAACAGCACGCAGAAATGATTACATCGAAACCAATTACGTAATTTTCAATCTTTGCATTATTATAATGGACGATTAAAATCTAGCCTTAATGACACATTAATTCTCTTCATTAATCACACATCAGTTATATAAATTATTCTCATCTCATTCACGTTTGAAATGGAAATTAATTCAATGGCGCGTTCAGCTTTTATGGGGCCCTAGGCGCAATGTTATTCTGAACCCCCCCCCCCTACATGTACATTTGGAGAAATAGAGGAGTTTGACGTTTTCAGTAGAAAAAAATCAAAATCATGTAGAAAAAAGTACTGAAATGTAAGTTTACAGCCCAGAAACAGCGACAATCTATGACTCAATGGCTACAGACAATGCCCGCACAATGCGCAGGCGCAAAAAGCAAATATACGTTACGTAGCCTAAAGGGAACACATTAAATAACCGACTATAATGGACTCTTGATTGGCTGCAGCACAATACATAATATGGTAGCAGTTATAAACAAATAGTGTATATTGTGTTTAATTTCTTTTTTGATTACGGAAGATTACAAATATATTTAATAATTTAAAAACAAAGATATCTAAAGAAAGTAATTTGGGGGCCCCCAGGGGGGCCCCAAAATCCGGGGCCCTAGGCGCGCCTAGTGCGACTAGGCCTAAACGCTCCACTGGAAATTATGCATGACAAAGTCACTTGTCATTACAGTGGTTGTATGCACACTCGGAAGTTTTCACATTTGATTACCACATTTCCAGTTTGATAGGTAATTCCTATTTTCTCATCTTTTTTGTCCCGTATAGTCGTTTTATCGAAACATCATTTTTTTTTGGTAATTACTTTGAAATGATAAGGGATATTAAAATTCCAGTACAATCAAAATACAGATTTCTGTGAAATACCTTCTATACCTTACAGATAATTTACATGTAATGAACTGTTCAACTTACATCGTATATTATTCACAGGTACTATAAACAGTTAAGAGTCCACTGGAGTCGATTTGGCGTAATATCAGTTTCTTGGTGATAACTTTAGAACGGTATGAGATATCAAAATTCTAATACGCGAGAAACACAGATAATTCTAATAGCTTCAAGTTGATATATATTTTATAACTATTTAAGTCATATCGTTAACTGTCAAGCGTCGAAAGCTAAAAAATGTTTTTTTTTTTTAGCTATCGACGCTTGACAATTATGCAACGTGACTTAAATAGTCATAACTTATATCATCTTGAAGCTATTATAATTATCTGTGTTTCTCGCGCATTAGAATTTTGATATCTCATACCGTTCAAAAGTTATCACCAAAAAACTGATATTTCGATAAATCGACTCCAGTGGACTCTTAAATAATCACAACTAATTAGCTGTGCAAATGTACGGACTTTTATGAGTTATGAAATGTTAGGATTCTGAATTCATTCTCTAGTAGGGCGCGCCTGATAGTGATATGGGTACAGGTCTTGAATATATAGATCTGTGACAATAATTTCTATTGTGTCAGAATTTTGACATATTCTATATATAGTGCTTGAAAGTTATCAAATGATAAAAAAGGATATATCAATTCTCATCCTCTATTTAATTGTTTTTGATTTTTCTTCTGTGTCTCTTTTGGCTCTCTTGAGCATAACATCATTTTACAAAGGTTACTTGAGAAATAGGATTTCTCAGAACTTTTTTTTTGACTTTGATGCCAAAAAATATGATTGAATGAGCGAAGCGACGACTCAATTTCACCATACCCGAAAAAAAGGTATTTTTTTCGCGCTCCACAGGTCAAACAAAAATTCAAAATTTGTTGAAACTTGGCTCACAAAAGTGTCCTTATCTAATTCGATACTGTATAGTTTTGAGGCGCAATCAGTTTTACCAATTCAGAGAAAACTCATTTCCAAGTTCTCAAAAATCCCATAAGGATAACCCAGAGGAAAAAATTCGTGAAAAATATTTCATCTCAGAGAATTCAAATTTTCAGGTGATTTTAACATAATAATGGCACACATTATTCCGAAGTTTCACTCAAATCGGATCAGCCGTTTTGATGTAAAAAAATATATAATGCAATGTTTTTAAATCACTCAAAGCTATCAAGATACGGTACCAATTAAATTTAAGCAACAGGTGTCACCACCGATTAAAACGAAGCCTTCTTTAGTTCCACAAAAATCAATTAGGAAATAGGCAGGGGCGCAGGGCAGTGACTTAATTGTTCGGATCACAAGGTGTATAAATATAACCAATCCAAAGATATGTTGACATATATCGTTCCAGCTCATCCATCAACGCGGAAACACAACGCGTTTGCCTAGTATAATATTATCATTCAAAACTATGTTGGCGTATAGGGTTGCGGTCGACCGTGCTATATGGCATTGCATCCTGAAGAATATTGAATGATCAATATTTGCACTAAAATTAGCAGATGATGTATGTAATATGCACATTCCATGTACAGTCTTTGTAACAATCCAGTGGTGAAAATTAATTAGCATGGATTTTAATTAAATTCATATTTGCATTTCAGAAAATATTCATATGACAGCAAGTGAATCTCCAAAAAGTATTGGAAATCGTTCCCTGTAAATTTGCATGCATAATAGTTGTTTAGTTGCTCGCCCCTCTTATTCAAATGTAGACCTCTCTTGTTCAGTTCACTGACACATCATGTCGATATCTTTTTATTTATTACATCGAAACTCGATATAAAATCATTGTTCCCCAATTGAGGCAAAGTATCAAAAATGGAATCGTTTGAACGGGGCGGGGCACCACAAGAGCGATCTTATCACCTCAAATAATAATTGAAAATAAGATAACTCATTTAACAAACAATAAATCGTATGTAATAACGCCAGGATTAGAGAACAATTAAAACATTCACAGTGGGAAGAAAAGCTTGAGTCTTCTTATCATCATGATCTTGTTCTTCTTCTTCTTCTTCTTCTTCTTCTTCTTCTTCTTCTTCTTCTTCTTCTTCTTCTTCTTCTTCTTCTTCTTCTTCTTCTTCTTCTTCTTCTTCTTCTTCTTCTTCTTCTTCTTCTTCTTCTTCTTCTTCTTCTTCTTCTTCTTCTTCTTCTTTTTCTTCTTCCTCTCCTTCTTCTTCGTCTTCGTCTTCGTCTTCGTCTTCGTCTTCGTCTTCGTCTTCGTCTTCGTCTTCGTCTTCGTCTTCGTCTTCGTCTTCGTCTTCGTCTTCGTCTTCGTCTTCGTCTTCGTCTTCGTCTTCGTCTTCGTCTTTGTCTTTGTCTTCGTTTTCGTCTTCGTCTTCGTCTTCGTCTTCGTCTTCGTCTTCGTCTTCGTCTTCCTCCTCGTCTTCGTCTTCGACTCTTTGTCTTCGTCTTCGTCTTCGTCTTCTTCTTCCTTCTCTCTCTTCCTTCTCTCTCTCTTTCTTTGTATTTGTGTTGCGCTAAATGACCTCTCTGTCGATGCGCCTTAAAACCATAATATTCATTCATTGTATTTGTGTTTATTACAGATTTTTTTTCCATTTCTCCTTTTATATCATTTGTTCCACCCCAAAAATGACAACAAAATCTTTTTACCATGTCCTTGGTCAGATTGGTTGCCTCATTTGTAATATCTATAACTGCACTGAGTTTTATAATACTTTCTAGTCTATACCTTAAATTTCTATTTATGATCACTTGAAATGATTTCATTACATTCTCTGCCATGACTATCGGCATGAATCGAAATTGCAATTTTCTGAATCATTTCAGATTCAATATTGCACTTGAATTTCTTCTTTTTTGTCATTTCGGATTCAGAGTTTAATTACAGATTTAGAGGCATTGATTGGTGTATACTTTCAAAACTCAGTTCACGTAGCGACTCAAAATCGGGTGAGCACTCGACCTCACAGAGATCCATAAGGACCATTCATTTCACAGTTCATATTTATTTCTTCAATTTTCTTCATTTGCTCACAAAGACTTGTAATTCTTACTTTCAGCAACTTCTGTTCGTCGTATGCTGACTCTAATTTACCAGTTCCCGGTAGTAGGACAATTTACCAGCCTCCTCGCCATGATCTAGCCTGGCAAATTGTCCTCCCCCAAACTTTGACTGGCGAATTGTCCTCCCCCCAAAACAGGTGCCTGGCAAATTGTCCGCTGGCAAATTTTCCGTATACATCCTAGTTCCGGTTTATGACTGTCAACCAACCTCTGCATGTCGCGTTCACTATAACTCCAATGACACCTCTAATTTTTGAAACATCTATTAGTTCTTTTACATCTTGGTCGTTGATCAGTTGTACGGTCGGATCTACAGCAATGGTCGTCGAGAAGCAATTTACCGTATCTATACCATGATCTTCGAGTGGAATATTTTCAGATACATTTAACTTATCACGGAATTTTATATCATTTGTAAGGAACGTTGGTCTCGTTGTTGATGCTAGTGAATTTTTTTCCTGATTGGCAATATGAAGCTATGTTGTGATGAAATGTGTAGGGCCCACTGTGTGAAACTATACATACGTCATCCACTATAACATGTATTCACAGATCACAGCAAAACCTTCTTGTCCGAGCGACTGACTAGACGTACAGCAGAAGTAAAATACTCTTTGCTACCTGGTCAAATCAGTTGTTCACGTTATATTGCATAGGATTCAACAGGTATCAAACGACAGAAACGTACTTTTACTTATGCTTCAAGCCCAGCTATCTTGTCATTGTTCGCTTCGATTGGGAAACAATGGCATCGTTCAGCTCTTAACACTAATGAAAACTCGATGAAAAATAAAAAATATCATATAGATTTTCAATAAAAATAATGATTATTGTAATCTCACTGCTTTGACAGCTAGCACGGTGACAAAGATTGATTAGATGGGAGGAAAGGTGAATGACATATAATAGGCGGAACCATTTGCACACAAGCAGAATAAAAAACGAAAATAATTGAATGAATGAACAATGAACAATTTCATATTCACATATTAAAAATATATCTTGTCTTTGACATTTTTCTTTGTGCATGTTCGTAAGAATAGATATATGTGATGATAACAATAACAATATCGGTTATATAATAATTTGACGTTTTAGATTTGAAAACAACTGACTCAGTATGAGTGAGACAATTGATGTTGAAAAAATGAAGAGAAAAATATGATTATAATGCGTTCTGGCAGTAATGATAAGATCGCGTGCTTTTCTCATAATCAGTCATGCTTTCTCATACTAATGTTGTATCCCACATATTTGAACACACCATCAGACCAGAATCAGGGCCGTATTAAGACCTAGACCCACGAGGTCCGGGCCTAGGGCAGACAATTCTCAAGGAGCGGCAAATTTCCAAAAGACGTCAGCCTTTCAGAAATCATATAATGAGTTAATATATTTCAAAAGCATCAAAAACGATGTTCTGAATTGCTACAGTTTTCTTCTAGTGTACAATTTAATCTTTGTCATATTTTTGTTTTGTATTGCTGGAGTTTACTTTATTAGTTTTAGTTTATTTGCGTCTCTTCTCCCATGTGCACTCACACGTGAACTATGAACACCAAGTGTCACCTCCAGCAATAGCGATGGCTGCCTCTTGATTGCCGGGGCCAAACCTTCTATTTTTTATATTGGGTTTTTACGACGTACTATAATGATAACTAAGATCTATTGGCGTCGAGTGAATGATTGATAAGATGGTGGAATGATGAGATGAAGGTTTCTTAGGTATCGGGAAGGATAGTGAGAAGGAAGCGGTCGTGGTCTATATTGTGGGAATCATCCCGGCATTAGCCTGGACTACAGAGGGGAACCCACGAAAAACCCCTGTAAAGATGAACGGTGACGGGGATCGAACCGGGTCCGATATGCCCCTTCACCTCCGGGATCACATGAAGCAAGTGCGTCAACCACTCAGCTACATGTGCCGGTCCGAACCTTCTAATAATGACTAGATCTCCATCAGTAGAAAGCTTCAATTTGGTAATCAAGAGTGCCACATATTACACTGAATGTGCATTGCCCAAACTCTTGAGTATAACATTGTTACCCAATATAAAAAGCATATAACACATACTGCACAGTAAAGCTGTCAATATACTCTATTATTGGAGCAACTTTCTCACTTTAAGCTGGCTCAAAACAAACAAAGCTGACCCAAATGACAAATAAATGACGAAAACAGTAGAAATGGCACAATTCACGGCCACAATAATGCCCCGACCTTGTGAAAAGACAATGCCAGTGGCTCGTGCTTTTCAATCTAAAATTGGGGTTTTGTAATTTCCAAATACTCCTGAAGGGTTCTACCAGAAAGAGTATAGCACACACCACAGCAAGTAATTCATTCAACCGTTATGATGAAAAATTTCAAAACTGTCTTACTGAAATGTACAATGAAAATACGACTTGAAATAAAAAAAAATGGTAACAAACAAATATGACAAATAATGACAAATAAATTGTTATTCCAGGAAGGTCGACAGGTACGGTGACCTGCTGACCAGCCTGACAATCTGTCTGCACCAGCTGATTGTCATGTTGACAACGAGCCAAAAGGAAGACCTTTTCGCCGACGAGAGTCTTTCAGTCGACTTCCTGAAACTCGCCGACAGCCTCAACACTTTGCCTTTCTACGGCCTTTCCGTAGGCTTTCAGGTGAGAAGTTTATATTCAATCCGGGATTCAACTCTGGAGCTTTTTAATTTTCGAAGGTGAAGTTCTCATGTGGTATGGAATGAAAAATGTAAATATGTTTCCATGTACATTTTTTCCACGCTTTTTCCTCCATTTTCAGGTCAAGAGAGAGGGCGGAAAAGTCCAAAATTACATTAAAACATAATTACGTGATGTTTAATTCCCTAGAAATTTGATACTTTTGTTCAGTTCATTCAGAAAATTTCAAGATAATTCAGCTTTTTCAAAGTACGTAATGTGTTTGTCACTCATCAGGTATAATCTTCAAGATATAGACACAAATATATGATTATTCATTTTGAAAATACTCCAAATTCTCTTCCACTGTGATAGTTTGAAATGCTTTTATGCATGGTTTTTACCAATAGCCAAACACTAAACACCGAAAATTTACGCAGGAAAAAATGCACTTTCAAAACCCATATTCGAACACCGCCATACTTTGATGAAAACACTCTTTTAGAAATGTATACAAACTAATACTAGCTAGGCCATGGGGGTGCGAATGAACAGAGGGGATAATGAAGTGATGATACGTGAAAGGATGTTCACAAAATACCATGCCTCTAGAGTCTAGACTGCAGTGTTGGGGAAGTTCACTAATAAAAGGAACTTTTAAAAAGTTCAGTTCATGGCAAATAAATCGATCTTTTAAAAAGTTCGGAGCTCATTTTCGTGGTTTTGCTGTAAAAGTTCAAGTTCAAATTCAAAAAAACATAAGTTCGTTCAAAAATTTACCTTGAAATTCATATGGAAAAAAGGGTTCAAAAATAATATATGGCTTGCCTGGTGACATGATGAAATCCCGAACAGGGAATATTATACATTCAGGACAGACCGTAATGCACTATGTAGTCGATCTCGCTCAGAATTTGGACAGAGAAGTACGAATAGTGCGATCGTGTCGAATAGGATGATGAGTGATCTAAAATTATGAACTTTCAAATTAACGTTTTATTCCGTTTAAGATCACGGAAAAATCGAACGTGAAGGAAGTTCCAGATCGTCCACTGTAAATGTAACGCGCGTTCATTGAAAAGTTCAGAAAATGAACTTAAAAGTTCATTACCCAACACTGCTCTAGAGAATCGAACTCGAGCCCGCTTGGACTTGGATTCAATCTCTCCACAAAACTATCTGAGCCAAACGGACGTCGATTCACTTTAATAAGCTGATGACCAAGATCTATTTGTGAATGAAAAGAGAGAATAAACATTCGTGACACAAACTCATGGCAAAGGTGGTGGCTTTGTGGAGTCGAATTGTTATAGCATACGAACTGTAATGATGACAATGATGACCAAGAATTATTATTTCGTCGGTGATTGACGAATGCAATGACGAGAAGATGAGATGAAGTTTGTGGTGTTTTGGATAGTGGTAAGGAAATGGTCGTGGCCTCTGTTAAGGCATCTACCAATATTAACCTCACTTATACAGAGGAAAATAACGATCCAGGAATGCATGGCAGGAATCGAACACTATCTCCTGAATGACAGTTCAATGTGCCATATCCACCGGTCTGAGCACACAACGTCATCGAGCAATCAACAATGAATATACTCAAATGTTCTGAAAGACTATTAATTTGCTCTTCTTGTCAGTTGATGTCAAGGATTGAAACTATTGGTAAATTACCGAGCAAGGTTATTTTCTCTGATGTTTTTGGACAGCCAGAAGGAAATTTCAATACTGAAACGTGTGGCCGAGTGGTTAATACATTGAACCGTCATTCAGGAAACCGGGGTTCGATTTTCGCCTTGCTCGACCATCCTGATACGGGTTTTCGTGGTTTCCCTCTGCCATTCAGGTCAATACTGGGATGTTTCCTTAACAACAGGCCACAACCGCAACCGACTCCTTCCTATACTATCCAAAAAACACATAAAAGACGCATTTCATCCCATCATCTCATATATCATTCATCGACGCCAATATATCGTAGTCATCAGTACAGTGCGTTGTAAAACCCTTTACCCTATAAATAAAAAAAAACTTCGAAATTCTCATGGTTATTATTAGTCCAAAATAAAAAATTCAATTTATATCGAATGTACGCACTTGTAACAGATTATTGTTTTTACAGATTATGCGTGAAGTGCGTATGTACACTGTCTTCTAGTTTTAGTGCGTGTGTCAGTATATATTTTTCAGGATGCATTTTAATGTAAGATCAATCACTTTATGTGACCGCAAACGTACATGGCAATTGATGCATCTTTTGAACTATTTTCATTGTGATCAGTTTTCGGTATAATTATTATTCTATATCAGGTTCAATTCTGCGTTAGAAACTGAACTCAATTCAATGGGTCAGCTCGAGTACAACACAAGGATCGAATGGGCTTTTTCAAATATCATCCAACCCAGTTTATCCGTTTCCCCCAAACACTAGTTATTAATGGGGTCGATAAGCTAATAATATTCATCTGATCTTGTTTCAGTTCTGCGAATCTATGCGTATTATTCTGCGTAACATTTCGATCGGTCTGGCGTCTTACAGTGAGGTTTACGAGGTCGAGAGGTGTGCCTTCACAAAGGGTGCGATTGGAGCTTGGTCAGGTATGTGTGACCTATAGGACGCCACTGAACTTGCTGCCATTGACACAGTGATCAGTTAATTGTATGAGCGTAAGCGATGACTCATTTTACATTACTGATGAAAAGATTCGTTTTTTAGATTTTTTGTGCATCTTCAAAGATCAAAAGTTAGGAGTTATGAATCGATTGCACATCCCTTCCCACCATAATTAGTACCTATAGTAGAGTATATTTTTTTTGTAGAATTTTGGGAAAAATCTATTTGATAATTCGTGAGAAATATGAGGTTGGAATTCAGAGGGATGAAAAAAAAATAACTCTCTTTTATTTCCAAAATACTCGTTTCCAGAATCATTGAATGCATGTAGATTGGATAAGCAAATAACCATCAATCATTGAATCATTTAAAAAGAAGAAAAACTGAATGCAGATTGGATAAGGAACTGTAATCTGAGACTTTAACCTCTTTAGTATATTGCAGTGTGTAAGACAAAAATTAAAGTTTATATCATAAAAAAATAAATTATGTACCTTTTTTGATAGTTGCCAATAAGTCCTTCAGGA
Source organism: Brachyptera risi (assembly GCA_964007535.1). Taxonomy (NCBI): domain Eukaryota; kingdom Metazoa; phylum Arthropoda; class Insecta; order Plecoptera; family Taeniopterygidae; genus Brachyptera; species Brachyptera risi. The sequence continues at coordinate 21,753,800 of OZ023334.1, forward strand.
AGACTTGCTCCACGGTATCCAGGAAAATTACATAAGTCTGGTCAGGTAAAACTTTGAAAATACGTCTAGGCCTACCGTATTCATACTTTAAATGAGTGAAAATAAAATATACACCTATATATAGCTTTTTGCAGGTAATGGAACGTTGTGTTTTTGTTCATTTTTTCAGGTTTTCGGTACACCTACAATCCGGAACTTCGCGCCGAGAAGCTAGTTGCCATTTCGAAGTTCGCTTCTCTCGAATTCTGCAAGTCATTTTGGTTCCTGTCGGAATCAGGTTCGTTGTGCATGGTATCTGAAGTGCTTGCTTCTATGCACTCATCATCCTAGTTAACATGATTAACTCTAGCATTGACATGATTGAAAAAAAGATAAATTACTTGACATACTCCACATTTAGGACTTTGATCTTATCTGCATCTTTGATCCAGATTGAAATGGCATGCAAAAAAAAACCCTATCGTATGAACCTATTTAATCACATGTTATGTTTACTCAAGTCTAGTGGATCTTGGATTTTTTCAATTCAGAAAAAATAATAGTTTGATCGAAGTCCCAAGTGTGGGTTGGTTGAAATTGTACTATTTTGAAAATGAAAGAGATATAGTGCCCTTTAATAGTCTCCAAAAGACTTACATGAATATTGGAAGTTATTACATTATTATCAATAGTGCATGTGATATTTTAAATTATACGAATTACTTTCTGGACATGTATATATGCATCAAGATAATTTGTCTCTCAGTTGGACGAGTGATAGAGGAAAAAAAATGGATGTCAAGATTAGATATAGCTCTAGATTTGATGTGACGTCAAGGGGGCCGAAAGCGGCCAATTACACGATGTCGTGATACCAACCTATTTTATCATAATATGAGGAAGGTGACCCAACTCGGGTCTTGAAAGTGAAATATTTCCGGGGTCAGTTCCCGAGTCCAGGGTCCCGATTGCTTGTAGCGCAAACATCGCTTTCATATCGAACTATACAAAACAACAATGCTCAATAGTTAGCAGTTGCATTTGTTTTTTACGAAAATTTTAGATTTTGTATCTTCAACAATGTAACCGGTGTCCGGTACCGTATAGCCACTATTATCCACATCTAGTTCACAACGGAATCCGCTAAATCGCGACAGGCAATCGGGGCCTTTGGCTCTGAAATGACCGCAAGAACACACAAATACCGTCCATGTTATTATTATGGGAGTTAGGTCAACCTTTTTATATTATGATGACATAGGTTGGTATCACTACATCGTGCCTTGATTAGCGATTTCGAAAATTCCCTCTTATAGAAGCTCACTTGATCGGATGTTATGTTTAGTGACGTCAAGGGGCCTAAAGTGGCCAATTATGTCGACTATCGGGAAAATGGGGATAACACATTCTAGAGTGACATAAAGTTGCAATAGAAGTCCAGCTGTTTAATATGCTACATATATCCTGGTATACTCCTGGTTCCAACGGTGTCAGGTCGAGGGGAGAGGGGTAGAGCACCACCATCTAGGCCCTCTCAAGCAATGCCGGCAGGCGATAATTTTTCTGTAAGGTCCGGTATTCCGAAGTCCAGTTAGCAGTTATCTGAGAGTTGGTGATAACAAATAGCACGGGTTACCATGGTGATAACAACTTTAAACTGCCAGTTGGAGCTACTACCACGTTGGTGATACCTGGCCCAAGTCGGTTTTTGAATGAAACTAAATGTGAGCAATATTTGTGACGTCACGACATAGTTACCGACCCGAGCTACGGAATAAAACAGTAGTAGAGTATCAAGCATACGTCAGTATACCGCATTAGTTAACATTCGTCCTGCCCCACGAGCTCGGGGTCAATGGTTCGGTACCCGTCGCAGTAATTCTCTTGGAAACAAAATAATCAATCAATATTTCCTTGAGCGCGGCTTGTTATTTAAACGTTCATTTGAAATTAAATTCGACTTCAGAAAATGAATCATCCACATGAATAATATGACTCTTATGTATTTTTTTTCAGCGAGGGGTTATCAACTCCTGAAATCTGGTGTACACTTTTTACGAAATCCTTCTGAAATCCATTCAAATCTTCTTGAAATCCCGTGAAATCTCCTGAAATTCCTTGAAATCTTATATCAGGTGTACACCAAATTTACTAGTTGTTTACCCCTTGGTTTTTAGTAGCACAGAAAAACCGTTTCGAACAATTCTCGTGCCAGCTGGCCAATTCTATCTCATCTCCTTTCCTTGTTTCATCTTCTTGACTTTCTTCTAATGATATTCGCCATG
>OZ023334.1:21758563-21766063 GCA_964007535.1 Brachyptera risi
CAGTTTCGAATTAAATGATGAAACTTGTGTATGCCAAGTTTCAAATGAATTTGTACTTTCGTTTGGCCTGTGGAGCGCGAACAAAAAATAAAAATGAGAACACCCTTTTTTCGAGTACAGTGAAATTTCTTCGTTCTTCCAATAAACCAGTGTAGGACAATTGTGTGCCATCTAAAATTTCTCCTCTTTCATTCGTATGTTATTTTGGTTATTGTGTAATTTTCTCATGTTTGTGCATAATACGTGCCTGTATAATGATTGATAGGCCTAATACCAATAGAATAACTTGAACTTGATCCTCTTAGATAACTATAGCCTACATTGCCTCTATAATATGTTTGAACTTTGAACCATCGTGACCTAATATAGAGGAACCATCGCAGAATGTACTAAAATTAAATAATCATCTGACGGAAATTTTGAGGAATCTTAGTCTCTGACGGCAATCAAACCCTGGTCGCCTGAATGACAATTAAGCGTTATAGCGACCTGTATAAATCTTTCACATGTTGAATAAACATCTAGGCCTATAAGACGGTTTTTAATCCAGGTAATTATAGAATTTTCGTCATTATTCTAGAGTAAAACTATTTTTGGAATGAATTCCGTTGATGTTTTAATGACATACCCGAGGAGCTCCGTTCCTTATTGAAAAAAAAAGTGTTTTTTGTGAGAATGTAACAAATACAGTAAATTTGAACGAAAAAAAAAATAGAAAAATACCAACTATAACAAAAGAATGTCAACTTAAAAAAACGCACAATAGGAGTCCCACAAGGGTAATTTCAGGCATTTTTTCGAAACTGCAAAAGTCTGAAAAAAGAGCTCGTTTTTCCTCAACTCTGGATGTGATCCTCTGTCTCAGTGTGCTGATGCGACCGGTCCTCCGTCACCCAACCTCATCATACATTGTCACGGCGGAGGTTTCGTGGCCCAGAGTCCCCGCTCCCACGAGATCTACCTGAGGGACTGGGCGAGGCAGCTGGACGTTCCCATACTCTCCATCGACTACTCGCTGGCGCCCAAGGCACCGTTCCCACGCCCACTAGAGGTATACAGACGCTGGATAGGGGACGTTGAAGAGAGTATACCGGAATAGAGTCGGAATAGGGTCACATGGGCTCCGGGTTACTATTCAATGGATGGTTGTGAAATGTGGTTAGGGTTCAGGTACGGTTCATCCAAACCACCCAAACCCATGTCACACAACCAAGTCGACTTTATTCCGGTATACGCTCTTCAGGCGCCCGGCTATGCTTATGGGGATTCACCAAACCATCCGATTTTGCCCATAAAATCTGTCCCATCGACCTCTACCACAAACAAAAAAATGCACGATATCAGTAGCAATCTCACAATCAGGTAAACATAGATGGTGTCGTCGATGGTATATTTATATTCACGAAAAACACAGTCGTCTACCAACAGAATCAATGTGAAGACGTCGGAAATTACGTAATCTCGCTGCAACTTTGGGGAACTAACGCATTCAAAAGAAACAGTGACATCGTGATCCTTTAAAATCTTGATGTCTTGAGAAATATCGCAGCTATACAAATATTACGTGAATATGCTCCTTAAGTTAGTCGATGATCTCCTTCTTTCGCATATGCATGTATATGCATGCAATATAGTAACACTGTTTTAGTTCTACAAAAAAAATATCTTTCATTTTTATCATTATTTTTCTCATTATAATAATCATTTGTATCATCTCTACCGCTACCGCCACCCATAGTTTTGGGTTTTATAACCTTCAAGCTTTAGTTTTTATTCATGTTATATTTCAAAATTGCTTGCATATCTCAAGTATATTCTCCCTTACCGCAACTGCTAATTGAAACAACGTCCTAGAGGCCTATAGCTAGCTCCAAACGACGAACCAAAGATTCTGACTGGATAATTTTCTCTAGGAGAGCCAAATACCATGCCGGTGTGGCGTGATTTCTTTACGGCAGAATATTATTATGGTCTATAATAATATACCGGTAATAGTTTACTGCACAGTAAAAGGGTACCATCAATAGTTTACGGTGCCGTAATAGTATCCCAGCAGAGCATTACGGTGCCTGGTATAGTATTATACACAGTGAAGTATATCAGTATTAATATACCAGGAGGAGTGTACGACAAGGGTGAACAAAACTACAGTACAGATATACCAGACAGCGAGCGTTATATTACTATACGTGAAGTGAGAGAATACAGTATAGATATACCAGCGTGATATTATTATGAGTTCCTAGGTCTACAGTACAGATATACCAGACAGCGAGCGTTATATTTTTATGAGTGAAGTTAGAAAATACAGTATAGATATACCAGCGTGATATTATTATGAGTTCCTAGGTCAATATAAGGTGTCTGAACACAACCGTAATGATATACCAGCGTGATATTATTATAGTAACAAATCTACAGTACAGATATACCAGACAGCAAGCGTTATATTATTATACGTGAAGTGAGAGAATACAGTATAGATATACCAGCGTGATATTATTATGGGTTCCTAGGTCTACAGTACAGATATACCAGACAGCGAGCGTTATATTTTTATGAGTGAAGTTAGAAAATACAGTATAGATGTACTAGCGTGATATTATTATGGGTTCCTAGGTCAATATAAAGTGTCTGAACACAACCGTAATGATATACCAGCGTGATATTAATATGGGAACAAATCTACAGTACATATATACCAGACAGCGAGCGTTATATTATTATACGTGAAGTGAGAGAATACAGTATAGATATACGAGCGTGATATTATTATGGGTTCCTAGGTCTACAGTACAGATATACCAGACAGCGAGCGTTATATTTTTATGAGTGAAGTGAGAGAATACAGTATAGATATACCAGCGTGATATTATTATGGGTTCCTCGGTCAATATAAAGTGTCTGAACACAACCGTAATGATATACCAGCGTGATATTATTATAGGAACAAATCTACAGTACAGATATACCAGACAGCGAGCGTTATATTATTATACGTGAAGTGAGAGAATACAGTATAGATATACCAGCGTGATATTATTATGGGTTCCTCGGTCAATATAAAGTGTCTGAACACAACCGTAATGATATACCAGCGTGATATTATTATAGGAACAAATCTACAGTACAGATATACCAGACAGCGAGCGTTATATTATTATACGTGAAGTGAGAGAAAACAGTATAGATATACCAGCGTGATATCATTATGGGTTCCTAGGTCTACAGTACAGATATACCAGACAGCGAGCGTTATATTATTATACGTGAAGTGAGAGAATACAGTATAGATATACCAGCGTGATATTATTATGAGTTCCTAGGTCAATATAAGGTGTCTGAACACAACCGTAATGATATAACAGCGTGATATTATTATGGGTTCCTAGGTCTACAGTACAGATATACCAGACAGCGAGCGTTATATTATTATACGTGAAGTGAGAGAATACAGTATAGATATACCAGCGTGATATTATCATAGGTTCCCAGCGTTATATCATTATGGGTGAAGTCATACATGTTTCACACACATCATATGTTAGGTTCATATAGGTGTGTACGAACACAACCGTAATGATATACCAGCGTGATATTATTATAGGATCCCAGCGTTATATCATCATGAGTGAGGTCATACATGTTTCACACATCATATTCTAGGTCCATATAGGGTGTCCGACAACAACCGTAATGATATACCAGCGTTATATTATTATAGGATCCCAGCGTTATATCATCATGAGTGAGGTCATACATGTTCCACACATCATATTCTAGGTCCATATAGGGTGTCCGACAACAACCGTAATGATATACCAGCGTGATATTATTATAGGATTCCAGCGTTATATCATTATGGGTGAGGTCATACATGTTTCACACATCATATTCTAGGTTCATATAGGGTGACCGACAACAACCGTAATGATATACCAGCGTGATATCATCAGATATTATCTGTAATGATGTAACATGTATGACCTCACTCATAATGATATAACGCTGGAATCCTATAATAATATAACGCTGGTATATCATTACGGTTGTTTTCGGACACCCTATATGGTCCTAGAATATGATGTGTGAAACATGTATGACCTCACCCATAATGATAAACGTTGAAATCCTATACTAATATCACGCAGGTATATCTGTACTGTATGACAATACCTCACGTATTCTTCAATAATATCATGCTGGTATATCATTACGGTGGTGTTTGTACACCCCATATGAACCTAGGACCCTACCCATAATGATGTGCCGCTGGGAACCTATAATAATATCATGCTGGTATATCTGTACTGTATTTCAATACCTCACGTATCCGATAATAATATCATGCTGATATATCATTACGGTTGTGTTCATACACCCTGTATGGACCTAGGACCCCACCTATAATGATGTGTCGCTGGGAACCTATAATAATATCACGCTGGTATATCTGTACTGTATGACAATACCTCACGTATCCGATATTAATATCATGCTGGTATATCATTACGGTAGTGTTCGTACACCTTATATGGACCTAGGACCCTACCCAAAATGATGTGCCGCTGGGAACCTATAATAATATCACGCTGGTATATCTGTACTGTATGACAATACCTCACGTATCCGATAATAATATCATGCTGGTATATCATTACGGTAGTGTTCGTACACCCTATATGGACCTAGGACCCTACCCAAAATGATGTGCCGCTGGGAACCTATAATAATATCACGCTGGTATATCTGTACTGTATGACAATACCTCACGTATCCGATATTAATATCATGCTGGTATATCATTACGGTAGTGTTCGTACACCTTATATGGACCTAGGACCCTACCCAAAATGATGTGCCGCTGGGAACCTATAATAATATCACGCTGGTATATCTGTACTGTATGACAATACCTCACGTATCCGATAATAATATCATGCTGGTATATCATTACGGTAGTGTTCGTACACCCTATATGGACCTAGGACCCTACCCAAAATGATGTGCCGCTGGGAACCTATAATAATATCACGCTGGTATATCTGTACTGTATGACAATACCTCACGTATCCGATAATAATATCATGCTGGTATATCATTACGGTTGTGTTCGTACACCCATATGGACTTGGGACCCTAGCTATATTGATGTGCCGCTGGGAACCTATAATAATATCATGCTGGTATATCATTACGGTAGTGTTCGTACACCCTATATGGACCTAGGACCCTACCCAAAATGATGTGCCGCTGGGAACCTATAATAATATCACGCTGGTATATATGTACTGTATGACAATACCTCACGTATCCGATAATAATATCACGCTTGTATATCATTACGGTTGTGTTCGTACACCCTATATGGACCTGGGACCCTACCCATGATGATGTGCCGCTGGGAACCTATAATAATATCACGCTGGTGTATCTGTACTGTATTTTACCACCTCACGTATCCCATAATAATATCACGCTGGTATATCATTACGGTCGTTGTCGGACACCCTATTTGGACCTAGAACATATAGTATTTCATCCGTAATAATATGACGCCGTTATATCTGTACTGCTGTTTTGTGTACCCTGGTTTGGTTACAATAACACTCTTCTCCAGCCGTTATATTATTACGGATATGTCTTAACGTGTATAATACTATTCTAGCTACCCTAATAATATGCTGGGATAGCTTTACGGCAACGTAAACTATTGCTGGTATATCTTTACTGTGCAGTAAACTATTACCGGTATATCATTATAGCCGTAAACTATTGCTGCCGTAAAGAAATTTCTTTACACCGGTACGAGATAATAACAGATTCACGGTCTCTTGGAACGCAAAAATGTGACCTATTTTCAGCCCACCTCAAGAGCAGTGCTAGGATTTTGTGCTAACAACAATGGAAATACACAAATACTGGACATGTTGCTGTGGTCTCTACTAGTAAATAGAAACAAATCAAAATATTTAGTCTCTTGAAGCCTATAGGCTTCTGTCAAGTGACGTCGCCAATTTTTGAAATTGACAGACAACAATGTCCACCAGTTGGAATTGACCAATCAGAATGCTTGGTAGTCCATCAGTTAACTGCATTGCTATGGTAATGATTCTTCGACATTTGTTACTTGACAGAAGCCGATAGGACGTTATTTCAAGTGGCAGTCGCGGTAAGGTTTCTGCCAATGAGATACAATATAATAGGCTTCTGTCACGTAACAAATGACAAACAATCGTTACCACAGCAATACAGCGAACTGGTGGACTACCAAACATTCTGATAGGTCAATTCCAACTGGTGGATATTGTTGTCAGTCTATTGCAACAATGGGTGACGTCACTTGACAGAACCCTATACCATCGAGTGGCGATTTGTCCTGTGCTGCGCGCGCTGCCAAATTGTGTGAGCGGGAAATAACGCCGGCCATGACAGAAGAGGGGCATTGTCGACATTCTATTGTTGAATGTTGACGCTTATCCTATTGTGGACATTCTATCGGAGGTGAATAATTGCCATTTCTTATCATATTCTGACTACAAGTATCAGCACTTTTGATTACTTTTCACAAGATTCACGTACCTGTTACTGTTTCGAGTTGTAAAATTGTGATCAGTGCTAATTTCTGCACTTATTGTGATAATAGACACTAATTTTTGTTCATCGTAACTTTTGAAAATAACTATGTCAATATTGATTTTTCATGATTACACATAGTAGGCCTACGCATAATTTGAAAGTCCAGACACGGCCTCCTCTAGCAGTGACTTATTTTTTAATAAATTAAAGCCTTACGCATATTACATTTATTATTTTGATGTGATAAAATAGAAAGCCTTGCTCGAAATTTTGTTCTCTCATGGCCTCCGAAAAAACAAACATATTGGGTATAATTTGCCACTCTACGGTTTACTATTATATCTCGTTGGGTTCTGCAGGATGTATAATAATGGACCCTACTATTTTTTATTCTATGACCCTACTATCCAGAAATTGATAAATTAAAAATTACGAAATTATCAAATGAAAAAATCATTGTTGTGCTGAATCAGCAACTGTTTATATTGCTATGTCCAGGAAGTTTTGTACGCCTACTGTTGGGCCTTGAAGAACTGCTCGCAACTCGGCAGCACAGCTGAGCGCGTGGTATTTGTCGGTGACTCAGCCGGAGCCAACCTCTGCATGTCACTGGCATTGAAATGTATCGACCTGAAGTTGCCACTACCTGTTGGCATCTTCGTGGCTTACTTTCCTGTGCTGGTCTCGTCTGCCCCTTCGCCATCCAGGATACTGACCTTCATGGATCCCATTCTACCGTATGGCTTTCTGTTGGGCTGTCTCAGAGGTAGGAGGAGAGTTTTTATTGCAATTGCGATTCTTGTGGAATAGACCATTTCCGAAAAGAATGAGCCATCTAGCGGCGATCGTTTGAACTAGAACGGGATGTTATTACCCGAGCTCGAAAGTTCTATGCTGCCAATGCTATTTAGCACGTTTGAT
>OZ023334.1:21771063-21826063 GCA_964007535.1 Brachyptera risi
AACCCTCAATGCATCTTGAATCAAACCCACATGGAAAACGCATTATGTGTTTCCGTGTTGATGAATGAGCTGGAACGTATCAACATATCTTTGGTTGAATAGTTGATTATATCTATCCACCTTGAGATCAACTGCCCTCCTGTTTTATTCATTACTAATTCTGATTAATCTCTTCAATAATGAAGACGGCCTTGTTTTTGTAATTGATCGTTCTTGATTAATTGGTGACACTTGTTGCTTGAATTTAATTGGTATCTTAATAGATTTGAGTGATGTAAAAACATACAGCTGATCAGATTTTGATGAAAGTTCGGAAAAATGTGTATCGTTATTAGATTGAAATTTTGTGAAAATTTGAATTCTTTCGACGGAAATATTAATTACGAATTTTCTCTTCTATTTTCTCTCGTGGGGTTTTCGAAAACTTTGAAGTGAGTTCTCTCAGAAGTAGTGTTACCGAGCATCTCAAAAGTGTACGTTATTGAATTAAATAAGGCAAATTTTGTATGCCGAATTTTAACTTCATTTGTATCTTTGTTTGATCTGTGGAGCACGAACAAAAGAAAAAACGAGAAAAAATGTATTTTTTTCGAGTATGGTATGGTGAAATTGAGCATTCGTTTCGCTCATACAATTAAGAAACCAATTGAACCTGAGCAATGAGTATCTTCAATTAATATCGAACGATTAAAATGAGCGATGAATGAAACAGGAAGGCAGTGAAATTCTAAACGTTTGAAGTAATCGAAGGTTCATGAATGTTGATTGAGTGAGAGAATATTTCTCATTCTAGATTCCCATACTTCTGAGCTCATCTCACAACGCATATACTATCTTTTCCTAGTTAGTTCTAGAAAACTTCTATTTCACACACCTAAAAAAATTGGGGGCGCTGAAGAGCGCATACTGGAATAGGATATTACCAAGAGTGAACTTGGTATAGTATCTTTATTCCGTTATTCACTCTTCAGGTGCATCTAAAAATTCGGACTTCGTTTCCATGTTTTTGTCTCTCTGTTTGTAATTTTGTGCGCGGTATACAGGACAGGAAAAAAGATCTATCGACTATAGAAACTCTTTCTGCTGATTGGGGATACTTGCCTGGTGATATATGCAAATACTTGAACCTGATTTAATAAAAGGCATGTAAATTTAATTTTCTACTTCCATTGTGATCTTATTATTATTTTAGAGTATATACCTGCTGTCGATGTTGGTTCAATGGTCGTTGATGGTTTGATTGTCGTTGGTTTCTCCGTCGTCGTTGTTAGCACTTTCAGAATAGTATACCATCCGTAGACGAATGGTGGTGGTAGTAGAGAACGCATCTGAGTTGTGGATGGTATTATTGTGTCCCCGGCAACAGCTTAGGATGGCAAAATGACAAAACATTTCAGACCGCCTGGCAATCGTAACTCTAATGATAGATTAATTATAGATTAATTATCAATTATAGATTGTATATTAGATTTCTTTAATAGATTAATGGGTCCATTAAACAGTTGCAAAAGTTGGAGTGGCCAGGCAAGCTGATTCCTACGTTCATGAAGTTGGCCCATCACATGTCAGAATATGGAAATATTATTTCACCATTCATTAGTGCTACGTTAATGCCCGTCAGTGCCGTAAAAAGTTTCGTTAGTGCCGCTTTGGTTTCGCTGTTATAACGCGTTGTCCATGTGAGGGGCCAACTTCACGCCAGCCCCTCACATATCTCCGATCTTGAAAATTTCAAAGGCATTCGTTAGTGCTACGTTAGTGCCCGTTAGTACCGTACAATTTTTCGTTAGTGCCACTTTGGTTTCGCCGTCATGACGAATTCAATTTTCATTTCCACCTCACATATCTCCGATCTTGAAAACTCAAGGGGCATTCGTTAGTGCCCGTCAGTGCCGTAAAAAATTTCGTTATTGCTGCTTCGGTAATACGTTAGTGACCGTTAGTGCCGTAAAAAAAAATCGTTAGTATCGCTTCGATTTCACCGCTACGACGCGTTGTCAAAGTGAGGGGCCAACTTCACGCCAGCCTCTCATATATCTGACCTAGAAAATTCCAACGACATCTGTTATTAGTGCTGCGTTAGTGCCCGTTAGTGCCGTAAAAAAATCGTTAGTACCGCTTCGGTTTCGCCGCTGCGACGCGTTGTCAATGTGAGGGGCCAACTTCACGCCAGCCCCTCACATATCTCCTAACTTGGAAATTCCAACGGCATTCGTTAGTGCTGCGTTAGTGCCCGTTAGTGCCGTAAAATTTTGCGTCAGTACCACTTGCCCCTCCATGTGAGGGGCCAACTACACGCCAGTCTCTCACATGAACAACGCGTTATAACTGCGAAACCAAAGCGGCACTAACGGGCACTAACGCAGCACTAACGAATGGTGAAATAATATTTCCATATTTTGACATGTGAGGTGCCAACTTCACGGACGTCTGATTCCTTCAACTACATTCACGAATAGGTAATTTTTTTGGTTTCATTTTTTCGTTTCATTTTTTTCGAGTCTAGGTGTGAGTGAAAAACGGATCATATATTAAAAAACTCCAGTTTCAAGAACTTAGTCTAAAATAGTTCTAGGAGACAATTGGGCATCTTCAGAAATATTACTATAAAATCCGAGTGTGAATACCATGCACGAGAGACAGCGATAGAAGAGTGAACAAAGTACAATAACCGTGGAATCTGTATGGGTTTCTAGACTACGTTCATTATTTTTCGTTTCGTTGTATTACATTCATTATATAAATATTCAAATAGTGAATGGAAAGTGAATGAATAAATATATTTCATGAATTGAATGTCTTTTTTTATATAGGCCTCACAATGAATGATGAATCAACAGCACAATGAATAACGAAGAAAAACCAAGATAACTTGAATGTAAAATGATGAGAAGTTATGATGAAAAAAATCAGTATATACTATATTAGAAACTAGTATTTATTTAACAATGATAACATTAAACTTACGACACCGCCAAGTAATTGGACAGCATGTAACCGAGTCGAAAAATACCGGTGCGCATCCACTAGCTATTTTATCACCGTAATGAAGGTCCAAACTGCAGGAAAGCTGTGTACACCAGGGACCATCCAGGGTGCCTAAAAATCACACAGACAGAGTAGTTTTAAGTGTCATTTACGCAAGTATTTTATATGCTTCGTTGCATAGTTACTTATCGTTCTACAGTGGCAGTATAACCCACTAGGCCTATTTTGTAAGATTGAAGGTCTGTATAGATTAAAAGTCTTCTGAAATGCACGAGGAAGATGAAAGCGCTGATGTGGTGTGAACTTATTAATTTATGTGTCTGACGAGATATTAGTGCTGCAAACACTTGTAAAACACTTTGTTCACTTTGTCACGCCACAAACTCTTGCGCCCCTGATTATCAAGGTGTCAAGGTCCGTTTTCATTTCTCGCGGTAGGCGGCAGGCTGCAGTCGTTTTTCTTCTGGTCAATCAGAAGTGAAGAAATTCCTATCACTTGCACTTGTTGCTCTCTGCCGCGAGACATAAAATAAATTCAACTTTGGACAAAAACGCCTGTGTTGAATATCCCACTCATACAAGTGGTTATACTAGTGGTATAGGACTATAAACGCTAATATTCATTCATTCAGGACTATGTCGTACTGTTACCTTTGAAACAGTAAATTTGATTGAACTAATTATTTATTATTGCATCATTATTGTGATTGATACTAAACATCACTTGAGCGCCAGAGTTGAACTCGAATTATACATTTGAATAAATGAATTACATCTTGGAGTGGATGCGTAGAAACGCGACTTGGTGAACAGCGCAGGCGGCAGGCGGCAGGCGATTTTGTAACCACCCCTGTCTGCCGCCTGCCGCGAGCCATGGACACAGGCCTTTAATATGATTTCCCCCCCAGTTTGTTAATAGATAAATATCGATCGCCCGGTTTCAAAAAGTCAGTTGAAAGGTGTTGAACACCATTATTTGGGGTTTTCAAATGATACCGGCTGGCCAATTCTTTCGCATCATCTTCCTCTTCTTCATCCTCTTCTCCATTTTATTCTTCCATCTCCATTAATATTCGCCATGCTTTTCGTTCTTTCTACAATTTATCCTTTTCCACGTCTTCCCATACACCTCTTCTCCTTACGCTTCCACTTATCTGGTCCCTCGATCTTCCTCTTGGTCTCCCAATTTTTCTTCACTCTAATACTATTTCGAATTCTTTCGCGAGTAGTCTTTCCGGTTCCATTTCCAGTTTGTTGATAATTAAAAAAGGGAGAATGATCTTGAAATATATATTTAATTGAAATACAATAACTTTCCCTTTTCCAAATGAAAAATACACTAAAAAACCTTCCGTTGGCGTAAATCTGATGAATGATTAGGATGACCGAAAAAACGTCACATCCTTCACTATCAGGCTATCATGCTCAACAAGTAATTACAATCAGCAGCAGTATTGTAGACGAGTCTAGGTGTGAGTGAAAAACGGATCATATATTAAAGGACTTTGGTTTCAAGAACTTGTTCTATAATAGCTGTAGGAGACAAGGGCATCTTCAGAAACATTGCTATAAAATCTGAGTGTAAATACCATGCACAAGAGACAGCGATAGAAGAGTGAACAATGTGCAATAACCGAGGAATCTGTATGGGTTTTTAGACTATACGTTCATCGAAATTGAGTAGTGCAGAACCGTAGATGGTGAAAACAGTAGTGGATGTGTATCATTTGGTTCATTCCGATTCAAATTATGTTTACGTGTTTAGTGATTGAATATTAAAGTTCAAAGGCGCGTCGATAGTGCGGTCATTTTGCAATATAAATGTTACATTTAGTTTTACCGTGGAGATTACTGAGTGATCTTAGAATTCCAAGACGTAACCTTAGCAGACTACATAGCTCCCTTCGACTCAGACAGTAAAGGCACTGTTTTGGAAAATTACATTGGGTCAGCCATGGGTACGAGTCCCCCACGAGATATGTATTTTTGCTAACACAATTAGTCCATTACATCATCCGTTCATCGTACCCCAAATAAATAAGTGGTTGGTGAGATCGTTGAGCAAACAATAATATTCAATCTGAATAAAAAAAGGTGGCAATTTCTTGATATTAATCACCACACGATATACAAACCATATTTTCGATAATAGCTATTAGCTCAATCAAATATAACGAACTGTCAGGCTCATGATATATTTTGTGGAATAAAGTGACATGTACTCACCGTCATAACCTTCCTGGCAAATGCACACTTTACAAGGCTGATTAGGCGGGAAAAACTTCTGGCCGATCTCGTAACTTTGATCTTGATATTTGCATGTCATTGGGCTTGTAGCGGTTTGTGCAGAAGATGATGTGGCATTAACTAGGACAAGAGTAACGGTCAAGGTCTTACAACTCCGTGAGAGAAACAGGGATTTTTATTTCAAGTGAAAAAAAGGCCGCCATTTTCGTGGCAAAAACTTCAGGTTGATCCTAATTCGGCAGTAATAGTTGCAAGTTCCCTAGAAATAAACCGGATAACTATAGGAACAGAAAACTAATATCCCGTTTATGACATGAAATGCCAGCTACTGAGCTACCAGTACATATTGCAACAAGATGGCCAATTTCTTTGTTGCAAGATGAACAGCAACGCTATTGCACCCTCTCGACCTGCTGATATATTGCAAACTCTTTGATATAAAATACCGATAAAGACTTGGGTTCATGTTTCAGCTTGGAAATTGTGACTCTGTCGGATGGGTATATTTTTAATGCTATACAAGTCATCAGAATCAATCTGAAATCTATTTGATATTTGATTTTCCTAGTTTTCTGTACCCTCACTTTGTCCTTATAGAGATATAGAATTGGGCGGTCTTTAAGAAGTATACATTATAAATATATAAGAAACTTATAATTGGCATGAGTCGTTACACTGAGTGTACAAACCTTCTAGATAGAATAAATGGTATCAATCCAATGCAGAAATCCTGCACCGGATTCTAATCTTTCTCGTGATTTGTCTGCAATTATTTTTTCCCACCGAATTCGTGTATTCACTGTTCAGCATTTTCAATATCAATATTATTCAATCAATCAATCAATCAATATATATATATATATATATATATATATATATATATATATATATATATATATATATGTATATATATATATATATATATATATATTTATATATATATATATATATATATATATATATATATATATATATATATATATATATATGTATATATATAGATGAATATATTAAATTTGAAACAACAATTAAAGAAATTTTACTGGCGAAAGCCTTTTATTCTACAGAAGAATGTATGAAATTCTTTGCCACACACAAACGATCTTTTTGATTGGCTGTTATATTTAATTTTTTATTCTGTGGGTACAAATCTGTATCATTATTTATATGGACAATGTTTTTATTATCATTATTATGTCCAACCGACTATGTTTATTTAAACTGACAATTAATCTCTCATTATGAAAGGAGAGTATTCCAATGTCAAATTCATTTGATTTTATGGAATAAAGAATTATTATATATATATATATATATATATATATATATATATATATATATATATATATATATATATATATATATATATATATATATATATATATATATGTATATATATATATATATATATATATATATATATATATATATATATATATATATATATATATAAATATATATTTCATATATATACATATATATATATTTTTTTTTTCTTGCATCAATATTATTATTATTTTCAATATTTTCATATATTTTCCATATTTTGCGTTAATTAAATATCACACTTGACATTTACGATTGGTCGAGTGGCCATAGCCCACTGAACTGTCATTCAGGAGACCGAGATTCGATTCCCGCCATGGTCGACCATCCTGGCAGGGATTTTTCGTGATTTTCCTGTCGTTCAAGTCAATAGTGGGATGGTTCCTCAACAACAAACCACGACCGTCTCCTTCCAACTATTCAAAAAAACATAATAAAAGAACCTTCCATTTTATCATCCCATCATCTCAAATATCATTCACTGACGTCAATAGATCGTAGTCATCAGTATGGCGCGTCTTTGAACCCAATATGAATAGAAAAAAACTTGATGTTTGTATTGGGGGTGGGGGGGGGGGGGGGGGGGAGAGCGCATACCGGAGTACGGATACTACCAAGCGTGAACGTGGCTTAGCGTGTAATAAATGCCGTGAGAGCTACTATTTCGGGGAATCGGTTAGAACACAGAAGAGCAATGGTTACAATTATTTGGGTCAGGTTCTCATCGTTTCTTCGAATAGCCATATTCTCTCTAAGTAAACACGCCAAGACCGCGTTCACTCTTGGTAGTATTTGTATTGCTTCAAATGTTCTTACCACAGCGTATGCCTGTCGAGCAACACACACCTTGTGCGTGTTGGCGGTAGCAGTTAGGAGGCGGATATTCCTCGAAGCTTTCTGGGCAATCCACTTGTGTGCACTGGAAATATGTCCTGAACGAACAACATAATCATTAAAGTCATAAAATTGCGAACAACTCTCTTGGAGGTCCGTGAACCTGGCCCCCCAACATGTCACACTAATTCTGAGACTTGGAATATAATTAGTGTGCCGTGACAGGATTTAGTGTGCCAAATCTCAGAATTAGTGTGCCATTAGTTTCTGAGATATGATAGAAATAGAAATGAGGGGCCAAGTTCACGGTGGCCCCCCAACATGTCACACTAATTCTGAGACTTGGAATATAATTAAAGTGCCGTGACAGGATTTAGTGTGCCAAATCTCAGAATTAGTGTGCCATTAGTTTCTAAGATATGATAGAAATAGAAATGAGGGGCCAAGTTCACGGTGGCCCCCCAACATGTCACACTAATTCTGAGACTTGGAATATAATTAGTGTGCCGTGACAGGATTTAGTGTGCCAAATCTCAGAATTAGTGTGCCATTAGTTTCTAAGATATGATAGAATTAGGAATGAGGGGCCAAGTTCACGGTGGCCCCCCAACATGTCACACTAATTCTGAGACTTGGAATATAATTAGTGTACCGCGACAGGATTTAGTGTGCCAAATCTCAGAATTAGTGTGCCATTAGTTTTCAAGATATGATAGAATTAGAAATGAGGGGCCAAGTTCACGGTGGCCCCCCAACATGTCACACTAATTCTGAGACTTGGAATATAATTAGTGTGCCGTGACAGGATTTAGTGTGTCAAATCTCAGAATTAGTGTGCCATTAGTTTCTAAGATATGATAGAAATAGAAATGAGGGGCCAAGTTCACGGTGGCCCCCCAACATGTCACACTAATTCTGAGACTTGGAATATAATTAGTGTTCCGTGACAGGATTTAGTGTGCCAAATCTCAGAATTAGTGTGCCATTAGTTTCTAAGATATGATAGAATTAGGAATGAGGGGCCAAGTTCACGGTGGCCCCCCAACATGTCACACTAATTCTGAGACTTGGAATATAATTAGTGTACCACGACAGGATTTAGTGTGCCAAATCTCAGAATTAGTGTGCCATTAGTTTTCAAGATATGATAGAATTAGAAATGAGGGGCCAAGTTCACGGTGGCCCCCCAACATGTCACACTAATTCTGAGACTTGGAATATAATTAGTGTGCCGTGACAGGATTTAGTGTGCCAAATCTCAGAATTAGTGTGCCATTAGTTTCTAAGATATGGTAGAAATAGAAATGAGGGGCCAAGTTCACGGTGGCCCCCCAACATGTCACACTAATTCTGAGACAAGTAATATAATAAGTGTGCCGTGACAGGATTTAGTGTGCCAAATCTCAGACTTATAGTGTGTCATAAGTTCCCGAGATACAATCGAAAGAAGAACTGGGGGGCCAAAGTCACGCTCCCCCCTCCCATATGTCACACCAATTCCAAGACTTGGAATATAAGTGAGTGTGCTAACAAGGGATTAAGAGTGGAATGAACACAAAAATGATTATAAAATAGGGTGGTTTTCCACCCTTCAATTTTTTAACTTTTTCCTGAGAGTAGGCCCACCCCCCTTTGAAAAAATTCGAAAAATGAGGGGTGTATTCACGGCTTCCTGGCAGGCGAACGGAATTTGTTAGAGGGATGCCGTGCACATATTCGGGTCGATTGGATTGTGCTCAATCCAGAAATGATCATCTCGAAGCGATCCGAACCTCTGGAAGATATAGGTGAAAAACGGGAACCATGTAGTAACCTCCATGAGACCAATGTTGAAGGACTTTGAAAGAAATCATCCATTTTGATTTAACATTGGTTCTAATGCACTACGACATGGTTCCCCTTTTTCACCTATATCTTCCAGAGTTTTCTTCGGATCTCTTTGAGGTGATCAGTTCTGGATTCCAAAGAGTCTGATTGACCGGCATCTGGTCACAAAATTCACAGGAAAGATTCATTCCGTCCACCAGAGAGCCGTGAAAACACCCCTCATTTTTCGACTTTTCACTAAGGGGGTAGGTACCCTTACAAAAAACTCAAAAATTGAAGGGCGAAGAACCACTCTTTCCTATTCTTTCATCTTTTTTTAAGGGGGGTTCCCTTAGCATTTATTCGTTGAGTTTTTTGCGATATCAGGAATGGTTCATCTACTACGCGTGTCAGAATATCTACTACGCGTGTCAGAATATTCAGACCAAATATTGTCCAATATTGTCCGAAACTGACATGTTCGCCATTTCCACATCGTTCGCTCAATTTGGCTGATATTCTAGCACGTGGAATTGGATTTCTCAATCTACGAACGTCGGGAGAAAAAAATCCCCCAAATAATCAATTCACGAAAATGTTTTTTTTCACACTTTTTAGGCTTATTTCACGTCGGGCTGCCGCGTTGCGGTCGCTACAGTGATCGTTGACGCGAAAAACGACCCAAAATGGCCGCCAACGGGTCGAAGAGGTCGATAGGAAGAAAGCCAATTTTGGGTTTCGAACTGGTCGTTCAGGTCGGGGTAGGATATGCAGTACCGACCTTGACTGGGTGCTCGAGACGAAAAAAATAGTGTCGGAAACTGAAATGTTCGCCATTTCCACATCGTTCGCCCGAGTTGGCTGATATTTCAGCACGTGAAATCGGATGTCAAAATGTACAAATGTCAGGAGGAAAAAATGAAAAGAAAAATCAATTAACGGAATTGATTTTTTTTTTAACCTGCTTTCAGGCCTATTTCACGTCGGGTGGCTGCGTCGCGGTTGCCACAATGATCGTTGACGTGAAAAACGACCCAAAATGGTCACCAACGCGTCGAGGAGGTCTATAGGCGGAAAGTTAATTCTGGGTTTCGAACTGGTAGATCAGGTCGGGGTAGGATATGCCGTAGCTACCACGAACAAGATGTCGAAATTTTTCAATCGAGTTTTAACATCATTCTCAAAGGGCTATGACATGGTTCGCGTTTTTTGCCTGTATCTTTCAAAGTTTCGTTCGTATCTCTTCAAAATGGAAATTTCTGAATCCAAGAGCGTCTGAATGAACTGAGAATGGACACGAGTTCCTATTGGAAATGCATTGCATCCGCCGGAGGGCCGGGAATATGTCGGCCCCTCAGCCGAAATGGGTTAAAACTCGATTGAAAAATTTGACATCTTGTTCGTGGTAGCTACGGCATATCCTACCCCGACCTGATCTACCAGTTCGAAACCCAGAATTAACTTTCCGCCTATAGACCTCCTCGACGCGTTGGTGACCATTTTGGGTCGTTGTTCGCGTCAACGACCATTGTAGCAACCGCTACGCAGCTGCCCGACGTGGAATAGCCCTAAAGCGGGTGAAAAAAAATCAATTTCGTCAATTGATTTTTCTTTTCATTTTTTCCTCCTGACATTTGTACATTTTGACATCGGATTTCACGTGCTGAAATATCAGCCAAATCGGGCAAACGATGTGGAAATGGCGAACATTTCAGTTTCCGACACTATTTTTTTCGTCTCGAGCACCCAGTCAAGGTCGGTACTGCATATCCCACCCCGACCTGAACGACCAGTTCGAAACCCAGAATTAACTTTCCGCCTATAGACCTCCTCAACACGTTGGTGACCATTTTGGGTCGTTTTTCGCGTCAACGACCACTGTAGTGACCGCGACGCAGCCGCCCGACGTGAAATAGGCCTGAAAGCAGGTGAAAAAAAAAAATCAATTTCGTCAATTGATTTTTTTTTCATTTTTTCCTCCTGACATTTGTACATTTTGACATCCGATTTCACGTGCTGAAATATCAGCCAAATCGGGCGAACGATGTGGAAATGGCGAACATTTCAGTTTCCGACACTATTTTTTTCGTCTCGAGCACCCAGTCAAGGTCGGTACTGCATATCCTACCCCGACCTGAACGACCAGTTCGAAACCCAAAATTGGCTTTCTTCCTATCGACCTCTTCGACCCGTTGGCGGCCATTTTGGGTCGTTTTTCGCGTCAACGATCACTGTAGCGACCGCAACGCGGCAGCCCGACGTGAAATAGGCCTAAAAAGGGTGAAAAAAAACATTTTCGTGAATTGATTATTTGGGGGATTTTTTTCTCCCGACGTTCGTAGATTGAGAAATCCAATTCCACGTGCTAGAATATCAGCCAAATCGAGCGAACGATGTGGAAATGGCGAACATGTCAGTTTCGGACAATATTGGACAATATTTGGTCTGAATATTCTGACACGCGTAGTAGATATTCTGACACGCGTAGTAGATGAACCATTCCTGATATCGCAAAAAACTCAACGAATAAATGCTAAGGGAACCCCCCTTAAAAAAAGATGAAAGAATAGGAAAGAGTGGTTCTTCGCCCTTCAATTTTTGAGTTTTTTGTAAGGGTACCTACCCCCTTAGTGAAAAGTCGAAAAATGAGGGGTGTTTTCACGGCTCTCTGGTGGACGGAATGAATCTTTCCTGTGAATTTTGTGACCAGATGCCGGTCAATCAGACTCTTTGGAATCCAGAACTGATCACCTCAAAGAGATCCGAAGAAAACTCTGGAAGATATAGGTGAAAAAGGGGAACCATGTCGTAGTGCATTAGAACCAATGTTAAATCAAAATGGATGATTTCTTTCAAAGTCCTTCAACATTGGTCTCATGGAGGTTACTACATGGTTCCCGTTTTTCACCTATATCTTCCAGAGGTTCGGATCGCTTCGAGATGATCATTTCTGGATTGAGCACAATCCAATCGACCCGAATATGTGCACGGCATCCCTCTAACAAATTCCGTTCGCCTGCCAGGAAGCCGTGAATACACCCCTCATTTTTCGAATTTTTACAAAGGGGGGTGGGCCTACTCTCAGGAAAAAGTTAAAGAATTGAAGGGTGGAAAACCACCCTATTTTATAATTATTTTTGTGTTCATTCCACTCTTAATCCCTTGTTAGCACACTCACTTATATTCCAAGTCTTGGAATTGGTGTGACATATGGGAGGGGGGAGCATGACTTTGGCCCCCCAGTTCTTCTTTCGATTGTATCTCGGGAACTTATGACAACACTATAAGTCTGAGATTTGGCACACTAAATCCTGTCACGGCACACTAATTATATTTCTTGTCTCAGAATTAGTGTGACATGTTGGGGGGCCACCGTGAACTTGGCCCCTCATTTCTATTTCTACCATATCTTAGAAACTAATGGCACACCAATTCTGAGATTTGACACACTAAATCCTGTCACGGCACACTAATTATATTCCAAGTCTCAGAATTAGTGTGACATGTTGGGGGGCCACCGTGAACTTGGCCCCTCATTTCTAATTCTATCATATCTTGAAAACTAATGGCACACTAATTCTGAGATTTGGCACACTAAATCCTGTCACGGCACACCAATTATATTCCAAGTCTCAGAATTAGTGTGACATGTTGGGGGGCCACCGTGAACTTGGCCCCTCATTTCTATTTCTATCATATCTTAGAAACTAACGGCACACTAATTCTGAGATTCGACACACTAAATCCTGTCACGGCACACTCATTATATTCCAAGTCTCAGAATTAGTGTGACATGTTGGGGGCCACCGTGAACTTGGCCCCTCATTTCTATTTCCATCATATCTTGGAAACTAATGGCACACTAATTCTGAGATTTGGTACACTAAATCCTGTCACAGCACACTAATTATATTCCAAGTCTCAGAATTAGTGTGACATGTTGGGGGGCCACCGTGAACTTGGCCCCTCATTTCTATTTCTATCATATCTCAGAAACTAATGGCACACTAATTCTGAGATTTGGCACACTAAATCCTGTCACGGCACACTAATTATATTCCAAGTCTCAGAATTAGTGTGACATGTTGGGGGGCCACCGTGAACTTGGCCCCTCATTTCTATTTCTATCATATCTCAGATACTAATGGCACACTAATTCTGAGATTTGGCACACTAAATCCTGTCACGGCACACTAATTATATTCCAAGTCTCAGAATTAGTGTGACATATTGGGGGGCCAGGTTCACGGACCTCTCTCTTGGCTATCATACCATCTCGACAACACGACCTGGGAGTCGCTCGAGGAGATCAATATAGCCTTTTCTGCAGAAGACACAGAAATGGATCAAATGATTTTAATAAATTTGAAAAAATAGGATTTTGATGGAATGAATTTTAAGTTGAATGTTTTGGAAATTAGAATTTTAATGATTCTAATTTTGATTTTATTTTAATGAAATGTGATGAAAATCTAAGCACATTGGTTTTTACACCATCAAGTCTCGTTATTCGCTGGTGTATTCATGCAGCTCGAACTATTGTTAGATCCTCATGTTTATTTGAACAGGAATTATTGTATCTTGAGAAACATTTCTTTTTATTTCATCCAAATGGCTAGTCGGCTTGATGTGTAAATTTATAATAATGTGTACCATTGTTGTATTCAAATCCATAAAATATTATCAACTTGATGAAGATTTTCCCACAACTTTTGAAACGTAGATATTCTTGTCAGGTTTTTCAAAATCATCACCTGATTTTTGTCATTTGATTTGTCTGGTTGATTCTTCACAAACGTAATATCATTTCTTTTCTGAAACTTTCGTGCCGACAAAAGTTTGGTGATTGATCAGCAATTGAATCGTTTCAACTGTGCTTTTACGTTGTAGAAACAATATGGCAATATGACTCACTCGGGCGTTTTCGCTCAAGATTACAGATAAACGATGTGAGTTTATCGTGATATTTTTCACAAGTATACTCAGCTTCACTCTCAAAACTTGTAACTTGCAAAAAAACATTTTTTATTCACTCGCCTTGATATTGGAAGAGATTTGATTACTTGAAGAGCCAAAGAATTTTTTTTTACTGTATTCGAAGGTTAGTCAAAATATAATGAAACTATAGTATTGGTTGATCAATTCGTACATTTTCCTACAAGAAACAAACAACACAACAAGAAACAACAAAACAAAGAAACAAGTACAACATATAGATATAGGTTAGAGGCAAGATCCGGCCTATTCAACTATTCAATAATGACAATTTATTCATACGAGCCTTCAGTAGATTGGATAAATAGAGTACAATAACCATAGAAAATATCAATATGCATGAATCTTTTCAAAATGTGCTCATTCAAATTTGGAGGTGAACCTGAAAATTAAGTACAATGAGAATGATAACTACTAACTGAACTTGTGAAGTAAAAGATATTAGTTAAAATTAAAAAAAGTATATACTTACTGTTTACCATCGGACTGACAGATGCACTGAACAATGCACGGGTTACTTGAATCTTGAAAGTCGATTGTGGTTGATATATTATACGAATTACCTTTCACGTAGCATCGGTTTGGTTCACGAATAGAACCTGAAATATGAACGAGATTGTGATCGAAAGTTTCAATCTAGCAACATGACATATTATAGTTACGAAAATACTCAATTTAAGTCTTCACAATGATGATGGTATAATCAAGACATGAAATAGCGATATTTTTTACTTCTTTCTAGCCTTTTACGTAGATATAGTACCCATCAAAAACAAAAACTTGTGAAAAATAGAGAGCTTGCTATTCAAACCCTCTGGCATATAAAAGTGGTGATATAAAAGTTACAGCCAATTTGACTCTTTGAGATACGAAAAATGCATTTGTGTGGATAGATATTGGGCAAATAATTCAAGCGTTTGGTAATTATAACTGGGCTTAATAGCTTTTAACATGATGAAATTAAGTGTGCATGTCAATTTTATTTCAACGTTGACATTATATGCCCAATATCTATCCACACATATGCATTATCCCTCTTTCGGAGCGTTAACATGGCCACACTTTTTATATCACAACTTTTATATGCCAAAGTGTTTGAATGGCAAGGGCTTGGCTCCTTTTTTAAAAACATTTTGCTTTTGGTAGTGTTATGTATTACTTCAGGTTAATTCATACTTTTTAAAAAAATATAACATATTTTCATCTACTAATATATTCACCATATGCGTTATGCAGTTGAAATTCAGCTCATTATAATTATTACGGTGTAAGTCAGTATAGTGATCTCTTCAATGAGTAACAAGACATCATTGGATGAGCGTAGCGAAGACTCAATTACACTGTACTTGAAAAATCGAATGCTTTTTTTTTTTTTTTTTCGCGCTCTACAGGCCAAACAAAAATTCAGATCATGATGAAACTTGGCACACACATGAACCTCTATCTGACTTGATGCTGTATAGTTTTGAGGCAAAATCGGTTCAACAATTCTTGAGATAAATCATTTTGAAGTTTTCAAAAACCCATATGAATAAGCCAGGCGGAAAAAATGACAAAGTGAATGTTCTCCAAAATTTTTCAAATTTTCATAGAACTCGAACAACATAATAATACACATTATTACGGACTTTTACAATAATTGGATGTGACATTTCGGAGTAAAAAATTAAAAAATGCGATTTTTATTCATTTAATTACTTCATTTTTTTGTATTCGCTCATCCATCAACGCGGAAACACATAACGCGTTTTCCTAGTATATTCAAATTGTGTGTCCTGCATATTATACATTGACCTTTGCATAGTTACATAACAAATGTAACATCACAATTCCGTAAATGTAGAATAGGATGATTCAAAATTCAAAATTGAATTGAATTGAAATATCTACTCACTCGTGCAATCAAACTCAGAGGGCCCATTTGACGATACAATCGCGGAGCATCCTAATTCAGTGTAATAATTATACATACTGGTCATGTAGTCAGCATCTACTCGACCGATTACTGAAACAAAATTGCGATTTTAGCCAACAACCATTTTAAAATTGCACAAAGTTATTTCTATTTGGTTATCTGATATTCGAAATATGTTGTAGAGCCACTATTTCTAGCCCAGCCACTAATTATTCATATTTGTAATTTCAGAAGTAAACATTCATCAGAGACAACCATACAGTTCATATCAAATTAGTGGAGTGGCGATGTATAGATAACAAATAATTCATGAAAGTTGTTTTCGTAGATTTTCAACATAGTTTGGAGACAATAGCCACTTAAAGTTGAAGAATTTAAAAGCATATAGAATTGAAGACATGGAAAATGTGTCTGGAGAGTTAACTATAGTTATAATATTGATAGAAAACAGGCTGAAAAGTACGCACATTGAAGTAGCCAACATTTGAATGTGGTGTACCTCAAGGGTCGGTACTTGAACCTCTTATTTTCGTCATGTAGATCAATAATAGCTCCATCTGTTTTTAAACCTTTCCATCATTTACAAAGTTCTCATAACAGATGGCATGTCAATTTCATTTTTGAATTAATTTATTCTTTGTTTTATCTCAGTTCTTCCGCATGACTCGAGTTCTTTATTCTTAATCATACATGACTGCTACTCTTGATCGATGCACAATTTCTTCTGAATGTTTATATTATTTAATGGTTATCTCATTTGGTTTGGATCGGTCTTAATTTGCTCATGTAATATTATCTTCACAATTTACATCCGTTACATACCAACTTTCATCCTTCTTCTTCTTTAGGAAAAAATGTCTTTTCAAATCAAGTTTTCAATATTGATAGAAAAAACATACTAAAATTGTAATTATACATTCAAATAACCTCAGTGATTGTTAAGGGCATGGAGGGCAATTGGGCGAAAAATAAGTTTTTCGGTTATTACTTAAGAACGGTATAAGATACCTAAATTCTAATACTTGACTAACACAATTATTTTTAAAACCTTCAAGGTGGTCTAGCGGCCTATAAGCAAAATATATTCAATATTAATCGCATAATTTTCACAAGTGTTCGAGTGATTTTTTTTGGCTGTTGACATCTGAAAAAACTTGGAATCTAAGGTTATCATTTCACTTCATTCGGAAGGTATTAAAAATATCTGTGTTTCTTCTGGATTACAGTATTGATTTCTCGTACCGTTCAGAAAATAATCGCCAAGAAACAAATATTTCGCCAAACCGACTCCTATTCACTCATAAGCAAACGATATACTACAAAGCAGTGGCGTGTGAAGTGGTGTTCATACCTGTGACTGCTAATAAAAAGAGAATTGGACGAATATTGTCTTCAAGCATCATGATTCTTTTATTTCTGTATCGACTGTAACGAGTATTGCACACTGACTGAGCTACGTAGTAAACACACTTAGAGGTGTACGTTGAACGAGTCGGGATTCACGCCGGTAATTCTCACATAGTTCTTGAAATATTGATTTGATTTATTTTTTCGTGTTGTTATTGAATAAATAAGCTATAGTTTCGAGTTATACACAGATTCACGCTAGTGGAGAATGTTTTGCAATACATGTACTTTTATAACTCAGGCGCGTGATTGGCTGAACGAACGATTGAGTTCGCCGCGATCGCTTGCCCTCTCTTCAACGTGTTTAATTGTTTTTTCCTGCATTATCCGTAATAACTTATCTGTGTGTTATATTTCTACACTGAATAATCGCATTTTTTCCTTGGAATGGCTTGTTTTGAGACGTCAATATGTACCGATATATGCACTTCTATTCGATTACAATGGAAAATGGGAATGTATTTCAATATATTCTACATTACCGTATGTCATTATTAGTCATATCATCATAATATAAAGTCATTAATTATGATGATTATTAGAGGGCCCTCTCCATCAATGTGTTTCAGTTTTCAAAAGAGCTCGAAAATCAGGAATCAGGAAATAATGAGAAAAATGATAAAATGATAAAATGATGAATTCAGGAATGGTTTGATTGTCCTCTCAGCACTTTCTTCGAGAAAGTTACTTTTCACAATCTATTTTCATTTCTTCCGTCCACCAAAAGTCTTCAGTAAACTGCCTTCTCTCGGAAGAAACGGAACCTAATTTTTCATGTGTTGAAAATTTCATGTACTCCAAAGATCAAAAGTATTGAAAAAGAAATTTCTGGCTTGATTGGTTGAATAAAGCGAAATCAATTGATTTTGATTTTAATTTTCATATATTGATTATCAATTAATTAATGCATTCTTATATTTTCCAGTTGTTGTACAGCGAGACCTTAATTTGGAAGTACCACATGACCCTTTCTTGTCACCCTGGTGGGCGTCGGATGAAGTATTGCGGTGCTTGCCACCTGTCAGCATATTAGTAAGTACCTGTATATTAGCACGGTGGAAGATGCATGTGAAACACCTTCTATAGGCCTGCTCTTTACAACCAGTTTTATGAATTTTACTCAAGTGTTAACCCTCTAACTATTAGTTTAGGAACGAAAATAACTTACTGAGACAAGTGGTAGAATGGTTATTACACTGTGTCATTCACGAGACCGGGGTTCGATTCTCGGCATGTTCGACCAACCTGACAGAAGTTTGTCGTGATTTCCTCGGTCATTCAGGTTAATGATTAATAATTCATTCATTCATTCATTCAATTAATTAATTAATTGATAATTCCTCAACAGCATTGATGTGCCAAAATATATGAGTATTATTCTCCAGCAAATTGGGTTCGGCATTTTTTGGTGGGAAAATAACATTCAAAATTTGTTTCTCATAAGAATGGTGGGATTGGTAAGATCTATCTGATTGAACTGGAATTTTTACAAAATTTCATCATTGCTTGAATACGTGCTTGAGGAATTTCTCTCTCTCTCTCTCTCTCTCTCTCTCTCTCTCTCTCTCTCTCCTCTCTCTCTCTCTCTCTCTCTCTCTCTCTCTCTCTCTCTCTCTCTCTCTCTCTCTCTATATATATATATATATATATATATATATATATATATATATATATATATATATATATATATGTGTATATATATATATATATATATATATATATATATATATATATATATATATATATATATATATACATGAATAAATATATACATATTTATATATATATATATATATATATATATATATATATATATATATATAAATATATATTCATATATATATATATATATATATATATATATATATATATATATATATATATATATGTGTATATATATATATATACATACACATATATATATATATATATATATATATATGTGTATATATATATATATACATACACATATATATTTCGTCTATAAGCCTTCATGACTGAACTTCGCAAAAACCAACACCAAGTCGAAGTGTCAGTTCTATGAGTGAGAGAAGGGGGAGGAGAGTAGAAAAGTGGTGATTGTCATGCCGGCGCCTGGTTTCAAGTGTAATTGCGTGTTTGCAGACGCTGGAGCTGGACCCATGCCTGGACGACGGCGTCATGTTCGCGCGGCGCCTGAAGAGGCTCGGTAACGTCGTCACTCTCGACGTAGAGAAGGGCCTACCTCACGGCTTCCTCTACTTCGCAATGGTAACCTTTCAAACTCATCTATTTCTCCCTTTAATTATTCGAGTAATTGATCATACGACAAAATATTAAAGTCGTTATTACATTAGAAAATATGAAAATAAATACACCAAATGGCATCGAGATGCATTGAGGGTTGCGTGGGTTTGCCGGTTTGATATGGTGTCTTCACTTCCTATCCCTTCCATGTTGAAAATATGTACCAATTCAGGGGCCAAATCTCTAAAAATACCGATCATGCGTAGTGTAGTGGTGATGAAAAAAGTAACCAACTTTACAAATACACGCAAAATGACGTATACATTTACTCATTTGTCTAAAACAGTCTCTCTTATGAAGTAAAACGGAGATGGTGAGGTTTAATTTTCTTTAATTTAAATGGTGAAGTAAATTAGTTGATGACGCAAGTTATGTTGTAAGTAGTTAACATCTGGATGATTCAGATATGTAAACGAAATCGTGTGAGAAGTCTGCTTGCCTCAAACAAATAAGTATTCATATTTTATTTGACTGCATTATCAGTAGATATATTTTTTCATAAGCCTAGCGCATTTGTTTACTTCCATCGCATCTTCCATCTTGTATGCAAATATTTGACGTATGTAGAAGGCATTATGTCAAGTTTCTACAGAACAATACTATAGGTAGAGCAACGATCGTTAGTTCGTAGGAAATTACTCGGGAAATGGAATTAGTTTCAGAATTTTGTCAAGTCACAACCATAAATAAGCGGCAAACTAACGTGCATCTTGGATAGTGGTCTATACATACATATAGACTACTGAAAGTGAGTAATATGCGAATGATTAAAACGTATCAATATTCAAATAGAGTATTAAAGACACATTTATTACATACAATTGATAATATACACATGAATAAAGAATGAACGAAGAATTGAGAGAAAGTTTTCTCTAAAGAGAAGATTTTTTCTCTTTCACAAGTGAATTTTCAAGTAGAAGGAGCAAGAAAGGTTCGCGAAAAAAGAAGAAAATAAGATGAGGAAAGAAGAAAGATTTTATCCAGAAATAAGATTGAAAACTTTTTTTGCCACACGACTTTTAAATTGTTTTTCATTTCTTAACCTTATCACTATATTTTTTACAATGCGTTGAATTAATTATATTATATCTAAAAGTTCTAAATTATAAAGGATTAAATTCTTTGGGGTGGTAAGATCGCCCTTGTGGTGTCTCGATCAGACGATCCCAAACTTCCATCATTTGCGTCTATAGAGAGAAGCAATGGCTTCGTGTCAGGTTTATGTAATTCAAAAAAAAAGTGATCGAATGATTTATTTTCAGCTGTGTCCGGAAGCTCGTGCCGCATCGGACCTCTGCGTTAAACGGATCGCACAGCTCTTTGGTGACGACCAGATGAATATAGTCAAGGGCAAGAAAAAGTGACGATGAATGAAGAAATAGATGAATGAAAGACATTCATTATAAGCATTCGTGATATAAAGAACAACTATGTTGTTAATCAAGTATATGGTTGGTTATTAGTCAGCATGGTTCTAACTTATTATATAATATATTATTATATACAACTTGGGGTATTTGGTAAACGGAAATGCATATAGGATATTCATGCAAATTATCTGTGAGTATAGCCAAACGTTGTTTCAAAATATTTCAACCATACGAATTCAAATAACTTGATTATATTAACATGTGTTTGTGAATGGTCGAATTTTCTCTCTCATATTTTGTAATAATTGTTGCTTCACTATTTGTATATTTTTCTCAATTATTCGTCCCATCTTTTCTCACTGCAGAGTCGAAGTAATTTTCTCTCTAATTGTTGCTTTTATATTTGTATGAATATGTTTTGAATTATTTATCTCACAGTTAAAGTATAGGCTACAGTCACCGCAGAATAAAGTGCAGAATTTAATGTGGTTTCATTCTGGCCCAAAGCACATGCAGATTCCGAGATACCGAGGTGAAAAAATAAGTACCAGAGGGAGCTCCATAAGTTGATGTATCAATAAGGAAGGGAGGAAGGGGGGGGGGGGTCATATGGTAATCTTTTGGAATCTTTTTAGATTATGTTTAGTAAGTCTTAGAAAATATATGATTATGTTGTGATAGCTAGTCTTACTTGTAAAGGAACGTTCGACCATGGAGTTGTATAGAGATGTTATAGGGAGATTCATCTCAGCGATGAGCCATGTACCAGATCGCGTACTCCCAGTTACTTTCAAACGGCGGCCATTTTCGTGCTTCAACTGCCGGTTAAAGCTATTCTCACGTTGATAATTCAGCAAGGCCTTCTTTATAATTACATATTATTTAATAATATATAAGGCCTTGAATTCAGGCACTGAATATAAAACAAGTTTCGGTAGGCCTACACTTGACAAAAATCAGCTTGACAACGAACATGGCCGCCGTCACCTACTATTTTTTGTCATCAGGTGGTACGAGTTTTTAACAAGGAGTTATAACTCCAATATGGCATTATTGTATACAACTGCATGGTTCTAACTATTGCCTAACTATTGCCTATTGGTTCTGACTATTGGTTCTAACTATTGCCTGTCCAGTTTGAGCAGTGTTTTTAGACCTCAAGTATACGAGTTATATTTTAGTTCAGTATTATTATTAGTTCAAATATTTCATATTTACCTATTGTTAGTTCATCAAACACAGTCGGCTGACTATGATATCATTAAATTTCCACTTTCAATATAATCACACACATTGTTGGGGATTTGATTTCATCAACAGACTTGGGTATTCCTCAAATTGTGAATTACATTTATTGTAGTATTATATTGAAAGTATCACTAGTTGAGAAACTATAGGGCACGCGCACGATCTTCAGTCTTCGGCTCCTTGAACAGTACCAGGAGTCCAGGACGCTTGGAAGCACTACATTACTAACCTTGTGTTTTAGCAACTAAACACGGACGTAGTTATTCATGTATTGATAACAATCAGTCCTCATCACGTTTTTTGATATATGTTTCTATATATTGATGTATTTGATATATGATTATTCAAAAACATGTTATTAAAAAAAATATGCAGAAGTTTGAACTTCTAGAATTTATTTGAGTATTGTTTTTTCAATCAATACGCTTTTGGAGGTGGAAGTAATTCACCAGCAGACGCATCAACTGCGTTATGCTTCTTATTTGCTAGTCTTAAAAGACAATTTTCTGAATATAATCGCAAAACATATCATTGTAAGTATGCTATTATGAATACTTTCAATGATAGAATTTATGGGATTGTTCAGTGTAGTGTTTCAGAATATTCAAGGGCATAGGTTTTTTGTGAACGTCCTTTCAATAATTATCACATCGTAGTTCCATAATCATCTGCTCATTCGTACCCCCCCCCCCCCTAACTTGGCTGTTGGTGGGGTCGTTAAGCAAACAATAATCAATCATCGGAGAGAGTGATAATTGATCACCATTTAAGTTCCTTGCCCTATTGTGCTATCCTGAAAAAATCTATATGAAAAAATGGTTGGGAAGCTGTTTCTAGCTACTGTTCACTCCCTTTTTTGGGCGCGCATACTGTATCCGGTTTTGTTGTAATGCACTCAATAGACGTGTTTAATGACATGCCAAATCTTAGTAGGCCCAATATATGTTAAGAGAATATATTTCTTGAACTCAGTAATATATCTTCATTTTTGACAATATGTGTTGTTGACTTGTTGGTAATTTTACTATTATTATTATTGTTACAATCACTATCATTCACAATACTGGTATCATCATGATTATAATCGAACTAACTATCGTTATTATCATATTTTTGATACTATACTCTCATGCTATCTTGCCATATGCAAATCACATCACCTCTATCTCCTGATTATTTCTCAATTGGTCCATGTAATCTTTGGTGTATTGTGATATGTTAATTATAAGAGAGGAAAATAATTGAATAAAATAAGATAATGATAATATGAAATGTTTTGAATAAGACCTCATCCCACTGTCCTTATACCATCATAGCGGAATTTCACATCAGTCAACACGGGTTCATGAATAACTTCCTACATCCTTATGTTGCCGCGTACTCTAGTACTATTTTGTAGCAATTTGCTCGCTCTCTGCAGGTCTTATAGCTGACTTCCCACATCATTATGTTTGCCGCGTACTCTAGTTTGATATTGTAACAATTTACTCGCTGCCTGCATGAGTTTATAGTTAACTTCCCACATCATTATATTTGCTGCGTACTCCAGTTCGATTTTGTATCAATTTACTCGCCGTCTGCACGGGTTTATGGCTAACTTCCTACATCATTATGTTTGCCGCGTAATCTAGTTCAATTTTGTAGCAATTTGTACGCTCTCTGCAGGTCTCATGGCTGACTTCCTTCATCATTATGTTTGCCGCGTACTCTTGTTCGATTCTGTATCAATTTACACGCCACCTGCATGAGTTTATAGCCAACTTCCTACATCATTATGTTTGCCGCGTAATCTAGTTCAATTTTGTAGCAATTTGCATGCTCTCTGCAGGTCTTATAGCTGACTTCTTACATCATTATGTTTGCCGCGTACTCTTGTTCGATTCTGTATCAATTTACACGCCACCTGCATGCGTTTATAGCCAACTTCCTACATCATTATGTTTGCCGCGTAATCTAGTTTAATTTTGTAGCAATTTGCATGCTCTCTGCAGGTCTTAATAGCTGACTTCTCACATCATTACTTTTGCCGCGTACTCTACTTCGATTTTGTATCAATTTACACGCTCTCTGCGCGGGTTCATTGCTAACTTCTTACCCCATTATGTTTGCCGAGTACTCTGGATCGATGTTGTATCAATTTACACGCTCTCTGCATGGGTTCATAGCTAACTTCCTACATCATTATATTTTCCGCGTACCTCAGTTAGTTTTATTGACATTTTTCTCCATCAAAAAGTCGTTTTCTATGAGGGAAGCAGAGTAGTTAAGGAGGGTCTATAAAATTCAAGTTCGCAGTGAAATAACTCTCATTCAATGTATTGTTTTGAAGAATTGACAAAGTAATTATTGTAGCTTTTTTCTGTTCGTCTGATACAAACGTTACTGCTCATTTTTCCTCATTTCCATGTGTTCCGTTCGATATGATCATGATTCGATTGAGATGTTCAATGAGAGTGGGAAAGAAGAGGATAAGAAAAATAAACTATACTCATTACAACAGATATTTATTATTAATATACTTTATAATTCATCAGTCAGTGAATAAAATGACAATACAAATAATTTGCTTCGTGATACAATACAGTACAACACCTTGCTCTCAAAATAACACATATTTTGAGCGGATTGAATGCTTACATATTGGGTCAGAAAAACATTTTGAGTTTTTCTCTTAGCCATTGTCATTTGTTCTGTGAAATGAAAATTTACACTAGCGGTTACATAAAATGGTTCAATCTTGAAATTATATATTCAAATTTGAATGAAACCCACGCACATTTAAGCGCTCATTTCTCAATATAGACAACACTTGGAACATCTATTATTCTTCACATAGTATTTTTCAGGATTTACTTTGAACCACTTTACGTGACCGCAGCAGTGTGTCTACCAATTCACTTATATTACTCCTAAATAGTGATTTTGTATCCATTTCATATTTGTATTCATTTTCCCCTGTGTATTCATACATATTACAAACATAGGAGTTATGAAGAATTAAGACTAAATCTAAAACTAACACAAAAAGATTGATGAAATTACATTAATGAATACCAAAATGATATATGATCATAAAATGGTTGCCCATATTATGGCTTTTGAGGAGAGGAGACATTCAGTAAAGTTAGGTGAAAAGCTATATTCAACCTCACGATTATTCCATTAACAGGCCTAATTCGAATGATAATATCACAAAATAAATAATATATTTGTAAATAATTACTAGAGATATAGATATGTGTATGTACCTTGACCAATTTGGTGAAATATTGATTTATAGGTGCTCCGTGCACGACGAATGTGCGTTCCCACAATACACAACGTGTATGAAATATTTTTATTATTGAATGAGTTGACCAGAAACTGAAAATCAATGAATCCGTTTCTTATTGATTTCCAACGAAAATTATTTGACCAAAAATTATTTTCAAAAGTACCGTATTTCATCACGGACATGACTCGGTTTTGCATAAAATTGCATACTACGTCATGATACGTCATAAGGCAGAAGTGTCTCCCTGTTTAATCTTATGAGCCGTGGCAGTTTTAAATTCTTCGTCAATAAAGCTATGGAGCATATCAAAAGCAAGTGTTTTAATCGAATCAAATGATTTTAAATGATTTACATATTTTCAATTCCATTAAGCTCATGTTTCATCTTTTCAATTTTTTGGTGCCCATATTATCGAATCTATTGGAAATATGATTCTTCTCATAATTCAGATGAAACTGATGCAATAAAACTATGCATTTTGCACATTAAAATGATAATTATTACACTTGTCGACTTTTAGCTCTCTTTCGTGTGGGCTAAACACAAGTTGATGAATACATAATATTTCATGCTTTTTGTTGAATCTAATTCAGACAGATAATGGTCGATCTTATGATTCGAGCATTCATAACATAACTGTAGTTTTGTTTGCTGGAGGAACAAAAATTGTAAAAAAGTAGAATCAAGCGAATGCATGACTCGCGAAAAATACGATATATAATGAATATGAAATTTGTGATATCGAAAGTGTGATCCAAGTACCAATAGAATTTGTAAAATCGAAATTTCATCAGAAAGAATTTAAACGGTATAGTAATGATTCGAAAGGTGCTTGGCAATAATTGATTAATGATATAATGGGCAAGAAGAAACGGGCATCTTTAGACGAACTTATATCCAGATACTTGGGAAAGGATAGTGACTTAAATAATGTCGCGAATAATTTTGGGATTTCCTTTGTTAGAGATGTGCAAAATATATTGCACAGTTGTGACATTATTACGTCAGCAGAGTTGACTCCTGACTCTGAATTGTAATCAATTTTCATGCCAAGGATTAATATTGAATGTTTTGAAAATTATAGAATCTTTGAATGTGCGCAAGCAACCTGGTGTAGACGGCACAGAGTAACTGACATTATTTTGTTACGTTAGGAGCTCAGCCCGGTACTTGTACACTTGGTAAATTTGTCGATAGGAAACGGAGTGGTACCAGAAAAGTTGGAAGTTTCCAGCGTATAGCCTATGTATAAAAAGGGGGATCACAAGGATAACATAAATTATCGGCCCATTGCAATTTTTTTGGTAGGAAAATTATGGAGCGATATGCTGCAAATATACTGGTTTCGTAGGCCTATTCGTGGAAATTAATAATTAAAAATAGTATGCAATTCGGCTTTCAGAGAGGTATAGAAGCACATTAGATTTACTGTATATATTTCCGGACTTCGTGACTTCGTGAAAGCCTGCGTATATATAGGCCTACATCAGAGAACGGGCATTAAAGGAGCCATGTTTTTGCGGAAAAAAATCACTTGATAACCATTCTCTTTCAATATATAGGTTCTCCACAGTGATGTTCATCATGAGAAGGAAACTAACTTAGAGAAAGACTTATTCTACCGACTCTTTTGTCCGCCCAACTTGGATTCATTAGTGGCAGCTTTATAGTTGACGTTCGACGACAGTTTTACAACGCAAGTACATGCTTAAGACCCTGTATTATCAACGTGGGAGTAGCTCAAACTGGCAGATAAAAGTTGTTATCACCATGGTTACCTGTGATATTTGTTTTCATCAACTCTCAGATAACTGCTAACTGGACGTGGTAATAACGGACATAAATAAAGCATAAACGCGTTTGAATAAGGAAGTCAAGAAGGCAGTGCTGGTCATTAATAAATAGTTAAAAACAGAGATTTTGAGAAATTTGGGGTCCTGCATATTTTTTCACTTGCTTATGGATCGCATGCGGCTAATTGACAAGTTTTAGTAGCGATACAATATAGACTAGTCTGCAAGACATAGAAAGAGTCGTTTCCTTCTTGTGATGACATTCAGTTATTGCGAAATATTGCGAATGCACAGCACAACTATGGTGTTTTCTGTAAGTCGAGCTCTTTGAAGTAATCCTGCCTGAAAACTTGGTTCATGAAGCCGCCGATTTGCATCCGAATCCATTCAGGTGCTAGCACGGAGAAGAAATACTGAAACAATTTCATTCAAACTGATACAGAAGGCCTATTTATGAAAAATAGAATAGAAACGTAAGATATGTGTCAATAAATATAATAATTTCTCATTGAAAATACTACAGTTTTCAATATGCATCCTTGATATAATATGGTTGAACATTATTAAAAATAGTTAATATTTGTAGGCCTACAATAGAATTAACTGATAATTGAAAATACCAAAACAAGTGGAAATTAATGAGATGATCCAATCAAATAATTATTTATGAAACTCATCCCAATAATTGAATTAGGGTGAGGTAAATAAACTGGGGCCCAACATGTCGACTTGAGTTTGTCAGA
This sequence comes from Brachyptera risi, assembly GCA_964007535.1. Lineage (NCBI taxonomy): Eukaryota > Metazoa > Arthropoda > Insecta > Plecoptera > Taeniopterygidae > Brachyptera > Brachyptera risi. Next base: position 21,799,299 of record OZ023334.1, read on the forward strand.
CCCAAATCCTCTTCCTCCCACTTCTCCTCGACCTGCTCCTGCTCCTCCTCCTCCTCCTCTTCCATATCAAATATTCACAATAGACTCTTCAGCCATAAGAGTGGAGTGTATAAGAGTGAAAATAAGAGTATGGATGATACTCATGTGTGAGATTACTCATGGAGTGTACAGCAGGGCTTTATATCGTGAAGGATCAAGCCTGAATTACATGAGATACCTTTGATCGATAAACCTTCGGCGTGAAGGGTTGAAATCAACCCTTGAGCTCAACCTTCTTTGTTTAGGATCTGTTATATTTTCAATCAAGCTCTACAGAAACCATTACCAATCAAGCGGCACTTTTCTATCAGGAGACGAAGCCTTTGGATTAATAAGTGATTAATAAATTATTTTGCGCTCGTCGCGCAAAACACATTGCCATAATGTGGAAAAGTCACGTGCTTGCTTTAACCAACCAGGACCCTTACCACGACTACCACTTACAAAAACGTCCTGGGCCTGGCTATCCACAACAAAAACAAGGATTTTGATTGGATAATGTTCTCTAGAAGAACTAAATACATTGAGAATACGAGTTATAGCAACAGATTTACGGTCTCTTGGAACGCAAAAATGTGACCCATTTTCAGCCCACCTCAAGAGCAGCTAGTGCTAGAATATTGTTCTAACAACAATGGAAAGACACAAAAACTGGACATGTTGCTATGGTACTTGGCACCACCAGTGAAAACCAATCAAAGTCAAGGAAAAAGAGCACAAAATAACACAAAATGGACTGGACATGAGTTATGGGAAGTACGGCAATTTTGACACCTCTGCCACGACGGTCCCGCTCGCCCAAGTCCGACCGCCTTCCGAGAACGATAGTCTCTTGGAGTTAGCCAGGCCTTGGCAGTTGCGCTATATAGGTCCAGGACAGATTTCAAAAAGATCGTTTCCTGAACAGCTATAGCATTTATTTGGACGTCAATTCCCTAACAAGCCTTGATGGCAGGGTTGATCCATGCACTATATACCTCCGAGGTATATAGTGCACCTCCTGAATGTGTCAGTAAACTTTCAATCAAGGGCTTGAGCTCAAGGATTGATTTCAATCACTTGATTGCATCCTTCATGCTTGTAATTCAGGCTTTGAATGAAAGTATAGATTATTACGAAGTAGAGGGGGTAATAGTTGGATGAGTTTTATATCAAAGAACATAACAACCCAGAAACTGGATGAATAATAATGACGATATATGATTTCAAAGGTTCAGAGAAAACTAGTGAGCATCTCCATTTCAGAAATTATAATAAATGAAATTGTAGGATCCCGCTTTTTCCGAATCGTGATGTACACATTGATCCCAATGTTGATCCATGCTAATTTGTTAAAGGTGAAACAATTCATTAAAATGTCTGAAATTGAGACAATGATTTCTAGTTTCCTCTAAAAGTAAAGAAAAAAATCGTCACTGTTGATTAAAACCCCGTTTCAGGATTGTGACGTCATTTAACATTGTATAACATTTCTTGAACCATATTTATCAGCTATCACATGTTACCTGTAGCCCGTGTGCCCAGTACCCAGTCGTCGTGTCGACGTTGCCCAGCGTGTTCACTGCGTTCCGGGCATAGGTCTCTGCGTCGGGCACGAACATACTGGTCTCACGCAGGCGATTGCTGAACGCATTCATCTTGGTGTTGACGAAAAGCGGACAGAGATGCTGAATCGTAATCCCGTCGTTCTGGTATTCGAATCGCAATGCGTTGCTGAAGCTCTTGACGAACACCTAGTAGGAAACAGCAGAACTAACATCAATGTGTCTGCATTCTTGCAACTATATGTGCAACTATGTGCATTCTTAAATTTGTATTGTGTTCTTCATACTAGTGTATATAAACTGGTCAGTTATATATTTGAGTGTAGGAGTGAAACACGATATGTTCAAACATATGTTATCTTACCCCTACAATGAAGCCAGCATTTTTGGTTTTGTGGAATTTTATGATGAATGTTTCATGTAATAATGTATTTAATGTGTGACCAATAATTTAAAAAAACTCAATTGATATATTGGATGAATTAACACGTCTTCAGGTTATCTCTGAGAACCCACAATTTGTGTAGATTTGGGTAGTCTGCTCTGCTGATAAGCCATGCACGTCTATCTATGGTCGTGAATTGTTTAGTGTATATTAGGCCTATCAGTTAATATATAGATAGAGAATAAATTGTCGAAACTATAATGAAAGAGGATATAAACATTCATTTACGGAAATAAAAAGTAGAACAAAGCGTCAGCTAATATAGTTTTTTTTCGAAAAACAGAAATAACGTATCAAAAGAAATAATTAATTTCCAACTTATATATCCAAAACTTGAATCACAAAGATAACTTAGTTCTGACTTGGAATCAAAGTAAAATTGGAAATGTTTTCTGATATAAGCATATCCTTTTGAGTCCAGGCTGTTTTATGAACGGTTGATTAATTTAATACTGACACGGCCGCACGGTTTTTTCCGTCTGTCACGTGAACCACTCAGAAACGTTGCGTAAATATTCTGACCGGTTCACGTGAGTTACCGGGACGGAAAAACCGTGAAACCTTGTTACTGTGATCCAGGCTTCAGAGTGGTGTTTTTCATCTTTCACGAATGAACTGAAAGAGCGAAAATCCACGACAAAACAATGCTCGAACTACGAGTCACGAAAACCACGAGAAATGCTGTTCTTCCAGCTGATAGACTTAGCATTCCTGAAGAGCGTATACCGGAATAAAATCGTCTCGGTCGTGTGACATGGACTTCGGGGTACTTTTCAATGGAATGTGGTTAGGGTTCAGGTAATGTTGGACACCCACGCACATTTCACACAACCGAGTTGAATTTATTCTGATATATTCTCTTCAGGGGCCCCCAATGCCAGGTCTTTCGGCTCTGGAACAAAGTTTCTCGTGGCTTTCCATTGTTATTGACATGAAAACAAGATAATGAGATAGTATATAGTTCGTCGGTATACAGATTCACAACACGGATAATTTCAATTTCATGAAATTGTTTCTGATGCCAAATCACAACTATCACCCACATTCATTGTTTTCAGACTCTCATAAAAAAAAAAACGGTCAAAATTGTTTTATTCCATAGAAAAACCATGATTCATATTCATAAGTGAATTGCATAGTGTATTCATCAATATCATTGGAATCATAACAAATTGAGCCCTGTATATCTACGAACCAAATTTCAGTTTTGGATCATAATTATACCGATCTTCCTTTTCAAATAATTTCTGTTCCTTCTGTTCCTTCAGTGGTATAATACAAGTTGTGGTAAGTTGAAACGACTGCGAACCAAGATGTAATTAATTTCGCTTCATCTCTTCGCCACACTCATCAACAAATGTGGGTGGCCCAGTCCCTTCCTTGTACACTCGCGGTCACATAAAGTGTCACATCTAAGAAAATGTACTGATGTTAAACGTACTAAAACTTGCAGACTATTGTATAAAAACGCACTCGACGTACATTCTAAGAAGAAATGAGCAGCTAAATATGAGTAGATTGTATTCAAATCTGAATTTGAATTAAGTAAAACTATCACTTTATGTGACCCCAAGTGTACCTAGCGATCGTGATAATGTAACTGTACACACAGCATGCTGTTTACTTTCACCGGGCGGTTAACCAACGTTGAGCAAAGAGTGCAATAATTAATTTGCGGTAAAAATGCATCTCACGATTATTCTTCATGTTGAGCCCTTCCTGAAGTCAAGGGTTGTCTCTGTGTGGAGACACACACACACACACACTCTCTCTCTCTCTCTCTCTCTCTCTCTCTCTCACACTAGGGGACTTTCTTTGAATGAGCACAATATGGTTTGTCGTGTATAGCCGAGGATGTTCAGACATGAGACACTCCATGCAAGAGATATAACTCTGCTCAGATTACAAAAACTAGAACGTATGTTGCCCCCATCAATATCATTCATTTTTTTCATATTGGGTTTTAATGGCGCACTGTAATGATTACTGAGATCTATTGGAGTCGGATGGATGATTAATGAGATGATGGGATGATGATGTGGAGGTATTTATGGGTAATGGGAAGGATAGTGGGAAGGAAGCGGTCATGGTCTATATTGTGGGAACTGGGAACCATCCCGGCATCAGCCTAAACTACAGAGGAAAACTACGAAAAAACCCTGTAAAGATGGACGGTAGCGGGGATCGAACCGGGTCCCACTGCCTCCCGGGTCACATAAAGCAAGTGCGTTAACCACTCAGCTACATGTGCCGGTAATATCATTCAATTGTGAGCTATGAGTTCGATCAATTGACGAATAGACTAACTGTAATATGCCTTTCAATGAAAAAACGTTCAAAGCGATCAAATATACATTTGAACATCACAAACAGAAGAAAAATGTTCGAAGCGATCAGATATATTCTATTCTATATTAGCATCACAAACAAAAGAAAAAATGTATGGATTAAATTTAAATCTCCGAATAGAAGTTGCTGAAAGAATGCCAAGAGTCAAAACAGTGTTGTACAATTGAAACGTATGTGCATGCTTTATCCAGATTATCTTTATGATCTCTTGGCTACTTACAGCACAACAAGAAAAATAAATGAAGATGGAAACATGCATATATAAAAACAGTTCTTTACAGAACTCAATGACGAAAAAAATCGGACCCTCAGCTCAAATTTGTTAGTTTAAAATAGAAGAAATGAGCAGGGCCGAATGCCAATACTAATTATCTGAACTTCTACACGAAAGGTATGATTTTCGTAGGAACTAAGATATGATAAATTGTAATTTTGTTTGTTTTGTCTGTCTGTTTGTACATGTTTTTGTTTAAATCTTGTAATCTGGCTGCCTGTAATAGTGTGAGGTAATGTGATAGAGCCGAACGATGAATACATGAAACAATCCAGTATTCATTATTAGATGAGCATAGCGAAGTCTCCATCCCACTCTTATAGGGCTTTGTCTGTGTGTTTTTTGTTTGTTTGTTTGTTTGTGGGCACTGCACAGGTCGCAGGGTTTGACTGATCAACATGACACTTTTTTGTACGGTTTTTGTACAACTTAGAACTGCATAGTTTTTGGAATGGATCGGTCGATTAGATTTTGAGAAATATCATGTCAAAATTTTTAAAAACCTCATAAGATTAGACTGGGTGAAAAAATTTGAAAAAATGAAACCTCTCCGAAAAAAATAGAATTTTCTCTGAGTGTTCAAACATAAATGATACACATAACCACCATTTTGTAAGCAATTCGAACAAGCCGTTTCGAAGAAAAAATTAAAATAACTGTTTTTATACATCAAATATATGGAAATGAGCCAAGATTGACTGCTTCCTAGATTCGATATTTGCCCAAGCATTAAATATTCTTCATATTCGTCAAGGTGTGTAGAATACCAGAGAAGATAAAGTAGCAATTAGATGAAGGAAAAAGTGTGTAGAATACCAGAGTCGATAAAGTAGCAAATGTAGGACTGTTATTATACCTTATTCAGATATCTCGCTCATCTTACAACGCATATTTCGCGTTTGCCTAGTTTACATAACATAGTATCTATGTTCACCTCATGTGTGCTAGTTTCTATTCATGTTACTGTCATATTATTATCATTATTTATTCATTTCTCTAATAATAACTTTTTGTTTGATTGTTTGTTTTGATGATTGAAAGCATCATATAAGTTATAGATTTTCAAGATTGTGCCAATTATGATTATTATTATTAAAAACCTTGCTTTGTTTTGTTGTATGTTCGATGACTCACTAGTTTATTACTTATCTCTTCATTTTCTTCTGCGTAACTTCTTCCAGGCAACCCGCACACAAGAGTTCCTCTCTCATGCGGGTTTCTTGTTGTGAAATATAATTTGAGAAAAAAAAATGAAAAATGTATGTATTTAATGTACAAAAACAAGAATAAAATGATCTGAAAATGAAATGAATGAAATTAAATATGAAAAGAGGGCCTCGTAAGTTTTGACTAGGTCTCGGCATGACAGACCGACAGACAGACAGACAGACAGACAGACAGACAGACGAACCTTGGACGCCGCGTACACCGTCATGAGTGGTAGTGGCTGCAGCTCCGACCCCGACGAGACGTTGACGATGGCGCCGCGACGGCGAAGCTGCATCTGCGACACCACCATGCGCGTCATCAGCGTCGTGGCGCCTATGTTGATGTTAACGATGTCCCACAGCTCCTGTGTTGGTACTTCACCCAAGTACATAGGGTAGGTGTACTGTTTACCGACGTTGTTCACTAGGAAACACACATTCCTCGTGAAATTAGTTTTCAAATTTTGATTTTTTCTTAATTTTATTCTACATATAAGTGAAAAATGAATTAATCACAACCACAAAACCACCAAGAAACAATACACATTCTCGATTTTTTTTGGAATGATCGGGCAATAATGTTCATAATAATATTCAATATGATATTCATATGATATAATCAATAATATTGCCTTAATTGGAGAACAATGATTTTGTATAAAGTTTCGATTTTATTAAAAAAAAAAATAATGTTCATGATATCCTTAATTCATATAATAATCCATCATGAATGATCAGAATGATTATCCAACTGACCATTGTAGATCGTCCGCCCTCGTGATGTCACAAAATATAAAACCAATCAAGTGGACAGTGAAGCAGGGGAAATAGGGAAATAACCAATCAAGGTATCTAAAATTTCCCTTGCTTCCTATAAGTCACGCCCATCTACAATGGTCTATTGAACTGATCTCTCATTATTATAAAATTCGACTCATTAGAATTTTCGACAATATTGTCTGCATCGTATTTGATGATTTTGTACCTTGGGCGGTTCAAGTTTTGTGATCATTATATCTCAAAAATCTTCCTAACTGAATCTTTTTTCCCTCTGATGGCTAGGTACGCCTTAATTTTGATTCTGAAGAAAATGCTCTGGGTTCAAATCACTACAGAATTTTGACGTGGGAATCGTGCCTGTAACGATTGCATTCGTCTTAAAAGCTTATCGGCATCTCGCCCGCTCGTCGTGGAGATTAATATGATCTCATGCACGAAGAACAGACGGAAAATATATTATCAAGACATGTCTCTCAATGGTGAGATGAGAGTGATCCCCACTTTTACCCCAAACCGGTAACACTTGTACCGATCTACTCAGCAAGAAAGTCCTGACTAAAAAAAAGAATTTTACAAAATATTTGAATATTTTTCAATTTTTTTTTTCTTCACTTCATTTTTTTCTCTTCAATATTCATAATATTTTTGAATATTTTTGATATTAGATATTTTTTCACATCTCAGGAGAGATGTGAATAGTGAAATACTGCTCTGGTTCTTTTGTTTGTATTACTTTTGAATATATAAGCTATATTTATTATGTCATGATGGAACAGTATTTCATCATACTAGTAAAATGCACGATTTCAACCATCGTTTTTTTTATGGCATATAGGGTTTTTTATTTATTTTTCTAAACTCACGATTCACGAATGTCATAGACGGTGGGAAGGACAACAACGTTTTCAATTACAATAAGCACTATACTAATATTACAATCTAAAAATATGAAAAAAAAAGAAAAAAAATTGAATTCTTATCAAAAAATGTGAACAATTATGTAAAATGATAGAATGACGAATGATGAAGGGTGAGAAAAAATGAATACATAATTCATCTTCTTTGGTCTTCTTGGCTTTTCAGCAATCTCCTTCTGAGAACCTTTGCACTTAAATTTGGTCCTCCTGATACCATCTCTGCACTTAGAACATTCCATTAATCACCCGTTCTCCTCAAAATTGAATATTTGCCCACGTCTGATCTTGACCCCATAACTTCGACCTTGAACTGATGTCCTCTGTGAGCTCTTTTACAACCAACACCTGTCACAATCTTCTCACACAATTCTGCCCAGCCACCGAACTCTTCTACTGCCCTTTTGAAATTACATAATCGATCGATTTTTCTTCTCTCATTCAGCGTTAACCATCCCAGCTCGATAATCATCTCAGTTGGACTTTCCCAAACAATCACCTCCTCTCCTCTCTTGTTTAACTCGACTCTCCTCTATCATTGTCGGTGCAGTATCATAGTCAGAAGTGGTTGTGAAAAAAAATACCAAACAAGAGTGCCCTCTATGCACAACGGACTTTCTTCTTTGGTGAATGTTAGTTAGGGCCTTTGATCTCGGGAAAACCATGTAATCATATAGATAGGGAAAAATGTAATCTATGACTTCATCTATTTCCAGACTAGATAGGACTTTGTTGCTTGGTGAACTTTAAAAGTACTATAATATATACACGTTATTTTATGAAGAAAAATGCCCCTAACTCAAAAAAATGAAGAATGTAAAATGAAAATTTAAGACTCTCCTTGCTAGGTAGGGCAATGTAGTACCAGTGCAGTTAGCAAGTAAGCTCTACATGCCTGCGGGATTGTACTGCTCCCCAGCAGTCACCTGGGCCGGTATTAATTACAGAAGTAGGCGAGGAGAGTGTTTGAAGATTCATTCTTGTTCAGTAATAAGAACAAACTGTCTTGGAATTATATCCTTAGTCTATGCACCCATAGTACCGTATCATAAAATGTCCATGAACTCATTCAATAGGGTTGAAATTTGTTGATAACCTTGGACACGTATATATACCAACATCATTCTTATTTTTTAATTTGTGTTGTTTTACTGCGCTTCAACGACGAGGTTATTTGCGCCGGTATTATTCTGATAAGTATCTGTTTAATGAAATAATCCGAATATGCAAACTGACCAACAACTTTGATCTTCAAAGTTAATCAAGATTTAGTAAAACCGGAAACCGCTCGTTGGTTTTTGTTCCACCATGTTGGCAGGTGAAAACCTTGGAGAGCATGCATGAATGACACTAGCTACACAGCATGGGTCGAACAGAGGTAAAAACTTTTTTTTTTTTTATATAAAAAACTAACTTTTTTTAATATAAAAATATAAAAACTGAAGGTTATCATTAAATTTCAATGTTATTATAGACAATTTTTATTTCATCAGTGTTATGCAATTTACCTAGTATTCCAACTGGGATGTTTTTGAGCTCGGACTCGATTCTGTCAAAAACAGCCTGTCCTTTGCTGAAGTCGGCTGCAATGGTCAATGTCTTCACTCCGTGCGTGGACTCTGCAAGAGAGATGTTAAACTGCATTAGAAAGAGTGAATGAGGCATAGAGAATGCAAATGTCTCAACTATAGTTCATCATTTTAATCCATTTTTGAATCATTTAATACTGATGTCGAAGCCGCATTGAGACACAACAGGGATTTCATACGAGTTCACATACACTTCCTCCCCGCTCCCCTCCTCATCCGACATTTCCAGCTGTTTTAGGGCTACAATCTTCCTTCCAAGTTCCAATCGGAAAGGGAGATTGTAAAGGGGCAAAGTCCTGCCTTTAGCCCAGGGTCAGTATTGGTTATTACTGTGACTCAGATAGGGCTTTCTAGAAAAAAAACAGTGTATGCTTCGTGAGATGAGCTTAAAAGTATGCAAATCTAGATTCTGTCAGGTCACTCTATACATGTACAAACCTAGGATTACTAAAAAAATGTAGAAAATCCTTTTTGATCTCTACATAGAAATATTTATTACTGTTTCTATAATAAGTCGAAATTTCAGATTTTTCTAAAGAATTCAATTTTTTTTATCTCTCTGGGTTATTCATATGAGGATTCATTCAAACTCTCCAATTCTTTGCCAAAAAAAAGTGTGGAACAGATTTTCTTAGCAAGCAATAGGTATAGGTGTATGTTCTGATATGGCACAATGTCTGGAAAAAGTTTCAATTGGTCACTTTGTGAAAAGGAAAGAGAAAGAGGTAAAGAGAGAAAGGAAGAGCAAGATGGAGGAGAAATAGAGAAGGATAGAGAAAGGAAGAGAAAGATGGAAGAGATAGAAAAGGAAAGAGAAAGGAAGAGAAAGAGAAAAGGAAAGAGAAAGGAAGAGAAAAGAAGTGAAGTGGTGGAAAATAAATAAATGTTATAATATAAGTAAGAGGCCTGCGATTTTTTGAGGGTACATTTTCAGTGGATATGATTTGTATTTATTGATTAATCAAATGATAAGAGTTCTATAGGGGAAGATTTCCCATGGAGTAGAGTTTGATAATTCATATCCAAATATATATATATATATATATATATATATATATATATATATATATATATATATATATATATATATATATATATATATATATATATATATATATATATATGCTGATGTAATAATTTCAATGTGATAGACTTTTCGTTCAATAAATTCATTCAATCATATGAGGAAAGAGTTTCAGCAAAGAAGTGTTTTACATGAAGACTGTGCGAAGTTTAGAGATCCAGTAATTCCAATAAAAAATTTGAAAATGACGAATACATTTCACTCTGATGGAAAAATGTCATCTTATCCCATTCATTATACTTATCCCACGTTAATACACAAGACGACTATAAATCATGACATAAAATTGATTACTCGAGGTTAAAGGTGAATTATCTGAGAGAGAAAGTACAAGAACGCACCTGGTGAGTAGTGAGCGAAACTTGCAATAATCTACAGGCGTACTTGCTTATAATGTGTTAATCAAAAACTTCGATGTCGTTTACATATTTATTGTGTAACTGATTTTCAAGAATATACGACAAACCTCAGTTAGTATGGTTCAGAAAGTTAAGACCCCACCTTGGAAACTAAAATCAAGTCGGGCGTGGGTTCAAGTCCAGCATAAGAAATGGGGTTTTGAAATTATAATTCATGTACGTAAAACGTATCACGTTTTTCGTACCCCATAATAGCTTGGCTGGTGGTGGGGTCGTTACGCAAAAATTGCTCACATTCTGACTGGTTTACTTATTCATTTCATCTCCTCCATTTTGAGATTGAAGTAGCAATTTTTCATTGTTAATAACAATGAAAAATACATTGTTGATAAAGTAGATGATTCAAATAAAAGAAATTAGAATAGTTTATAATTTAATGGAAAAAAAGAAGTGGTCGTAAATTAATTTTCTTCTGTGAATTTTTGTGAATTTTGATTAGTTCGACTTTGTTTTATTAGATAGCTATACTCCAAGATTAGGCTGATGGAAAATGTGAACTATAGCACATCTCTTGATCAGTTCAATAGACCATTGTTGATGGGCGTGACTTATACGAAGCAGGGGAAATTTTAGATACCTTGATTGGTTATTTCCCTATCTCCATATTTCCCCTGCTTCAATGTCCACTCGATTGGTTTTTATATTTTGTGACATCACGAGGGCGGACGATCTACAATGGTCAATTATTTCACGAATCAGTTGGTTTCTGTTGATCATTTTTCAATTACTTTTTTAATAGAGCTATTTAATTGATGTAAGAAAATAATACTAATTAATTTTCATTATTGAACGGCGTGTTCTATTCAAGAAAAACTTTGGAATATTGTGTATTATTCACGTGTTGGAATTCCGTGGAAATGTTAATTTATTCGGGGTGAATGTGTTATCCATTTATTCACCTGGTTTATTCTTATAGGAGTTTCCAAAACTGCGATATTATTTTCTCAGAAGTGATTGGATTGATTGCCCCTCAATACTATACCCGTATATCGTATCGAGTTGAATGATGACACATGTGTATATGCCAAGTTTTATCAGAATACTTCTTTTCGTTTGGCCTTTGGAGCGTGAAAAAAAAAGTCGAGTATAATAAAATTGAGTATTCGATTCGCTCATACAATGAGAAAAGCGTTGGTCCTAACAGTCATGCTAGATTTCAGAACATTTGTTGAACTTTGACTTCAATATTTCGAAAAATAAGTCAGGAATATTTTCTACTTTGTATTATTCTGTTTAAAGTAATGCCGTAGGTAATCAAATATCAGAAAAAAAATTCTTCAATCTATCCTCCTTAACGAATGGACTAGCTCCGCAATATTCTAATAATAATGTGTTTTACAGAATATAACGAAATGTTAATTCAGTTATATAAGCAAATGATCAATTAGGGTACAAAAACATCACCACTGACCATGGGTAATAAACTGATAATTAAGAGAAAAAATCACGCTAATTATCACGTAATCAACAAATTTATCATCCGTAGAGCCGGAATTGAAAACGAAATTGCAATACGCATTGTATGCATCTTAATTAAAAATTTCGTAAGGTATCATATTCATTACCATGGCTACGCGTGGTTACCCAGGTAGTCTGGAGGATAAATATGGATCTAAGAAAGATAATAGAATAAGATATGCACCTAGAACTGGATTCGAGTCTGTTATACGCTGGACCAAAAAACTTCTATACATATTCATTAAATTATTCAAAGAATTAATTTATATTCAGTAAGGAACTCTCAATTTATATAGTCCAATGAAAACCAAATGAGTAAAATACATTTTTTGAAGGACGGATAATAACAATTTGAATATAATTAATACATTCCGTGCTTTCTCATTTGACAGTATATATAGAGAAGATTCAGTCAAAATTCAAATCGCTTATTTCGGTGAATGATGTATAACGAAATAATTTCAACTGACAGAGATGAAAGTTCATTCAACAACGTCAATGAGTTCTGCACTTGCTTGGGCATAGTTCAACAATACGAACAATGTAGTGGGGCCTATATTGTTTTTCAGCGAATTATAACTTCCTGCTGATTACTTTTGAATGGTTTGAGTTATCGAAATTCCAATACAGGGGATACACAAATATTTCAATATTTATACAATGGTATAAGCGAGGGGTGAACAACTAGTGAATTTGCTGTACACCTGATTTCAGATTCCAAGGGATTTCAGGGGGATTTCAAGGGATTTCAGGAAGATTTCAAAGGATTTCGAAAAGATTTCAAGGATTTTAAGAAGATTTCATGATGAGTTTACACCAGATTCAAGTGTTGTTAACTCCTCGGGTTTAATATATAGGCACAGACAAAAGAATTCTTTAGTCTATGCATAATTAAACTAAAGAATATCTTCATGTGGAAAAAGAATGCTCATTAATTTTTATCTCTCAAACGGCTTATCCGAATCAAGGGAATCTTCGAAATATTTTGTATTATTCACGTATTGTAATTCCGTGAAAACGTTCATTTATTTGGGGTGAAAATGTTATTCATTTTTAATTATTTTAAAATAATTGTTTTTCAATTTTTCAATTCAAAACTTCGGAATTATTTTTCTCAAAAGTTACTAAAAAATATCTCCAGTCTATATGCTCCATGGTATGAGTAAGAACTATTTAACTCTATGTCATATTCCAAAGCTGGAAAATATATTTTTACAGCTGTGTACTTACATACTTGTCAGTACTCTATACCTGTGAAATTGTCAGAATACAATTATGGTAATTTTATTACACTTCCTATCATTTTGAAGGTATTAAAAAATGTGTATCTCCAGAGTTGGAATTTTTATATCTCACTACCTACAAGTTACCACGAAATAATTGATATTTCGTTAAATCGTCTTGCAATGAACTCATAATATAGATCTCATAAAAACATGGACATTTTGTTAGAATACAAGAAATTACGATAACTTGGAATTATATGAAAGCGATTTGAAGAAGATGATGATAAAAATAGACTTATGAAAAATCATAACAAGATAATAGTAATGAATGAAAATTATAGTTTTCGGTTATATTGAGGATTGCGAATATCAACTTGAATGCTGATCTACCTATTTTCTATCATGTCAAATTTCCAACAAAAGTTTAAAAGTAAGTTGAATATGGATATTTCATGTAGCTTTCTAAAATGTTATAAAAGATTCCTTGGTGAATAATACATTCACCCACGGATTGTGTTTTACCTTCATGATTGTATTCTCGGTTATTAATATGCAATAAAGAACAGATATACAAATAATCGTGACAAAACATTCCATGCAGTTGATGAATGAAACTCGTCTTCACAAGAAACTCCTTGGCGATTCCTCACTTGGCATATAGGAAGTTCAAGTCTATCTATCACCTCTAAAACTCTCTTTTATGTGATTATATAATCAGTATAGAATATTGTTATTCTATTCATATTTGTTTAACGACGCACTGTAAGATCTGTTCTCGTCGATTAATGATGAATGAGATGATGGGAAGTAATGTCGTTATATTTTATGTCTTGAGATAGTGGGAAGGAAGCGGCCATACCCTGTTCTTGAGTAAACATTCCAGTATCACTTCCTCGACACCGAAAAAACTTGTCAGGAAGGCCTTCGTCGGGATTCAAACCCTATAGTCTACAAACTGACAGTTGTGCACTACATCAACGTGTAATGATCGTGAATGATCTCGATTTAATCATCTGAATAATCATCCCCATATTCTTTTTCATCTTAACTATCTTGTCACGTTAATTTTCATATGTTATTCTTCAAATCTTTATTAGGTTTATAATTCCGTCATATAACAGGGCACTCATGGTAATTTATTTTTCAATTTCATTTCTTTTTTCATCTCCTGAACAACAAATTATTGACTGTTGAGCTCAGAATTATTGGAAACATCTAGTTGTTCAGAACACGATAATTTCGGTGACTGCATTCAAATTCTCCCATAAGCGGGCGCGAACTCTATCAAAGCGTACTCAAAAATTGGCTTCTATGAACATAAAATTATCTGGATTGTCATTCATTGACTTCATCGTTTATTTGAATGATTTTTTGAATTTGCCAACTGCTATTGATGATTACTGTTTGCTCAACGACCCCACCAACAGCTAAGTTATTTTGTGGTACGAATGAGCAGGTGATTATGAAATTTTAAAGTAATGATAAGTAAAAAGACGTATACAGAAACCCATGCCTTTTGCGGGACTCAAACCCATGTCCTACTGTGGCTTCAGTTTCTGAAGCGGTGCTTCAGCTAACTGAGCTGCCGTCGGTGGCCAAATGCTATCTTTTCTGGATACGAATTCAGTCATTTTTAATTATCGATAAATAAAAAGTGTCACCACGCTGGCTGCTCGAAGTAGGTTAGTCAAGTGACAATGAACAAAGAACGAAGAACAAAGTGAACAAACAAAGAGTTGAACACACAAACAAACAAACAGATGAAAAAAGACAACAGATCATTTTCAAATTGATTACATTTTTAGATGTGAGAGATCTCGAGTCTCTAGTACCTCTCAATAGCTCTCCAGCCTCTATCTAGTACCTATCAGTACCTCTCTATAGTCTCTAGTAAGTCTCAGTAGCTCTCCAACCTCTGCCCTCTAGTATACCTCTCAATAGCTCTCCAGCCTCTATCTAGTACCTATCAGTACCTCTCTATAGTCTCTAGTAACTCTCAGTAGCTCTCCAACCTCTGCCCTCTAGTATACCTCTCAAAAGCTCTCCAGTTTTTTTTTATATTGGGTTTTAACGACGCACTGTAATGATGACTCAGATCTATTGGCGTCTCTAGTACCTCTCAGTAGCTCACTAGCCTATATCTAGTAGCTCTCAGTAGCTGGATGGACACTCATACGTTTTGTTTTCAAACAATAACGAGTAAAGGTGAGGTTTCGAAAGCCTTTTTTATATTGGGTTTTAACGACACACTATACTGATGGCTATACGATCTATTGGCGTCGGTAAATGATGAATGAGATGATGGGATGATGAGATGAAAGGTTATTTTTATTAGGTGTTTTGGATGGTGGAAAGGAGTCGGTCGTGGCCTGTTGTTAAGGAACCATCCCAGTATGAACCTGAACGACAGAGGAAAACCACGAAAAACCCCGGTCAGGATGGTCGACCATGGCGGGGATCGAGCCACGGTCTCCCGAATGACGGTTCAGTGTGTTACCAATCGGCCACGCGTCTCGGTAGCCTTTTGTTTTCGTGAACAACTGTCAAGTTCAACATCACGGCTTTGTATTGCATTGGGGATCAGGTTGTATCACACTCAGCAGAGAGATCGTTACGTCATCACGTCGTGTGGCAAGAAATTGCACTTCAGATATATATATATATATATATATATATATATATATATATATATATATATATATATATATATATATATATATATACATATAATTTACTGCCATCCTCGGTAGCTCGGTCAGCTGAGGCACCGCTTCAGAAACTGGAAGTCACCGCTGGGCGTGGGTTCGAATCACGCATAAGGCATGAATTTTTGTAAATGTCCTCTCACTTATCATCACTTCATACATTCATAATCACCAGCTCATTCGTACCCCCGTATAACCTAGCTGTTGGTGAGGTCGTTAAGCAAACAATAATCAATCAATAATCAATATAATTTACTTCAGGATAGGTTATGGAATGAAGGTTGGTTGGGCTACTAACTTATTTCTTGTACTTACGAAAAAAAGGAGGATTTCGATCGACAGTCAGATTAAGAACAGATTTTGGTACGCTTCCTGCACGTCCGTGCAAATGTAATTATGACGTTTTCGATTTAGATGATTCATATTCAGTTTGCTATATATAGAAATTATTGGTTATAGTCTCAAGGACTGTTTTGCATCATATATATATATATATATATATATATATATATATATATATATATATATATATATATATATATATATATATATTAGGGTTGCCGTTCGATAAAAAAATCGATCGAATCGAAGTCGATTGCATTTTCTATATTTCTCATATTCATTTCAATCTGCTTGGAGGCGCTGAAGTGCGAATACTGGAAGAGATACCAAGATTAGGTCTAAAGGCGGGCCTGACGTGTAAATATTGCAGTAGGAGCTATTATTTCAGGGAATTGCTCAGAGCACAGAGGAGCTGTGGTTAGGGTTATTTCGTCAGGTTTTGATCGTTTCCTCGAATAGGCACATCCTCATCACGTCAAGCCACGTTCACTCTAGGAAGTATCTCTATTCCAATATTTGCTCTTCCGGCGCCCCATCTGCTTGTTTCAAGGAAGGATAGGAAAGGGAGAGGGCGAGAAGTGTTAGATGAGATGTTACCTATCTCTTGAGCCACCTCCTCTAGCTTGTGCTGGGTGCGACTGATGAGCACAATGTTCATCCCCCTCTTGGCCAGCTCGAGGGCGTACGCCTTGCCGATACCATCCGTGGAGCCGGTCACCACTGGACACACAAAACACATGCATTTCAGTTTAATCTATATATCGAACATGTTTATATATATACTAGGGATGCGCGTTGTGAGATTAGCTTAGAGGTATGGAAATGTAGAATGAAAAATAACTCGAGTCAGCTCAATTTATATCTACGGACCTTGGATTACTTCAAACGTTCAAATACCTTACATGCAACTTGTTGATATTTATAGTGCTGCAACTTGTCGCATATACACTTTGCAAATCCAATTGATCCAAATATTCAATAAAATGTACACTTTTATTGCTTTGTACACTTATTGCTTTTTATTGCTTTTATTGCTTATGAGTTTTCTTTGTTATTTCTCATCTGATTGTTACAAAAATTTTTGAAGAGGTGTATGATAGTATTGTTCATATTCGGTGAAAATTTAAGAGCTTTTGAAAAACTCTTTTTTTTAAGCATTTTTCCTCCGGGTTATTCTTACGAGGATTTTTCAAACTTCACGATTTTTTTCCGAAAAAACCTTCCGACCGATTTTTCTGAATAACAATTCCAGTCTATTCTGGTATGACAGAAATATGTAGAAAAAGTTTCAAGTTGATTGATATTGTTTCCTGACCTGACCTGTATGCCGCGCACAAAATTATATGAAAAAAAAAATTATAAAAACGAAGCCCATTTTTTTCTGATATGTGGAATGGAATCTTCGCTACGCTCATCTAATGAATGAATGAATATATATAATTATGTATATAACATGAATATATATATATATATATATATATATATATATATATATATATATATATATACATATATATATATATATATATATATATATATATATATATATATATATATATATATATATATATATATAATCAGGATCATGCAAAATCAGGACCCTTTCCGCGACTGCATCTTAAAATAAAGTCCCAGACCTAGGCGGGTCGAAGAGACTATAAAGACTTTGGTTGGTTACTATTCACTAGTAGAGCTACCATAGCAACATGAATCATGGATGGCAATAACCATGGCAACATAAACCACGGCAATAACCATGGCAACATGTGCAGTCCAATTGTGTATTTATATTGTTGTTGGCACAAAATCCTAGCACTGCTATTGAGGTGGGATGAAAATGGATACATTTTTGCGATCCAAGTGACCTTGACTTTGTTATTATCTCGTTTTGTCACGGTATTTAACTCTCCTTAGAGAACATTATCTCATCAGAGTCCTGAGCCTTTTGAAACTGGCTAGGCCCTGAACGTTATTTGCAGTCGTGATAAGGATCTAGATGTACTATGCCTACTTTTGAGAATTTTCAACAATTTTGCAAGAAAAATCCACCTCGAGGAGACCACGAAAAAACGGAAATAGGCTTACTTCTGGAAAATTTGAATGTTCTGAATTTTGAAGACATAAATTATACACATTGATACAAATATTCACATAAAATAAACCAGCAATCATAACGAATTCTGAAAAGTTTTTAGATTAATTTTCCATTGGTGTATTATACAAAGCGATGCCTTTGACTGGGGCGCAGGATTCGAATCTACTATACATACCAATATTTGTTTAAAAAATATTAAATATATTCTTGACCCCGGGCTGTAAGACAGAACAATTCAGTTCAGCGTCTGATATTTGAATTGGTTTTACTTTTTTGTTCAAAATCAGTTCAAATCAGTCTCTTTTTGTTTCGACTGAGTACGGAATCACTTACGGGGTTCTATGACATCACTATCAACAACAGGATAAACGTTTCTGAGGATAACCTCAGAACGGATAAAACGGGTCACGTTAGGCATTACTATTTACAAAGGAAAACAAAAGTCTTGACTGGTCCAACCATAATCTTGGAGTGAGACGGGTGGTTCAGTGGCTGGCACGCTGAACCGTCATTGAGGAGGCTGGGGTTCGATTCGCGCCATGGTCGACCATCCTGACAGAGGTTCTTCGTGGTTTTCCTCTGTCGCTCAGGTTCATAGCAGGGAAAGTTTTTTTCAATAAAAGGCCACGGCCGATTCTTTACCACTATCCATAGACACATTGAAAACAAACCTTCCATTATATCTTCTTATCATCGCATTAACCGATTTCAATATATCTTCATCATTACAGTGCGTCGTAAACCTTATGAAATCATTCTGACCTTGGAGTGATTAAAAACTTGAACTTGACCAGTTTGTTGATCATGGTTACGTGAACAAGAAGGCAGTGCATGAAGAGAGGTCACTGCAACTGGATCTGTTATGTTTCGACAAACAGGCAGTGAAAGTGATGGAAAGAATGTTACATTTTTATTTTTACCACATAGAATTTCAGTCGAGAAAGATTTAATCATGTTTTGATCATGTTTTTGTGTGATTTGAATATGTAGTGAATCGTGAATGTATATTCGATCATTAATTAAAACCGATCAATATCTTGTGATACCGGTATACTATTACAAAACACTCTGAGGTTATTTCTGCTTTGGTTAAAACCTGATTTCATTATTCATAGTCAATGTCATTTTTGATTTAGTACATGCGTATATCATCGTTTGCTCATAATGATCCCACCAACTGTTAGGTTATTTGGATGGGCAATTAACGTGCAGTGTTGTGACTAGATTATCAACTATTCATCTATAGACTAGGAAAGCGCGTCATGCGTTTCCGCGTTGATGGATGAGATAGAACATTTCAGCACAACTTTGAGTGGTTATATACCTTGAGATCCAGATAATCACGTCACTGCCCTCCTGTTTCATTCATTACTCTTGATTAATTTCTTTAATGATGAAAAAGGTCTTCTTTTAATCGTTCCCAATTAATTGGTGACACTTGTTGCTTGGATTCATTTGATGTCTCAATAGGTTTGAGCGATGTAAAAACATTACATTATATATTTTGTTGGATCACTACGGCTGATCCAATTTGAGTGCTAGTTCGGAATAATGTTCATCATAATTATATTAAAATTTCGTGAAGATTTGAATTCTTCCATGAGAAATATTTTTCATGATTTTTTTTTCTCTGGGTAATTTTGGGGTTTTCAAGAACTTTGAAATGAGTTTTCTCAGAAATGGTGCTATCGATTACGCCTCAAAACTATACAGTATTGACTCACTATTGAGTCAGATGAGGACACTTGTGTATGTCAAACTTCAACAGAATTTGTATTTTTGTTTGACCTGTGGAGCGCGAAAAAATGGTATTTTTTTCGAGTAAGGTGAAATTGAGACTTCACTTCACTCATTTAATAATTACCAAACACATTTCACTGTTTATATCGATTCAAATCATTCTTGATCCACTGTAGTAACTGATAATTACTGAATTCAGGGAAAATCAGCGAATTGATCCATTTTTCATCAACCTTTATAACTCATGTCATTTTGGTACAGTAAAATATAATCAGGTCATTAATTCCAATTCATCAGCTGGTATACAATTGACCACTAGTGATAGGCGTGGCTAATATACTTCATGTGGGAATTTAGAGATACTATGATAGGTAAATGTGAAATTTCCCACATAACAAAGCCCATTTGATTGGATGTTCTGTTTTGTGACGTTCATGGGTGGGTCAATCACTAGTCAATTGGCTCACTATTTGGTGAGGATCAGAATGAAATGTAATAAAGATAAAGGTAACGTAAAACAATTATGGATAAGATGAAAAGTAAAACATCTGAATAATGATCCAAATAACTTCATCACCGTGAACTGAATTTTGTGATAGTTTTTGGAAAAACGGTCAGATATCTACATGAACGACAGCATTTTTCTGGGAAGTTGAGCTTCTTTATGTCATACACGTTTCTAGAATGATCACTCAATTCTCAATCAGGTACAGTGCAAACTTATTTAACCCAGGTCCGGTATTAGCAAGTCCAGTTAGTATTTATCTGAGAGTTAGTTGAACAAATAGCATGGGTATAGCTGTGGTGAAAACAAGTTTAAACTGTCAGATAAAGGCTAACTGGACTTAGTAATACCGGGCCTCAATAACGTCAACCAGAGGACCGACCTCGTTCAACCTCACTCTCCCAAAAATTTCAGCCATATAAATATGATGAATAGGTATAGTTTATCTCGTAATAAGACCGACCTGACCGCTAAATGATAGTTTCGTTTCGAAAATAAATAGTTTCGATTGAAGCACCCATAATTGAAACTGCACTCTATTGTTGTTAATGAAAGTGTCATTGATATAAAATAATAATAATATTTCTTATTTCCAAATTTTTGTTCACGAAATTATTACCCTTATTACAAAGGTGTTTGGAAAATCATATGACAAATTATATAGCTGTAATTAGAATGGAGTGGAAGATATATAACTCACTTGTACTGCGTACATTACGTTGCATGCACAATCATTGCTGATGATTAATTATATGTGTACAGAGGTCATTCACATCATTCGGTTATGTATTGTATTGTATAGCTCGTCGTTATTCTGGGTCAATTGAAAGTATAATTGAAATCAATAAAAATGACACTTTCATTCGAAAGTGAACATTTATTGTAATGATTCTGCATCTCAACAATAGATATGGACTCATCAGGCATGCGTAACATTGCATAATAATTGATCAACAGTTCACAGTTATAAAGTATACATTAGAACATAGCTCCATTGACATTACGGGGAACCTTATAAATATTATACTGTCATTACAATAATTACCAACACTTGATCGGAATAGAATAACTTGAATATGAGACAACTGAGATGATCGGAATTATTTTCATGATATTATGATTTGCCAGGGTGAAGTTGACGATAAGAAATATTATTTAATTTCACTTATAAAAAAAAAAAAAATGAATTTTTTTTTTTCAAAAATTTCACATTCTTGAATCGGGGTGCTTGAAGAGCGTATATACCGAATGAAGTAGAATCGGTTGTGTGACATGGATTTGGGTGTCCCTAACCTTACCTGAACCCTAATCATATTTTACAACCAAAGTACCGCGAAACCCACTATCACACGACTGAGTGTGAGTGACGAGTGAGTGACGCATTTCTGCGTTCCCCTTGAATTTTCAGCGACATTATGTAATTACCGAAGTTTTCTCAATAATCCAGCTCGTATGTCTAATTCTTTCGCGCATAAAAGTATCATCAGAAATTGATCATTTTTTGAAAAACCATTGGCTAGTCATTTCTGCAATACGTTAGATCATTGCCATGCAGTAAGTATAATAAATAACCATATAGAATTTTTTTTTTCATTCTCACAAATTGAATTATACAATAGAATAATACAGTTTGAACCCTCGTCCACTAAGCCATGAATGGCTTATCTGTGGTTTAAACGATGAAAAACAAAACACTAACATACACTGTGATTTACTATGCTAATATTCAATAAACTCATTTTAAAACATAATTCACTTCGATAGGTTAAATGATGATGAGCATGAAAATGAAAATAAGGCAACCAATGGGAAACTAATTCTACAATTGCCATATTGTATCAACATATTCTGTGACTGACCCTTACACAAATTAAAATTAAAGACAAAAAATAAGCGGTAAATGATGAATGGAAATGATAATAAAATCTTCATTCGAAGGGAGTAGCAGATTAATTGAGACACTAATTATTGGTAAAAAGTTGACTGGCCCGTAGTCAAGTGTCCAAGACCTAATTACTTTTCAAATGTTGCTGCCGCGCTCCATTTTACTGCAGGGTCAATCTGGAAAGTCAGTTCTGTTAATCCCGTCAGTCCAACAGGTTTTGGAATCCTCTTTTTTAGTAGTGATAGGCCTATTGGAGGTCATGTAACTAAATATAAGGTGCCTCGGTGAGGTTCTGTTTTTGGGATTGATTCTAAAGTCCTACTTTAACGTTTGAATAATAAAATAGAATTTACTGGTCATTACGTTTTTCAAGCGAACAGATATGTTGGTGGAAAATATTTATTGCATGTACCTTGACTATCATTTTCCATTCATTCAGACAGTATTGTGAACTTTCGGTGAGAATAATATATTTTTCAGTATTTTCAAGCATTTAGCGCGGACCTCCGTGCCACTCTCAAAGAACTCATGAATGTGTTCTTTCTGTTAAAACTGAACAGATCACTCAGTTAATATGTAGCTATCAATATCAAACGATGTAACTAATCAATATGTGACTATTTTTAACTCGACTATTATCAAACAGTATACTTTCTGAGCGAAGTTGGAGGAACCATTTTTGATGAGATTTTTTTAATACCCATAAGAATTGGCAGCAGCTATCCATCGGAAAATCGATTCATGTGACTACATGCGGACGTTTGCGCGCAACCCAAACTAATCTGCAACAACCCAATCTAACTAACTAAGTCCAACTATCCTGACCCAAACCAACCCAAACCAACCCAAACCAACCCAAACCAACCCAAACCAACCCAAACTAACTAACCCAATCAAACAAACATCTTAAATTAATTCAATATAAACTAAAACTAATATGAAATCCAATTTCGTCTCTCGGTACGAACTCCGACGAATAGCCAATTCGGTCAAAATTTCAGGGTAGAAAGAGTAGATTTTTTCCTCAAAAACGTTGACATTTTCACTGAGCTTAGCATGATGATGATGTATGAACGTGTGAATTCTAACATCAAACGGTCCCGCCCTTTTCACTGATATAATCAAAAAATATCAATTGAAATCATCACCCAAAATTCGGATATACAATTATGATGAATAAGTCAACAGTGAATGAAGAACTGAAAAAACGCAATTATGCAGCGACAGTTGATGTCAGTTTCAGTTGTATAGGCCTACAGTAAGAGAAAATTGACGTTTGCCAACAAAATAAATCTAAAAACTACCAGTTACATTATTTTGCTGGACAATGCAAATTAGAACATAAACCGTTCCCTTATCCAATCCTTATCGTTAATCCAATGCAAAAAAAAATGATACCCTGAAAGGCTAAAAATAAATATCACAGTGGTTCAAATTACCAATATTCATGTTTTATATAAGTTGATGTGATATTCATGATATTGGTATCATTGATCTGCATTGAGTATACAAACGATATAGAATGATTTATTGATTTTTTAGAACACATATGAAAGTTAGCTGTGGCTTGTAAATAATAAATCTTGTCTTCGAAGTTGGAATCACACTTTCTTACGGTCCGCTAATGGATAATAATTTGATGGGCGCTTAGCGAGACCTTTCCATTTCATTTTGATCTACGAAATATGTCATCTTTTCATTATTTATTATAATTTTTTGCATGGCATTCAGGTCACACAAAGTGAGAAATCGACTTGAATCCTTTACTGGGCATCAGTGTCCAATCAGAATAGATCTATATTGTTCACGAACAAAATCAGTTCGACATTTGTATCTGAAAAAAATTTGTGAAGCCCTGGTACAACCCATAATAATAGCATTGAATGAAATTTACGAATACTGAATTTAATCCGATCAGAATGAAACAGAGTGGGCCCATTTGAAGAAATTTGTCCAGCATTTTTCGAGATAATATAAGTATTATATTGAAGAAAATGTGACATATTGAGTTCAAACATCAATGAGAGCTGCAAAACGATGAGCCGAATGACCAAGAGGTGAAATCAATCAGAGCTTCATGATAAGGGCAATGAGCGCTTTTTTAACGCTGGGCATAGTTTCTTGTATCCCGGGAAAAAGGTCGATTACCAATTAAAATAAAGGAATATCACAATTTGATTTGTATAGCTATTAAATTTTATGATAAGATGATTTTTCAGAATGAGATGGCCTACAAGAAACGCACCTTGACCTACATCTTTGAACAGCGTTCAATCCCAAAAGTTGCAGCAAGATTTTGTCATCATCGAAGTTATTTGGCATTAGATTGCACAGTAGGGTCTATGGTCTACTGCAGTTATTTGGCTGGTAGACGACCTTTTATTTTCGTAATTAACTGTGATGCGGTTTGAGGCAAGGAACCTTTCGATGAAAAAAAATATAGTTTTGTGTTTTGAGTCCATTTTAAAAAGCCTGTTTCTGTGACCATTACACAAGAAAAAAAATCCTAAAAATTGCATGAGATAAAATTTTGTTCACATTCTATATTCAGAAGTTTGAATACCGGGAAAATATCATGAAGCCATTCTATTTATTTTCAATTTTTGGAATTAATTTCAATCACAAAGTAATTCAAATCATTCACTTGTATTTATATGTGACTAATCCAGCAATACGTCACGAGCAAAAATCCAAAATGAAGTAGGCCTAACGAAGAGAACAAAAACAAAAAATCACGTTTTACCACTTGTTCACTTTGCTTGATGATATCTGGCATATAGCCACTGCACCATAAAGATCCTTTTCTCAATCACATCACACTGGATAGTCTATATAATGAAGTTATTACAGAAAAGAGTGGCCATAGAGTGATGATTTTTGGGCGAAAACATGAAGGCCACTTTTTCAATGTTCATTCTTCACCATTCACCATGTGCATTTCTTCTGCATTCTTGCATTCTTTTCAATGTTGCATTTCTTTGTAGGCCTACAGGCAGGATTATCAATGTGTTCATTTTTCAACTAAAATCAGGCTTAGAAGAATGAACCATGAGTAATAACTTGGAAATAGGAAGTCTCAATTGGCAAAAACATGGAAAACACAGTCCCCATGATTACTCTCATCCATATATACGCTCTCTAAATAGATTCACAGTTTAAAAATCAACGTGTGCGTATATAGCTTTC
Source organism: Brachyptera risi (assembly GCA_964007535.1). NCBI lineage: Eukaryota > Metazoa > Arthropoda > Insecta > Plecoptera > Taeniopterygidae > Brachyptera > Brachyptera risi. The sequence goes on from OZ023334.1 coordinate 21,825,086, forward strand.
ATGTACCTTTTGTCCTCATCTCGCTCGCTCTCGCTCATCTTACAGAGCAATGATGTTCTCTAACTAATAGCTAGGTTTCAATCCAATAACAACATACATGAATTATGCGGGATGCCTATACAGCCAATAAATCATGTCTCATAAGTTTGAACCTCACTTTCTTGAGGTCAGCTATAGAATAATCACAATTATTAAGCACATTAATGTCAGTTGTTTGCGTGTTTTATGAGCGAGTGATTTACTTAACCAATTACATATGACTCTCGTTGAAGTTGAAGATAGAGTTGAAACTGTGGTATACTTTATGAAGGCTCCGAAGTGTCACATGTAATTGACTCATAAAAAGAAGATTCTTGATGATTGTCAATATGATTGACATGAATGGAAGATAATCTTTGAGGTGAACGAATAGTTGAATGAGACAAACAAGCGGCGCCATGACTGTATATACACTTAAAGTCACGAACACGAAGGTCGTTCAAATAGAAACGAACTGTTATGAAATCTTCGGGATTTGAAAAAACCCACAGAAGCTTCAAGCATTCAATGCTTTCCGAATACATAGCTGTGTTTCCAATGGTAATCTCGTTCTAAAATCTTATGACCCATATTAAGTTTTTTCGTTTTTTTACATTCGTGTGTTTTGTTTACTTCAAGAGGCCTCTTTACATCTTGCCTACCGGCTTGATTGCAGACGTTCGTAACCCAAGTTAGCAACGGAAAACCAATCATATCATATTGACTCACAGTTTTCGGTTAGATGATCACTAGTATTCAATAAGTGTTCGATACGAAGAGCTTTGGTTCGTGGTATGTTTTCAACCCTTTCAAAATAATTGTGAGAAATCAACATGTTTCTACCTGTTTTTCATTGTTTTCACGATTTTTTCAGAGTAATTACATAGGAAAATATGATTCTTAGTAAATTTAGAGGCACAGACATACTCGTTTTTGTTTCATTGCAAAATGAATTAGACT
>OZ023334.1:21831063-21911063 GCA_964007535.1 Brachyptera risi
ACACGATATGATATATCAAGAAGTAATCAAATTATGTACGCAACGTGAGATGCATGTTTGGTGACAATTTTCAGTGTCAACTAAAGAATAAACAATCGTAGTGGCATTTTCGGATGAACGCATATAATTGCTTCACAGCGTGCAGAGAAGTACTTTCTAAAATATTGTCGATCCATAATAAACATTCACAATAAGTTCACAAATAATTACCCTGGTGGGAACTTTTTGCCCTATGGAGACTGGGGAAGCCCAAAAAAATGGCACACGTACAGCCAAGAATTTCTTTCAATAGTGACACCAATACACATGCGCAAGTGCCAGACAACAACCCTCCAAAAAATGGATATCCCCTATATTCATCTAATCAAACTGACCTTATCGACCAGATGAAACTAATTCTTTTGATTGTTTACTTTCGATTGAATAGCTGAAATATTCTGAATAAAAACCATTTATATCCATCTAGTTCCCACGAGTTAGGTCCCACGATTATTTTTATAATATTTTTGACGTGCCATATATTTTATCATGACCTATTTTTAGAATATAAAAATCAAATTGGCAAATATAGAATTGAATCGAGTATTTGTGTATATTGTTCTTCTTCATCTATACACCCATGAAAATCAAAATTTTCGTTTCACGAAAACATTCGTGTATATAGTCACTTAATTAATACATCAACGGATTGTGTGTCATACCTGCCCATTCACCGAACATGGTCTTTAGGTCGACCGGGGTCCGCTGTATGTTCGGCCATACATGCGTCTTGAAGCCCTCGCCACATTTACACAGGACGGCCGTGGCCATCAGGACGATGCACAGCGCCCCCAATAGTGCCAGCCAGGCCACGGCTAGGGTGGGGTAGCCTTCGTCGAACATGATCTGTCAACATAGCAATCATGTCATGTCAGTAAACAATACAACTATATGTTCATGGGGGCGCTGAAGAGCGTATACCGGAATAAAGTTGACTCGGTCGTGTGACATGAGCTTAGCGGAACCTCTCAATGGAATGTGGTTAGGGTTGACACACAAACCCATGTCACACAATCGAGTCGACTTTATTCCGGTATACGCTCTTCAGGCGCCCCGTTTTGAGCATGAAATAAAAGGTTCCAACTATTATGATAGCTGGTTTCTTAAACTGGTGATTAGTGAGTTTAGAAATAATTATATCGAATCAACTAGTTATCACCCTTGGTTAGGTATATTATTATTTCATACTTCAATCAATAATTGACCAATCAATTTACTCAATTATCAGTTGGTCATCCAACTTCTAATAAAATGTTTCAACATTATTTTCAAAACAATGATTGAACAATGCAAATTCAACATATTTTTTCTATTCGGTAAAGACTAAGGTCCAGTTTTACGAAACTGGATTAGCAATAGTTAGTGGATTAACTTGTTATCACCATTGGTTACATATGTTATTTTCGTACCTTTAATTAATAGTTATTGGATTCGCATCCTAACTAAGATTGGTAAAACCGGACCTAAGCCTACAAAGGGTTGATGGGAGTCGATTCAGCGAAATCTCACCTTTTTGATGATAGCTTCTGGACGGTATGAGACACCAGAATTATACTACGTAAGAAACAGCGATACTTTTTATACCTTCAATATGGTATAAGTTATCGTATAATTCTCAAACGTATATAAGTTAAAAAATGTGTTTATGTATCTGAATATATCTGACAATCATACGACATGTATGAAATAGTTTCAAGTTATACCATCTTGAAGTTATTGAAAATATCTGTGTTTCCCCTGTATCAAAGTATTGATATATCATAAAAAACGAAAGTTATCACCAAAAAATATATAATTCACTGAATCGATTCCCATGAACTTTGAACGTCCTTTGAGAACTAGATAATGAAGATATATGTATGGATAGCTGAGGAAAAATAACAAACAATCTCCGTGATTATTGCCACGGAGATTATTTGTTATTTTTCAGAATGAATTTCGATTTAAATATGACACGACCCTATGATCAACAATGATGTATTCAAAATTTAAAAAATGAAAAATATAAAAAATATAAAAATATAAAAAAAATATAAAAATGAATAAAAATATAAAAATATGAAAATAAAAATAATAAAAATAAAAATCTAATAATAAAAAAATAAAAACATAAGAATTAAAATGTGATCGACTCATTTCCTTTTCAGAAGAGTCAAAAATTCTATACATTTATCGATTACATAAGCTCAAATAACCAACTTATTTTATTCTCATACAACTTTATTTTTCATTATTTCCACTCATTGTTCTTATTTCATTCTAGTGCCAATGTGATGATTGAAGAATCTTTCATGCTTAGTTCTAGATGTTATTTGTTATTCTGTTAATAACAAGTGTTTTGTCATAGTGATGAATGTTCAATTTAAAAAATAAAAGATGAAAAAGTCAAACAAATTTGTTAGACATACATTTTTGGAGTAATTTTTGGTATATTAATTTTTTTTTATCTACGGCGTAAAATTATGGTTACAGACAGCGCAGTCCTGGTGATGAAGTTCATTAGTTAAAAATAATCAAAATGGGATGGTAAGATCGCCCTTGTGGTGCCCCGTCCAAACGATATCCTATCTTTCATCCATAGCCTTAATTGGGGAACAAAGATTTTGTATAAAGTTTCGATATTATTAAAAAAAAAAAGTATAGTGGTTGGCCTACTGTGTATTTATTTCTTCAACCCTCTTTCGAGGAAATTGTTACACAAAATCACATATTTTACAATATAACTTAAATAAAATTGGATCATTGAGTGTGGCAGTGAGCCATCATTCATAAATGATTGATACGTTATAGTCATTATAGTATATCAAACAAGTAATGCAACAAATGGTTATATATTGAAATATTATTTGATATGAAATTAGGATGAATAGATGAAATTGAAATTATTATGATTTCACATAAAAAAATACAGGATCTTTGATTATTATCCTTTCAATTATCATTAGTGTCATAATTTTGTATTTTATCGTTAATTTTTTCAATTTTCATTCCATTTTCATATCATTTCAATATTCAGTTACATAGTTTTTTCTATTATATTTTCTCATGTATTTTATATTGATTGTTATCCTGTGCACTTTGGAGTCAGGGGCCAATAAAGGTTTATATATATATAGATAAATATATACCATGGATAGTCAGTAAAATAGCAGAAAAATAAACGAATCAGGTACTTGAAATGTCAATAAATAGCAATAGGTAAAATCAATGAGTGATATGAATATACTAAAATCTGGCATCAACAAACTCTCGCACAGAATAAAAACTATCAATTGTGAAGTGCCTTTGAGGAGTGCTTTGAATTGATTTATAGGAATAATTTTAATACTTTTTGGGAGAATATTGTAAATTATATTCCTTGAAATTTGACGAACTTGAGCGTAACTCTTCCGGCTGAATGTTAATTGATTTGATTGCAGCTTGAAGCGTAAAGGGTGGGAAGAGGGTAAGGTAGAACACACTCAGGTTATAGTTATTTCGTTAGAATCAAACTCTAGCGATACAATCTAATAGATAGGTATGTACTCGACCGAGTCCCCGGTTCCACTCCCGACTACGATCCAGACTACCCATATATCTCCTCTATGCGTCACCGACTTTCAGTCAGGCAACTTTACAAACCAAAACATATTAATATTCGACACAGCCGAGATATCGTAACAAGCTATTTCATGCAAACTCGAGTTAAAGAATTCGCTGATATCTTCCAATTGCTGCAGTCGCCTATTAGTTGCTTTTTCGTAGTATGAATAAGTTATACATTTTAGTTGTTGAGTAATATCGCTGAGTAGGCCTGATGTCCACATCGAAGTTTAGTGTTGAGTCTTGTATTATTTGGCCAGAAGTATTTGCTTGCGGAATATTTTTTAAAGGATCTCTTCTCATTTTGTTCGAATTTATGCTTGTCTATAATGTTCAATTATGTGATATTTCCCGTCCACATGCAAGCAATCTAGCTGTTATACCCGACAGGTTGGCTCGATCACCGTCTCTTTTAGCTTGCTGTGAAAATGGTTAAACAATTCTCGTTCATCTAATTTGTGGAGAGAAATCCTCATGTATGCTGATTTTGGTTCCTATGGAGACTATACCCGTTTCTTAAGATTTCATTTCCCATTTCTAATGACAGCATTTTTATAAGAATTGGTCCATTCTCAACTCTGCCATTGTACTTGTTCTATATATCATAGGATACGACGCTGAATAATAAATCTTCTTTCACGAACTCCAATACACGGTTTTTGGCTTCAGCTCTTATTTCATCTCCGCTGATTCTTCTATGCCGAATATTACAAGATGTTATAGAAAATCACTTGAAAATCACTTGTTGCAGCTTCCCTATATACTCTTCCATGCAAATGACGTACATGTTTTATCTATCAACCTCTTTTGTTGAACTTTTACACTTTTCTGAAAGCTGTTCAAGTGTTTCCATTCATCTCGAGAACTTTCATTTCCATATGTGCAATTTTCTTCACAATGTTGTCTAATATATATATATATATATATATATATATATATATATATATATATATATATATATATATATATATATATATATATATATATATATATATATATATATATTGAATTATCGAAATATTCTTAGTTACCCACACCCTGACTTCTAAGTTGAAAATATCTCCATTTGTGTGCTTCGTTCTATTTATTATTTGTTGCCGGTGAAACATTATACTTCAAAATATCGCAGCGACGCAGCCGTCATAGGTTCACGCTGAAATAATTAGTGAATATCACTTTCCGACGTACGATCTATTCTTGACTCTGTTGAGATCTTTAATCCATTCAAGATCTATGATTTTGCCATTTCAAAAACTGGTGGTTATCTTCATACTTATATTATGAATTTGAAATACTTTTTTATTCTTTGTATATCACATGAGGAATCATATCATAATCGTCCGCATTTTCCAAACTTTCTAATTTTTCTCCGGAAAAACCAGGGGACCGATTTTTTAGGAAGAAAATCATAATTCGTCTATTTTACTGAGACACCAATATGCATGAAAAGTTTCAAGTTGATTGTGTTTTTTTCCTGACCTGAAGTGGAAAAAAAATTGAAAAAAAATATAAAAACGATTGAAACCCAATAGTTCCGGAAAAATAACATATGATCTATACATATATATATATATATATATATATATATATATATATATATAATATATATGGTATAAATTATATATATAATATATATATATATATATATATATATATATATATATATATATATACATATATATATATATATATATACATATATATATATATATATTATTAAAAAAATTGTATATATATTTATATATATATATATATATATATATATATATATATATATATATATATATATATATATATATTATATATTATATCATTCGGAGGTTCAACAAGACAACAATCGATCAACCACGGTGAAGGATTAAATCTAGGCCGTAACATAAAAAGCCTGTTGAATCACATCAACATATTGTCGATAGCTTGTGTATAGCAAGTGTATTCTGTGGATAGTTCACTCGTACACCTTTCTCCACCCGAAATGATTAATTTGACAACGAATTTGACCTATGGACAACCAATTTATTACCTTACCAGCCTGTATTGCAACAAAAGTATGAAAAAATGCACATGGTATGAGGTAGGAAGAGTTTAGTGGGTTCTCGAAGTACAGGCCGAAAGAGAGTTTTGAAATTATTGAGTCATGGTCACTTCATCCTAATGAGACGAGTGGCCGAGTGGTTAATACACTGAACCGTCATTTAGGAGACCGGGGTTCGATTATCGCCATGGCCGACCATCCTAACAGAGGTTTTCGTGGTTTTCGTCTGTTGTTTAGGTCAATACTGGGATGGTTCGTTAACGACAGGCCACGACCGACTCCTCCCCACTATCTAAAAACATCTGTTAAAATAACTTTTCATCTCATATCATTCACCGACGCCAATTAGTCATCAGTACAGTGCGTCGTTAAACCCAATATAAATAAATAATGAATACATAAGTTTTGCAGATCCAATGAAATACTGGTGTTGATCACTCGAATCGTTAGGCGGCAATGATAGATACAAAATATACATTATCATATATATTTATCTTAGTCGCCTGATCAGAAACATCTAAAACTTGTACTCTAATAATGAGTAGCATTCTTATGATCAAATTCAATGAATATTTTTATTTTTCGAATGATTTTCTGGCATTTTTTTATGAGGGAAAAACTCCGAAATCGCATGCTAGAAGCTGTGGTCCAATCGATTTTGCTATGATACTTTCCGACTAAGTTATAGTTGATGACAGATGCGTATGTTAGATTGATCACAATTTGTATTTCCGTTGGTCCTGTTGCCCTCGAATAAACGAAATTTTTTTTTTGTTGGGCTACGGTAAATTATTTGAGTCTTTCCTCACGTTTCGGTTACGTCACGTTCATTCAAGTGAGAATATTGAAATACAATATAATTAACATTGGAATGAAGAGTTTTCGCTCGACTAATAATTCACATTTCAAGTATTATACTTGTTGATTGCATTTTGAAGTCAGTTTGTCGTGATAATTGATAAATGTGGAATAATTAAACATTTACGTGAACAACAACAAAACAGTTACACAACATTACAATTAGTTTCACCAGAATTATTTAAGAGTTTCGAAGATATTTAATTGATATTAGGGAATATGATACTCATATCAACAGATAATGTGGTATACATACTAGGCCTATATATTTAAATAATAATGAATCTGAATGAGAAATAAAAATGAGTTTGAGTCAGAAAAGTGTCGGAAAACTCGGATTTGCCAGTTCGGATTTCCTATTCGCCTACCCTAGTTTGTGTTGTTTGAAACAACCCCTTTGAACCAACCCCTTTGAAACAACCAAACAAATTTCAGAAAAAAAATGATATGTAAATGAAAGTTCAAGAAGTTCCGTGGAAATTTTTTTTGAAATTCTGTTGAAATGTACAATTTTTATACGTATATATTAAAATTTGACGAATTTGATCAAATAGCAGACCAAACTGATTAGGTTTAGTATTTCGAACACTCATGGATAATTCTCAACAAGACAAGAAGACTAATTCACATCTATAATATTGCTATTATTTCCACATGGCATATTCCCTATGACATAAAACCAGCAAGAGTACACCTGACTTGACGTGTTTTATTACACCATGAAATAGCTAGTTTAATCATTTTTCAATTCAATCTGAAAAGCTACCACGCAGGTATAAATATACATCACGCGGTCGAGCCGTATCTTTCATGACATGACTATAACATCCTAAAAATCTCGATATTGAATCGTATCCAAGAAGTTTAACTATGATGTATATATATATATATATATATATATATATATATATATATATATATATATATATATATATATATATAAATATATATATTATATATATATATATATATATATATATATATATATATATATATATATATATATATATATATATATATACATACACTTACACACACGGAACGAGTCATCTCAAAACTGTGCCCATCTTTCTCATCAATTTGTGTATATTCATTATTTTGGTTATATACGTTTGACGACTCTATAATGGTTGGTCTATCCTCACATTACTAACTTACCTTAATCGAACGTCTGAAATACAGGTCATTCTCACGGTCTGTTGAATATGTTCATCATATTATCGGTATTCTAAATTCACAACACACTCCAGTAATATAAGCATAATTCAAGAAGCTTTATGGTAATTCCTGTAGTCATGTTCATATCGAATCAGTATACAGTAGGTCAAGTTTGAAACAATCATTGATATATTTTCAACTACACAATCAATTTATTTTTTCGGAATGAATATATTTGATGGGCTCATATTTTAAAGAATTTATTTTAATGCCCTAACCTTTTTACTTCATCCGTGAGGTGAGGGCTCATTTTTTAGAGAGCTCATTGTCAATCCTTAACTAACATAACTCAAAACTTCGTTTCCCAGTAACCACTCTACGTATACATTAAAATTAAGAGCATGGATAAGTGTATATGAGCGAAGACTCAATTTTAAAAGACAAAGAACTTTTTTGTTTGTACCCCAACGAAACTACCCAATTTGATGAAATTTTCACATACAATTATCTATCGTGATATATTATAATTTGAGATACAATCGGTTTGACCACTTCTAAGAAAAAACACTTCGAAATTGTGAAGAAAGAAAAATGATCATGTGTGAAAAACATCGATAAAAATATTTTGTACGACAAATTTTCAACTTTTACTGAAATAACTTATATAGGCCTACATTAAATAAGTTTCATACCGGTATTTCCAGAATTACGTTTTCACAAGAACCGAATCAGTCGTTCTGAAGAAAAATTGAAAATGTTTTTCTTAAAATCAATTAAAAAATAATCAATCAGTACAATTAATCGATGCTGCCCACCGAAGGTAGTGAATAAACACACTTATTAGTTTCAAAATCAATGTGTACGCTCTCAATTACATTTCCTACAAATACCACGCTCATCTTACAACGTAAATACTGCGTTCACCTCTCAATAATAATGTGTAGACTAATTACACCTCAATGATTGATAATTAAATTAACTCACCGATGAGGTTCACAATGACACTGCATACACATAAATAAACACGTCTTGTCTCAGCAAGTTGGAAACAATCAATGACTCAGTTCGCACACACGTGAAATATATTACTTTCTCCTCAATGTCACGGAAACCGAAAGGTATTCACCGGTAAGGCGATTTGGCGAGATATCAGTTTTTTGATGATAAGTTTTGAACGGTATGAGATATTAAAATTCTAATACTGAAGATACACAGATATTTTCAATACCTCAAAGATGGTATGAGTGAAAACTTATCAACTTTTATTGCACAATTGCCAAACGTATACAACTGACAAATGTTTGTTTTTTAGGATAAGAATTGAGATATCTCATACCGTCATAAGGTTCAAAAACTACAACCAAAAAAGTGATATTTTTCCAAATAGACTCCCTTGCACTCGTAACTATCTACTAATGAGGCAACTCTGAACCACCGCCAAATTACCAACATGTATTCAATTCTCGATCTGACACGAGACTTTAAACTGTGACCTATTAAGTAATTTTCTTGATGATAAAAAAAGGTGATTTTGGAGTGGGCTGGAATAGATTTATCGACACTGCTGTACATTTTATGCATGATCCATTTATCAGTACCCTATATATAGTGTATATAACGTATATGGGCAATTTTTTGTAAATCGTTGAAGATATATGACATTTTTTTAATATGAATATATAGGTCCAAAATTAAAGATAATTTGATAATAAATGGTCCAGACTGAATATATATATATATATATACAGATCAAAAATACAGATGCAAACCACAAAAAACATCTGTCATAGAGGAGGTCGACCATGGCGGTAATCGAAACCCGGTCTCCTGAATGACGGCCGGTTCAGCGTGCTGAATATAGCGTCTGTGAAGTTGGCCCCTCACATATTAGAATGTGATAATATTAGTTTACCAACCGTGAAACTTTTCGTTAGTATACCACTCTAGTCCTTTGCATAACTGTTTTTACGGTTTCAGAATTGGGACGAAGATTCACATAAACATCAAATGAAAGCTTGCAATGAGACCTCTTCAAAAAGTCATGATATACCGACGGCAAGAGGTAGCTTCATATGTCAAGGTCAAAGGTCAAATTTTGAGTTTTCAAGAATTTTGAAAATTGATCTAAGAAAATGAATTTTGATTTTTCGAATTGATTAGAAACATGCTTCATACTTTTGAAAAACGTAAAATATGAAAATTCATTGATTCAACATACTTTGACTTGAATTCGGTCAATTATTTAGATATACGCAATAATTGCAAGTGTCTCCATTTTTCATTGTTTAATTGATGATCACAACATTCGAACGTGATTTGTCGATCGAATCAGGAATATTTACACTGAATAATGATGTTTCGGTCATATTAAGAAGTATTCAAGGTCGAAGGTCAATATATTTGTGGTCAATTGACCTTTTTTAAATATCACCCAATTATGCTTGTGAGTACTCTAGCGACGTGGAAATTCGATGGGAAAAATCATGATGACGATTATTGTTTCCTTAATAATCCCAGCAACAGCCAGTATATTTGGGGGTACGGATGAGAAAGTTTTTGGGTCTAATAATGAAAATATTAAGTGATAAGATAGGAGAAAAACGACGCTAATTACAAGAAAGCCTACCCACGCCTCATTCAGAATCAAAATTCACGTCCAACCATGTCTGACCATAGTTCCTAGAACAGTTTCTTATGTGACTGAGCCACGAAGGGGTGCAAAGTGGGAAAGTTAATAGCAAACTTTTACAAAACATGTAATCTACAGTACGAAAACACACATAGATTCATAAATAATTACAGAACGTCATACATACATACAAAAGACTACATACGCATTCTCTTCATTCTGCAAGGAATAATGGTTTGATTCAATTCCTAAATACTGATGAAACCTGAGAAAAATCAACAGTGTACTTACCTAATGTTTATAATTCTACACAAAAATGAATTTGCAATCATATGTTCCCATTCAAGTGGTCATTTAAAGCTTCGTTCACAATTGAAATAGTGATTATGGAATATGGTATAGTGTTTAAGCGAAATGGATGATAGCATTTCCGTGTTACCATTCACAATGAGAAAATGGTTTATAGTGATATGGTATAATGGAATAAGGAATGAAATAAATCCATTTCTCATGACTATTCCTTATAACAGCAAAATTCTGACCAATCAAATGACGTTACCACTGAAGTCAAATGACTACTATTTATGGTAAACGTAAATTTATGAAATAATCATTTATTAATAGTTCATAATAAAATATAAAATACAGTATGAAATACATTATGAATTTATTATTATTCATTATTTACGGTATTATTATAATACCGTATTTTAGTATTTAGTAATGTGAAGTTATGAAGTAAACTACTGGCGAACCTAGAGTTGAAATAAACGGCTATTGTGGCCCACCTGTCAACATAGCACTACACCATATTCCTTAATCACTATTTCAATTGTACTGAACAAGGCTTGAGAGTCACTGTCCAAATAATAAAACAGCAAATAGTTGATATCACCATCTTGCATGGGAATCAGTATTTGTGCAACTATCAACTTTAATGAATCATTGCACTTAATATTGTCTGCCATCCGATCACAGTCTGAAATAGCACACTCATATATGCACAACAATAGGACTGGAGTCCCATACTGATCATCCATTCAATATTAAGATCTTTCAAAGATGGAAAACAAATTAACCAATAGGACTGGATTTTGAATGTATGGTCAGAATCTAGTAATAACTGTAACTAATAACATTGATTGAATGATACTTTTTGCATACAGCTGTGTTGAGGTATACAAAATGTCAATCTGTGATTGCATGGCAAACAATATAAATTGGGCAATAATGCATTCTATTTCATAGAAATCTTGCAAACATAAAAATGTGAGTTTTTAGCGCGTCAGAGTTTGATGATATCGACCACGGCTTTCCAACTAGATGATCTCAGAGGGCCATTTTCTATGCGAAAAGGTTGAAGTAGGCCACACAGTTGATTATCCAATGATCTTCATTTATTTTTCACTTGCTTTCAATATGGTACGCCGGTATACAAAGAAAATATTTTCAATACATACATATTCAAGCTTTTCACAACCGAACATAAAAAAAAAAAAAATAATCTAAAGTGTACTTCTCGTATTCATGTCTTCATTCAGATTTATATAACTGATATGATGCGAGCGGGGAAGCTCACAAAGTTGACAAATGGATGCGCCTGTTGTCACAAGCCAAACGGTAGGAAAAAATATACGAATATTTTGTCAGGGATTATCAACAATAATGTCAGTTGCCTACCGTTTGGCTTGTGATAACAGTTTAATCCTTGCCAAATATATTCTCAATTTGACTACACAGAAAGTTATACTAAATTTCAGTGATTTTACTTTGGTTCACAAGATCATACTGTGGGCCATTTGAAAAGGTCCTGCGGGCCACCAGTTGGGAAGCCCTGATATAGACAGTGACTGTTGAGGTAACATATGTCATTGGAACATATTTTCAATGGGCCATCACAATATCAATTTTTCTCCAGTTTCATCAATATTCAATTAAGATGGAATTAATCGAACCATCCCTCAAAGAAAGAAGATTGTTATCAACACGTACTAGTGTTTAAAGATGTTATGTACTCAAATCAGTGTTTTTTCCATCATGACATGTTTTGTAATTTTTTGTTATCAACTTGTTCTGACTAAAATTACACCTTGTTAGAGTACCCACAGGTATAATTACCGGTAGGTGATACTTCAAAAAGGTTGGATTATCTCAACTATTGACCTTTGACCTCAAATGAGTTTCATATGATGTATAATAACAACATTAGGCTTATTATGTGTTGAAAAACTTATTCGGTTCCTAAACTACTCTGGAAGTTTTTTCGTTGAGCAAACGAAGAAAAATGAAGAAAATGTCAGTCTTTGCATGAATTTAAATAACTGACCAAACCCAGGGTCGGAATATGTTGAGCCATTCAATTTTAATTGTTCCCACATTATCAAACTATGAAAGTTGTTTCTTATAACTTGAAAAATTGAAATGCATTTCCGTTTGTTCATTAAAAAATACGGGAAAGCCTCAAATTTGACATTTGATCTTGATTTTGACACAGACAGCTACCTTTTCTGTCGGTATATCATGCTTCTTGGAAAGGTCTCGTTGCATGCTTTTAGTTGATATACGATAACCTTTGTCCCAATTCTGAAACCAAAAAGGTTATTTTGGACGGTAATGCTTAGGACTGCTATTATAACGAGTTGTCCACGTGAGGGGCCAACGTCACGCCAGCCCCTCACATATCTCCGATCTTGAAAATTCCAATGGCCAGCATTGATGCTTTATTAATACCGTCAAACCTTTCATTGGTAGGCGCCACACTCCTTTTGTTTGGTAAGAATAACAGATCCAACCACCTTCCGTTTTCATGAAACTGGGACATTTGATGGTCCCAAGAATATTTCTCGGGATGCCAGGACAGGAAGTTAAAAACAAGAACAAACCTGAGAAAACCAGGACGTCTGGTCACTCAAAAGTTACAACCATGTACATATTATAGTGTATTTTGCATGACAACTAAAGAGTGGGCGGCAGGAGAGGAAATTTTCGCACCTCACTTGTGACTTAATTGAGTTGAGGTCTGGAAAAAAAATGTAATTGACTGCTGAAACGGCTCTCGTTCGAGCGATCTATAAACGCTATTTGCCTCGCTATTTACCCTGGTTATGGAATAATACCCGGTTAATGCGTTACCTGTAATTACCTGTACTCGACCTGGGTACCCAAAGACAAAGACATCACTGGTAAAGACACAAATAGTAATAATTTGTCATTTATTTTTCACATCATTTTATATTACCTTATAATATACTGTCATAATAAAAATATAGACATTTACATATGTTATTTCACCTTTACACATCGACATAAAATCACCAAAGTTCAATACGTAATACTTCTTATCCCCCCCATTGTTAGAGTGACAGGACATGCAGCAGCCGAGTTTGCATTCAACCTGTTGAATTATTGGGTCAAGCGTCGACCACATTTGGAAACTTTTCACTAACCAACTTTCATAGGCGTGCGCGTACAGAGTACGCAGAGAGTATGCAGATGTAATCATGCCAAGGAAAGTGCACAGAATATTCCATCTTAAATGATCAACAAGTAGGCCTATCACAGAATAACATTTCTTACACCAACGTATTAATTACATAATAATATTTGTTTTATAATATTGTTTTTTTTACTCAATGCTGACATTTACCATACTGTATCATGTATAGTCGCTGGTAATAAATTATTATTATTATTATTATTATTATTATTATTATTACAAATCTATAAAACCAAATTTAGTTCCTTTGATTTTTGAAAAACTCCCTGCAGGGCAAAATGAGGATCTTTCTCATTATTTGCTATGATTGGGTATGTTCTTGTCTTTATTTTTGTTGAGGGTTTGCCACAAATATTATAGAGCAAACATTTTCATTGAACCTGTTGGTATTTCAGTATTTGAACGTAAATGTATATATAATTGGGTTTTCAGCCAGACCCGTATCAATGGGTTTTCAACATGGATTTTGAAATTCACAAGAGAAGCTGAAAGGTTGTAAAATTTTACAATTCTTCCAATTAAATGGGTTAAATCCAAAACAAGTGATCAACATCGTGGGTTGAACCAGTGAGTCTGCATGACTTACAGCAGCTCAAACTTGAAGGAAAGCTGAATTATAATTTACTTCTGGAAATATGTAAACAAGTGAGGTGTATTTACATTTTCTTGTTACAGTAGTATGAAAGACAGATAGGTCGATATTCCTAAATCAACAAATTTTAACAGATGAAGTTGTTCACTGAAGTTGTTCACTAGAGGTCAGTCCTATAGATTTTTCAAATGTGAATACTGTTTTTTTTTTACAGCGTTCACTTTTCCCAAGAGTAAACTACAATCACAACAAGGCAGACAATAGCACGGTTACGTGGAAGAGCAGTTTTCAACCTAACACGGTAATTTTACATGTTGCATCTCTACCATCACTCTGAATAAAACTATATTATTGTTACAAAATCATCCTGTCACATCATCAAACCAGTTGAAATCAACGACAGCACGTATGCTATCAAATAGCACATTCGAAAAATATATTAGAACTATGTACACAAAACTCATTCTCTCTACGACTAGCCGTGGTACTAGGGCCCAGCGTAGAGTAATGAATGATTCTATAGAGGTCCAAACTTATAGAGAGATATCTGCACCTGCGAGCATGCAAGTGAGGCATAGAAAAATAGAGAGAGATAGAAAGTGTTTGATTTTTCATCTCAGCTAAGCTACTGATGTAACGACGCACTGCGATGATACTGAAGAACTATTGGCGAGTCACAGCCAAGGTATGTGGAGCTGATATCAATTTAAATATGATTTCTTCTACTCTCCCTACGAGTGTCACTTACAAAACTATCGTGTCATAGTTAGCTAGCTGAGACAATTTTCTCCGCTATAGGGCCTTCCCTTTCTCAAGTTACCTCTTCAAAAGTCTGGTCTATTACCAGCTGGCCTAGTGACACAGAAGAGAATGACGACCAGTGCTAGAGAGAGACGGGAATAGATTGTCAAGTAGCCGCAGTCGCTACCCTCAGTTCATCAGAGATGAACTGATGGGACCTATGATGATGGCCTATAACTGATGAGGCCTATACATGGGGCCTATAACAAAATTGTTCTCTGTAGTTCAATCGGTACGAGCGAATCTTCTGAATGCTCCTAAATTGGCGCAGATATTTTCAAATGAACGTTGAACATATCTAAATTACCCTTATTAATCTATCGGAATGGTCAGAAGTTAATTGAAGGGATTATAGTTCAAACGTTTTGACGTGGGTTGATCAGCTGAGAGTAGTCGACCAGAAGATGGTTGGATATCAGCTCGCAGGATGACAACTCCTGAAAAAGGAAAAATTGTTACGGCTCCGTTCTCCTGCATGCTGTGGCTGCGTTGAGACTCATATTGGAATTAGAATATCTAACGATGAATACTACACTATGCTAGAAGATTATATTTTCAATCATAATTGGCCGAGCGATATCGAAGACATTCGTTTGGTCTAAAACAGTTCTCTCTATATGGTCACCTAATGAATAGGATGTTTGTTTTTTTGTGGAACATTGCATTATTTTCATTATTATTTTCCAAGCCTGTAATGAACCACAAGATAAGAAATAATACTCGAGAATACACTAGTCGGCCGCATCTTGAATAAACTTGGGTAGGTCTATGTTTCCCTCAGACGAACATTTGATTTGAAAACGGTTTGACAGTGTTCTTTCCAATTTGGACAGAATTCCTAATTAACTTGGAAAAGAAAATAATCAGAGTTTATTCGAAACATGCTTTCGATTATCGGCAAAGCGAGCCAGGAGGGACCAATCAAGAATTTGTACACCATACCCAATACGCCATAGCAAAAATTGAACGAAAATATTGAAAAATCAGGAGTTCCGTTCAATATTGAATTCAAATGATGATACCATGTATTTTCAGCTTGATGTAATCATTTTGTAATATACAGTGAGCATTTTCTTTCGACTTGACATACGCTAACTTTACAAGCCAACAAATGAGCATAGATCTGACCTTAGCTGAAACGCACATATAGAAACAGTCAAAATGAAGATTTGTTAGGGTAGTCAAAAGTAGCAGATTATTTATTCCATATCAAATCCATTTTCGATGTTGAAATATTCAAAATCGAAAGGATTCATTTGAATATTGATTGAAATTCTAATATTGGATGAAAATCGACAAAATTTAAATCGATAGACAATCCTAGCCTGAAGTGAGACTAAAAAGCGTGAATTTTCATGAATGCCATGAACTCTTCACCTATCGTTATTGAGAAAAATGTACCGGTACTCATTATGTTGTTTATTGATACTCTGAAGTGAAGACTAAGATCCATTGGCTAGGGAGAATGGAGCGATGAGTAGGTGGGGCGAATGGTTGTTTTAACAGGCTTTAGGTGTTTTGGATAGTGGGAAGGAAGTGGTCGTGGTCCTATCTCAAGGAATCGTTTCACCGTTAACTTTATCAACAGAGAGCAGTCATTTTAAAGACTGAGGGAAACTATGAAAAATCTCTTGCCAGGTGGTCGACCATGACGGGGATCAAGCCTGGTCTCCTGAATGACGGTTCAGCATGACCCACTGATCCACCCGTATATAAGACTAAGGTGTGAGGCCTACTAGCTATATCCATTCTCTACACATAGGCCCTACTATAAATTCACACCATTCAACTCCATCGTTACCATATATGTAAATTGGAGATTACTAAAATAAGAAAAAAATCTTACTCTTCGGACCCAATATCCTGTACAACAGCTCAAGAACTAAACAGTAATTAGGAACATCCAAATTCATATTATCATCCCTTTTATTTGTATTATTATTATTTACAGCGCAGTCCTGATGTCAAAGTAATTTTTTTATTACAAATAATCAAAATCGGGTGGTAAGATCACTTTTGTGGTGCCCCGTCCAAACCATCCTACATTCATCCACTGCCTTAACAGGGAAATAATAATTTTGTTTCGAATGTCGGTGTTAACGGTTAATGAAACAATGTGAAAAAAAAAATTATTAGGGCCCATTATAGGCTCAACTATTATTAGGCTTAATATTATTATTAATAATAATACCATTATTAGTTCTATTGACCATCATCAATATTATCATTAAATTACCATTCATTATTAAATTGTGGGCTCATTCTGTATCCATGTAGGCTACAGTATTTTGTTTTTTGTGTGAATAGAATGTAGGCCCAAACAAATTTTAAAAAATTGAATATTTAACAATCTCAGTTCACGAGAAAAAACACAATTTTGAGCATATCAGTCTCCTGAAATTATTTTGAATCTGCCAACAAAATCTTTGCTAGGCCTACTCTCTCCGAATACGTACTCGTTACAACAGTAACACTGTGAACTACTGACCTGATGGGCTGACCTCGACCTAGTACTGACCTGATGGGTTGACCTTGACCTAGTACTGACCTGATGGGTTCACCTTGACCTTGATCTTGGTGTGCGGCGTGAGGACTCCGTAGTTGACATCTTCATAGAGATCCTCCACGTTGTATCCACCCGGATAAGCCAGTCCCAGCTCGCGCAGCGTGACGGCAACATCCGACGGTGTTCCGTCCGTGCGCCGGTTCAAGAATGCCACCGCGTACGAGAAGTAGTTCTGGTAGATTGGCGTTATTGGGCGAGCCCAGATCTCGATGCCGTTGTGCTACAAATAAATACGTATTAGTATCCATTCAATGAAGATATCTGCGATCGATTTGAAACTTTGTTACAACTTTCAATCATTGGGTCCCAATATATTTCATTTCCAATAATTATAACGAGTATGGGTCACATAGGCCTACCCTCCACTATAAATCCCATCAGGAGTGTATGGATAGATTATTTAACCACATAAACTAAATATAGGGTAGAAACAAGTTGATAGAATATAAACAATATACTCATCGAGTTAGATCTATATCACAATAACTACGAAAGCAAAAAATTAATTAGCTGTAGGCTTATTAACAAACGAAACACAGGAAAGCATTGGAAAAAAATAGTCAATTTATTATGTGGGTTCTTGACGTTTTGCTGTCCTCAAATTGACGAAAATATATTTTTGACTAGTTTTGGATAAGTAGGCCTATTGACAATGATTGTTTTGCATTGAATACAAATCTATCACTACCAGTAAGTTTTAATTATACAGTGAAACCTCTATCCATCGTTTTTCAACGGATCAGGAAAATAAAACCATCCATCCCAGGAGAATTTAACATTGATTATATGGGACTGGGGTGACAAAATAAATGATACAAGCAGGAAAACAATAGATCTGGGAACGATGCATAGGTTTCACTGTAATGTCTACGTTACATTTTAGCACAGTTATCATATTTATCAGAGATTCCATTCTGTTTTGACCTTTTGGTCTGCATTTCATTCAAGTAGGCATTCCCGCATACCAAAGCTTTAGGCCTACTAACTTTGAAAATACAAGAAAATGAATATTCTCATATTTGTATTGTATGTCAAACTTTGTTCCCAATTGTTTGTCACAGGTATTGGGGGAAAACACTTCCCACTCTAAATATTTAAACGAATAAACAATAAACATGCATAATTACAGGGGTGAAATGTAGGTGAACTTGCCAGTTGCCACCCAAATCATCCTCTATGACTATGACTTTGAGCAATGATACGCACAGATTATTTCTCAATATTATTTACTTTAATACTGACATACCGGTACAAGTATTTTCTCAGCAATAATATTTAAATTCAATGTCACAAGTGCTACGACACTGATTTGTAGAATATTGAGAGATAAGTCAAATGATTTGTGTTAGTGCTGTAGTGATTATGATATTTTCATGTCCAATATGACACAAATGTTCAGAAGGCTGTGGTTTAGGAGCTATTGAATTTAAACGTCTATCAACTTATGGACTCACTCATGAGTGCAACACATCACAAATGTTGCAAATTCACTTTTGCCAAGAGTGTTACTGTGAGTATCAAAGTAAATTTTGACATTTTTAAAATGTAATATTCATTGTTTCTAATATTATTTTGAGAGTATTTCATCATAATAATTTTCCCCAAAAGATCTTTTCCGTAAAACGAACATCTCTACTCTCCGACAAGCCTAGCGTTCATCTACCTTGTATATCCTGCGTCCCTGGTACCCGAGCGGATCCTGGTCCACGGCGATGATCTTCTTGTTCTGCAGAATAGCCTTATACTCGGGCCGTATCGTCCGCAGATCCACGGACATCAGCAGCGGAGCAGCCAGGATTGCCCAAAGTGCCATCTGCGTTTTACTTTGCTCATAGCTCAAACCAAAGTTGCCGATGATCAACTGGAATGATAGCACGGAGAAACTTAGAATGAGAAGTGCCGAACAAAGAAGTTTTTAAATAATTCTAGAATGCACAATTTCAATATTTTAAGTAGGTGTATGTTTTGAAAATCATTTTTTCAACCACCAAATAATTACCGGTAATAAGACACCATATATTTTTATTGAGTTTAACAATGCACTGTAATGTTAGCTGCAGTCTATTGGTATAGATGAATGATTAATTGGATGATGAGATTAGGGTTTCTTAGATAGACCTTCTGGGAAGAATAGTGGGAAGGCAGTGGTCGTGGCCTATATTGTACGAACCATACCGGCATCTGCGTAGGCTGTAGAGGAAAGCCACAAAAAAACCTGTGTGAAGAGACAGTGGCGAGGATTGAACCCAGGCCTGATCTACCCTTATCTCCCAGTCACTTTCAGCTACCACAGACTCATAATCAACAACACAATATGTTCATTTTGTGAAATATCTCCACTCTGTTATAGATGTACTTGAAATGTGAAAATATGTTACTGATTTTGCTATGAATATGCATACGAACAACCTTATATGAAATGGCTGGCAGTGACATTCATTTCGTAAGTGACACGGTGGCATACTCAACCTATTGCCACGATCCACTCTATTTGTGTGATGCTACATTTCAAAATATTCTAGCAACATATTGATCCTTCAAGCTACTAAACAGTTGGGCCTACAGAACCTATTTAGTATCCCTCAAACCAGCGGCCATTTCAGCACACTGTATCATTGTTTTTAAAACATCTCAGCCAATTCTCATTTCTCATTTTTTATCTCATCCTCTTATTATTTTTCCTTATTTATTCCTTCTTCGTTTTTCGTTTTTACGTCCCTTAAGATAACGACCATCGCGAGAATATGATGCTACTTTTGATTCCCATGCAACAAAAACTACAAAAACTACGACGAAATGTTTAAAATTCTTCTACTTCGATCATGATGAAATGGTGATTACTGCCGTACATAATTTTGAAAAAGACTACTGTCGCTTGCTACTCACACAGCCTGCCAACTACAAGGTTGCGACACAAGCATGTTTGTTTAACGTTCAACGTCAAGCCGGGTTGGAGAAGTTCACTTATAAAAGGAACTTTAAAAAGTTCAGTTCATGTCAAATCAATCAATCTTTTAAAAAGTTCAAAGTTCGTTTTCATGGCTTTGCTGTAAAGTTCCAGTTCAAATGAAAAAAACATAAGTTCGTTCAAAAATTCACCTTGAAAATTATATTGAAAAGAAGGGTTTAAAAATAATATATGGCTCGCCTGGTGACGAGTGATCACAGGATGAAATACCGAACAGGGAATATTATACATTCGGGATAGACCGTAAAATAGTCAGTCTCTTTCGGAATTTGGACGGGGAAGTACGGATATACTGTGAAGGTGTCGAATAGACACGAATATGAGTGATCTGAAATTATGAACTTTCAAATGAACGTTCTATTCCGTTAAAGATCACCGAAAAATCGAACGTGAAGAAAGTTCAAGATCGTCGACTGTAAATGTGACGCGTTCATTGAGACGTTCAGAAAATGCGAACGCGTTCATTTTAAGAGTTCATTACCCAACACTGACGTCAAGCAAGTGCCGAACATAACCGAAGTGACCCGAACACGCAAAGATACGTCAATAGACCACGCGAACCAACATTTTTATTACGTACTTTGGGGATTGAGAAACCGTCAATGAAACATACATGAGCTGAGGGTGAAAATCTGAGAAGTCGGAAAACTGAAATTCAAGTCTAAAACAAAACACAGTTCTTGATCTCGGGAAGAAAATATTTTTTGTACACTGTTCAGCATTTTATTTTTTCAGCTATCATTGTCCACATGAAAATGATGGTCTAGTGCCATGAGGCCATCTACTGGCTGATTGCAACTAGCAAGCGAAAACACTGGTTCTTTGTTCAGGACAGACAAGATACAAATGCCGTTGCAAAGATGGAAAAATACTTGAATAGTGAACACTGTAGGGTATTCATTTTGTATTTGCCAGAAGGAACGTTCAGAATTGAACAATGATTTCACAGTGAGAAATTAGAAATACAGCCTATTGGTGATCAAATGTCTGCGCTATGATAAAACATTGGAAACCGGCAATCTCGAGCATACTATTTTGTATACTTTGTAAACAAGCAGGCAAAGGTTCATTGTTCATTGAATTTTCCTGTAATTTAATCAATTCACGATGATCGTGATATGACAATTATGATTTGATGACGATTAGCCTCACCCCCCTCAACATCGCAAGTTATAAATCAAGTTCAACTGATGATTCAAAACTTTAATTTTGAAAATATTCACCACCATAAAAGCACAATAGACCATTTTCATAATTCAATGTGTAGGAGCGTTCCGCCTTCTAGTCGCCGAGATCGCTGGTATTGTATTCTGGGAGTTTTAGTACGGTTGAAAAAGTCGGCTCGCTTATCCACAGGGTTAAAGGCAAAACACTAAGATATATAACTCGCATAATCTCTCATTTTACTTTCTCTAACAGTGTGGAAATCTTTTGTAATATAGTCAACATATGAATGTTGAAACTACCATCATATTACAAGTTAATACGCTCACTGTAATGCACAATAATATAAATCAATAGTGCTAAATAGCATAGGCAGCACAGGACTTTTGACAGCAGGTAATAACATCCCGTTCTAGTTCAAACGATCGCCGCTAGATGTCTCATTCTTTTCAAAAATGGTCTATTGCTTTTATTATCTCACCATATCCGGATCGTTCCAGTGGCCTGGTCCGGCATTAGGTACAATCAAGTCCTGATTATTCCCGTAGTAATCGATGATACTCTCCAGACTGGACCAGGAATCCTGAATGTCGTCAAAGTTGCGCCACAGGTTGCAGTGCTGGATGATTGACGAGAAGTTGGGCTGAAAATACACAAACAATACAAATTAGTTTGATCTAGACATGGCACACAATGAATGAATACATATTAAGTTTTCAAGGCGCATTGACAGTAAGGTCATGTAGCATGAAATATATGCTCCAGACATTTCAATTCACCTATTCTGCGATGTTGAAATGAGAATTATTATTTTCTATTTCATCTCCACTCCTTTCTAACCCAGCACCTTATAGAATCTTGAAATCATGAATCTTGAAAGTGCGACAAATATGCTGGATTGAGGATTTTCATTGGCTATTAGCTAGCCTGCTTGTCCTTAGCAGGGCGCATGCGTAACAATTAAACAAGCGAGAAGAATGGAGGTGTGCAGGAGGAATTTATTTTGGTTCAGCCATAAAGCTGGATATCCATGCACGCGACTTTCATACCGCGGGATATCATATCGCGCGTCATAATCGCGAGTAGCGGACATTTTGAAAGTCGCTTGGCGATTCGAGAGTATAGACATCTAGCAACAAAAACTTGAACTACTATTGGCGGTAATTATTTTGTTCAGCTGTCCCATGGTAATCGAAGTCGATTATCGACAAGTCGCCGGATGCAGTATCCAAAACTGTGTACTTCCGCCAATGTCGCGAGCTCATACCGCTCGAATGTTGAGCCAATCTCTACTTTCGTGACGCGATTCGCGACTTGTCGCTGATTGGTCAGGGAAGGAAAATGTCTGCTGCCTCACGACTTTGATCCGCCATGACGCGCGACATGGTATCGCGCGATATGAGAATCGCGTGCATGGAAATCCAGCTTAAGAGTGGCATGTCTTGGTAGTAAGGGATGGATCTCTCATCTATGATGATACATTTTGAGGATATTTCATATAGAATCAGGGATTTAGTCAAGTTATTTGCAGATGCAAAATAAAATAACATATAGGCAGCTTGAAGAAGGAGGGCTGAGTGTGGTACAATGAGCTAGAGACAACGCATAGACTAGCCCATAAAACTAATTATTTGGAACATAAGCGCTGTCAATTTGTTCAATCACACCTTGAAGATTTGTTCCCGATAATTCAAAATATTTGTCTGGGTGTACACTAGCACAATTTGTTGTATTTTTGATTTAAAGAACTTGAAAATCTATCAATTTCTTAGAATAAAACTTCTTCATATGAGTAAACCTTCATATTTCTTTTTCCTAAATCTATCATTTTTCAAGGAACAAAGAAAATGAAACTATCCATGCAGGAAAACGATCGATCCAGGAGAATTTAGCATTGGTTATACTGTGTGGGAAAAGAGTGAGACAAAATGAATGATAGGAGTGCGCTTAACAATGGATCTGGGAACAATGCATGAAGCTTTCACTATACCGGTATATTGAAAAACTCGAAAGAAATCAAATCAATACTGTATTGTATCTGAACCATTTAAAATCATGAGAGTTTGTGTCATGGGAACTTGAGCACGGTCTGAAAGTCTCTAGTCGTTTGATGAAACAAATATTGAGTTCAAAGCACTTATAATTCATCTTATGAAAATATTCCTTAAAATTAAATTAGTCCAACAGCATAGGCAAAAGATATACTACTGGTACTGTACTACCAAGAGGGTTGTCCCTTATGGCTGCGCTGGAATGAATTCCATTGCACAACTCCATTCCTTTTGGCTTCTTCTGCAATGAATACCTATGCAATTCACTGAAGGAACAGCCTTAGTGACTTAGTGAGAGGAAGATTTTTTTCAAAATAATATTGTATTGTATTTTTATTCTCCTTTCTATTGATGGGCCCAATCCCACGTATATGTAATGTTTTCTAGTAAACTGCACTGGTGCTATAGGTGTTACAAGTGAGTAGATTAGAAGTGTGTGATGATCAAGTGGTGGGGGTAAAAGTGGGGGTCTCAGCTTCATTTCAACATTGCGGGTCATGTCTTGGTAGTATATCTTTCGTCTAAAGTAATGCTGTGGAACCTCTTCAGTACATTTTTCAGTGAACCAGACTGAAAAACTTGCTGAAGAAACTATTTGACATGAGGTGGCATAAAGATGGGATCAAAAAATAAAACTTACCAAGGCGATAACTGTAAATTTTAGAGAAACTTACAACGTAAGGACTTTCTACCGTAGTCTGTAATATACCTATTCCATCAAAAACGATTTTAACCATGAGCTATAGACCTATAGTTTGAAAACTATAGAACTTGAATCCTAAAAAAACCTGGACAATAAATGTTTCCCCATATACGGTAATACTCACAGCCATACCAGCGTAGATCTGATAAACTGGCCAACTACAAGAGTAGACCATCGGTCGTCCTGTCTTATTCAGATGATAACCGAACTCCGGGTAACCTTTGTCCATGTCTTTCGGGTGCGAATAACACCCGTCCAGCTTCACGTAGTCGACGTCCCAGTCGTAAAACGTCTGCGCATCCTTTTCGAGGAAGCCGAGGATGCCCGGATAACCGGCGCACGTGTAATTACCGTAGTCCTCATAGATTCCAAACTTGAGGCCCAGAGAGTGGACCTAGAAGACAAAAGTCACAGACACATACAGTAAACCCTTGTCAATTCAAATTCTGATAATTCAAATTTTGTTGTGATTCAAATAATATTTCTGTTCACCATAGTGTTTTGACCCATCATCTAGATGTTGAATTTTCTATGAATCAAACTTTTATAATTCAAAATGAGTATTTCCAGGTTCATTAAATTTCATTTGTTTCCATTGTTTTTCCAGAGACCAGGCAAGAACATTCATGCACGAAAATTCAGCAATCGTCTTTTGACTTTGTTATTATTAACTTATTCATTGATCCATTGAAATAAAATCCACAAGTTTTAAAAACTCTTCACATGAATGGAAAACAGTGACAGCTTGGAGTATGAGTGAAAGTCTCTTTGCTACATTGTCAAACCAGTTGTATATGTTATTATGCATAGAATTTAACAGGTTTCAAACAACAGAAACAGACTTTTACCTATGCTTCAAGCCCTACATAACGCCCTACGTAAACACCATACATTTTTTAGAAATATATTAATTAATTGAATAATGGTTGAAGAAGACTAAAAAACAACTTGATGTGTGTTGATATATTGAATGGGAGAAGGAAAAATAGTACATTGGCAAATTGGATTAAAACTTGAAAGGGATTGAATGGAGGATTAAAGGCAGCAAAATGGATTATTGATGAAATTGTCAGTGATGAAATGCATTGTCAGTGAAATCACCAAGGTGTATATCTATGATTGGTGATACTCACATAGTTTGATAAATCTTTTAATCCGGAAGGAAATCTAAGTCGATCAGGGACTAGTTCGTTATTAGTGCCCCGTTCTTTCTCCAACCAGCAATCATCTATATTAATATACTCATATCCAGCAGCGGCGTAGCCTTCCGACACCACCAGGTCGGACATTGTTCTGAACAACCGCTCACTGGAACAAGAAGATCGATAAACAACAAGTGACGCACAGTGGAGTACGTGGATGCTCAATACAAGATTGGGTAGGGAGTTTTAAAAATATGGTGAGGAAGTATGTAGGCCCAACAATGTACGGTATTGTAGATCGTAAGTAAAAAAACTTCGGTATAGTTTAGTGAAATGTGTTCACTGTTTACAGGGGAACCAGAATCTAGCGTTTTTCAAGGGATCATCAAAAAAAATCCGTGCAGAAAAATTCTAGGCCTATATTGATTATATGGGATTTTTGGAGGGACAAATAAAAAATGCCCCTTCTGATAAAAGGGCATCACTGATAGGCCTATATGCCTAGGACTCTGATTGAGGTTAAATATCAGCCTAAGAAGAATGCTTTTTTTTTTGGCCAAATCATAATATTCATTCACTTTCCATCATCGACAAGCCACTTAGCATCGACTAGATCAAGTCACTTGATTTAGACAATAATTTTAAAACATAGTTTAGTATTGTATTGAGGTCCGGATAACTAACGGATTAACTTGATCACCCTTGGTTACAAATAATATTTGTGTACAGTATAACGCAAAAGTAAAAAGCCGTTTCATTTTCTGAAGCCCGGGAGGTAGGCAACTTGTCATGCACGCTAGAAACCGGTCCGAGATTCAAAGTCCACATGCAGGTATACTGACTGAAGTAAAATAGTATTGATTATATTTGAAGTGATTTCATCTGTGCAATTCAAAATAATGTTTCGATATGTTTGTATCATTAGTATTGGTTTTAATGTCGCACTGCACTGATGACTATACTATCTATTGGCGTCAGTTGTTTTGATGTCAATTCTTTCTCGTATTTACCATCAAGACATGTGTTTGATCCAAATCAGATCTTGATCCGTTTTCTTTTCTTGTGTGCGCTCCACAGGCCACAATGCAAAACCGAACTACATGCTATTTTATCTATGGGCGTTATTTTTGAATGAATGCATATTAGGGTTTTAAGGCGCATCGACAGCGAGGTCACTTAGCGCATGTGCGTTTTTGTTCTTCCATCTTTAAATACTTATAGCTTTTGGTGGTAATTGGATAGGTAAATTTGGGCAGATTGACGATTCAAATTGAAGAACCTACCTATATGAGAATAAAAAGTAAAGAAAAACGAACAATATCTCTCATTGGAAATTTAAAATTCATAATACATAATATATATGAAATATATAAAATATTAAAGTATATAACCAATCCAAAGATATACTGATCTATTGTTCCAAATATTGTTCATCAACGCGGAAACACATGACGCGTTCACCTAGTATAATTCAATCAGCACCTCAGTGATAGGGGAATGATAATGAAAATAATGAAAATAACAAATCAATGAGAATATTAGTTATGTTAATTAAACGTTTGGAAATGATGATACCCACAAAAGCCGAAGATTGTGTCTGGGAAAGACGATATCCACCTTGAAATCCGAACAAATACGTCACTGCTATCCTCAATTTTCTGATTAATTTCTATGATAATATAGAAGGCTTTGATTTGATCGTTTCCAATTAATTGGTGACACCCATTGCTCGAATTTTAATCGGTATCTTGACGGCTTTGAGTGATTCAAAAATATTACATTATATATTTGTTTACATCAAAACGGCTGAATTGATTTGAGGAAATTCTCAGAATAATATGCATCATAATTATATTGAAATTCACTGGGAATTTGAATTCTCTCGGGTGAAATAATTTGGACGATTTTTTTCCTCTGGGTTATTCTTACGGGATTTTTGAAAACTTTAAATGAGTTTTACCAGAAGTGATTCGACAAATTGCGCCTCAAAATGATACAGTATCGAATTAGATACAGACACTTGTGCATGCCAAGTTTCAACTGATTTTGAATTCTAGTTTTACCTGTGGAGCGCGGAAAGAAGGCACTTTCTTCGATTATGGTGGGATTGAGTCTTCGCTCCGCTCATTCAATTACACAAAAGTGATCTCGATTAGGTGAAAATCACATTGCTTATGGAAGGAATATTCCATGTGACACTTTGGACAAATTGAAATGAAAATAGTGGATAAGGGATTCAGAACGTGAAGAACTGAATAGTGAAGCGCAAAACAAAATTAATGATTACTCATTAGGCGATACATTAATGACAAAATAATATGGACGAAATGAATGAACATGCACATAATGACTGAATATATAATGAACGTTCCAAAATTATATATAAATGAATATATAATATATATAATATGATAATATAATAAATATAATATAACAACAACAAAAATATATCTATATATCTATATACATAAATATATATATATATTTATTTCTAGGGGCTTGATGACCTCACAAGTAGCTAGGTTAAATGTGGGATGAATATACGCACACACACATATAAATATATATATATATATATATATATATATATATATATATATATATATATATATATATATATATATATACTGGTATATATATATTTATATATATATATATATATATATATATATATATATATATATATATATATATATATATATATATATATATATATATATATATATATATATATATGTGTATATATATATATATATATATATATATATATATATATATATATATATATATATATATATTATATATATATACTGGTATATATATTTTATATATATATATATATATATATATATATATATATATATATATATATATATATATATATATATATATATATATATATATATATATATATATATATATACCAGTATATATCTCTGCATACTAATATATGGAAATCATATTATATCAAATGGAGGTGATCTGATTCTTGCTTCAATTTGGTTACAACGGAATGAACTAGATCACCGCCAATACATTTTTCAAAATGAAATTCGTGCCTTAAACGTGGCAATTGAGCGATGACTATATGCCTACGTTCAGGCCTAAATTTGGGTTCGTCTCGGAAGTTTGTTACACACACATTGCACGTTAGTCTGCAGCTACATATTTCACCCATCTGGACATCAACATAAACGATACAAATAGCCAAGTCAAAACCGAGATATTGATGACTTGAGTCATTTTGACAACCAACTATTACAAGGAAATCGTCGTCTGCCGTGTGCAAGTTTAGTTTGTCTGTCTGATCTGCAGCAACCGAGAAAGAATATTGTGCGCGTAATCGTTGAATTAGCTACTTACTGACAACGAGAGAAAAATATTTTTTCAAGAGGTAAGAATTAACCATTTTCTCAATTATGGGCATGATTAATTTGTTTATAACTATGTGTTATGTCAAAATTACATACACTTCAGACCTAGGTTATAGAGAGTTTGTTCTTGACGATATTGATCATGAAAATACTTTGGAATAGGTGACCCGATCAATTGAAACACACCTGGACAGATGAGATTACTATGTAAATATCTTATCAAAAATATGGATCATTACCATTATTGCGAACAATTTGAATGAATGCATAAGAGAAAATGAAATTGTTGTTATGATTAGGTTATATATATATATATATATATATATATATATATATATATATATATATATATATATATATATATATATATATATATTCCTTTTCATATATAAACATTGAACTTGGATAAATTGATAACGAATGTAGAGTGCACAATAGTCGTATTCTTACGTATCGATGAATTTTATTATAGATGCCACGACATGCCGGTGATGGGGAGTATAAAGAATCTGTTCGTGGGCGAATGATCGGTATGTGGGAAGAAGGCCGGAGTAAAGTTGATATAGCCAATGCCATAGGCTGCCATTTATCTACGGTCAAAAAATGGATTCTCCGTTATCAGATGGAAGGAGATCAAGGCCTGGTAAACCGTCCCAGAGTTGGTCGCCCCAAAGTGACGACTCTGGATCAAGACGGAGCTATAATACAAGCGTCCGTAGACGAGCCCAAGACATCGGCTTGCGCCGTTCTTCGTGACCTGGGTTTGACTGTGTCCGTTGATACCATTCGAAGGAGGTTGCGGTCCGGTGGTCGCTTCCACAGTGTGCCTGCTGTGAAGCTCGACCTCACACAAGCGCATAAGGACCAGCGGCTTGCCTTTGCGCTAGAATTTGTTGATCGTCCTGCACAATTTTGGGACAGTGTGATTTTTACGGATGAGAAAGTTTTCTCGAGTACGCGCGATTCAAAGCCGCGGCTATGGAGACCGCGTAATACTCGCATGCATCCGCAACACATCCATCGCAAGGATAAAAGTGGACGTATCTCCGTCGCGTATTGGGGGTGGATGTCCTCGGCTTGTGCTGGGAATCTCGTGGAGGTGTCAGCGAGGATGGACTCCTTGGAATATTGCGAGGTATTAGAGGACGGGATGCTGCCATCAGTGCGTATTATTTATCCTGAACCAGAGTTAATACATTTGGTCCAAGATAACAGTGCTGTGCACACTTCCAACATCACCAGGGCATGGTTTCATGATAACCCACAAGTGGTTAGTCTTCCTTGGCCACCCAAGAGTCCAGACCTGAATCCCATTGAAAATCTATGGGCTGAAATGGTGAGGGAGTGGAACCCTCCTCGCCGAAGGGATGCCGCTGCGCTCAGGCGACATGTGGAGGACACGTGGGCCGGGCAGCAGCGTAGGCAGGCCTATTGCCAACGTCTGGTCGACTCCATGCCGCAGCGTCTGCAGTTGGTTATCGATAACCACGGCGATGTTATTCGTTATTGAGATAATCTTTTTGAATAATTTTTTTGCTTCTTGCATTCTATTCAATTGTTTTTCATATTATCCACATGAAGACTGATATTTATAGTAAGCGTCTTGTTACTATATATATAGGCCTAATTTAGTCATAGTTTTGTTGTTCATTTTTTTTTAAATTGATGTTTGCTTCTTGCATTCTATTCAATTGTTTTCTATATTATCCACATGAAGACTGATATTTATAGTAAGCGTCTTGTTACTATATATATAGGCCTAATTTAGTCATAGTTTTGTTGTTCATTTTTTTTTAAATTGATGTTTGCTTCTTGCATTCTAATCAATTGTTTTTTATATTATCCACATGAAGACTGATATTTATAGTAAGCGTCTTGTTACTATATATATAGGCCTAATTTAGTCATAGTTTTGTTGTTCATTTTTTTTAAATTGATGTTTGCTTCTTGCATTCTAATCAATTGTTTTTTATATTATCCACATGAAGACTGATATTTATAGTAAGCGTCTTGTTACTATATATATAGGCCTAATTTAGTCATAGTTTTGTTGTTCATTTTTTTTTAAATTGATGTTTGCTTCTTGCATTCTAATCAATTGTTTTTTATATTATCCACATGAAGACTGATATTTATAGTAAGCGTCTTGTTACTATATATATAGGCCTAATTTAGTCATAGTTTTGTTGTTCATTTTTTTTAAATTGATGTTTGCTTCTTGCATTCTATTCAATTGTTTTTTATATTATCCACATGAAGACTGATATTTATAGTAAGCGTCTTGTTACTATATATATAGGCCTAATTTAGCCATAGTTTTGTCGTTCATTTTTTTTTCAAATCGATGTTGTTGTTTTTCGCATTCTATTCAATTGTTTTTTTCATATTATCCACATGAAGACTGATATTTATAGTAAGCGTCTTGTTACTATATATATAGGCCTAATTTAGTCATAGTTTTGCTGTTCATTTTTCTTTCAAAACGATGTTGTTTTTTTTGCATTCCAGTTAATTGTTTTTTGATATTATTATTATTATATTAAATCATATTATTACTTTTTTCTTGTTTTTAAATCCATGGTAAGCGTCTTGTTACCATAAAGAAAATAAAGTCGTAAGAAACCTAACATGTTATAGTGAGTCATTTGTTGGAATCAACGTTCGTCATTTCTCATTACATTCTATTGGTTCTCAATATGATATTCATCTAAAACAGAAATACTTTCTTGTGTCTCATTTTCAATCTTTTCTGAACATTGAATGATATTTTCGTAATGATCTGAAGAAATTGTAGAAATAATTGTCGCACTACTCCAAAATCCAACTATTTCAAATTCTATATATCGAACTTCACATTAATTCTGTCCATGCTATCTCGATATTATCAATGATGAATAGAAATTTTACTGTGCGACTATTATGAATTTCCTTCGCATTTTCAGTTCTTCATATTTGATTCACATCAAATTATTTTTTCGTTCATAATCATACTGTTCATTTTCCAGTAAGCTGTGATGAAAGATGTAGCATTTCATACAAAATTGGGCTTGAATAGAAAAATGAAAATATATTAATTCAAACGCCATCGGATTGGCATGGAATCATAATTTTTTCATTGCATATTGAATTTATTTTCGATGGTAATTTATTATTCCGAGCTGAGATTTTCAAGATCTACAGAACAATTGAATCGAATCGTGAATTCTATTGTCGAAACCTCTTCACCCGCAAAACCTATTTTCGATTATTTGTTCAGAGTTTTTCTTGAACAATTTCGTCTCAAACAAAAAAAAATCGTCTCATGAGAATTTAAGAATGTGTGTTTCTGACCATTTGAGAACAGAATGTAATTCTCTTCTACTCCATACTGAAATCATTCCAACTCTAATTATGAATTGACAACAGTGCCAAACAACCCTTCGAACCTGTCGAACAAGTTGAATGGCAACATTGCTTGGTGATACGATTCACAATCACGCAGATCAAACTACATGTTAAGAATTGTTCATATCAGTCCTACCTGCGATGCGACCTTTGCACCCTAACCCCACCGGTTTACCATCTGTGTGGCGTGCTGCCTACCTCCCAGGCTTCAGAGAATGGAACGGCTTTTTACTTTTGCGTTATACTGTACCTTAATTAATAGAAAAGCTCAATGAGAACATTTTTTTTTCGTGAAACGCAGTTCAACGAGTTGATCACAAGTACCGGTACATAACTTTTCCAACTTGTTCCAATTTTTAGCTCAACTTTAGCATGGTTTTAGAAAATGACCAATCCAATATAAACAATGTACAATGTGGGCCTACCAATAGAAAGGAGAATAAAAATACAATACAATACCATTTTGAAAAAAAATCTTCCTCTCATGGCTTCTTGGGAAATTTTCTCAAATTTGAATAGGAGAGTATCTGATAAATTAAGGTACGACACGAATGGCATTTTGAAAGAATATAATTATACGGTACAGTTCAATTATACGTTGAATCAAGCGCTTATAATGCAGATCAGTAAATTCCTCTCCTACTTTCCTCTACTGAGCGTAGAAACATTTTAAACCATGGAAAATTTCGAACAGTCGCTCATAGGGAGTGATGTAGGCCTAACTTTTCATGAAAAAATTTTGTTTGTTGAAAATTTTCATTTTTTTTTCAAAATTGTTTTCAGTTTTAAGAAACTGGAGTTTGAATTCACTCTTGGTGATACTGTGACCATTTGTTGAGCCACATTAAAGATGTATTTGCTTGCATAATTGTCAAGACCCTAATTGAGTAGGTAGGGCCTACCAGCCTACATAAAATAATAACTGTCTTTTTGAAGTTTGTGAACTTGCATCGATAGATCCTCACTACATGTGTTGATTTCTCGGCAATCACCCTTAGGTGAGGCCAGTACTCAGTTGTACTGTCCTCTTTTGAAATGACCTAATTAAAAAGTAAATGAATAAGGATGTTGAAAATTTCCGTTGAAAATTTGCATTGAGAATGTATATATATATATATTTTGATGACATCGAAACTTGATACAAAATCATTGTTCCCCAATTAAGGCTATGGATGGAAGATAGGATCGTTACGACGGGGCACCACAAAGACGATCTTACCAGCCCATTTTATTTATTTAAAACCAATGAACTTCAACACCAGGAACTGCGGTGTCTGTGACCATAATTTTCCACCGCAGATAAAAGTATTTCAGTTTCCGAAAGTCCAGAACACATTATGAGTAAAAACCGTTTCTGTGATATATATCTGGACATTACCAGCATTGGTATTAGGAGTAAAAAAAAAGTATGTTGATATCTTCCACTTTGAACTAGAAGTCTCTTTGGCATTCATCAATTCTCTCCCTCACTATCACCCCCAGCCAGCCATCTCTCTCTCTCTCTCTCTCTCTCTCACCAAGTGCTCACACTTGCTAAATTTACACTTGCGCAAAAATTTCCAATGTTCAAGTTGAAAGAAATCCAGTAACTTTTTTGGAAACTCACTGAAAAAAAATCAAGGAGGATGAATTATATGAATTAATTTAATTCCATCAGATTCACAGAAAGTTTTCAATGAATTGGAAATTTTCTGGAAATTTTCATTGAAAATTTCAATGAATTTGCATAAAAAAATTTCAATAACGTCCAGCCATCACTACTCATGGGTCTATAGTTTTCATGCCTGCATTAGGCCTAGCCATTAGGCCTAGCCATTGGAAAATAATTTTGCAACTAGTAATAATTTAATTCTTACCATCTGGGCCCTGGGCTTATGTGAAACATTGCATGTAGGATTATAGCCCTACGTTTCATATCACCTCAACCATTGAGTTTCCCCTGTAAACTCAATGCCTCAACATACATCTGTCAAATACAAATTATCGGTTTTGAAAAAACGAAAATGAGAATAAATAGGTAGGCCTACCCTAGTACAACAATAGACAATAGGCTTGCAATATTGTCAACATTTTATGTGATGACCATCAAGTAGAAATCGATGAATCCAGATGAATTTTCAATAAAATATGGAACATTTTTTCAGTTTGGGCAAACATTGACAATGACTATTACCTGTACTGGAATCATGTTTATTATAACTGGAATCGTTCACTTGTTTCGCAATAATTAACCACTGAGCACACCAATCAAAAAACTATATTTTCACTCTTATTTTCACTCTTAAAAACTAAACGGGCTATAGACAGTTGATAGTTTATTAATTACCTTATGCAATTTTCAGGATCATTTTTGCAATCCGTATTACATCTGAATCGTTCCCACGAAAGCCACCCCATTGGTGGGGTACGCACCAATCCATTCTCTAACGCATGAGCCAACGTCAACACAATACAAAACACACCGAGTAAAACATGATTGTTCATAATGATCTGCAAAACTGAAACACCTTAAACACACACACAGACACAAATATTAAATATTATTTATGAGATGATATAATTCAAGTGGAAGTCATTTTGCTCTGTTTAGATTGACTGTCCATGAACTGTCTAGGAGACCAAGTGTTCATTATTTGAACTTTAAGAATACTAACCACTTTCACCCAATGCCCCAGATACATTTCCTTCATTTTTCCATCCTCATACAGTTACAAGAGAACAAGCTAAGGTATTATTTAAGAAACTCATGTAAAAAATGGAGCAGTACACAAAAGACAATAAAATTCATACAATCATACTAACAATGAAGAACAGCTAGTCTAGGACTAGTTTCAGGTGTCGAGTGGGTCCTACAATAGGGTTAGGATAATAGAAGAATTGCTAATCACTAGAACCTGAAATCACTGTTGGATAACTAAAATTAATGAAAGTACCTGAAAAACTTTGGAATTTTACAGGCTAGGCCTGGCATAGGTAAGTAAGCAGGTAAGGGGCATACAGGTAAATAATGAAATAATGCTGAATATTACGATATGGTAATAATACTCTATTATCTAGGCCCCCCACATAAGTGATAAGCATTATCATTGTAGTAGACATAAAAGGAATTGGATCTAACTGCATTTCACGTTTACCTTGATCAAACTTGCTTCAGTGCCAATAGATTCATAGAAGGTAAAAGTTGTCTTTAGAACGAGGCCACTAATCTGCGAATTGTCAATGCTAGGATAGGCTAGGCCTGACTTGTCACTAGGGCCAACTTTTATGCATAGGGGCCTACCCTAGTCGATTCTAACTTTTCAACAACAATAAATGAAATCACACGTATACGGCATTATATTCTATCATTAAAATAATCACTATATTATCGTACTTCTACTGAATAAGTGATAATTTCACACTATCAAAGGACAGTGAAGTGACAGCTAGCCACAAAACAGTTTACAGCTACGGACTACGGTACGCCTACTTACTTGAACACGTGCTGGTACAATTTTACTTTCAACGCAGTACTACCAACAGTAACATCGATCTAGCTAATTATCGTGAAAGGTTCGCCTTCAAAGGCTCCTATTTCTAATAAAAAATGGATCGAATACGGATATAATTAAATAATTATTACTCACAGAGCTGATGTATATGTCTGTTCAGATAAATGGCGAGAGAAAACACCACGGTTACATGCCACCACTCCAC
This sequence comes from Brachyptera risi, assembly GCA_964007535.1. NCBI lineage: Eukaryota > Metazoa > Arthropoda > Insecta > Plecoptera > Taeniopterygidae > Brachyptera > Brachyptera risi. The sequence continues at coordinate 21,867,302 of OZ023334.1, forward strand.
TCCGTGAGTGTGAAAAGGATAATGAATCAAGCTCAGATTAGCGTATTCTGATTTTAGTTGTCATAAATGCAATTAAATTGAAAACAACAGCGCCGAGTATTTGATTCAACAGTTTTATCTCTGAAAGCTGAAATAATAATATTCAATATTACTTCTTCTTATTTTTACTTTGATCATATATTTTAATTTCTTTACAAATGCCGGACGCAAATTTTCGACAATAGCTTTGCTTTGCATTGTTTGTCTTCACGGCCTAATTATTTATGAATTATAATTATTCTTATTTTTTCTTTGTACTATCGTTACTTTCGAATTGCAATAGAATACATTATTAATGTAATTATTATGAATGTTACCTCATAATTTTATTATAATGATGCAGAAAGATGAATAAAAACTGAATAAAGGCGGAAGACCAACCACTAAGTCATTCTCGTTTCGTCACTCACATATACAACTGAAAGTAAGCAAAATGTCAAATCTGCAGTAAGATTTCTGCACCTGTATAATAAATAATATCATTATATTTCTTCTGAAAGGATTCTGTACATAATATGGTAATTATTGTGCAGAAAGCATAATAATAATAAATCAAAACGTATAACAAGCATAGTGAAAATATAAACGAGAATACTTTTATCCAGGTATTGTATAATATTTAATTTATGCTTTCACATATTCAACGTTGATCCGACGAGATTTTTATTTCGAGAAATAAATTTGATAAGTGGAATTTTTTCTATATACCTTATTATATCAAAAATGTAACTATATATCTTTAAAGGTATAGTCCTATACCTATTGAATGTAATTGCTGTTGAAATTAATTGATTCAGATTGATTCATTTGTATTTTAAATTTGATAAGTATGAAGATATTATCATGTCGCAACATTTCAAGAAAAATGCGTGTAATAATTTGAAAATAACATATTTCAGCTGAAAGACGAAGCGAGCTCGGAGGCAAAAGTTAATTTTTTTTAATGATTTTTTTTTGAAAAGGTAATTTTAGACCCTCTGGGTCGAGATTATTCAGTGTCAACATAATGAAATGAGGGCTACACAAAATCTATTAATGATCCTCCACTGATTTTATGGTCGTTTAATTTTTTAGTGCCGCCAATCTATTGGAGCCAAGATTGGAGTGTTAGGGAAAAAAATATTCTATCACTTTGAAAATAAACTTAGAAATATATTCAAGTCAATATATTCAAGTATTCAAGACTCTCATCCTAGAAACACTTTTCATTTTTCACACCCCACATTTTTCATCCCATGAAGTTGGGAACATCATTCCCAATGCTGTCATTGCAAGATCATTCTCCGTGATGAGCTATTTATTATTATATTTAGAAATCTCTCATTTCTATCACGACATCGCAAACTATGAAACTACATTTTACCGCATAAAATCGATATTTATTTTCGTAGTCTTAGAGAAAACTAGAAATCATCATCTCAATTTCAGAATTATAATTAATTTATTTGACCTTCAGGACCCGGCCCATTTTATGCGTCATGACATGGACATTACTCGATTTTATTCTTATTTCTATAAATTATATACCGAATCGGTGATGTCTACGTCATGACTCATGTTCCCTATAGAGGACAACAAAAATATTCGAATAACTGATTGAGATGGTGATTCTAGTTATCTCTAAAATTATAGGGAGATAAATATTGCGAGTACTTATTAAAATCTAGTTCCGGGGTTTTGCTATCCTTTAATAATTAATTCTAATATAATAGAGCTATACAATATATAAAAAAGTGTTGAACTCAGTGTAAATACAGCTTGATTAAATTCGATGATTGAAAATATGTAGCCTAATCATTCCTCCGTATGAGACTTGGTTATACATATTGGATTTTAACAAACATATTATATATTTAGTATATCATATATATATATATATATATATATATATATATATATATATATATATATATATATATATATATGTATATATATATATATATATATATATATATATATATATATATATATATATATATATATATATATATATATATATATATATATGATATACTAAATATATAATATGTTTCTTAAAATATATATATAAATATATAAATATATATATATATATATATATATATATATATATATATATATATATATGTATATATATATATATATATATATATATATATATATATATATATATATATATATATATATATATATATATATATGTTGAACTCTTTTCTCGGGACAACCACGTTTGCTCTTTTGGATGCAGTTGTTGGATCTGAAAAGATCCGTTGCTCCGACGTTTCGACAAGATCGCACTTGTCATCTTCAGGGATTCGTGTTGGTCAGCAGGCTGAGTGGAACCGAAAATTCGAACCGAATTCGGTTCCACTCAGCCTGCTGACCAACACGAATCCCTGAAGATGACAAGTGCGATCTTGTCGAAACGTCGGAGCAACGGATCTTTTCAGATCCAACAACTGCATCCAAAAGAGCAAACGTGGTTGTCCCGAGAAAAGAGTTCAACATCTACATTCGACCGCGAGAACATACGAAACAACATATATATATATATATATATATATATATATATATATATATATATATATATATATATATATATATATATATATATATATATATATATATATATCAATGAAATAGATGTAAAAACATAGCGGGGAATGTTTGTGGAAAGTGATAGGATGTAATCGGTTGAAGAGAATCTTGAAATCAGATTCATAGTACCGTACTTCACTGTCACTTAAACTTTATACAAGATGTACAATTTATACTCATTGTAACGATCAGAATAGATGAATGTATGAATATAAGTCACTGCTCACTATTTTATATAATACATCTCGCGCTTACTTGGATCTTGTCACGCTACCGCTCATATACATCAACCGGGGTCGAGACCTACACCTTTTCTTCTTGTTACAAAACAGTTCGAATCCACTTTGTCACACATGCATTATGTATACATCTAATCCAGCTGACTCAAAGCAACTTGTGCATTAGTCACTCGCAGTGGAGTAGAACAGGATTAAGAGTTATATAATCAAATTGCTATTATTTTCTCAGTCACCGTGTCACGGTTGAATAGTTTTTATACCTCGCACTAACACACTTATTTGTACAAACAAATCGTATTGTGAAATGTGATAAGCATTGTTACGCCGGGCGTTCTACTTGTGCATTATATACTGTGATAACAAATTATCCCACTCGTATTATAATCTATATACAGTGATGTCTGGAATGAGATCGACCTGCTCTCCTGTCAATTATAGCAACGACGTTTGGGAGTAGGCCTCTTTTTGAGATAAATTTATCTGGATACAATTGTTTATATAGATAATTAACTAGATAGGTTTTATGTCTCTCTTATTATCTATAGACAACTTTTGTGTCTGTGTCATCTTCATCTCGATTCAGGTGATAATTTTGGTTTGACACTGTGATATATATATATATATATATATATATATATATATATATATATATATATATATATATATATATATATATATATATATAAATATATATATATATATATATATATATATATATATATACATATATATATATATATATATATATATATATATATATATATATATATATATATATATATATATATATATATATTAAAATGAATGTTTAATTTATATATTTTTATTATTAAAAAAAAAAATATATGATGATACTTTTTGAAAATGTTTTCGAATCAATAATTACATTTACATACCCACATACTACGGGTAATTCAGCATTTCATACATCTAACACACAGAATAAACCGGATGCTTATTATTTTAGCGTGACCATCTTTGATCACTTATAATTATTTGCTCAACTACTCCACCAAAAGTTGAGTTATTTAGGGGTAACCACTTGGGAGATGAGCTGCTGACCATGGCTACCATACGCAACTTAAATAGTTAACTAGTATAGTGAATGGTCTTGATTGGAGAACACAATTTGGGGGAAAATATAGTTCACTCACAACAATGTGTAGCATCACTTTAAACTTGAAAGAAAAGCTAAAAATAACCGGAGAATGTATCTGAACTATTCAATAGAAGGAACAGAACAAAACGATTTCCGCTTAAACGGGCCTCCAAAACATGAAAACACTGCTCCATGAAGGTACATGAAGGTCGTCGAACATTCATTGAATTATTTCATCTTCGAGTCTCACAAAAACCTATAAACTCAATCTACTTTCTCTTATTAGTAGCTAGGTCAAACAAAGTTGGCGAGCCCCACCCTTTCATATGTATACTATCTTTTCGACTGTAATTAATAATAAATTATATAAATAAAGAAAACATTATTATCGAGTTCAATGAAACTACCAAAACCGGAATGGAAGTTTGAGCAGACGGTTGTACATATGAAGGAACGATCGCCCATTCAGCCACATACCGTATCGAAAACGCTCGGATGTTTTCAACCTTTACTCTGACAACCGCTAGTCCAACAGTCAATGCGTGAAGATGTTCGTCAACAGTCTTTCAAACAAACATCTGAATTTTAAATGAGTACAAGAAATGAAAGTAGATATTATTTTCATGGAATCTCTCAATTTCTGTAATGACTTGATCATTGTAACGAAGTAATTATTAAATTACCATAACGAATTATAATAAGTTGAATAGCGTGACTGCAATCATAAAATTAGAATAAGTATCAGGTAAACTGGTAAAGTGTTGTGATTTGTACAATTTAATCACGATCTAAGGTCTAGGACAATATCCTCTGTGCACTTTAATGATGATGAAATAAATGTAAAAGATAAAACTGTCAAGAGCAACTGTTAAATTTGGACTTAGCGAAAGTTGATCTGAAAATTTCATTCAATTAACCAGTTATGAATATAGTTGTATTCATGAAAGAAGCGGGTGGTCTACCAACTGAATGATCGTTAAAAAAAAAATTCAGTAGGGTGAGTATACATATATAATGTCGCTGTGATTTTTCGGATTTATGCTTATGAAAGATTTAGTTGCGTTTCTTATCGTAAACCTCGTCACGGGAAATCCTATTACTATAGAATTGTCACAAATTTACAAATAAAACTGTCATTCAAGTGTTTTTCATGTTGGAAGACGACCTTCTCCTTTCGTAGCTACACAGAAATAAAAGGTGAATAATTATACACCAATCACAACCTCTGTTGGTGGCAATAAAAATCATTATGATCATTAATTTGTTTGGATTTGATTTACTCATTATAGATTGTTCTTAAAACAGTTGGTAGGACCTACTCTCATGAAATTAAAGGAAAACAAACAAACATAGTCTATACTTGATACAATTAATACAATCTTCGTTATCTTCTTCCAATTAATTCCATTCCCGCGTCGTTCTTTGAATGAATCCATATTTCCTCGCTTCTCTATCCACTCTTTCCACTTCCATTCTTATACGCCCCTCCCCGTGTACTTCTTTGTAATCCCTTTCCAAATCTTTTGCTCAATTCCTACCATCCTGTATAACTTATTTATTCTTGACTCCAACAAAATTGCACACTCTTTCTATTTGTCTTCGTTTTGCCAAATTTTCCCATCCCATTTCCACATCCATTCTACTAGGTCTTTCTACAACTTTTTCCACCATCCTTATCATTCCTGATGATCTTCCAGCGCTTCTCTCTCCCCAATACCCTCGTTGCAGCAACCCTTTGGACGTTCTCCACAGCCTTCAATTAATAAATCGTAACCTTATTTTTAATATAATTGATCCTATTTTCTTGTGACAATCCTTGTAATTACCTCAAAAGTCAGGTCTGTATAATCAATTTAAATTGTATATAGTCTTACAGTAAATGAGCTTATATTTTATATCCTATAACTTTAAAAAAATTTAAAATGATAGAAAATAACTCTCATGCTATTTATATCCATATTTGAATTCCATTGTGTACATAGGCTGCATTGCAATTGCTTTATTATATTTTTTAAATTATTCGGACCACAATAAGTCTTCGAAAAGCATACACGTTGTATAACTCTTTGTCAGGCGTATATACTCTTCATCTCTAGATTCGATATCGGGAAAATTTCGATATATTTCAATCGATATTCGATATCAAAGTTTCTTTGCTGATTGCAATTTTCATATAGAACGGCAACCCCACTGTTCATCCAGAGGTAAATTTTGAACCATGAGTCTGTCTATAACAATAGAAAGTAATAGAGATACGATTATTAGTGATTTTATAACCTTTAACCTGTATAAATAATAAGTGTATCATATTGAAAATTCCAAGCTCGGCGAGCGTAGATCGAAATCGTATATCATAGATTGATTTTTGTAGATTTTACAGTAAATTGTATGGAGAAAAAAAAACGCAATAAATTACTGAAGTTCTTCATAGGTTTGGTTCTTATGGTATATGTTAGTTATGTTGGTATGTTTGTTCGTTATTATTTTCTTTGTTTTGTCACTAATTTGAAATAAGTACTCAATCTTTTTGTTTCGCTTTACTATTTTGGTTCTCAGTAATTGCATTCTCAAATCACCTATTCGTTTCAAAACCTACCCATTCGAGTTCATTGCTGTTTGATTTATATTTATTTTTTCTCCTTTCTCTCGCACAAGCTTCGGCACATGTGGGTATCATTATTTAAAAAAAATATCAAATAACCAACTTATTTTATTCTCATTATTACAACTTATTATTTTTCATTATTTCCACTCATTGTTCTTATTTCATTCGAATCTTCCATGTTCAGTTCTAGATGCTATGTGTGATTCTATTGAATGAGAAGATTTTTTTCTGTCCCAATGATAAATGTTCAATAAAAAGAAAAAAAAATGAAAAAAAAAGAATAATGAAAAAAAAATATATATATATATATATACATATATATATATATATATATATATATATATATATATATATATATATATATAGGCTATATATATATATATATATATATATATATATATATATATATATATATATATATGATAATTGAACTTCTTGGATACGATCCAATATCGAGATATTTGCGATTTTATAGTTATGTCGAAAAAGATACGCCTCGACCGGGATTCGAGCCCGGGACCTTCTGCTATTCGTTTCTATCATTATCTTTTTCGACATAACTATAAAATCCCATATATATATATATATATATATATATATATATATATATATATATATATATATATATATATATATATATATATACATATATACATATATATATATATATATATATATATATATATATATATATATATATATATATATATATATATACATATATATATATATATATATATATATATATATATATATATATAATCTCTCTGCATTTTGCTGTTTGATATTTTTTCTCCTGGTATATAGTCTTATATGCTGAACTCACGAAGAAAAGTGTAATTCGTCGGTTCAATCGAATTTATTTGTGCTTCTTGTTGTCATTTGTGCTCGCTCCACAGGTCGCTAGCGGCAATACCGATCATGATTGTTTTTTCCAGGTATTCCTCTTCTGTCTAATGTAGGTCTACTCATCTGATGATCCAGCTGATGTAGGGACTATACTATAGGGCGGATGCCGATTGATATACATGTTGAACACATTAGTCCACATTCCAACATGTTCGAAATAAATTCGAACACATATCACAAAGATTTAATTCGGTTGATTCAGAGCTGGTTTTCCAATTAAAAATTAAGTTGAGTGGATTGAACAATAAATACCAATTAGCGATTCAAGTTGTTATCACCCAATTAGTTACAAATGTTATTTTTGTACCCAAATCAATTATTAACATTTCAGTTGATTATTATAGTAATGGTGAGACTGACTCTTATATAGAAACTAAAAACACCATCATTTTTCGCACATTTTTTTCTTGAATGAGGAAAAACCGGTTGAAACCAACATTTTAGAGTATATAGTTGAATCACTTGAAAAATAATTGAAATAAAATATTTTGAAATATCTGATCCATTTTTTTTTTCGAACTAGAATATATTATGTTGTGTTTATGTTTAGTCTCATCATAATTATAGGCATATAGTGGGGGGTGCAAGTGCAACCCTGTGCCATATATATACATCACTTCCAAGTGACGTCGATACACATTGTTGCAGGCAACAGATAAGTTGACAAACAAGTGATCAACGCGATGTGTCACAAATTGCGTTCTTCAATTACAAGTTTAGTGCCACCAATATTTCTAATACCTTCAATGAATAATAACCTGATAAAACGCTCAAATAAACATCCTGGCACAACTAATGAGAAGTTAATTAGTTTCGTTCATATACTAAAACCAACCTTCACAATTCATTGCCTTCTAAATACTTTTTGCGCTTCGAAACAATTAAGACTATTGGTTTCATTGTTCGAAATAAATAAATGCAGAGAAAAAATTCAAAACTTTTACCTAGAAGCCCCCGGAGGTTTTAATTAGGAAAATATATTGAATCGAATGAATGTTTAAGTGGGGGAGAAAGATGCAAAAATTAGAGCTCAATTTTTTTTACAGACTGATACACTGTCTATACAAGTTCAAGTCTGTGAGATCTGAATGTAGTTGGTCGGTATTTCTGAAAGTTGTTCAATCACCTAATATGTAGTCGTTTCGAGAAGAAATAAGCTGAAGATATTTATTTCTGAAATTTCTGCAGACTCGTAGTAAATGTCACATACATTTACGGCACTCTTCTCTGATAATTCTTTACGCACGCATTTCATTTCTGTCTTGAGAATGTACAATTTTCTGTAATCAAGTATAATGAAATAAAAATAAGTACCACCTATAACAGTGTTTGATTCTACGTATGACTTTGGACACGGCACCTCCACTGTGCAAATTGTAAGTCTTGACTTTCGAGTTTTCTTGACTTCAAGAAAGAAAACTGAATGTATGAAATGAAATTCAACTTATCCCAGAACTATATGATTTTAAATGAATACACATTTCATTTGCAGTTCTTCTTGATGAATTTCCACAGTCAACTTCACATACGGGTACTCCGTGGCTGATAAAAATATCTTAATTAAATCTTAATTAATAATTTCATTTCTCTTTTAATCATTCACAAGTAAAACTGAATGCGAATTGCGTTTTCACAATTGTATGTCTTTGAATTCAATTGGGATTTCACCCGGTGGCAGTTCAATTACATAAATTGAGAGGACAGAAGAATTGCAAGAGGCAACAACAATTGTTAAAATAAAGAAAAGAAACACACTATTGTTAGACGAAATTCAAACAATAGTACAATACACCGGCTTGGTTTGATATGAGATGAACTTGAGAAACAGAATCAAATGCATGAGAAACCAATAAATTAGACTTGAGATAAGAAATAAAATATTAAAAGTGATTTATATTTTGTGCTATTATGAATTAGGTAGAAGTATGCAATCGAACAAACATACAAACATACAATAAGTTACAACTTGGTTTTATTTCTAATTCCTAAATGTTAAAGTTCATGTTAAATGGCTTCAATGGTTTATTGTTCAACCATTCTTTATGGCGGACAGTTCTTAAGCCAACTGAATAATCGGTTTCTTGCTTTATTGAAAATTCCTTATAAAATACTGGCAGTGTGAAATGAAAGCACACATTGAGGTTGACATTTTGGCCGAGAACCAAAACTTTTTGTCAAAAAGAACGTAAAGAATTGAAAAAAAAACATTAAAACTTTCCGTCTAGTTGAATGAACGTTACGTCGACATTACGTCTCCATCCAGCTTCTCGAACCGGTTCAATGAGTGACGTCAAACGAATGCTCTCTTCTGATTGGTCGAACGGAAAGGTTGACGTCATTGGCGCCATGGAGAGGAGACGGAGAGCTGTGATTGGTCGATAGTTGCGTGACGTAATTGCACCCCCACATGCATCGATTGCGGGTTGCTCTTGCTTTAGGGGTTAGCGTCAAGTCACTTAATGATTGATGACGTGGATGAGGTTTAGTAATTAATTGCTGAGACTTCCAATATGGAATATTATAAATAATTGAACAAACAATTCGAGTATGTTTATACCCAATTGGTTAAATAAATTGCAATGAAACTCAGACTGGGGTTGAATATTATTGTAGTTGTAACTCGACTTGCATACGATTTCCATCCATATGTACTCTCATGTTAAATTTATCATATTCAATTGTTTTTTGAGATTATTTTATCGGCCTTGTACATCTTTTACGAGCTATACATTATAAATACAATGAAGAAATTTTTTCTGTATAGATCTGAATGAATATATATGCGTGAACAATCTTTTGGAATCTTTTCGCCTGATGTAGCGAAATTTTTATTGGGTGATATTCACTGCCTCGCGATACTTATTTACTCAAATGAAAATATTTGGGCTCTTAGTTTTGATTGGCTTGTTCCAATTTTGTAACATTATTCTCAATGTAGTTATATTTATTCAACAGAAGACTGAAAACATTTTTTATGAGAAGTTTTCGTTTATCCCCAATAGTGGCGAAAAACGTGAGGTCAAAGTGGTAGAATAAGTTTCATGAATTTTGTGATTATTTTTTTAGGATAGCAAGTTTGTCAGGTTTTCATAGCAATTAGGAAATTGCTGGAGAAAAACCTACTCATAATAGAGAATTGTGATTGGAGAACAAAATTTGTGGGAATTTGTTCCCCCATAAAATTGCCATTCACATTTGATTTTATCATGATTGTTAAAAGTTATCAAAACCAGTTATAATAACCGTAACGTTTGCAATATATGCCCAATATCTATCCACAGATATGCATTTTCCCTCTCTTGAAGAGTCAACTTGACTAACACTTTTGATATCACCCCTTTTGTAAGCCAAAGAGTTTGTATAGCAATTGGGCTATGACTACATGTTTTCACAAGTTTTTGTTTTTGGTGGAAATATCACAGCTTCTTGTGCTTAATTCATATTTTTGCTAGTATAAATAATGGACAAGTTTTCAAATATAATCCACAGACACGTACATTATTCGAATCAGATCTTGATTATTAGATGAGCGTAACGAAGACTCAATTGTTTTATTCTATCCAGTAAAAGTCGCTTACAATATTGTAGAACTGTATTATAGTTTTAGCAGGAAGAACAGTGACTTTTTACAAAACAGTAAGGATGCAGTCAATCCTTCCCTTGTCTTCCCTAGTAAAATTATCTGATAGCTGATTATATTAGATCCTTCCGGCTTCAAATGCAGAGGTAAAGCATTGTGACTTCTTTCACTGGGATTTTCATTATGAAATGAACAATCATAAGCCTAAAGCTAGACACACTATCCCATGCTTAAAATGCTTTAGCATCGGTATAGGTTGGGCCACAATAGGCCTAGATGTCGATCTCATAAACTATCACAAAATCACAAATAAAGTATATGAGCCTACTTTATCTATGATACTAAATGCGAGTGTTACTGAGGTTTTTTACGGTTTCCCTCAGTCTTTGTTGTGGATACTGTGATAAGACTCGATGATCAACGAACTTTACTTTCGCATCATTCCAATGGACTGGAGTCCATTCAAACCTTCAAACTAAAAAGCCATATTTTCCTAATATGATTCTTTCACAAATGACTTCGGTTTTCTTGAAATACTTCTCACGATAAAATCATTAGCGGTAGAACTGCGTTCAAAACGAATCTTTTCTTCACTATTCAAAAGGCGCAAAAAAATCTCGCGGTCGACGCGCCTTTATTAATTCATTCATGAAGGATTTTTTTCACTCATGGTAATATACTGATATCAACAACAGAAACGCTCAATGTCAAAATAAATCACAGGACCTAATACATGGTATGGACCGTGCCTGAAACTCAACATTTATTTGTAAATTGTTTCTGCATGAATAGGCCTTTGGTTGATGTATTTTTATTCATCATGATGATCAAGAAAAATATTTGATGGTTCATTGGGGCCGTGATTCGCGACGAAATTGCACCGACAAGAGGGTCGATAAGGCAGTAAAACTACAATTCTGAGAGTTATTATCTCACTCGGAAATGAAAAATTGGGTAATATCTCACACGCAATCATTTTTGAATATTCATTCAAACATTTCGCCGCAATTTTTTCAAAATCTGTTGAAAATTGAATTACAAAAATAATGATATTTTGAAAAAAGAGTGTACAGACAATAATTTCGGTTCTCGTGAGTGGCTTTGGGTAAAAAAAAATACAAATGGCACATACCCGTATGTGTTCCCTGAAAAAATCAGGCAAATCGGACGATTCGTTTGGCCTGCAGCCGATTTCGCAAGTTGACGACGAGAGAAAGAGAAGAAGAAGAAGAAAACCGAAAAAGTACGCTTTTCACAGTGTCATAACTCACAAAAGTTCCATCTGAATAACTCAAGTTTGATAACATCGTGTCATGTATGGCGCCTCATTTCATTACAACATATACTAGAGTAACCAAGTTCATCAGTTTCTTAGATAAAACCGTCTGGAAGCTCTTCGCTTAAACAGTGTATAGCGTGTATAACTAACTTCGCGCGGGACTTGCCTACCGTCGAGTTACCACTCGACTAGATATATAATGTTCTCAAATGATGTAGAAATGTGAAATGTGTTTCTGTGAACGATACGTCCACATGTCAATGTCTCGAACGAGATAAGGTGGGCGTAGGGTGGTTTATATTATACTACTATGCTTGCCTGACTGTGAGGTTGACTGACAGCCTGGGTCATGTAACATGGGATATCACAAGATGCGATACAATCAAAACAATGCAAATAATACGATTGCAGACTGAAGAGATATCATGCATGACCCGCTCCGTTCTTCCATATATATTCGTGCATGTTGGGAGATAGGCCTACGCCTACAGTTACATTTGCTTACGCTCGAGTTGTATAGGCCTATATAGAAATATACAAAAGTTTGTTCAAATATTTTTATGATCATTGGAATATTTCATTTTTTTCAGGCCACAGAGCTTCTTTACGAATCCGTATAGGACTTAACACACTGCTCGTTTTTCTCGCATGAATTGATTGAATATGGCTCTGCGGTAGCGCGTTTGATCAGAATGTCATCAGTTTGAACCTCGCTGTGGTCAAACGTTTCGGTTCTGATGAAATAATGTTTTTGATGACATTCTAATATCATTTCTTCATTTTCTGAAAACTGAATTGGAATAAACATGAAAAAGTTAATAATTGTTGTGAGAATTACTGTTTCGGAAAATTGGTAAGGACACAGAGAAGCAATGGTTCAAGTTAGTTGGGTTAGGTTTTAGTCCTCTCGAAGGTTTCCCTTTTGTTTTTAGCATAGGTATACAGTTGAAGAAAGTTTATATTTTATACTGCATTTTTTCAAGTTGAATTTCACTATTTCAACATACAAGGCAACAGAATGATCTATCTACAGAGTACCAAATATACATTTTTTTATATATATATTTTTTTCATAACATCGAAACTTGATACAAAATCATTGTTCCCCAATTAAGGCTATGGATGAAAGATAGAATCGTTTGACATTTTGGTGGCAGCAAATTGTTTGAAGTTATTGCAATGAAAAATAATATAATGTGTACTATTAATTTGTTATACATGTTTTTATGAACATTTTCTATTTTGTAATTTTTGTTCATTTCAAAACTCCTGTACATTCTTCCTCAGCCGTTCGTCCTTTAACTTACAACGCGGTATAATCAAAGACAGGCTGAAGAGTATACCGTATATTCTGTATAGTCTATGATATGGTAATATACATGATAACTTTATTTGTTCTTCGATGAAAAATCAAATCATTCGATTTCCTACTGCGTTCCAATACAGATACAAATAACCCAATACCGAGACGCGTGGGTAGCCGATATAGTGCACTGAACTGTCATTCAGAAGACCAGAGTTCAATTTCCGGCTACCCTCGGTATAGCTCGGTCAGCTGAGGCACCGCTTCAGAAACTGAAGTCACCGTTGGGCGTGGGTTCGAGTTTCGCATAAGGCATGAGTTTTTGTAGATGTCCTTTCATTTATCATCACATCATGGTTTCATAATCACCTGCTCATTCGTACCCCCGTATGACCTAGCTGTTGGTGGGGTCGTTAAGTAAACAATAAATCAGTTGGATTTTCGTCAAGATCCACCATCATGACTAACCTTTTTCGTAGTTCTCATCAGTCCTTGAAGTGAATACAGGAATAATTTCTTAATCCAATTAATTTCTTGATATTATAGTCCACATCTACTGGATAGATAGATAGATAGATATGATAGATGTCGTTTATTGTCATATATATTTCTTTTAGAATCTTTTTACAGTGTTATACACGAGGTTATACATTGTTGGATTGTACAGACAATTTTATTTTCAGTTGATTGTAGTACCAACTGAAAATAAGTACATAATTAGGATTTCTAAAACTAGGCTGGACACTATAATTAGGAAAATGGATATATAATTATGTTGATCATTGAAAACAATACTCGTATAATATTTACTGACACACTATTTACTAAACACTATTTATATTTATATTTACTGAACACTACTATTAGTAGATCATCTAATTCCCATAATTCCAACCGACTAGAGAGGGCTTTTTTCTGTACAACAAAGGCGGTGGAGCCCTAACATTACTGAGGGGTCAAGATTGACCAAGTTGTCCAGTCATGGAAAGTGGTGTGGGGGGGGGGGGGGAGTGACATAATTTCAAGCTAGATATAGGGAATACGTGGTTGGGGAAGCACAATTTTATCGATGGATGAGGTGTCAGGTGCTTGATTTATATAAAAATACGAACCAAGATACAAAAATAATAAACTAAATATTATTATTGTTTGGACACACTTGCAACAATGAAAGATACGTTGTTGTAATAACTTATGTTATTTTATTGTAAATATATTATAGTATATTCATAAATTATTATATTTTATCAATTTGACTGAGAGTCCTGAATTACACTTTGATTGAATGAAATCAATCTGAATTTTCAATTATATTGATAAGTCAGTGGTTCTAATTAGACCAATCACATGTTTGTTTTTTTTTTGTTTGGGAGACGGGTGATCCTCCGGCTCCTCCGCCGCCGCTGCTATACAGATTATAGTCCGCACACTGGCCTATAAACTACAATAAAATAAAGAAGAAATACAATAGCTGTACAGTAAATCGCACGCGGACGTAACTGTAAACGCATGATCGTGGCATGTGAATGATTGTTCTCATTGTTGTCTGGTACGCAGCGTGCGTGCGCATTCTCTGTGACGTCGGTCAAGGACCATGACAAGGTGTATCTCTGCTAGGTGATGCCATTGTCATCACTGAGCCGCCGTCGTCTTTGATATGACGTCACGGCAAGGCAGATCGGTTTCCGAATTGCACTTCGTTTAATTACTTCTTAATTAATCGGCATGGCTCATTTTCAAGTCACATGATTGATTGATGAATAATGAGTGATGAAAGATAAAATAATTTTTGATAATTGAATCTCCATTTTTCATGCAGTTATATGGGATTCAAGAGATCGTGGTTCATGTATTTTTTCTCCACCATTTCTCTCAGAACACGATTAATAATGAAGTAATTAATGAAGTAAAAATTGATCAACACCATAAATGAATAATTCTTAGAGTGAAATGGGAGTAACAGGACGAATCATGTCATCAATGTAACAATTTGCTCTTGACCGAAATCTTGAAAAAAATACATACACATATACGCATATCATTTTTAGTATTTCACTGAGCAATAATTTTACTCGCTGTTTTGTAACGTTTTTTTCCAAATGATTCAAAATACTTCAACTGTAGATAAATATAATAAACTGAAAAGTAACGTATTTGCTATTTGTCTTGCTACCATACATTATTTTCTTTATCTATCATGGAACAAGAATGATCCACACTTGAAATCGTGAGCCGATAATAGGAAATTGCCGTTCGACATTTAGAATAATGCAATACGATTTTACAGGTTTGTGGAAATTACGTTGGTGTGAAAAATGTCATTATGTGATCATTGTTTTAGATAAATTAGGATAAAATATCCAGTGTATCCTTCCGTTTGAAGCATTATGTACTCTGCGTACCCTATGCGCACGCCTAGAAAACTCACGAATGACACGACCAAAGCGAGAAAATCCTTCCAACGACTTCGACGTCGACCGCACCGCTAGTGCTGCAGCCGGCGGCAAACCGACGCACTAGCCGGGTCGTCGATCAGTCGTGTCAGGATGGGGTATTTGTACGGCGGGTTTGTCTATACGTCGCCTGTTGACGTCTAGAAAAGAAAACATCAAGAGCCGAGTCTGAAGACAATGGGTGATAAATGTTTTTGTGGCGATAGTGACGTGTTTGTGTGCCGGGTAGTCTAACCTCCTTGCAGAACTAAGGTAGGGCTGTTTCACAATCATGTCATCTAGAACGGTTAGAAACCAATGATGATTTTCTGTTACGTCAGAGATAAGGGCCAAGTTCAATATATTGGGAAAATAAAAACGAGGTTGAATCTTGAGTAGTGAGAATGTAAGCTGTTTTTTCCCAGTGAAATTATGAATTAATTTGTCTCACTATTATTATAAATATGTATTGCAACATTACGAAGCGCAAATAATATCTATAAATGGGAGTGAATCATAAATTTAAGTTGATAAAAATCTCGGTGACCATGGTGACTATCACAACACAGCTGATATCCTATTTTTAGTTCAGTCACTAAACTGTAAGCTTTCCTAATTATAAATCATAATGTGTATTAATTATAAGAGACCTTCGATCGACTCCCGATAGCCAAGAGTATACTAGCTGTCTCTTTACAGCCATCAATGGTCGGTTTTATCATCTTTGGATCAGCTAATATTCAGATTGAAGTGTTGATCTACTTGGATACGAATTTTCTTTCACTATAATCTCAGGTATGCCACTAATCCTCAGATTATACTACGTTAAAATTAGTCTCAAGTACGCAGTCATGCATGCTTCGGATCTGTCAGATAGTCGTCAGATTCATTTTTTATAAATGATTAATATCGAAACTTGATACATAACGATTGTTTCGCAATTAAGGCTATGCATGATGGGTAGGATCGTTCAGACGGTGCATTACGTGGGCGATTCACGACCTCAAAGAATAATCAAAATAAGATGGCTCATCAAACTATAACAATAAATCTTACGGTATTAATGTAAGAGATCTTATAGTCTGTTGACCATTCAAACATTAACATTGGGAAGAAAAAATGTTCAATTGTTCTTCTTCTTCTTTTTTGCTCTTCTTCTTCTTCTCATTATTTTTTTTCTTCCCTCTTCTTAGTTCTTGTATTTATTTTAATATTGGTATTTTGGTTTACATTTTGTTCATTTTCATTTTTTATATCGATTAAAGTATTATCATTCGCTCATTTATTCACTCATTCATTCATTAATCCACTCATTCATCATTCACTCATTCATTCATCATTCATTTAATTCGTCCATTCATCTCCATTCATTAATTTATTCATTCATCTATTTATTTATTTACCGGTACTCATTTATTCATTCATTCATACATTCATTTATTCGTTCACTTATTCATTCATATTCTTTTTTTCCGAATTTTATTATATATTATCATTATTCATTTCCACGTGAAAAATGAAAAGCTGATAATTCGAAGTGCATCCTTTAGTTCTTCAAAATGAAACTCGCCATTCAACTCATTCTCCTCTGCTGTATCGCTTCGAAAGTTCTCATTTTGCTTGTATTTCATCGTTTTTAAGTTGACTATACATTTGGCTGAGGTTGCATTTTTCATGGAAGGTCGAAAGTTCGAATATAGATAAAATCATAAAAATTCATGTACAAAAATGCAAACAAAATCTGAAATTATAGACGACTCGAGGTGACTTTCTATAGCTGTAGTTGCCAGGGATATAATATATACTTGTATCCACAAAAGCAGGTCGTATATACCAACTGAATAAAGTAGGTCTACCTTCTGTTTTAAAGTATAGGGAAATTCGTTGCAACTTCCAATATTTATTGCTTCAAAAAGATGTAGTAGTGTTCCTAATCGTAAATATCGTCCTGAAAATGCACTTAATGTCAGAACACCAATGTTACACAAATACATCGAGGATTGTTATTTTCATTGATACAATTGACCATTGTAGATCGTCCGCCCTCGTGATGTCACAAAATATAAAAACCCATCAAGTGGACAGTGAAGCAGGGGAAATGGGGAAATAACCAATCAAGGTATCTAAAATTTCCCCTGCTTCGTATAAGTCACGCCCATCCACAATGGTCAATTATAAGAACCATATTTATAACTTATATGAGCTTATAATTTTCACAGGTATATATATATATATATATATATATATATATATATAGGCTTACAGATAAAATCACATTTTTCAGCTGTATGTCTGTGAAAATGTTAGAATCTGAGGTTTGTGATTTCATTTGACATCATTTTGACAGGTTCAAGGAATCTGACTCGTTTCTTCAGTACCAGAATTTTGATAACCCATATTATTGAAAAATTATCCCCAAAAACTGATATTTCGCTAAATCAACTTGCATGGTTTCCTAAACTATATGGAAACGCAAAACGCAGTAGGCCTATATGCTTTGTACGTTGAACCAATGTGTAAGAAAAGTGGGAAATGAAAGATATGCACACCTTGATTGAGAGACAATACGTTACTTGTATCAACAGAAGAATTGAAAGTCATCTACCTACTTGATAATAGTAAAATAGTCGGTAATTACTTGGGGTCTAATATCGCGCGGTAACTTTGAGGATGTATCTCTTTTGGACGATGCAGTTGCGTTTTCTTATCGGAAATCTCGTCCTGAAAAATCATGATACCATAAAAAAACACAAGATATACGGCAGGTAGGCAGCTATTGGAATGTGATATCTCTGAATTGAATACCTGCAGATATTTTGTTATTTTAAAACTCCTACAAATGTATGTGTGATATTTGGGTTTTCATGTTAGTAAACAACCTTCTTCTTCCGTGGATTTGAAGTACATCAAGTTTCATAGTAACTCATTGCCTCGCGTTCCGCCACCCCAATTGATTTTACCCATTGATCAATTAATTTATATATAGAATTGATCTGAGGAAATTAAATTTACATTCTTTTCTTCTTAAGTGCTGATCTGATTGCTTTGAAATTTCAGAATTATGTGGATGAGTATATCGTGTTTAGATTCAGTTAAAAAAATGAATGTTTTTCATAAAATGTTTTTTCAATTTTAGAAAAATTCGAAATTTTTTTTCCTCCGAATTAATTCAACTGTCCAACCGATTGTGCTCCAAACACTAAATACATTCGGAATCTAGTTGGTTATTTATTTATGATCTATTGGCGTCGGTGAATGATAAATGAGATGAGAGGTTATTTTATTGGATGTGTTTGGATAGTGGAAATACGTCGTTCGTGACCTGTTGTTAAGGAACCATCCCAGTATTGGCCTGAACGACATAGGTAAACAACAAAAAAACCCTGTCAGGACGGTCGACAATGGCGGGAATCGAACTCCGGTCTCCCGAATGACGGTTCAGTGACTAACAACTCAGCCACTCGTCTCAGTGTGTATCAAGTTAGATGTTCACCTCAAGGTTCTTCACCATTTTTATTTCCGTTTTACTTCTAGAGGGCGAAAAAGGAAAAAAAAATTCAATGTATTTACAGTAAAATTGCGCCCGTACGTCCAAATGTACAATTGTCAATTTTTTTGTCATTCTATTCAGCTTTCACCTAGTTAGCTGTCCTATGTTACGCGTTGACTCGCGCTTATGACAATAATAATAATGACATATAATAGGAAACAGGAGAGTAACCTTCATAACATTGGCGTAGTTATACGACTTCCGACCGTCACAGTTGATCGCCATACGATTCATTTCTTCTGAGTGTGACTGTACTTGGCCGAGTAAAACACATGAATCTGACACCTGTCGTGTACAGAGAATGAAAATACCCCCTTCCCCCCAAAAAACCACGCTGTTCTTTGAAATAATTTTAGGAAAGTAAGACGAAAGATAAAAGAAGTATAGCTCCTTTGAAAGTTTCTTTGGAAATCTTTCAGTTTGAAATAATTGCGCCGAGTATTTAACATCCATTACATAACGTGGTCTTCATGTTCAAATCTTAGGGATGATATAAAATTATAAATAAAAATGACGATATATAATATTTTGAAATACAAATATTGGACTTCCGCAAAAAAAAAGGCTGCAATGTCTGTGATTCCTTGCCTCATATGAAGGTATAGACAAGTTTGCAAGTTCAATCAATGGCAATGCAATTTTGAAGTTGATGTTGGTCTAAATTATATTTACTGAACGTGGAAATTTGTATGATGTATTTATATGTGTTATTTAATGATCTTCTTTCCGTAGGATTCATTATTTGTATATGCTCATTTCAATTCTGTTGATTACAAAAGATAAGTGTGCAAATAGCTAATCACATGAAAACTCGAGTATATATCCAGATCAACAAGTAAAACCAATCGGAACATAAACCATTTGGAATCATCAGTAAAGGTGGATCAGAAAAATCATTGGGTAAATTATCAGGTAAATTAGGTAAATTGAGTAAATCACTCATGTTTATAGACGACCTTCCCCTTTTTTTTGTGGATACACGTATATTATCGGTTTCGATTGAAGTTAATAAGTTTCATAGTTCAGACGATCTTTTCTCAGTTTAGATTCTACAACTGGGAAAACGCGGGATGCGCGTTGTGAGATGAGCTTAGAAGTATGGAAATCTAGAATTTGTCAGCTCAATTTACATCTATGGGCCTTGGATTACTTCAAACGTTCAAAAACCTTACTTGCAACTTGTTGATATTTATAGTAACCTGCAACCTGTCGCATAAACACTCTGCAAAACCAGTTGATCCAAATATTCAATAAAATGTACACTTTTATTGCGTTTTATTAGATATTTTCCATTCAATTGTTTCAAAAATCTCTGAAAGGGTGTATGATAATATCTTTCATATTCTGTGAGAATTTGAGAGCTTTTGAAAAATTCTGGTTTTTCAAGTATTTTTCCTATGGGTTATTCTTATGAGGATTTTAAAAACTTTCCGATTACTTTCCGGAAAAACGTTCTCAACGATTTCTTTGAATGACGATCCCAGCCTATTCTGATATGACAAAAATATTTAGAAAAAGTTTCACGTCGATAGGTATTTTTTCCTGACCTGTATGCCGCGTACAAAATTACAAAAAAAAACAAACATAAAAAACAAGCCCAATTTTTTTCGGTATGTCAAATGAAATCTTCGCTACGCTCATATAACTAGGAAAACGCGGGATGCGCGTTGTGAGATGAGCTTAGAAGTAATGGCAATCTAGAATGAAAAATAACTTATCAGCTCAATTTACATCTACAAACCTTGACTTACTTCAAACGTTCAAAAACCTCACCTGCAACTTGTTGATATTTATAGTAACAGCTGCAACCTGTCGCATAAACACTTTGCAAAACCAATTGATCCAAATATTCAATAAAATGTACTCTTTTATTGCGTTTTCTTCATTATTTCTTATTCGATTGTTGTAAAAATCTCTTAAAAGGTGTTTAATAGTATTTTTCATATTCTGTGAGAATTTGAGAGCTTTTGAAAAATTCTTGTTTTTCAAGTATTCTTCCTCCACGTTATTCTTATGGGGATTTTCCAAACTTTCCGATTATTTTCCGGAAAAACCTTCCGACCGATTTCTCTGAATAACAATCCCAACCTATTTTGGTATGACACCAACGTTCAGAAAAAGTTTCAAGTTGATTGATCCATTTCTCTGACCTGTATGCCGCGTACATGATTACAAAAAA
This sequence comes from Brachyptera risi, assembly GCA_964007535.1. NCBI lineage: Eukaryota > Metazoa > Arthropoda > Insecta > Plecoptera > Taeniopterygidae > Brachyptera > Brachyptera risi. The sequence continues at coordinate 21,889,093 of OZ023334.1, forward strand.
AAAAAAAAAAAAAAAAAACATAAAAACGAAGGGCATTTTTTTTAAGGGTGTGAAATGAAAAGCTTCGCTACGCTCATCTAAATTAGGCCTTTTCTGGGATTTGTGTGAATGAAACAATAACAATCGTTGTTACTATTTGTACCAGTTGATTTGAATATCGAACCTCATTCATTTCGTGTTATTTTAGGTCATATTCCTGTATGTTGTGAATGTTGTGAGCTCATTAATTCTCTATTTATGAATGTATATAGGAGAGTTAAATTCATATTGAATAGTATTCAGGCTCAGTTTTACGAATTGCTAGTTGAAGGATTGGGCAACAGCTATTGGATCAACATGTACATTTTTTACTAGGAAAACGCCCGATGCGCGTTGTGAGATGAGCTTAGAAGTATGGCAATCTAGAATGAAAAATAACTTGTCAGCTCAATTTACATCTACAAACCTTGACTTACTTCAAACGTTCAAAAACCTCACCTGCAACTTGTTGATATTTATAGTAACCTGCAACCTGTCGCATAAACACTTTGCAAAACCAATTGATCCAAATATTCAATAAAATGTACACGTTTATTGCGTTTTCTTCATTATTTCTGATTCGATTGTTGTAAAAATCTCTGAAAAGGTGTATAATAGTATTTTACATATTCTGTGGGAATTTGAGAGCTTTTGAAAAATTCTTGTTTTTCACGTATTTTGCCTCCGGGTTATTCTTACCAGGATTTTTCAAACTTTCCGATTATTTTCCGGAAAAACCTTCCGACCGATTCCTCTGAATAACAATCCCAACCTATTCTGGTATGACACCAACGTTCAGAAAAAGTTTCAAGTTGATTGATTTATTTCTCTGACCTGTATGCCGCGTACACAATTACAAAAAAAAAAAAAAAACATAAAAACGAAGCCCATTTTTTTCAGGGTGTGAAATGGAAAGCTTCGCTACGCTCATCTGAAAATATTCTTTTCCTACCTCTAACCAAAAGTTAGCGGGTTACTATACTTGATCAAGATTTGTAAAACTGTCTCTTAGAGCCGGTTTTACGAAGTCAATGGTGATGACAAGTTGATTTTCTAACTATCACTTCACATCAACTGACTGTCAGTTGGTAAAACCGGGCCTGAGTAGAGAATTTTTACTGAACACAAAATACAATCTAATAAATTTCACTCTTCTATATATTCATAGATATAACAGTGAAATTCAAAACTACAGAACTGTCAAAACTGTCAGAACTGTCAACGATAGTTGGGGTAAATAATCACCTTATAATAGACACAGGGCTTGGAAATTAGATCCCGGCTGATATTTAGAATAATTATTTGAATAGAAATGAACTCTAGTCACACATTCATATCAGAATGTTCGTGTAACAAGCAATATTGGTTTCTCTCAAGTTATGTCACTCACAGTTCAAAGTGATCAATTAATTGCTATTAACCAATCACAAACCATTTTTCTGACTGCTATATGAAAACTACTGTTACTAATTTTGAAAGATCCATTCCTTCTGCAAGGTGACAACTTCATTATACGTTGTGTACTTATACATGAAATAAATACCACCCTCGGTGACTCGGTCAGCTGAGACACCGCCTTAGAAAGCAAAGTTAACTTCAGGGTAGGCATGGGGTTTTGGAAACATCCTTTCACGTATCATCACATCATATTTCCATAATCAGCTGCTCATTCTAACCCCGTATAACCTATCTGTTGGTGGGGCTCTTAGGCAAACAATAACGAATTAATATAACACCTTTATCAAACTTGCGAACGTTCAATAATTACCTATTGCGTTTGTAATTTTTGACTTGATTCACTCATTATCCAAGGTAACTATATTATTACTCTCTGTACTTATACATTAAATGAATGATTTATTCGTTACAAGCATAATATAATATGACACCTTTATCAAGCTTGCTAACGTTCAATTACCTAGCTAATGAATGACCACCTATCATGTAATCAGGTTAGCCAGTGTTGAGTAGTGAACTTTCAAAATTAACTTGCTCGGCGGGATGCGTTCATTCCCAAGTGAACTTTTCACTGAACGCGGTAATGTTTTGCAAAGTGAACGTTAAATTCTTAAAAGTTCGTTTTAATCGTAAATTTTTGTGAAAAAAAATGCGTGCTCAAATGCACGCGTCTCGTGCGAATGGGCAAAACGCTCTTCGATGGAATGCACTTTATTTTGAAATATATATAGTATCAAATTTATCATATTTGACAAATTATATTGAATACGAAATTATGCTTTATTATTTCTAGCACGTGAATTTAATGATTGAGATTTGAGCTTCTGATATTTCATCACGCATCATCACATTTACTAACATAACTGTTATCAAATGTGTTTGTTCAAAGCATAGTACAGAGGATACATTTTCAATGCGTTGGACCAATAAAATAAAGTGCACCCAAGCCTGATTATAAAATTTAAAATATCTAGCAGATGGATTTCTTACCACAAAATTTTCTGAAAGAAAAAAAACAGCACTCAATATACGGGAGAATACGTGATTTTAACCTATGTCTCATTCCATTACTCATTCTAAGATGTAGTCGCAGTTTCTAGATCAAGGGAAAAACTACCAAAAAAACGAACTTATTTACTTTTTTTCGTCGCACTTGAACTTTTATAAAACTCTCTTGGAAAACGAACTTGTATTTTTGAAAAGATCGTTCTAATGTTGATGAACTGAAATTTTTGAAAGTTCCTTACAACAATAAACTTTCTCAACACTACAAGAAATGATACGATTTTCGGAATTACCATGTTCTATATTCACATTTCGACCCTCTTACTGTGATCATTTCCAAGGTGATACATAAAATACATAACAAACATTAAATTGATTCAAAAGCAGGACAAAAAATGAAAATTCAATTATTGTGTTATATAATAAGAGCAGAAAAAAATTACTCACTGACATGAATAAGAAAAAAAAATGTTGCGTTCAAAATATTGTTATATCAAATGTCTGAATTACCAACGTGGAAGTAGCTCTAACTGGCATTTTAAATCTGCCATCACCATGATTACCCATGCTATTTGTAATACCCAACTCCCAGATAGAATCTAACTGAACTTGGTTATACCGAGCTATACTGCCTAAATCTACACCGTCTCTGACAAATTGTCAGCGACGTCTATACCGCACAAACGACCACGTGCTCTTTGCCGACCGTCACGGCTCGTAGGGTTCAGACTCGAGATCGAGTCAATCCTCCAGAGACGCCGTCAACAAATCGCGTATCGGTCAAACTACTACACCGTCCCTTAAGGTCAGATGTTGACGCTACTACCTGATCGGTAATTGAACCTGGCCCTCTCCGAACCGAGTACAGTGCATGCTGTGTGTGGGGCAAGGGTGCAAGGTTTAATGCGGTCAACGAGCAGCTTTTAGCCGCGTATAGGCGTCGCGACGCGAGTAAGGCAGAGCGACGGCCGTCGGATCAATAATAACGAGGGTGGTGGAGGGAGAGGAGGGGAGGGCGGTCGGTCGGGTGGGGCGGTGGGAGGGGTAGCCGAGTCAACAGGATCAAATAGCGGAGAAATAACAATGGGCATCATGTAGCTCGTTATATTTCATCGGGTTTCTGATGGGATTTTTTTTTTCAGCTCCAGTTGAATGGGGAAAATGACATGGTTTTTTTTTTCAAGTGTGACGAAATATATCTATATGACATTGAATCATAATGTTTGGTTGTTTATGAGCTCGGTGACCAATGGTGACCATCAGAAACAACCAATAAACAAATTTCAAAATCACAGAAACATGACTTTTTTTATTTTATACCAGAATCCGTATTTGAGCGCTGATATTGACGGAAAGACAACTATTAATACTTTTAAAATACTGTTAATCGATTATGTTGGTCTAGGTCAAGGTTATAGTACATGTGTTGACCCCAGATGTTCCCCGCAACGTTTACACTGCCCGATACAATTATAGTTGGTCTTCATTGAAATGATTTCGCATCCAGTTTTCGACGCTGATAAATAAGAAAAAACTAAATAACCGCAGTACACTGCCATGAAAATATATTCAATTTTCAATATATCAAGTAGAACGACTTTAGCAACGTTATACGTATAAGCGGTTTGCTACGTTTTACTATGTAGTTTTATGATGTATGGTTAGATTGCTATTAGGCCCATTTTATGTTCTTTTTGAAAGCGTGTATTTTGATTGATATTATGGTTACAGCATGGCTTACGCTTATTTGAGAATGAATGTAGTTTCATAATTATAAAAACCAAGGAAATATGTTTTCATGTACTGTGATGAATAAATAAAACGAGTAAGTATAAACTACAATTACAATCACAATTTCAATCACATTATCAATAATAAAGTGCCGAATAAAATGATGTATAATTTAATTTTGAAGAAAATTCGGAATTATGCGTGATTCAATTGACATACTATGATCACTCATACTCTCTAATGCAAGCGTGTAGAATCGCACTTGTGTTCTTTATCTGCATTTAATATACTCATTACAGATTGTTCTTAGAACAGGGGGTAATGATTACTCTCATGAAATTAAAGGAAAACAAACAAACATGGCCTACCTAATGGAATTATACATTGTTATTCTTAACTCTCTTCTCAAATCACTGATCTTCGTTATATTTTTCAAATCTTCTTCCAATTCATTCCATTCCCGCGTCGTTCTTTGGATGAATCCATATTTCCGCACTTCTCTATCCACTGTTTTCACTTCCATTCTCACCCCTCCCCTTTTACTTATTTGTTATTCCTTTCCAAATCTTTTGCTTAATTCCTCTCATCCTGTATATGTATACTGAACTTTAACAAAATTGCACATTCTTTCTATTTGTCTTCGTTTTTGCCAAAATTTCCCATCCCATTTCCTCAATCATTTTATCAAGTCTTTCTATAACTTCTTTCACCACATCCTTATCGTTCCTGATAATCTTTCAGCGCTTCTCTCTCCTCAATACCTTTCTTTCAGCAACTCTTTGGACGTTCTACACAGCCTTAATCAGTCCTACTTCATACGGATCTCAGACTGAACTAGCTTATATACTCGAGCATTGGCCGAATCAGACTCATGCATGCCTTTGTTTTATTTGCATATCTGTCCCCTTCAACTGGCTCATGAAATTTAAGTATCGTATTCCCTTTTTTGAGACATTTCTAACATGTTTCCCCCACCCCACCCTAAATTGTTAGTTATGTAAAGTTCAAGATATGTATACGTTTCTACTTCCTCAAGTTTAGAATCTCCCATTTTATGAACTTTATTTACTTTTTTCTTGTTATACTGCTGGTAGGGAAGTGAACTACTTTACATTTTCCAACATTCAGTCCCATTAATTTATTCCAACTCTTCATTAATTCTATCCAAATCTCATTGTAAATGATTTTCCTCCCTCTCACTGTTGATTGTTAATTGTTAATTGTGCTGTGCTATGAACAATTCTCTGCTATTAGATAAGTTGTTGACATATCTGGTTTGAACTATGAAAAAAATTGAATCATCATTGAATATTTTTCGATATGATCACCCACCATCACTCATATATGGAAAAAAGTGATGATCGAAGGTGATGATCGAAGGGTATATATATATATATATATATATATATATATATATATATATATATATATATATATATATAAATATATATATATATATATATATATATATATATATATTCATATATATATATATATATATATATATATATATATATATATATATATATGTATATATTATATATATATATATATATATATATATATATATATATATATATAATTATATATATATATATATATATTTATATATGAATATGTATATTAAATATATATGAATGAATATATATATATATATATATATATATATATATATATATATATATTTATATATATATACAAATATATATATATATATATATATATATATATATATATATATATATATATATATATATATATATATAATCATATGTATATTGAATATATATATATAAATAAATATGTACATATATATATCATATATATACATACATATATACATATATTAGTTGTCTATTGGCATCGCATGAATGGATTGTTAATATGGTTCCTCAAGTGAAGGAACGGGTGGGAAGGGAGCAATCGTGACTTTCATTGTAGTTTTAGAATGTTGTACCTTGGACTATAGCTATCGTAACGATACACATGCAACAATGTTCCAGAGCTGTGTAACCAGCCATATATAGAAAACAAGAAATGTGCTGCTACCACGGTACAAATAACACTTCCTTAGTATGTATTGCTTCACGCATTCGAATTCCAGCCGCAATTATATCTTTGCTAACGTTTTCATGCATGAAAACAGGAAGGCAATCATACGTCCGCACATTTTTTTTTCTTTGTTAAAGCTTCTACTCCTTACACATTGAAGATTTTCCAATTTGTACATCGTATCTCGTACAAATCGGTAATTAACAGTACACTACTTGATAAAAAAAACGTCAAGGATCACAGTGATCACATTCACAATATTATTTGAAATCTATTCACCACGCAAGACTGAAAGATCCAACAGCTCACTCTCATGTTTCCTAGCTCTGCTGGAGAGAACGAGCCTGCATTACAAATTAGCATGAGTTACGTATCATAGAACTATGATCCGAGGTTGTACTCAGCCGTGCAAACAGCTGGTTGGGTTGGGTATGGGGTGCAACTAGGAGGCTGGGGCTAAAACTGTAACGGAGGGTTGCTTGGTAATGTAGGTCACGATCGCGACTTACAGTATATACAGTATATATACACATTTAGCCCGGACCGCTTGCACGATCTACACAGAAAACCCATCAGGCACAGACTTGAATGGTCTGAAATCACTCGACCAACATTGATTTAGAGCTATAAGAGCGTATAAGGTTGAAGTATGTAGTTAATGGGTATAAGTATATAGCGAACATGTGATTTCAAATGTGTATAGTTGTACTGAAAAGATTTTGCTATTTATTTCAAATAGGATGATGATGAGATTGCCCTAGTGGTGCCTTATTGAATCGATCCTTGACTCTCATCCTTTGTCTTTATTATGGGAAAGAATGGCTCTGTGTTAGTTTTCGATGCTAATTTTTCTTTTTTAATTGTCCCTTCCGAACAGTAAAGTATGTTGGGAAAAGTAAATCAGTGAACTATATATCACTCATGGAATTGGGTTTGCCGTTCGGTATAATGAATTATTCATCGAAATTATTCATAAACATATTCATTTATTCATGAAACCGATTATTCATCATCGGTAATCATTGACTTCATATTGAATATAAATTTCCAAAAAATATCCATTCTTTCTGATAAGAATCGACTTTGAATGATGATTCAAATTATATTGATGTTTGCTCTTCATTTCAGATTGAATTGTATGGTGTCAATTTTGAAAAGTGGGTTGGTAAAGTGAAAAGAAAGTTTAGTCAATATACTGGTTTGCAATTTTTCATTAGTGGAAGTGTTGAGTATAGTCATACAAAAATGTTTCCGCCATGCTCTGTTATTGAATAGTATGGTTTTGTTCAAACAGAAAATAACAATGTATGTGAATTCCATGCAATCTAATCTATTACATATAATATCGATCCTACCTTTCATCCTTAGCCTTAATTGGGGAACAATGATTTTGTATCAAGTTTCGATCTTATTAATATATATATATATATATATATATATATATATATATATATATATATATATATATATATATATATATATAATATCTATGATTATCAATACCGTAACGGGATAAGCAACATGGCATGTAAGTCCTATCCTTTCAACATTAGGCCGTTTTCACCATGATGGAATCAGCGCTTTCGTGTACATTTCTGAGATTCGCAATTTCAAATCAAATCGTACGTATAAGGCTCGTATTCCAATGCATAGTACATAGTTGTACAATTGCATTGATTTTAATCTTTCTCGTGGATGATGAGCAATGATCCAGTTATCAAATGGTAAATATAGCAGTAGGGCTCTTGACTAGGGGACTAAATGCTTTTACAGACGTATTTTAAATTTAGATTGGCCAATTCAAATGGAATTTACTCCAATATTGTTTAATGCAGTTGGAAAGAGCTGGATTCATAGATTGCATTACATCTATTACTTGTATAGATCAACACACAATAATATCAGCAAATCATCACAACAATTGTGAGGCGGCATCCCTTTGATATACGCATGATGCGAAAGGAAACCGCCATGTTGCTTATCCCGTTACGTTATTGATAGTCATAGATAATATCGATACTCAAAACAGTCAATTTTTATAAAATGGATGAATATCGAACTATATCGATTCATCGAATATTAAAATTGCATTATTGCAACCTTCATTTAAGATTCGCGAATTAAATCATTTCGTTGCATCAGGGGCTCAGGAAGGAACCAGTACGAAATCAGCAGAGATAAACTTTCTTTCAATTTGAGTTATATTTCTGATAAAGTATTCTACTTCAATAGGATTTTGTGTAGGTTAGGCTTTTTCCAACCGTCATGTTACATCACGTCGTTGCCATAGCAACATCAAATTGTGCACATAAACAATCAAATACGACCATCTTTACATAAAGAAAATGCCATGCAAATTGTTGTGTAACCACTGCCTTCTTGAAAATGTCAAGCAACGTCAGTGAATTGTATACGACTAGGCAAACGCGAAATATGCGTTGTAAGATGAGCGAGATATCTGAATAAGGTATAATAGTCCTGCATTTACTACTTTATCGACTCTGGTATTCTACACACTTTGAACACACTGTCCTTCATTCAATTGCTACTTTATCTTCTCTGGTATTCTACACACCTTGACGAATATAAGGAATATTTAATGCTTGGGCAAATATCGAATCTAGGAAGCAGTGAATCTTGGCTCATTTCCATATATTTGATGTATAAAAACACTCATTTGAATTTTTTTCTTCGAAACGGCTGATTCGAATTGCTTACAAAATGATGGTTATGTGTATCATTTATGTTTGAACACTCAGAGGAAATTTTATTTTTTTCTGAGAGGTTTCATTTTTTCAAATTTTCTCACCCAGCCTAATCTTATGAGGTTTTTAAAAACTTTGACATGATATTTCTCAAAATCTAATCGACTGATTCATTCCAAAAACTATACAGTTCTAAGTTGTAAAAGTTGGCCCGTATAAAAAAGTTTCATGTTGATCAGTCAAACCTTGCGACCTGTGCAGTGCCCACAAACAAACACACACAAAAAAACACACAGACAAAGCCCTATAAGAGTGGGATGGAGACTTCGCTACGCTCGTCTAATAAAAGATGCCTAATATAGACTACTGATTTTTTTTATTTATGGAACGAATTGCCCTTTCATCAGTTTCATTTTATTTTGCAATGATACGAAAAACATAGGAAAAACACATCAAAAACAGACATGTGAGTGCCAGAGTAAATCATAGATCGACCAAAAGCAGTGGCTCAAATTGTGTTATAGCGTGTGATGAATGGTATAAGAAATTTGATATAATAAGAACTCATATAGCATGTCAACCTCTGAGCACCTATGCTCATAATTTATTTAACTTGATATCACTTGACAATGATTGATATGGAGATAATGAAGATTATCACTTACTTAACAACCGTACATAGAAACGTACATAGTACGTCTTGAAGTAGCTTCTTGAATAATATCTTGAAGAATTGATTATTCTTTGGAGAACAACACTTGAAGAATCACTTCAATATCCCACAGAAACCTGAGGATACAATACTCTCAATTAGAAATGTTTCAAGGAAGTGAATTACCTGTCTATTTTAAACCTCTTGGACACATTACCCGCAGAGAACTTATATACAAAATATAGTGATAAAATAATTTGAGTGAACTGATTTAACGTAAAAAATACGTTGGTAATGAAAAGTAATTAAATATTTAAATTTCTATTGCAATAAAATTCTATATAATCACAATTTGATTCCTCCAATTGCCTGGAACGATTTTGATGAGACAGTCAATTGATTAGTTAGTATCACCACGAAAGAAGTTTTTTCACCAAATGATAACTGTAAAAACGTCGGTAAATTGTTAGGATTGCCATTCGATTTTGATATTTTTGATCGATTCAATTTCGGACTTCGATTAGATATCGAATCGGAATATTCAATATCCAATTAATTCGATATAAGAACGAGATCTATAGCGAATTGGAAATTATAAATAGTTCAAATAACAATAAGTCAAGTGAACAAGATGTGATAAAGAGAGTGAATAAGTGAATAGGCCTATACCCAACGAAAAGTAAATTAATAATATAAGTTTGTGAATTATTTTGTAAATTTTGTAAAATGTGTGGAAAATAAAATGAAACTAGAACAGTCGAGAAACATATAACTTACAATTTCAAATTTTCTCCCACCCAATATTTTCTATTCGATTCGATGTTGATTGAAAATGGAGAATCTCCTTATATTTCGATCGATATTATATTTTGAAGTTTTGACATCGTTTTCATTTCCATATAGAACGATAACCCTAGTATTTATACATAGGCCTATGGTATATAGCCTAATCTTGATAAAACTTGATGATTTCAAAGCTTTCGAAAGATGCAGTTTAGTTTGTTATCGTAGCCTATGCTCCTGCTCAAAAATAATTAGATGAGCGTAAGCGAAGATTCCACCCCACTCTTATAGGGCTTTGTCTGTGTGTTTTTTTTTTTTTTTTTTTTTGTGGGCACTGCACAGGTCGCAGGGATTGACTGATCGACATGAAACTTTTTTGTAGACTCAAACTTATCCAACTTAAAACTGTATAGTTTTTGGGATGAATCGGTTTGACCGATTTTGAGAAATATCATCTCAAATTTTCTAAAAACCTCATGAGATTAGGCCGAGCAAGAAAAATTGAAAAATAAAATCTCTCCAAATAGAATGAAATTTTCTGTGAATATGTATACATTGATGATACACATTATCACGATTTTGTATCCAATTCGATTCAGCCGTTTTCAAGAAAATAATTAAATTATCTGTTATTATTCATCAAATATTATTGATGAGCGTAGCGAAGTCTCCATCCCACTCTTATAGGGCTTTGTTCGTGTGTTTTTTTTTTTTTTTTTTTTTTTTTTTTTGTAAGCACTCCACAGGTCGCAAGGGTTGACTGATCAACATGAAACTTTTTTTGTACACGTAAACTCATCCAACTTAGAACTGTATAGTTTTTGGGATGAATCGGTCGGACCGATTTTGAGAATCATCATCTCAAAGTTTCTAAAAACCCCATAAGATTTGGCTGGGCAGAAAATGTTGAAAAATAAAATCTCTCCAAATGGAATGAAATTCTCTCTAAATGTGTATACATGGATTTTACACATTATTACGATTTTTTAAGCAATTCTGATCAGTCGTTTTGAAGAAAAAAAATGAAATGACTGATAATATTCATAAAATATATCATAAAAATTGTGGCAGAATTAAGTTGTCGAGATTCACTGCTTTCTGGATTCAAGAGTTGACCAACAATGAAGTATTTTTTATATGCGTCAAGGTGTGTAGAACACCCGAGTCAATGAAGTGGCAAGAGTAGAACTACTTTAACGACTTTAATAGCTTATTCAGATATCAAGGTGTGTAGAATACCAGAGTCGATAAAGTAGCAAGGGTAGAACTACTTTAAGGACTTTTATACCTTATTGAGATATCTCGCTCATCTTACAACGCATATTTCGCGTTTGACTAGTTATAGAAATCAAAGCAGATTCAGGTTGCCAAGATTCACTGCTTTCTAGATTCAATATTTGCCCAACGATGAAATCTTCTTTATATGCATCAAGGTGTGTAGAATACCAGATTTTATAAATTAGCAAGAGTAAAACTACTTTAACGACAATTATACCTGATCAGATATCTCGCTCATCTTACAACGCTTATGTTGTGTTTGGCTAGTAACATACACTTGAATGAGTGAGGATATACTGATAATATAACGATGATATATATTTTTTGCTCATTATGTGCATAGACGGGGCATTGTTCTTCATTAACGTGGATACAAGTATTGACTTTCTGAGTCGGATGTAAAGAAATAAGGTTCATGTATGATAATAAGTATTCTATTATAATCATCGGAAACTTGAGATGGAGTCATTATTAAGGATCGATTGAACGGGGCACTACAAGGCCGACCACCACAAAGAAATAACTGGATTATCCAATTTGAGAAATTGTAAAAATTTTAGTAAAAAGTTGAGGGATGGAGAAAAATTCAACAGTTGCTTCGGGGTAAAAATTTTCAATCATAATTTCTTTTCTTTTCTTCGATTATCTTTGTCGTCTTTTCGTATAATTCTTTCTTTCAATTAATATGTATTTCTTTCATAACCGTGAAAATCAACATCATATTGTAAACTGTAGAATTCGGTCATTGAAGTAATTGAATAATGAATCATCAATAACGTATTTAATTTGATAGATCAGTTGAAAGTCGTCGTCAGCTGCAATTATGAGTTGTCAGGCGTTCGAGATGAATCTAATCGTTTGCGTAATCATTGAAGCGCTGAGTTCAGGACGTGTATTCTATAAAGATTCTGTATCAATGGAAATCTGTCTTATTCATTTACAAACGAAATGAGAGAAAAATCAAATTGATTTTTCAAAATCCAATGTCGAGAGCAAAGACCTTAATATATAACCTACGGTTGGTCGAGAGTGTTCACGGCGTGAAAGCCATAAACACGCCTAACAAATGCCTGAGGCCACTCAACCGGCATCATTTTGTTCTCAAGACCTCTTGTCTTGTCTTGCCTTGTTCGCCGACGGCTATGGCGTGGTAGATACCGCGAGAGTGCTATGTCGGCATGCCGCGCATGCCTTTCTGCGCAGCAGCTTCACGGAGTTGACAAATTTCTAGACCCGCACATCTGATAAGAAGATCAACCATCTTGTCTAGTCTTGTTCGCCGACGGCTAGGGCGTGGTAGAAACCGCGAGAGTGCCATGTCGGCATGCCGCGCATGCCTTTCTGCGCAGCAGCTTCAAGGAGTTGACACATTTCTAGACCCGCACATCTGATAAGAAGATCAACCATCTTGTCTTGTCTTGTCTTGTCTCATGACCATCTTGGTCATGGCGTGGTAGATACCGTGAGAGTGTGCTATGTCGGCATGCCGCGCATATAGCGCATGCCTTTCTGCGCAGCAGCTTCACGGAGTTGATAAATTTCTAGACCCGTACATCTGATGAGAACATCAACTATCTTGTCTTGTCTTGTTTGCAGACGGTCATGGCGTGGTAGATACCGAGAGAGAGAGTGCTATGTCCGGGTCCGACGAGCGTCAGGCCCGCTCGGTGGCACTCGAGAAGGCTTATGTCCACGATGTATACGAACAGATCTCAAACACCCAGCATCCGCCCACTGACAGCATACCACGTGGTAGGGCGTGGCCTAAAGTCAGGCAATTCTTGTCGGGACTCGAACCTGGCTCTCTAGTATGCGACGTGGGTAAGATAGGACACTATATCACTATCATTTTGCAGGGTTGTATTATTTATAGTGAGAAATTGTTAGTTTGTTTTTAAGATACCTCATTGGATGGATAAGAGAGTGAGGTAGGCCCATCCAAAAGCTCATTTTTATGTTCCATTTGTGAAGTATAAAAAATACTCTGATGAATACTTTTTGTTCAATCTCATCTGAAATCTCTACTCTAAATTTTACTCATATACACTTGAAATTCGGGATGCAATCAATATTTCTCATTTGATGCTGGAATGACAAGGCAGTATCGTTCTGATGGAGCACCAGAACGCAATCTTGAAATACGTAACTGAATAATTATCAATCATGATGAATTTAATTCAACAAAGTGTATATAAAAAATGAATTGGTTTAGGGATAAATGGACAAGTCAATTAATATTGTATTGAGAAAAAAAATCTGATAATTTTCTCAGATATTTGTTGATATTTTCTTCGATTCATTCGTGTTTTCTCTCCATCCAAAATTCTTCACTTTCTTATTTCCTTATTATTATATTCGTTTCCATATTTTGTCTTTGTCAAATTGATATTTCTCTCTTATTCACCCTTCTTTCTTCTATTCATGAATGCATATAATGAATAAGGGTTCAGTCTTATTGTACCACCAGTATTCGGTTTAACGACTGATGGTAACCACGAAACAGGTACAGTCGGAATGAACGACTTGAACAGACATCACGTCGTGTGATAAAATGTTCATTTTGTCGTGTTGTAATAACTAGAAAAACGCTATATACGCGTTGTTAGACGAGCGGAAAGTAATAGTATGCCGACTTCATTGCCAAACTTTTGCCTACATTCGACAATTGGGTGACATTTAAGTTAGAAATGGGTAAAAACTGCTTCGAGTGGTACCAATTTAGCACATTTCATGTTTTTTTTTTTAAAATGGCTGATCCGATCAAGCTGAGAATTTTCATAAATGTGTTTTAAGATGTTATTCAACTTCACACAAAATTTCAATCATTTTGAAAATAAAATTTTTTTAATTGTTTTTCCGCCGTGTTATTCTAACGGGTATTTTTGAAATTTCTAAAATTCATAAAAATGAAAGTTACCACCCGATAATGCCACAAAACTCTACAGATCTAAGCTAGATGAAGAAACATGATGAAAAAAAGTTTGAAGTTGATAGCTGTAGCCGTTTGACCTGTGGAGAACCTAAAAAAAAACATTAAAAAAAAAAAAAAAAAACGAACACCAATTTTTTTCAGTATGTCAAATTGAATCCTCGCTAAAGCTCGTCTAATAAATCTCTATGCACTTACGTTGTAGTTAAACTTGTTATCCATCTGTTCCCATAATTCTCCGAGATTATATTTACTCGAATCCTATTCTCAAATCTATCATCCAAAACACTACACAGATTTGAAAAATGTGGAATTGGGGCACAAGTAAAAGAATTTTACTTGCATCACAGGTAATTCCGATAAAACATTGTCTCACGGGGAATTTTTCCACCAGCGTAACATTTTCAGTGTGATGTGACATTTTATTTCATTCAATTTATATATTATTTTCAATCCATTGATAAATTGATTGACTCACTTCTGACTCGAATGAGGAGATATAAACATCAGGGTCATGCACAATAAATGGCAGTTCGTGAATCTATCGTATATAAAATGTAATATAAGGGCAATATAAAGGCCCATTCACAATGCAACGCTAACACTAACATTAACATGAACACCAACATTAACAAGAACATGAAACAAATGTCTGTTCACAATGAGAAAGAACATCAACGTAAACAATAACCAACAGCCAATCAGAAGTCCAGATTTTTCGCGCCGATTCCACTGCCATCTCACACGACTACCTGCTATCGCGTCTGTGTACTTCGTCCGACATTTGACTCGATTTGACAGATGGGCCTATTCGAAAATGGATTTAGATGATTCTGCTTTTCAGTATTGTATGTTTGGAGTTTTGATGGGCTATACCTATTTTTACACTATTGTCCTGGACCTAGAATTCAAAGATCTGGGCTCAATCATTGCATGTTTGAAAAAGAAAGGGGAAACATAACCTAAAATTAAAATAGGCTATAAGAACTCTTGCCAAAGTCGAAACAAGATGGAGGGACAAGTTCCGAACAACATCGTGATGGCTTCGTTGTACTTCGCCACTAGTCGTTTTTATTCGGAAATTGGAGGATTCTGATTGGCCAATTCTTACGTTTCGACACTAACGTCAACATGAAAGCTTGGAGCTTGCAAGGTTTCATGTTCATGTTCATCTCAGAGTGGTGGTTGTGAACGGACCAACGACATCCCATAAGGCAAACATTTCTCGCGTTAATGTTAGTGTTACATGTTAGTGTTAGCGTTGCATTGTGAATGGGCCTTAAGTGTTATTTTTTATGAATGTTCCAACACAGAGATCTTGTTATCTTGATGAAAATGAATGAATGTTCATTTTCAATGAAAATGAATGAAACAGAACAAAAGTATGATCGATCAATATATATATATATATATATATATATATATATATATATATATATATATATATATATATATTTAAATATATATATATATATATATATATATATATATATATATATATATATATATATATATATATATATATATATATATATATGTAGGTATATATATATTTATATATATATATATATATATATATATATATATATATATATATATATATATATATATATATATATATATATATATATATATATATATATATATATATATATATATATATATATATATAAAATATCAGATCAAAGACAAGTCAGAGAAAAATTCAATTAGATAAATGCATTGTAGATGTTATTTTTCATGAATACATAACACCAATATATTAGCGTGAGTTAGTGACCTTCCAGTGAAACTGCTGTGTATAGGCCTACCATTCAGAGAAATAAGTATCTCATGGAATACTGCCGATCTATATCAAACATTCACAATCACATGTTAGCATATGGTGCGATAAAAGGAGCCAAAAATATTAATAATGTACTGATGATCTTTCCACCCTCATCCGTCTAAAATATGACCAAGCATTTTTGAAAACATACTGTTTGCATCTTATGAATTATTAATTGATTTTGAATCTTGCTCTGGTGATGTTTTGAGATCATTTTTTTGTATATATATATTGGGTTTTAACGACGCACTATATTGATGGCTACGAGCTATTGGCTTCGGTGGATGATAAGTGAGATGATGCGATGAAAGGTTATTTTATTAGGTGTTTTGGATGGTGGGAAGGAGTCGGTCGGTCGGTCGGACGGTCGGGATTAAGGAACCATCCCATGCAGTATTAACCTGAACGACGGAGGGAAACCACGTAAAACCCCTGTCAGGATGGTCGACCATGGCGGGAATCGAACCCCGGTCTGTCGAATGACGGTTCAGTGTATTACCACTCGGCCATGCGTCTCGGTAAGATCATTTTCCATGGTAAATTTTTGCCATGGAGACTGGGGACACCTTAACGAAACCAGTGTTGCACTTTATGTCTTATACATATATGAACGTACTTTTCAAAACACCGTAAGTTAGGCCTTCTACATTTTCTTCCTCATATTTAATTGTTTCTCATTTTCCTCATTCGAATCTATAGTGAGAATAACATTATTCGATGGATATTTCTGACGACAGAATAATGATATGATATGATAAATGAAAACACTTTCAATCGAAAATTAATTGAAAAAAAATACCGAGAATGATTCGAAATAAGAAGTAATTGAGATTGAATCAGATCTTCAATTCGAGAATATCATAGAATGTCAATGTTGTATATCTATTATAATGAGATGTAGGCCAACTATACATACGTCACGGTACACTCGTATAGTCACGTGATCGAAAGTAGGCCTACAAGCTAGACAAAGCCACGAAACTTATTCGGTGTAGGCCTATAGTTTCGTTACAGTTCAGTTAGGCTTTGAGACAATGTGGTGAATGCTCTAACGATTACATGTGAGGGCAAACAAAAGTGAGTATATCGTATACTTTGTGTCCAGGTTGCGGCAACGGTAAATATCTCAACGTGAACCCAGCGGTATTCAAGATCGGCGCCGACCGGTGCTGCACTCTGACGGAGACGGCCAGAGAGAAAGAACACGAGGTAAGTTAAAGTTCACTATACTTACAAATCTCATAACTTACATAAAAACTTACGAAATATTAACGGTGACATGTTTATATACATATTGAGTGTATTGCTTTTTAAATGGGACAATCCGCAATTATGCATGATAAATTCACAAGTTCACGACCACGATGCTCGAGGTGGAGAAAAATTCAGGTCTGAAAAGAAGTTTCGAAATAGCTGACAGGGATTTCGTGAATATTGGGACCTACCTTCATAATAATTTGACTGTCATTTTAAAAAAGTATAACACTTCAAGAGCATAACATTCAAGGTAATCACGTTGAAAGTTTCCTTATTTACCTCATACTCATTTTATATATTATTGAGGAATTTTTAAGTGTTTCTGAAAACTGCAGGTGTGTAATATAACTGTTCTAGAATCGAATGGAACAAACGGTGATTAGATTTTGTTGACGAATGTTGAAAAAGATATGACTTCGACGCGATTGTATCTCAATATTTTCTATTTTTTCATTATTGACTATTCATATTTACAGCTTGACGTAATGCAATACTCGTCTTCAGAATTCAAATGCGCACATGAGTGCAATTGACCATTGTAGATCGTCCGCCCTTGTGATGTCACAAAATATAAAAACCAATCAAGTGGTCAGTGAAGCAGGGGAAAATAGAGGAATAACCAATAAGGTATCTAAAATTTCCCCTGCTCCGTATAAGTCACGCCCATCTAGCCTACATTGGTCAATTGTTATTACAATTTATACGATAAACGAATATATATTATTCTTATTATTGATAGTATGAAGCTGAATGAATCTTTTCTGTGGGATCATCGTTTTGAGACACGAATATCGGCATATAGTTCATATAGACAATTACTTCAAATTGTAGAACGCACACGTTCTAAAAATTTTGAACGTGCCACTTACTTTCATTTGTTTTTTAGATTTTCTCAAAGTTTGAAACACCAAATAAATGTATTATCGATGCTGATATGATAAATATTATGACACACTCATATTCACGAAGATAAGGTTATCTATCAACATAACAAAAACAAATTTCAACGTTAAATAGGTGGAGATGTGTTATTTTCAGGGTATTATTTCAGGGGGCTTAATTTAACGAATCACTGCATTTTTCACAAGCGATGAATCCTCACAAATCCTGATAAATTCTAATGAATCCTAATAGATCACTGTTCTTGTCCTCCGTTTTTTGTTTCTTTTTTAAAATCCTCAAAGTTGCATCAAGAATAAATGTGATTACCGCGAATATTTGATAATATCAATTAGTAGGTATATAGACGAACTTATTCTCCATTGATTAAAAGTGTGATACATAACACCGGCTCTTCTGAAGAGAAG
This sequence comes from Brachyptera risi, assembly GCA_964007535.1. Taxonomy (NCBI): domain Eukaryota; kingdom Metazoa; phylum Arthropoda; class Insecta; order Plecoptera; family Taeniopterygidae; genus Brachyptera; species Brachyptera risi. The sequence goes on from OZ023334.1 coordinate 21,908,096, forward strand.
ACTACGGTGGCCCTCTTCTTTGTCACGGTAACGACTGAGAGGTTCTAGAAGTTGGTGGAAGTGCCGTGATTTCAGTGAACATCAAGTAGCCTATAGAGTATAGACCCTATGGTATAGTAATTATACTTTGGGATCAGAATAATATCATTTTTCAGAAACAACATCTCATTTATTACATTATTGAGAATAATATTATTCCGATTGTGGTAGAGGGGCCAAAACTACATATAATTTATGAAATTATTGACATATATTGAAACTTTATTTTATGCATTGAATTTCATGATCCGGTGGCACATAACACATTAATATATTTAAATAAGAAAGAGAAAAAAATATACATATATAATAATAAATAGCAAACTTGAGTCTAAATAATTTCCAATAGTCTTGTCCTGAATAAATTAATTGATGGAGAGTTGACGAACACGCTCTGAGGCAAACCTCTCCACAAATTGATTCCCTTATCCACCAATGTGTTTCCAACCTGCTTCCGCCTTCCAAATCCTACCGCCGTGATCTTGTGGCGGTGGTAATTCCTACCCTGAAAATGCGGTGTTCCGAATCTGGCTCCGATTTCCTTCCATGCCTTATCCCCTCTGTACGCTTTGAATATCGCAACCAATCTTGCCACTTTCCTCCTCTTACTCAGTGCATCCCATTTCAATTCCTTCACCATTGCCGTAGCACTCCTATACTCATAACTTGTCACTGTGACCCACCCTATCTCCTCTCCCTCTTCTGCAGCCATTCTCTCAATATTTTGAGCAAGCGCTGAGCTTTATTACCAGCTGTTATCTTCTTTCGCTTCTTCAGCTCTTCTCCAAGCTCTGCTTTTGTTAGCTCGCTAATTAATCTTCTCTTCTTTACTACTTCACCCATTTTCCTCCACCAACGAATTTGGCAGCTTTACTTTGAATATTCTCCATTTTTATGTCCGTTCTTCTGTTAACATCCCAGATTGCACTGGCATATTCAAGTATTGGCCTAACTAGTGCCGTATAAGCTTTTCCCTTGGCTTCCTTACTACTATTCTTAAGAGTTCTCATCAAAAAGTATAGTCTTTTATTAGCTCTTCTGATGATAGTGTCTGTGTGCGTGGCCCATTTCAGACCTGAGTCATATCACTGAGACATATCCATATTCAAATCACCTTGATTATGCATTTAGGATTATCGTTGAAATTCAGATTAGTTCAACTCATGACTGCGTGGAGGTGCCAAGTAGGCTACATACCTATGATCCATATAGCATGGTATATACATGTAACCACGAAAGAAGATGGTTCCCTATGAATAGAATTTTTTTTTAAATTGGGTTTTAACGACGCACTATACTGATGGCTACGATCTATTGGCGTCGGTGGATGAGATGATGGGATGATGAGACAAAAGGTTATTTTATTAGGTGTTTTTGGATGGTGGGAAGGAGTCGGTCGTGGCCTGTTGTTAAGGAACCATCCCAGTATCAACCTGAACGACAGAGGGAAACCACGAAAAACCCCTGTCAGGATGGTCGACCATGGCGGGAATCGAACCCCGGTCTCCCGACTGACGGTTCAGTGTGTTACCACTCGGCCACGCGTCTTGGTGATAGAAAAATGGTTGAAACTTCATGTGGTATACCAATACAATATGTGTAAGCACTGAAACTTCAAGGTTTCAACGCTTCTAAAAGATATATGGTTCCGTTTCTTATCGGTAAGCTGCCCTGAAAAATCATAAAACACTGACAATATCATCATGACTACAGAAATACAACGTTTTTTTAATATATATTGGGTTTAACGACGCACTGTAATGATGACTGAGATCTATTGGCGTCGGATGAATGATTAATGAGATGGTGGGATGATGAGATGACGGTTTTATATGTAATGGGAAGGCTAGTGGGAAGGAAGCGGTCGTGGCCTATATTGTGGGAACCATCCCGGCATTAGCCTAGACTACAGAGGGAAATGACGAAAAACCCCTGTGAAGATGGACGGTAGCGGGGATCGAACCGGGTCCGATATGTCCCTTCACCTCCCGGGTCACACGAAGCAAGTGCGCTAACCACTCAGCTACTGTGCCGGTAAATACAATGGTGATATTTGTGTTTGTTATGCTGGTACATTAGGCGACATTATTTCTCGTGGAAACAAGTATAGTTGGTTGAATCCATTATGCAACGTCATGTATACGTCATCAATACAAGGGACGGCAATCTTGGGAACATTCCGATTAAAGAGTTTTCAGAAGAAGCCGGTTAAATTTGGCATTTGGCAGACATGGTCGAGGTGCCGGGTTTTTCTGTATGTTTTTCACAACAAGTACAATACTGTACGTGAGATATATTAACATTGCCACTAATATAGAAAAGAGTCGAGACAGATCAGAATATGAATAGGTATTTGTGGGAATAGTGGGAAGGAAGCGGTCGTAACATATTAAAGGAACCGTTCCAGCATTTCGCCTGGACTGCAGGGGAAAACCATGAAAAACCCCTATAAAGATGGACGGTGACGATGATTGAACCATGGTTTGATATGTCTCGTACCTCCCAAATAACTTGAAGCGAGTGCGTTTGTAACTGAACTGTACGTGTGCCGGTAAATACCATCGGAGTATAGGCCCTATGACTATTAAAAATATCCAAACACGAAACCTGGGCCATACGTGAATATATTATACGAGATATTTTCGCGAAACTTTTTAATGATAAAACTGCCAAAGTGATTCATTATAACATACTCGCAAGTCTATAGGACAAATGACAGCAATTTCTCATGAACCATTCGTATAAAGCACCCAATTTTCTTCTCTCTTCATATCGCAACGCTTCTATATGATATGAATATAAATGTAGATTGAAAATATAGCTATGCATACAATCAAACTCAAATATATACGTTGCATGAGACAGAGAGTGGGGGCGGAAGAGAGAGAGAGAGAGAGAGAGAGAGAGAGAGAGAGAGAGAGAGAGAGAG
>OZ023334.1:21913563-21916063 GCA_964007535.1 Brachyptera risi
CTCGGTTATCGGTGCTGACAAGTTATTCGATTGCAAAAAAAAAATACCTATATATGGGAATTTATTTGAACACGATAAATATTGCCGGGAATATTCCCACTGGCGGGAATATTCCCTTGAGCCCATATCACTGGTTGCATATGTAATAAATAGTAACAGCCAATATTTACGATATGGATTTTTACCTCACCGCGGAACGTACCCTACTAGATGTACATGTTTGTTATGAATTAACAGGATTCAGACGATAATTCTGGGAATGATGTGAAGAAATTTCCCTACAATATGTTCTAGCGTTAAGATACTACGATCGTTTTTATGTAGGAATGACATCGGAAATATTATATTCTGTAGGCCCTTGAAATTGAAAATAAACGTTCGCATACCGAGATCTCTTTGGAAATGATAAATTATTCCAACTTGCAAAAACAATTTGATCACCTCGACCTCTTTCAGACTTTGAATTTTCTTTGAAGTAAGTGATCTGGATGTTTTAATACATGCATATATTGAGCTGAGAATCCTCACCCCCCCCCCCCCCCCCCCGCCCCCGCATCACCAACCACATAAGCACATTTGAACTTTTTAAAAACACATTCATTTTAAAAGAGGTTTTGATACCGACGACACTCGTTTCTGCACAATTACAATTCAAGACGTTTTCATCTGATTACAATTATCTTTCACTTGAACAAGCTTTAATTACACAACCCCTCCCCCCCCCACCTCAACTTCCCTAACCCCTCTTCATTCCCCGTCCACCGCCAACGTCACCACTACCACCCAACCATTTCCTGCCCCTTTTCGTCGACACGAACCAAGATTTGAAAAAATAATGTAATCAAATGTCAAATTGATCAAAGGCGTTGATATTTTTCCATCACAGCTTCCAGCGAGAGATCATCATGATATACACATTTTTTAATAACATCGAAACTTGATACAAAATCATTGTTACTCAATTAAGGCTAAGCATGAAAGGTAGGATCGTTTAGACGGAGTACCACAAGAGCGATCTTACCACCCCATTTTAATTATTCAAAACCAATGAACTTCAACACCAGGACTGCGCTCTCTGTGACCATAATTTTCCGCCGCAGATAAAAGTCTTTCAATTTACGAAAGTCCGGAACACATTATAAGTGAAAACCGTTTCTGTGATTATGTATCCGGACATTACCAACATTTGGTATTGAGAGTCAACAAAACACACAAATGGTGATATTCCACTTTGAACCAAGTCTCTTGGGCAATGGTCACTTATTTCCATTCATTAACAGCAGAAAAGTAAAGGTCATCATAATCCAAAAAAAAATCATCATTAGATGAGCGTAGCGAAGCTTTTCATTTCACACCCTGAAAAAAAATGGGCTTCGTTTTTATGTTTTTTTTTTTTTTGTTTGTAATTATGTACGCGGCATATGGGTCAGAGAAATGAATCAATCAACTTGAAACTTTTTCTGAACGTTGGTGTCATACCAGAATAGGTTGGGATTGTTATTCAGAGGAATCGGTCGGAAGGTTTTTCCGGAAAATAATCGGAAAGTTTGGAAAATCCTCATAAGAATAACCCGGAGGAAAAATACTTGAAAAACAAGAATTTTCCAAAATCTCTCAAATTCTCACAAAATATGAAAAATACTATTATACACCTTTTCAGAGATTTTTACAACAATCGAATGAGAAATAATGAAGAAAACGCGATAAACTTGTACATTTTATTGAATATTTGGATCAATTATTTTTGCAAAGTGTTTATGCGACAGGTTGCAGGTTACTATAAATATCAACAAGTTGCAGGTGAGGTTTTTGAACGTTTGAAGTGAGTCAAGGTTTGTAGATGTAAATTGAGCTGACAAGTTATTTTTCATTCTAGATTGCCATACTTCTAAGCTCATCTCACAACGCGCATCCCGCGTTTTCCTAGTTATAATAATATATGAAAAAAAAATGGCGATATCAAAGTTGACAATCGTGAACAACTGTTTCTCACCATGAAAGAAAATGACCATGTTGTAACGCCGTCACGACGTGTAATGAGTAACCATATTGCTTGTGTATGGTACAAAATGACCCTATATAAACTAATTGATTTATCAATTACATTTAAACAATTTTCACATTATATTTACATATTTCAATCATGAAGCCAATATTGAATAAATACATGAATTACGGGTATAGTACCATTTTATTATATTCTACTCTATTTGACTTTAAAATTTCGCGCAGTGAGCTCATGACCTCGCTCAGATCTGATCAGAGAAACCATTCCAATTCGACGCAACGTTGAATTATAAAACTGAAGAAAAATTCGGTATTATTATATGAGTTGCTCACAGTGTCAAATCAATTGCCATACTCACATATCAGTTTATGATATCGATAGTCTACTAAATGTACTCGCGCATCCAAAGTTCGATCCAAAAATAGGAACTCGATTATAAGCAATGAAAACTTGATGATGTGTCAATGTGGTTAATTGTATAAAAAAGCTGAA